>JARQOD010000001.1:266093689-266358813 GCA_033576555.1 Oophaga sylvatica
TACCTATTGCACTATTCCTGTGTCCTGTTGTGTATAGAAATATGTGATGCTTAATTTTTTTATTTAGTCTTTCCCTGATGAAGAGACGTGAGTAGCCTTGAAAGCTTGCAATTTGTTTCCATCTTTTCAGTTATCCATTAAAAGGTATCAACCACTGCTGACTCTGAAGTCTAAATATTTTTCTATCTACTGGCTAACACGGTACAAAGATACACATGTTTTCTAATTTCAAGAAGGAAAAATAAAGAAAATACAAATATAAACGCATATATGCACATGCCAAAAATAAATGGAACAACACAACACCCAAAAAATTGGTAACAAAATATAGTGTTGTAAATTTAAGAATAAAAGTCCATTTTTTTTTTTATGAATAATGCTTAAGGAACGCTATGTTAAACCATAACATAGTGAAGACAATGGATTTTGTAATAGTCACTCATCATCATCATCGCAAATTTTATGTGACAGTCACAGACATTTCAATTATTTAAGTTCATAAAATCGTAACTTTCTATAGCATGTATGACATGTCCAGCATGGACTCATCAATGTGATTGAATGATGACACAATAATGTACGATAAAAAATAACCATTTAAAAAAACATTAGGCATTGTTTGTCACAATTTAAGTGTGTGCCTGCAAGTGTAGGTGAAACAAAGGCTACGGATAGCAAAGGTATATTCTATGTCTGTATCAGACAGTGGACAGCCTCTGATGGGTAATGCCGATGTTATACTGTACGTCAATAAAGTCTGCGGCTGAAATCATGCATTTTTTGCTTGTAGAGTGTTGAAGAGGGTAAAAGAATGTCTGGTTGCGCAAAGCTTTATCCGTCAACACTACCTTCCTACTGTCACGCGTAGGGTAGGGTAGCGTGTGGCAATTAGCTGACTATCAAATGTGAGGTTAGGCTGCGTTATTGCGCACTAGGGACGCAAAAAAAAATACAGCAGTAATAATTAAATGTGTAATACTCCACCTATGACAAACCAAAAAATTACGTTCCCTCTTTAACAATGTACAAGACTAACAAGCCTAATGGTTGACGCTGACTTAATTGAGATACAGTATTACATCAACATTGTCCATGAGTAACTATGCACTGTGATACCTATATACCAGTATTAATTTATATCTCTTGTGGTTGTTTCAACAGCACTTGCAGGTATAACTACCTATTGTCAGTATGCATGATGCACTTTCTAGATGTAATAATTTATTATTGGACATTATTACCATGTTTACATGCTGGCCATTTCATATATGGTGTTTGAAGTTACAGTTGGCATCAGTATGTGTATTTTATAATGTCTGTCATAAATAAAACTCGTGATGATGATGATGAGGATTTAATGATTCGTACATCCATTGACTGCATTATCTTACAGGTACAGATAAAGTTCCTTAAAAAGCATTAATTCATAAGTCTGAAATGTACTTTTATGCATTAATTTCAAAATGTGAAGAGTAGACTATGTTTTATTTTTTGTTACCATTTCTAATAGACATGTGCAGATATGCGCTGTGATGACAAATTATTATTTGTCCATATTTGTCATAAAAATTTATCATTCTAGGCCTGCAAAACTTCACAATTTCATGTTTTCAGCATAACAAGCAGGGTGACGGCTCTTCCCTATTTGGAGCATGTTGGTCATGTGTTTTTCTGTCCATGTGTCGGGAACAGGAGACTTCTTGCCGTTCACACAGCAGGGGAACAGCTGGCGTTACTGAACCCCACTAACAGTAGAGCTTGTGTTTTGTTCTGTGGACACGACACTTCTGAGCAGCAACTGGCAGTGTTGGAGCCCAGGGAGTAGAGTTCAGGTGGTAGAAAGATGAACATAACAGGAGACATAGATAACGTTGCGAACCAGTTATTTAATCTGAAAACGGACAGACAAATTCTGGCGAGATCCATGCCTTGTTCATTTTCAGAAAAGTAAGCCGGTCTACATTATCGGAGGATAGTCGCATGCGACGGTCTGTTAGTACACCACCTGCAGCACTAAAGACGCGCTCCGATAATACACTGGCAGCAGGGCAAGCCAGCACCTCCAATGCATACTGGCTAAGCTCTGGCCATGTATCCAGCTTAGAGACCCAAAACTTGAATGGGGAAGAGCCATCTGGGAGTACACTGAGAGGCAAAGCCAAGTAGTCTGTCACCATCTGACGGATACGTTGCCTCCCGCTGACTGGAGCCCTCTCGGATGGTATAGACATTTGTGGCGCTGCCACAAAACTTTGCCACATTTTAACATACTGGTCTTTCCCTGTGCAGAGGCACTGCGTGTGCTCCCTCTTGTTGCAGAGCTCTCTACACTGCCTCGACGCACAGAGCTGCTTTGTAAAGCAGTAGCAGCAGCAGTGCTCTCGGCAGTAAGGTAGAACATTAGGGATTGCACCAGTGTGTCTTGGTACTCCCGCATTTTACGCTCCCGGTTCAACGGTGTGATGAGGCTTTTGACGTTGTCCCGGTAGCGAGGGTCTGGAGGGTGTACACCCAATAATCAGACGTCGTGAGAATGTGGGCGATGCGGCGGTCGTTTCTTAGGCACTGCAGCATGAAATCAACCATGTGCTGCAGACTCCCAACTGGCAAAGAAACGCTGTCCTCTGCAAGAGGCGTTATCTCTGCCTGCTCTGCATCACCCCACCCTCGCTCTACATACTGACTAGAGCGTTGTGTACCTCCCTCTGGAGCGATGTCTTCCTCCTCCATTGACTCCTCCTCCTCATCCTCCTCACAAAGTGAGCCCTGCCCAGCCCTTTGTGAGAAACCACGTTGCGCTGACTTTCCAGAAGGTGATGGAATTTGTGACTCCTCATCCTCCACCTCTTCCAAAACCTCATCCCTTATTGCTTGCAGTGTTTTTTGAAGCAGGCAGATAAGGGGGACAGTCAGGCTGACTAGTGCATCATCTGCACTCGCCATCCGCGTTGACTCATCAAACGCACGCAAAACGTGGCACATGTCCTTCATAGTGGCCCACTCATTAATGGTGAAGTGTGGACGGCGCAAATTGCGTGTTGATTGCGCCTGATGCAGCTGATACTCCATAACTGCTGGCTGCTGCTCACACAACCGCTCCAACATATGTAACGTTGAATTCCACCTGGTGGATACGTCACATATGATGCGATGTTCAGGAAGGCGCAATCTGCGTTGCAGAGCTGCAATGCGCGATCTGCCCATGCTGGAACGTCGCAAGTGAGCGCACTCTAGGCGGACCTTGTGCAGCAGTGCATCAAGATCCGGATAGTCCCTCAAAAAACTCTGCACGACCAAGTTGAGCACATGTGCCAGACATGGTATGTGAGTGAGTTTGCCAAGGCCCAGAGCTGCCACCAGATTTCAGCCATTGTCACACACTACCAAGCCTGGCTGGAGATTCGCTGGCAAAAACCACACGTCGCTCTCCTGCTTGATGGCATTCCAGACCTCCTGCGCTGTGTGGCTTCGATTCCCCATGGGAATTAATTTCAGAACGGCCTGTTGCCGTTTGGCCACGGCTGTGCTCATATCGGTCGCATCAGGTAAGCGTCCACGGGTCCATGTGGAGGTAGACCGTGACGGCTCCTGCAGCGATGATTCTGAGGAACTGGAGTAGGAGGAGGAGTCAATGTGGACAGACTTGATTCCGGCAATCCTTGGAGTTGGCAGAACACGTACAGCGCCACTCGCAAGATCTGTACCCGGCTCCACAACATTCACCCAATGGGCAGTGAGTGAAAGGTATCGTCCCTGGCCATGGGTACTGGTCCACGCATCAGTGGTCAGGTGGACCTTGCTACTGACGGCGTTTAGTAGCGCATGTTTAATTTTTGCCTCAACATGCTTTTGCAGACCAGGGACGGCTTGCCTGCTGAAATAAAATCGGCTGGGCACATTGTATTGTGGGACTGCCAATGCCATTAATTCACGGAAACTGTCAGTCTCCACCAGTCTGAATGACAGCATTTCAAGGGACAGGAGTTTTGCAATGCCAGCATTCAGAGCCTGTGCTCGTGGATGGTTTGCCGAATATGGCCGTCTTTTATCCCATGCCTGTGCTACCGATGGCTGTTTTGTGGCCTGGGTGTGTGAGGATGACAGGGAACTTGCAGCTGTGGGTGGAATAACACTGTGTCTCTGGACAACAGTGACAGAGGTTCTTCCATGGCGATCCTTTGAGGAAGCCGAACCAGCTGTGTGTGAACTGGAGGAAGAGGCTCCAACACGAGCTGAAGATGTAGGTGCTGCTGTAGGTTGGCCTACATCTCCAGTGTGTCTTTGTAACTCAACAAAGTGCTTTGACCGCACATGTTTCCACATATTTGTTGTATTAAGGTTACTGACACTTTTACCCTTTTAATTTTTTGATTACACAGCTTGCATTTGACATAGCAAATATCATCTGCAACTGTATCAAAAAAGGACCACGCAGAGCAAGTCCTGGGAGCGCCCCGTTTGGCTGTTGGAAGAGAACTGCTCCGAACGGGTGCCAAACTGGAGGCTACAGGCAAGCGAGTCTGCAGCCTACCTCTCCCTACTGTTTGGACCGTTGGGGCAATCTCTTCCTCAGAGCTGCTCCCACCACCTTCCTGTTCCTCACGCCATGTTGGGTCTTGGACCTCATCATCTCCACCACTACCCTCTTCCAACACCTGCTGTTGTTGGGTGGTCTGGCCAGCACCATGCTCAACAGAAACTGGCAACTGAGTCTCATCATCATCAGATGCGTTCTGCGGTGTGCTGACCATCGGCACTGGCTCACCCGCCTCTTCAGATTCAGAGAGACACAGCTGTTGCGCATCACTGCATACTGCCTCTTCTTCACATTCCAGAATGCTACTTGGCTGGGCCCCTGTTTGCAAGCCAACAGATTCTGAGAACAGAAGCAGAGACTCAGCTGGCTCCTGTACAGAGCTCTCTGACTGCCTGGGCAATTTGGCAGGCGGTGAAGAGACTGATGGTTGTTCAACAGTGCTGTGGTCCTGAGAGGAGGTGGAAGCTATTGAAGTCGATGCATTGGCTGCCATCCAACCAACAACGGCTTCAATTTGTTCTTCACGCAGCAGGGGGGTACGCTGAGCTCCTACAAAAGTGCGCATAAACGAACGCTCACGGGGAAAACTGGTGGATGCTGTGTCACTGGGTGCGGCAGCAGCCACAGAATCCCCACGTCCTCTCCCTGCTGCAAATCCACGGCCTCGACCACGACCACGTGCCTTACTCACTGACTTCTTCATCTTGGTAGATTGATAAAGAAAGTCAGAAAAGTTATAAGGCCTAAGTGTGGTTATTCCTCACAGACTACAGTGAACCCTGCAGACAACTGTTCAGTATCTGTGAAAGGCCCCTTTGTGTACTTCTATAGTGTTTGCAACCAATGTATTGTATACGGATTGAAGCGCGTCACACTAATAGATTAGATTTTTTTCCACTAAAATGGAGCAGCACCAATTAGAGAAAAATGTGAAGGATGAGGCAGTGACACACGCTCAGCAGACTACAACCGGCAGTGGTTGAAGAACAAACTGGAGCGTAATCTGCACTCACAAAATGAAAAGCTCACAGACTACAGTGAACACTGAAACACAACTGTTCAGTAGCTGTTAAAGGCCCCTTTGTGTACTTCTATAGTGTTTGCAACCAATGTATTGTATACGGATGGAAGCGCGTCACACTAATAGATTAGATTTTTTCCACTAAAATGGAGCAGCACCAATTAGAGAAAAATGTGAAGGATGAGGCAGTGACACACGCTCAGCAGACTACAACCGGCAGTGGTTGAAGAACAAACTGGAGCGTAATCTGCACTCACAAAATGAAAAGCTCACAGACTACAGTGAACACTGAAACACAACTGTTCAGTAGCTGTTAAAGGCCCCTTTGTGTACTTCTATAGTGTTTGCAACCAATGTATTGTATACGGATGGAAGCGCGTCACACTAATAGATTAGATTTTTTTCCACTAAAATGGAGCAGCACCAATTAGAGAAAAATGTGAAGGATGAGGCAGTGACACACGCTCAGCAGACTACAACCGGCAGTGGTTGAAGAACAAACTGGAGCGTAATCTGCACTCAAAAATGAAAAGCTCACAGACTACAGTGAACACTGAAACACAACTGTTCAGTAGCTGTTAAAGGCCCCTTTGTGTACTTCTATAGTGTTTGCAACCAATGTATTGTATACGGATGGAAGCGCGTCACACTAATAGATTAGATTTTTTTCCACTAAAATGGAGCAGCACCAATTAGAGAAAAATGTGAAGGATGAGGCAGTGACACACGCTCAGCAGACTACAACCGGCAGTGGTTGAAGAACAAACTGGAGCGTAATCTGCACTCAAAAAATGAAAAGCTCACAGACTACAGTGAACACTGAAACACAACTGTTCAGTAGCTGTTAAAGGCCCCTTTGTGTACTTCTATAGTGTTTGCAACCAATGTATTGTATACGGATGGAAGCGCGTCACACTAATAGATTAGATTTTTTTCCACTAAAATGGAGCAGCACCAATTAGAGAAAAATGTGAAGGATGAGGCAGTGACACACGCTCAGCAGACTACAACCGGCAGTGGTTGAAGAACAAACTGGAGCGTAATCTGCACTCAAAAAATGAAAAGCTCACAGACTACAGTGAACACTGAAACACAACTGTTCAGTAGCTGTTAAAGGCCCCTTTGTGTACTTCTATAGTGTTTGCAACCAATGTATTGTATACGGATGGAAGCGCGTCACACTAATAGATTAGATTTTTTTCCACTAAAATGGAGCAGCACCAATTAGAGAAAAATGTGAAGGATGAGGCAGTGACACACGCTCAGCAGACTACAACCGGCAGTGGTTGAAGAACTAACTGGAGCGTAATCTGCACTCACAAAATTAAAAGCTCACAGACTACAGTAAACCCTGCAGACAACTGTTCAGTAGCTGTGAAAGGCTCCTTTCTGTACTTCTATAGTGTTTGCAACCAATGTATTGTATACGGATGGAAGCACGTCACACTAATAGATTTGATTTTTTTCTAATATAATGGAGCTGCACCAATTCCACAAAATAAAATAAAAAAAAAAAAGAGTCAGTGACACGTGCAGATGCCTACAAACAGCGGTGGATGCAGAGCAAACTGCAGCGTCACCTGCACTGTCACACACACACCTTGCACAGAGCTGTTAAAACAACACTGGCAAAATGAAGCTTTACACAGCGGTTGGTAAACTAGCCTGCCTCAAACACAGTAGTACACAAAATCGCAATATCTAACTGTCCCTCAGAGTGAGCAGAGTAGCGTTCTGTCCCTAACTGAGTTCACAGCACAGTGACGCTAAAATGGCTGCGGCGCCTTTTATAGTGCATTCTGACATCATTTCAGCAGCCAATCACAGCCATGCCATTAGTTAAGATGACCGCAGCATTACAGGATGTGCCCACACTTCATAAGATTCATCATTGGCTGACTAACATCACATTGCCTCTCAAAGAATTATGGGAACTTCCGATTCCGGTATACGATATTGAAAAAGTATCGGAATTAAGTATCGGAATTCCGATAACGCGAATATCGGCCGATACCCGATACTTGCGGTATCGGAATGCTCAACACTACTAAACACATCAGAAAAATCAAACAAAAAGTCAGGAACATCCTGAGCCTGGGGGAGGCAGAAAAAACAGGAGTGTTGGTATTAACACATTGGCAGCCCCAACTGGTTACAGACACAGATTTCCAATCCAAAACAGGATTATGAGACTATAACCAAGGGAAACCCAGCACGATAATGTCATGCAGATTATATAGAACCAAAAATTTGCAGCACTCCTGGTGATCAGGTTCAACCCTCATTATCACCTGAGTAGAAAACTGGGGTTTATTCTCAGCCAAAGGGGTAGAATCGATCCCCAGTAGGGGAATAGACTTCTGTAGGGGTATCAAGGGAAACCCACAACGTTTAGCAAAATCATAATCCATCAGGTTAATAGCTGCTCCAGAATCAACGAAAGCCTGAGCAGAAAATGAGGACAGAGAGCATATCAGAGTGACAGTTAATAAAAACTTAGTCTGAACACTACCCAAGACAACTGAGCGTGCAAAACATCTTCCCCGCTTAGGGCAGACTGAAATAGCATGAGAGGCATCACCACAGTAGAAACATAACCCATTGCGCTTTCGAAACTCATGACGCTGTGCCCCAGACACCACTCTATCACACTGCATGGTTTCAGGAGCTGGCTCACAAGGCAACACCACTCCACGCATACTTCTCCGCTCACGCAAACGTCTGTCAATTTGAATCGCTAATGACATAGAATCATTGAGACCAGAGGGGACAGGGAATCCCACCATAACATCCTTTACATTATCCGACAGACCCTTCCGGAAAAGGGCCGCCAAAGCGTCGTCATTCCATTTGGTCAGGACTGCCCACCTACGGAATCTCTGACAGTACAACTCAGCGTCATCAAGCCCCTGATTTAATGCCAACAAGGCTTTTTCAGCTTGATCAGTGACATTAGGCTCATCGTACAATAACCCCAAAGCCTGAAAAAACGCATCAACATCACTCAAAACAGGATCCCCAGGTGTCAGGGAAAAAGCCCAATCCTGAGGATCGCCGCGCAGGAGAGCGATGACAATTTGAACCTGCTGCGCTGCGTTCCCTGAGGACTTAGATTTTAAGGCAAAAAACAATTTACAATTATTTTCGAAATTCTGAAACTTAGCTCAATCCCCTAAAAACAAATCTGGCATGGGAATCCTAGGTTCCACAACAGGCAACCTAGCAAGATATGCAGCAATACTCTGAACCTCAGTGGCAAGCTGATCCACACGGCCAGACAACTGTGCAAACTCCATTAGGAGAAAAAATCCTCCCCAGCACCCAGAGATACAGAGGGAAAAAAAAAAAAAAAAAAAGCAACAAACAGAAAAATATCTCTGACAACTCTGACAACCTTTCTTCCTTCACAATATTTTTTCCCTTCTGTGAGTACCATACAATTTATGGGCCGGTGATACTGTTATGTTTCGGTAGCTGAGGAGTGCAGGTAAAAAAGGAAATACACCAGAGCAGTTGGAATCTATGAGATTGCAGTACCCTGACTAACCACCACAACTAGAGGCAGCCGTGGAGCGTTCCTACGTTGGTCCTAGACGCCTCGTCACAGCCTGAAAAACTAACTACACCTAAAGACAGAAATAGGAAAGCTATCTGCCCCGGAGCAGAACCCCAAAGATAATAGAAAGCCCCCAAACATGTAATGGCGGTTAGACAAGAGGAAATACTGACACAGAAAGAAAATAGTATGAGCAAACGCTGGGGCCCAAACTAACTAAATAGAAAAGGATAGGAAGGGTACTTACGGCAATCCCAGAAAACCCTGAAAAACACCAACTCTACTAATTTCAAAATCACCTGAGATCACACGACCTCTACCACCTAAATTAGTTCTCTGGTGTAAGAAAATCAAAACAGCAGCCACTGAAAAAACTGGAAAAAGCAAAAGTACAAAACTCAGTGGCTGAACTAAACAGAGAGGGCAAAAGCCCCCGGAGGGGACCCTGAAGGCCCCCACAGAAGTGCAGGACAAAATGCAAAAATATAGCAAAAACACAAAAGAAGAAAAATTCTTATCTGGTAGCAGGAGATGCAGACACGACACAGCAGGCTACAAGGGAAACTGGAAAGAAGGATTCAGACCAGAACAATTGATCACCGGCAACCCTGATGGGAAAATGATTCCCTTATATAAGACCAGTCAGTAACACCAGATTCCCAGTCCTCACAATCTTCACTAGTACCGCTTGTAACCACCAGAGGGAGCCTCTGCTCAGAACTCATCTCAAACCCATTCACAACACAGATAGCTTTCCTCTTTCTATCTTTAGGTGTAGTTAGCCTCTCAGGCTGTGACGAGGAAACTAGGACCAACGTATGAACGCTCCACGGCTGACTTTAGTTGTTGTGGTTAGTCAGGTTACTGCAATCCAGTAGATTCCAACCTCTCTGGTGTATTGCCATTTTTGCCTGCTATCCTCAGCTACCAAAACATAACAGGTGCTTGGGGAGATGGAGCGATCGCTGCAGCCTTTGCATACGACTGGAGTCTACGGGCGAGCGATGGATGTGCGAGCACAGTCTTCACACTTTATGGTTACCTTTATGGAGGGCTGGTAACTTCGGATAATTATTTAAGAAGCACTGCACCACCAGGTTCAAGGTGTGAGCCAGGCAAGGTATGAGTTTTGCCAGGGCTATGGCCACCACAAAATGACGGCCGTTATCACTGACTACCTTGCCTGGCTCAAGATGTAGACTGCCCAGCCATGACTCAGTTTCTCTCTGCAAGTAGTCGGCCAGTACCTCCGCAGTGTGCCTTTTGTCGCCCAAAGACATCATTTTTAAAACAGCCTGCTGACGCTTACCACTAGCTGTTCGATAGTGGAACACCTCGTGTGCAACACTGGCCGCTGCGGATGGAGTGCTCATGCGAATGCGCTCTGTTGACGAGCTTTCGCTTCTGGAGGATGAGGAGGAGGCGGGTCGAAAGCCTACAGCCAACTGTTGCCTATACCGTGGGCTAGGCAGCACTGTCCCACCGCCACTATCCCCTGTGGACCCTGCATCCAAGTTAACCCAGTGCACAGTGATGGACACGTAATGGCCCTGGCCATGCCTACTGGCCCATGCATCTGTTGTTAGGTGCACCTTTCCACTCACTGATTGTTTCAGTGCATGGACAATGTGGTCTTTCATATGCAGGTGGAGAGCAGGGATGGCTTTTCTAGAAAAGAAATGCCAACTGGGTAGGTCATAGCGCGTTACAGAGTAGGCCATGAGGTCTCTGAATGCTGAACTTTCAACCAAACGGAAGGGCATCATCTCTAATTAGATCAGTTTGGCAATGTAGGAGTTCAAAGCCAGTGTACGCGGATGAGAGGATGAGCACTTTCTAGCGGTGGACTTGACGGACTGAGAGGGGGTTGGTGATGGTGATGGTGGTGTGGTGATGGCCTAGATTCAGTCTTTCGTTGCAAAAACATTGTGATTCCCTGACTGCTTTGGCCTTGCGACGACACCTCAACATTTCTTGCTGGTGGTGTGCTAACCGGTGGGCTTACAGTGGGGGAAGCGATGGAGCGTTGCTGGCTAACTTCAGTCGGAGCAGGTGCACGTGTTACCTGAGGTTTTGTAGTCCGTCTACGCTTGCAAGTGCATGTTCATTAAATGTCTAAGCATGCAACTGGTATTCAAATTTCTGAGATTTTTCCCTCGGCTAAAGGTCCTTCCTCACTTCTTACAGATAACCTTTGCCTCATCAATAGGGTTTTGGTCAAAAAAGTGCCACACTGCACTCTTCCTACTATGGTATAAATTTTCAGGGCTTGTACACTGTGTTAATTTGACCATCTGGCCAAGCTGTCCTGCAACTCTTTTTGTTTTTTTAACACATTTTTGGACTGCTACGGGCCTGCCAGATAACCCCAGCTGCGATTTCGATGCCTGCTGCGGATCCTCCTCCTCTTCTGAGTTATTGCCATTGGCACCCTCTTCACCCGTTGGATGCCAATCTGGGTCAACAACTGGGTCATCCATCACCTCCTCTTCAATTTCATCTACACCTTCCTCTGTTTCACACCGTGTAAGGTGGTATAGTATGCAGGAAGGGGCACCTGACTTTCATCAGGGTCAGATTTTGGCTCAGAAGACTGCGAGGGCAATGTAGTGTTCTGTGTGAATGTACCAGCAGAATCATCTAGCAGTTGCTGTGCATCAGTGCACTCCATGACAGATTAATCTTGGATTGGGGAATTCAGGATTTGACTTGATAACCCAGGCATGTGAAAAGAGCTCCACGGAGTAATCTGAAGTGTGGCCTGCCGCATCCTGCACTTTTAGTGGGGGTGAAGGAAAGGGGTTGTTCCTGACCAAAAGCCTGCACTGACGACTCAGTGCTTGGAGTTTTTGAAACTTCAGAAGAGGAAGCGATAGAGCTGGAGGCTGTTTCGGCAATGTAAGCCAAAACCTGTTCCTGATGCTCCGGCTTTAAAACCTGTTTACCTGTTTATCTACTCCCAGAAAAGGGAGCCTTCCAGGCCTTCTGGAGCCAGACGATGACGCAGGCTCAACACCTCCTGCCTTTGGTGCTTTTGTGCTTTTGGCACTACCAGCAGATGCACCACCAAAACCATTAGTACCAGCTGGCCCCCGCCCACGTCCGCGGCCTCTTCCACCATACTTCCTCATGTTTATGAAAATGTACCCAAAATGCCAGCAGATAAATGGTACTGTATCAGTAGCGTACAGCTGTATATGGCGAAGGTGAAATATTTAAATCTTTGTATATATTTGCTGAGTAACAGACACAGACTCTCATAGCCTCAGTATGGAGTCGACAAGAATATGAAAAGCAGAAAGAGTGTACTGTATCAGTAGCGTACAGCTGTATGCCGTGTTGGGGTAATTTTAAATCTCCATATATATTTCAGGAGTAACACACAGACGATCACAGGCTCAGTATGGAGAAGACCAGAATATGAAAAGCAGAAAAAGTGTACTGTATCAGTAGCGTACAGCTGTATACAGTGTTGGGGTAATTTTAAATCTTCATATATATTTCCGGAGTAACAGACACACGCTCACAGGCTCAGTATGGGTAGACCCGGGGCGCAGCTATAATGAGGCGAGTTGAGCCTTTTGTCTCAGGCGGCGGCAGCTAGGGGGTGGCAAAGCGGAACTCATAACACGTGGTATCGTGCCGGCCGGCTCTCCTTAATCCCTCACACAGTCACAGACACAGTCAGTTTACTCCTGCTGCGCATGGTGCTGCTTGATATCGTTGTGACTCCCTCGTGCCCAGAAGCTGGAGAAGCCAGGTGACTACTTATTAATGCAAGTTAACTAAAGTTACTATATGGGACTGACTGAGGTGCAGGCAGTGGCGCCGGCGGTGCCCCTGGAGCAGCGAGCCCCCTCTCCCATCCCTCCCTGGGCTGGGACACAGTCTGCTGGCCTGGCCAGGGACTCGTCTCCCTTTCAGACACAGGCACAAATAGTTAAAAAAACATGATCTCCCGACTACCACCCCCCGGGTCCCCCGCCCCCGCTGCAGCTGTGTACAGCTCTTGAGGCTTCAACCTTCAGTGATGTGTCTTCCAAGTTCCTGATACAAAGAGCCTGTGTAGAGCCTAGCTGTGCCTGGATTCTTACTGCCCAGAGGGATGCACCGAAGGTAATGACCACTAGAGGACCCAATATGCATACACACATCTTCACCAATCCCTAGAGCCACCAGAGGGAGCCTTTTTAGTGTATATAAGGATGGTGAAGACACTGAGAGTAGGGGAGTCTAGTCTGAGTCTACGTGGAGAGTAGATCAGTTCTGAGAGGAGTCTGAGTTTAGTTCTCTTGGAGAGAAGAGAGAGAGAACAGCTGTTGTTGAAAGAACCTGAAATCTGCAGCTCCTAGCTTAGTTCAAACGTGTGGAGGCTAGTACAAGTGGAAAGGAAGCCACTCCAGCCTAGTCAGAACTGAGTCAACCGAGTGCAGTTCAGTGAGCAAACGTGCCGACGCTTTGAGAGCGGTGAAGAAGGAGAAGAAGCAGTCCACCATCTGCTAGAGTGTGCTTATGTGAGGGTCGAGTAGGACGAAAGGCGAGTGGATAAGAAGAGAGTGACAGAGGTGGAAATAGCATTGATAGCTTACCTCTACTCTGATTAACCGGACACCAGGTCCGAGCTTGCTGGATCCTTCACGACTAGAAGGAGATACTGGAGATCCTGCGGGACTACAAGTCACAGGAGCCCATAGGTGTTTATACGTGGCTGGGTTAGGAAGACAGGAGTCTGGCAGGATCCGCCATTAGAGACTGTGTTCTTCCAATAGAAGGCCCTACACAAAGTCAGCCGGGTGTAAGGTTGAAGACAGAGTTAGGCCTCGTTTCATACAGGTCAGAGACTCACATTACAGGAGTAAGGAGGCCCTACACCTACTTAGTGGGAAGAACTGGACGTGCATCCTTCACCCTGTCAGCACCCCGGGACGTGCCTGCAATTCCATCAGTAAAGGTACAGAAAGAGACTTTTGTGTGTGTGTTCCCGTTATTACTCCTGCGGCCGAGCTCCCCTCCTCCATTCTGCACCCCTACACAGCTTAATTACCCAGAAGGTCCTCAGCCTTGCCTGTGGAAGGCTTAACACCTTGCTGCCTAATACCAACCCTTCAGTGGACCAATACAGCAGCGCTGGTCACCCTGACCAGGAACCACAGGTGGCGTCACGAACATTCTACAAACACTTTAATCCCCTGTAAATATCCCCCTTTTCAGTGAGCGCCCAGGGCCATGGACCGAGCTGTGTCGCCGTGACATCCCTCATAGAAGTTAATAGACTCGGTGCCGAGTACCCCACGGCCCTGGCGTGCGACTCATTTTTGGCGTCACGAACAGGATTTTGTGCCCTGCAGCAACGGAGTGATTTGTGCCCGTTGCCACCGGGTACTGTGTGCCTCACTAAAAGACTCCTATTTGTGGTGAAGATTTCCCGCCAGTGTCCGCCAAATTGCAGCATTACGGCGCGAAGAGTAGGAGGCGTACCTGTAAAAAGCGCCCTGAGTCCCGGACACACCCCCAACACTGACGCGGCGGCAGGTCCTGTGGAGAGCTTCAGTGAGCGCTCTGATGTCAGAGCGCCGGCGACGCAGGTCCTTCTACACCGCTGTGCCCTGCGGAGCTGCGGCCTTCAGAGAATGTAGGCCACGTTTTCCTAGGGGGGCGCCAAGATGTCGCAGCAACAGGCCGACGGCGCGGAGCAGGCCGATAGCCCCAAAGATGTGCCAGCAGGCGCTGGAGCACAGGCTGGAATCGCAGCTCCCCCCTAGGGCCTGTGGCCCCAATAATACCGATAACATTACCGTATATGCCCGGAGCAAAGTGGCTTCCCCAGTACAGCGGTAAGCCAGACACCCTGTCAGGGTTTAAGCGCAAAATATGCAGCATAATGGACATGTACCCAATGTCAGAGAAACAAAGAGCTGCAGTGGTAGTGGGACAACTGACTGGTGCAGCAGAGAGGGAAGTAGAAACTTGGACAGCTGCAGATCAGGAGTCAGTACCTGCAATTTTCTTAAAGCTACAGACTATCTTTGAGGACCGCACTGAAACAGATCTCCGGATGAGGTTTTACCAATGCTCCCAGAAACCAGATGACAGCATTAGGGACTACGCCTGCCGACTACAAGGGGCCCTGCGAGCTCTCAGACAGGTTAACCCCATAAGTGTCACCAATGAAAATAAAATGTTAAAAGAACAAGTTGTACGGGGACTGAGGTCCCAAGCTGAAAGCAGAACTGTGCATTGGTGGTCCTTGGATCATCCTGACGCTACCTTTGATGCCCTTAAGGATATGGCTATAAAAGGACTTCGACCCCTGGAAACGCCCGAGATGGCAACCCAGTGTCACCCGGGTGAAGCCACTCTAAAGCCAGCAGCATCCACCTTTTCCCCGCTGGTTGCGGAAGCCAAAATGCAGGTGGCGCCCCCTACTGAGCTGGACTGTCTGCGCTCAGAAGTGCGCCAGCTGACCAAAAACCTGGCCACTGTAATGAGTGCCCTGCAACTGTGGAAGGAGGAGGAAGGAAAGATCCTGCTAGCTGACTTCCAGAGGATGTCCCTTGGATGAGCCGGAGGAGGAGGACGTCGCCCCACCAGAGGAGGACAACGCCACCCCCAGGAGTGAGCCCCGACCAGCACCATCCTCGCCGAGAGATCATCTGCTACCGTTGCCACAGAGAAGGTCACCCAGCATGTCGGTGTCCTTTAAACGAGCAGATCCTGGGTCCGAGGGCCAACACCCAGGACTAGACTCCTAGAGTACTAGACTACAGGTTTGTGGGAGGAAGACCATACCTGTCCATCATACTGGACGGGATCGCAATCCCTGCCCTGCTGGACACTGGATCTCAGGTAACCATCATACCTGATGCCCTGTATAATAGATTTTGGTCCATGGACAGTCTCCAGCCCCCGAGACCTGACTTTGCAGTATACGCCTCTAATGGCCTCCCTGTTGATATACTCGGAGCCAAAAACATGGACGTAAAAGTGGGTAGAGTGGAGCTGAAGGACCAGGGACTCTTAGTAGTAAAAACT
Source organism: Oophaga sylvatica (assembly GCA_033576555.1). Lineage (NCBI taxonomy): Eukaryota > Metazoa > Chordata > Amphibia > Anura > Dendrobatidae > Oophaga > Oophaga sylvatica. Next base: position 266,109,836 of record JARQOD010000001.1, read on the forward strand.
GTAAATGAGGAAAATGGCTTAAATGTGGTTTTAGGTACCAACATTATCAGTAACTGTTTGGAGGAAGTTGTGTTTTTGCTCCAACAGCTCGCCGATGTTGCCAGGCCGAAGTAAAAGGGAGTGATCCAGAAGGAGATCCGGGCCCTGATGTGCCAGCAGCAAGTGAAACTGACCTGTGGTGAGATTGGTAATGTACGGGTGACAGACCCGAACCCCATTGTGATACCCCCAATGAGTGAAATGCTTATTTGGTGTAGAGCAGCAATAGGTCTGAGAGGACAGAACTACCAAGCAGTAGTAGAGCCCCATTGTTCAGAACATAGACCTACACTCTTGACTGCTAGAGGGGTAGTGGAGGTACGAAATGTGTTGTGAATGGGTTTGAGATGAGTTATGAGCAGAGGCTCCCTCTGGTGGTTACAAGCGGTACTAGTGAGGATTGGGAATCAGGTGTTACTGATTGGTCTTATTTAAGGGAATCATTTTCCCATCAGTGTTGCCGGTGATCAATTGTTCTGGTCTGAATCCTTCTTTCCAGTTTCCCTTGTAGCCTGCTGTGTCGTGTCTGCATCTCCTGCTATCAGATAAGACAATTTCTTATTTTGTGTTTTTGCTATATTTTTGCATTTTGTCCTGCCCTTCTGTGGGGGCCTTCTGGGTCCCCTCCGGGGCTTTTGCCCTCTCAGTTTAGTCCAGCCACTGTGTTTTGTACTTTTGCTTTTTGCAGTTTTTTCAGTGGCTGCTGTTTTTGTTACACCAGAGAACTAATTTAGGTGGTAGAGGTCGTGTGATCTCAGGTGATTTTGAAATTAGTAGAGTTGGTGTTTTTCAGGGTTTTCTGGGATTGCAGTAAGTACCCTTCCTGTCCTTTTCTATTTAGATAGTTTGGGCCCCAGCGTTTGCTCATACTATTTTCTTTCTGTGTCAGTATTTCCTCTTGTCTAACCGCCATTACATGTTTGGGGGCTTTCTATTATCTTTGGGGTTCTGCTCCGGGGCAGATAGCTTTCCTATTTCTATCTTTAGGTGTAGTTAGTTTCTCAGGCTGTGACGAGGCGTCTAGGACCATCGTAGGAACGCTCCACGGCTGCCTCTAGTTGTGGTGGTTAGTCAGGGTACTGCAATCTCATAGATTCCAACTGCTCTGGTGTATTTCCTTTTTTACCTGCACTCCTCAGCTACCGTAACATAACAGTATCACCGGCCAATCAGTAACACCTGATTCCCAATCCTCACTAGTACCGCTTGTAACCACCAGAGGGAGCCTCTGCTCATAACTCATCTCAAACCCATTCACAACAGTAATTTCCAGATTTTGGAGGACTTTTTGTTCTAAACTGGGTGTTCAATTGTCTTTCTCCTCGGCATTTCATCCTCAGACCAATGGTCAAACTGAGAGAACAAACCAGACATTGGAGACTTATCTAAGATGCTTTGTGTCTGCTGATCAGGATGACTGGGTCTCTTTTTTGCCTTTGGCTGAGTTTGCTCTTAATAATAGGGCTAGCTCTGCCACTTTGATGTCTCCGTTTTTCTGTAATTCTGGGTTTCACCCTCGATTTTCTTCAGGACAGACGGAGGCTTCTGTCTGTCCAGGTGTTGACTCTGTTGTTGAGCGTATGCAGCAGATTTGGGACCAGGTAGTGGAGAGGTTGTCCCTCTCTCAGGAGAAGGCCCAGCGGTTTGCTAACCGGCATAGGACTGATGGTCCTCGGTTTAAAGTGGGGGACTTGGTCTGGTTGTCCTCAAAGAATATTCCTATGAGAGTAGCATCTCCTAAATTTAAGCCTAGGTTCATTGGACCTTATAAGATCATGGAGATTATTAATCCTGTTTCTTTTCGTTTGCTTCTTCCAGGGACATTTAAGATCCATAACGTGTTCCACAAGTCCTTGTTGAAGAGGTTTGTTGAGCCAGTGGTTCCTGCTGCTGTGCCTCCTGACCCTGTTTTGGTTGAGGGCAATCTGGATATGTGGTTGAGAAAATATTGGATTCTCGTTTTTCTAGACGAAGACTCCAGTATTTGGTTAAATGGAGAGGTTATGGTCAGGAAGATAATTCTTGGGTGTTTGCTTCGGACATCCATGCTAGGAGACTTATCCGTGCGTATCATAGAACTCATCCTGACCGACCTGGTTGCTCAAATGAGGGTTCGGTGACCCCTCCTCAAGGGGGGGTACTGTTGTGAATGGGTTTGAGATGAGTTATGAGCAGAGGCTCCCTCTGGTGGTTACAAGCGGTACTAGTGAGGATTGGGAATCAGGTGTTACTGATTGGTCTTATTTAAGGGAATCATTTTCCCATCAGTGTTGCCGGTGATCAATTGTTCTGGTCTGAATCCTTCTTTCCAGTTTCCCTTGTAGCCTGCTGTGTCGTGTCTGCATCTCCTGCTATCAGATAAGACAATTTCTTATTTTGTGTTTTTGCTATATTTTTGCATTTTGTCCTGCCCTTCTGTGGGGGCCTTCTGGGTCCCCTCCGGGGGCTTTTGCCCTCTCAGTTTAGTCCAGCCACTGTGTTTTGTACTTTTGCTTTTTGCAGTTTTTTCAGTGGCTGCTGTTTTTGTTACACCAGAGAACTAATTTAGGTGGTAGAGGTCGTGTGATCTCAGGTGATTTTGAAATTAGTAGAGTTTGTGTTTTTCAGGGTTTTCTGGGATTGCAGTAAGTACCCTTCCTGTCCTTTTCTATTTAGATAGTTTGGGCCCCAGCGTTTGCTCATACTATTTTCTTTCTGTGTCAGTATTTCCTCTTGTCTAACCGCCATTACATGTTTGGGGCTTTCTATTATCTTTGGGGTTCTGCTCCGGGGCAGATAGCTTTCCTATTTCTATCTTTAGGTGTAGTTAGTTTCTCAGGCTGTGACGAGGCGTCTAGGACCATCGTAGGAACGCTCCACGGCTGCCTCTAGTTGTGGTGGTTAGTCAGGGTACTGCAATCTCATAGATTCCAACTGCTCTGGTGTATTTCCTTTTTTACCTGCACTCCTCAGCTACCGTAACATAACAGAAATGGGAGAGTGCCAGTGCGTCTTCTCAACTGGGGAGAAGATGAAGTGAACTTACCACGATATGCCACTGTTGCTAAATTACATGCAGTAGATAACAACTCCATTCACACGATGGAGTCCTTAACCTCCCCACAACCAGCGGAGGATAACGGCCCAGCAACCCAGGTGGAGGATTGGTGTCAGCAGCTCCATGTCGGGACAGACACCACTCCAGCCCACCAGAAACAGGGAGTACTTCGAGTGGTACAGGAGTACACACAGGTATTTAGCAAACACCCACTTGACTTTGGGACAATTAAGGGAGTGCAACACTATATCCCTACAGGCAACCACCCCCCCAATAAAGAACGTTACAGGCCTATACCACCAGCACACTACCAGAAAGCCAAGGAGATGTTGCGTGATATGAAGGAAGCAGGGGTGATAAGGGATAGTTGTAGTCCCTGGGCAGCACCTCTAGTCCTAGTCAGAAAAAAGGATGGAAGCATGAGAATGTGTGTAGATTACAGACAAGTAAATCGCATTACACATAAAGATGCATACCCTTTACCACGCATTGAGGAATCCTTAGCTGCATTAAAGACTGCTAATTACTTTTCCACCCTTGACCTCACTAGTGGGTACTGGCAAGTAGCTGTGGCTGAGGAGTATCGGGAGAAGACGGCTTTCACCACCCTGATGGGACTCTGTGAGTTTGACAGAATGCCGTTTGGACTCAGCAGTGCCCCTGGAACGTTACAGAGAGTGATGGAGAGCTGCCTGGGACATCTCAACTTTGAAACTGTGTTGCTGTACCTGGATGGCGTAATAGTGTACTCCAAGATGTATGAAGATCACTTGAAGCACCTGGCGGAGGTATTCGAGTCACTGTCCAAGTATGGGATGAAACTGAAGCCTTCAAAGTGCCATCTGCTCAAACAAAAGGTACAGTACTTGGGACATATTGTCAGCTCAGAAGGAGTAGCGCCAGACCCCTAGAAGGTCACCGCCATCCAGAAATGGCCGGAGCCAAAGAATCTCAAGGAGTTACGTCAGTTCCTGGGACTGACAGGATACTACCGGAGGTTTGTGAAGGACTACACCAAGAAAGTAGCGCCTCTGCAAGACCTCCTGATAGGACAATCCCTCAAGAACAGAAATTCTCCATTCCCATGGGGTAAAGAACAGGCTGAGGCATTTAAGGAGATGAAGGAGATCCTGACAGGCGACGAGATCTTAGCCTACCCTGACTACAGCCAGCCGTTCCTGCTGTACACTGATGCCAGCAACGAAGGATTGGGAGCTGTCCTCAGTCAGAAGCAAAATGGCCAAGAAAAAGTCATCACATATGCAAGCAGGAAGCTCCGGACGACTGAGAGGAACCCAGAAAACTACAGCAGCTTCAAGTTGGAGTTCCTGGCACTGGTCTGGGCCATTACTGAAAGATTCAAGCATTACCTAGCCTCCAGCAAATTCACGGCCTACACTGACAATAACCCCTTGACACATCTTGAAACAGCTAAGCTGGGAGCCATGGAGCAACGTTGGATGGCTCGGCTGTCAAACTATCAATTTACAATCAAGTACAGGGCGGGTCGCAAGAACGCCAACGCTGATGCCCTGTCCAGAATGCCTCATGAGTCCGACACGGAAGAGGAATTGGATGACCTAGAAGAGATTGAACTACCTGCCTTTCACAGAAATGGGATGATCCACGAGCAACGATCCTGCAGGAGGCAGCGTGGTAAGACGTTAAATCCTTTACCTCACCACAGCTGGAAGGAGACCCAGAACAGCGACCCGGTTGTCAGCCGTATCAAGGAGCTGATAACTCAAGAAGGTTCCTCCTTGGAGAAGGATGCGTCCCAACAAGCAAAGCAGCTGTGGAATGAGAGAAGCCAGCTGTTTATCTACCGTGAGAAGCTGTGTCGGAGGTACATCAACTCAAGGACCCATGAGATGGTATGGCAGATAGTAGTCCCCAGAACGGACGTCCAGATGGTGTTGGAAGCCTACCATGATCAAGCGGGGCACTTTGGCTGGAAGAAGCTGGAGACCCTGTTGAAGTGTTGTTTCTACTGGGTGGGAATGCGCAGTTCCATCAAGAAATGGTGTAAAAACTGTGGACCCTGTAGTCTCCGAAGAAAAGACTACAGCAGCCAGAAGGCACCCCTGCAACCCATCAAGACGACTCGTCCCTTGGAGATCGTGGCCCTGGACCATGTCAAGTTGTCACCCAGCCGGTCGGGATACTCATATGCCCTGACAATGGTGGATCATTACTCCAGGTTCCTGGTGGTCGCCCCTGTCAAAGATCTGACGGCAGAAACAGCAGCAAAGACGTTCCAAGCGTATTTCTGCAGGCCCCATGGATATCCTGAGCAAGTGTTAACTGACCAAGGCCCAGCCTTTGAAGCCGAATTATTCCAGGAATTCTGTAATTTGTACGGATGCAAGAAGATAAGAACCACACCGTACCACCCACAAACAAATGGTCTCTGTGAAAAGATGAATCACATTGTCATTGATCTGCTGAAGACGGTACCACTTGAGGAGAGGAATCGGTGGCCAGATCTACTACCTGATCTGATAGATCTGTACAATCACATACCTGTGAGTTCCACCAATTGTACCCCAGCCTATGTTATGCAGGCAAGACCAGGAAAGCTGCCCATGGATCTGGAACTTGGTGTAGTGGAACCAGAAGCAGATGTTACTACTGAAGATTGGGACACAAACAGACAGGAACAGTACAGGAGAGTACAAGCCTGCGTGGAAGATAGTCTCAATAAAGTAAGGGAAAAACAAGAGGATAACTACAACAAAAGTGCGCCAGCTGAACCTTTTGTGCATGGAGAAATTGTGCTAAAAAAGAAAAAGGAGAATGTACAAATTAGATGATCAATGGGAAAGAGAGCCCTATGTCGTGCAAAATTCAAAGTTTGACAACAGGAAAACGTGTATCATTAGTAGAGATGGAGGAAAAAGATGGAGGAAAAACGACTACAACTGTATCCAGAGATCACCTAAAACTATGTCCAGATCTATTAAAGCTTCAAGAAGAAGAACCTGTCATTGACAAAGAGAAGCAAGGTGGAGTCATACATACGGACTTAGGAGATTTTCCCGCAGATTGGCCTCGTATTGGAGAAGCTGTAATAATTCCCGTACTCCAATTCTATCAACCGCAAGAAGCACTCCAATGTTAAGTTGAGCCAGTTGTTGCAGAAGAAATAGTTCAAGAGGAACCTGCTCCAGCAGAATCTCAAGACGTGGAACCTCAAGATGTTGGGTCTCAGGAAGAAGAATCCCCTGGCGAGACAGAACCGCATCACCCAGCTGCAAGTATACTTGCCAGATCCCTAGAGAGGTTAAGGCAGTATTATAATTTACCTGCACGTAGGACAGACAGGTCAATTGCTACCTCACCTAACGCAACACCACGTAGGTCAGTACCATGACAAAGGGACAGTTGCCTGTTAGGTACCAAGAGTAGGCCTAACAAATATAAGCAGTTAACTAGAGTCACAGTGTGTATAAATGTAATATAAATTATTGTGTAAATATATGTACATATGTTACCTGTTAGCAACTGTTAAAGATTCTTGCCTCCCGTAAGGGAAGTGTTCACTTGTTATTTAATGCTAACGTTTATTCAAAAATGTCTTTCAGCCCGGAGTGCTGATGTTTACTAGGGGGAAATGTAGAGTCCAGCTGTGCCTGGATTCTTACTTCCCAGAGGGATGCACTGAAGGTAATGACCACTAGAGGACCCAATATGCATACACACATCTTCACCAATCCCTAGAGCCACCAGAGGGAGCCTTTTTAGTGTATATAAGGATGGTGAAGACACTGAGAGTAGGGGAGTCTAGCCTGAGTCTACGTGGAGAGTAGATCAGTTCTGAGAGGAGTCTGAGTTTAGTTCTCTTGGAGAGAAGAGAGAGAGAACAGCTGTTGTTGAAAGAACCTGAAATCTGCAGCTCCTAGCTTAGTTCAAACGTGTGGAGGCTAGTACAAGTGGAAAGGAAGCCACTCCAGCCTAGTCAGAACTGAGTCAACCGAGTGCAGTTCAGTGAGCAAACGTGCCGACGCTTTGAGAGCGGTGAAGAAGGAGAAGAAGCAGTCCACCATCTGCTAGAGTGTGCTTATGTGAGGGTTGAGTAGGACGGAAGGTGAGTGGATAAGAAGAGAGTGACAGAGGTGGAAATAGCATTGATAGCTTACCTCTACTCTGATTAACCGGACACCAGGTCCGAGCTTGCTGGATCCTTCACGACTAGAAGGAGATACTGGAGATCCTGCGGGACTACAAGTCACAGGAGCCCATAGATGTTGATACGTGGCTGGGTTAGGAAGACAGGAGTCTGGCAGGATCCGCCATTAGAGACTGTGTTCTTCCAATAGAAGGCCCTACACAAAGTCAGCCGGGTGTAAAGTTGAAGACAGAGTTAGGCCTCGTTTCATACAGGTCAGAGACTCACATTACAGGAGTAAGGAGGCCCTACACCTACTTAGTGGGAAGAACTGGACGTGCATCCTTCACCCTGTCAGCACCCCGAGACGTGCCTGCAATTCCATCAGTAAAGGTACAGAAAGAGACTTTTGTGTGTGTGTTCCCGTTATTACTCCTGCGGCCGAGCTCCCCTCCTCCATTCTGCACCCCTACACAGCTTAATTACCCAGAAGGTCCTCAGCCTTGCCTGTGGAAGGCTTAACACCTTGCTGCCTAATACCAACCCTTCAGTGGACCAATACATCAGCGCTGGTCACCCTGACCAGGAACCACAGGTGGCGTCACGAACATTCTACAAACACTTTAATCCCCTGTAAATATCCCCCTTTTCAGTGAGCGCCCAGGGCCACGGACCGAGCTGTGTCGCCGTGACATCCCTCATAGAAGTTAATAGACTCGGTGCCGAGTACCCCACGGCCCTGGCGTGCGACTCATTTTTGGCGTAACGAACAGGATTTTGTGCCCTGCAGCAACGGAGTGATTCGTGCCCGTTGCCACCGGCTACTGTGTGCCTCACTAAAAGACTGTCCTACTTGTGGTGAAGATTTCCCGCCAGTGTCCGCCAAATTGCAGCATTACGGCGCGAAGAGAAGGAGGCGTACCTGTAAAAAGTGCCCTGAGTCCCGGACACGCCCTCAACACTGACGCGGCGGCAGGTCCTGTGGAGAGCTTCAGTGAGCGCTCTGATGTCAGAGCGCCGGCGACGCAGGTCCTTCTACACCGCTGTGCCCTGCGGAGCTGCGGCCTTCAGAGAATGTAGGCCACGTTTTACTAGGGGGGCACCAAGATGTCGCAGCAACAGGCCGACGGCGCGGACCAGGCCGATAGCCCTGTGAGGATATTGGAAGCTCCATGTCTGGTGCTGTGCAGAACTACAGTCCTTATCTTTTTTTTACTGCTGACAGCCCACAGAGTAAAGTCCCCCCCTCCCTCTCTCCATGCTGCTCATCAACCCCAGCCTGCACACAAGTAGTGTAACCTGAGAGACCAGTGCTGGAGTTTTCCCGCCTCACCGTAGGGGGTCCCCATTGTCTTCACATGTGCTTTCCTTTCCTAGCAGCCATTATGAGGATTCATTCTTTTGGCTTATAACACGGTGGGAATTTGCGTCAGAAGCACGAAAGTTACTGGTTTGAATCATGCGCCGACCGGCATAGTTCCCGTGGTACTGGTGAACCCGTAACTCCAACAGAACCCGAGAAATGGAATTCTCGGGTGCCCCATGAACTAGCCCACCCAAGTGTGGGCTCATTGGAACCGTCATTTCAAAGTAAGATCATTGATAGGTCTGCCATTATTCTGCTAGACAAAAAAACCTGACTGGCACATCCAGACTAATGTGAACTAGGTGCAAACCAAGGGAAGCTACCCCCATGTAAAACATACAAAAAAAAAGGCTGCACTCAAGCATACTAAAGCATGACAATATGGAATACATGAAATTTAGAATAGCAATATGGCTTTGGAATATAAGGAAAATTTGAACATTTTAAGCCCACCAACCATCGTCAAGGTGGTCTCAATACGGTGAGTCCCTGACCTAAGGAACATACCTCTATTAGGCTGATATCTGAATTTCCTGGGTGAAATGCACCTCTGTCAAGCAATGCCTGCATTTGTGGTAAAGTAGGGACCTGGTGTAATAAAAATCACCACCTGGTGGGGCGGAGTGGCTCGGTCAGCAAGCTAACATTCAATAGACAAAAAACCTGACTGGCACATCCAGACTAATGTGAACTAGGTGCAAACCAAGGGAAGCTACCCCCATGTAAAACATACAAAAAAAAAAGGCTGCACTCAAGCATACTAAGCATGACAATATGGAATACATGAAATTTAGAATAGCAATATGGCTTTGGAATTAAGGAAATTGAGACGCTTAGTATAAACATTTGGCCAACATTTTAAAGCCCACCAACCATCGTCAAGGTGGTCTCAATACGGTGAGATTCCCTGACCAAATGTGAACATACCCTATTAGGCTGATATCTGAATTTCCTGGGTGAATATGCACCTCTGTCAGCAATGCCTGCATTTATGGGTAAAGTAGTGACCTGTGAAATTTAAAATCACCACCTGGTGGGTGCGAGTGCTCGTCAGCAAGCTAACATTCAATAGACAAAAAAACCTGACTGGCACATCCAGACTAATGTGAACTAGGTGCAAACCAAGGGAAGCTACCCCCATGTAAAACATACAAAAAAAAAAGGCTGCACTCAAGCATACTAAAGCATGACAATATGGAATACATGAAATTTAGAATAGCAATATGGCTTTGGAATATAAGGAAAAATTTGAGACGCTTAGTATAAACATTTGGCCAAACATTTAAAGCCCACCAACCATCGTCAAGGTGGTCTCAATACTGGTGAGTCCCTGACCTAATGTGAACATACCTCTATTAGGCTGATATCTGAATTTCTGGGTGAATATGCACCTCTGTCAGCAATGCCTGCATTTATGGTAAAGTAGGGACCTGGTGTAATTAAAATCACCACCTGGTGGGGGCGGAGTGCTCGGTCAGCAAGCTAACATTCAATAGACAAAAAAACCTGACTGGCACATCCAGACTAATGTGAACTAGGTGCAAACCAAGGGAAGCTACCCCCATGTAAAACATACAAAAAAAAGGCTGCACTCAAGCATACTAAAGCATGACAATATGGAATACATGAAATTTAGAATAGCAATATGGCTTTGGAATATAAGGAAAAATTTGAGACGCTTAGTATAAACATTTGGCCAAACATTTTAAAGCCCACCAACCATCGTCAAGGTGGTCTCAATACTGGTGAGTCCCTGACCTAATGTGAACATACCTCTATTAGGCTGATATCTGAATTTCTGGGTGAATATGCACCTCTGTCAGCAATGCCTGCATTTATGGGTAAAGTAGGGACCTGGTGTAATTAAAATCACCACCTGGTGGGGGCGGAGTGCTCGGTCAGCAAGCTAACATTCAATAGACAAAAAAACCTGACTGGCACATACAGACTAATGTGAACTAGGTGCAAACCAAGGGAAGCTACCCCCATGTAAAACATACAAAAAAAAAGGCTGCACTCAAGCATACTAAAGCATGACAATATGGAATACATGAAATTTAGAATAGCAATATGGCTTTGGAATATAAGGAAAAATTTGAGACGCTTAGTATAAACATTTGGCCAAACATTTTAAAGCCCACCAACCATCGTCAAGGTGGTCTCAATACTGGTGAGTCCCTGACCTAATGTGAACATACCTCTATTAGGCTGATATCTGAATTTCTGGGTGAATATGCACCTCTGTCAGCAATGCCTGCATTTATGGGTAAAGTAGGGACCTGGTGTAATTAAAATCACCACCTGGTGGGGGCGGAGTGCTCGGTCAGCAAGCTAACATTCAATAGACAAAAAAACCTGACTGGCACATCCAGACTAATGTGAACTAGGTGCAAACCAAGGGAAGCTACCCCCATGTAAAACATACAAAAAAAAAGGCTGCACTCAAGCATACTAAAGCATGACAATATGGAATACATGAAATTTAGAATAGCAATATGGCTTTGGAATATAAGGAAAAATTTGAGACGCTTAGTATAAACATTTGGCCAAACATTTTAAAGCCCACCAACCATCGTCAAGGTGGTCTCAATACTGGTGAGTCCCTGACCTAATGTGAACATACCTCTATTAGGCTGATATCTGAATTTCTGGGTGAATATGCACCTCTGTCAGCAATGCCTGCATTTATGGGTAAAGTAGGGACCTGGTGTAATTAAAATCACCACCTGGTGGGGGCGGAGTGCTCGGTCAGCAAGCTAACATTCAATAGACAAAAAAACCTGACTGGCACATCCAGACTAATGTGAACTAGGTGCAAACCAAGGGAAGCTACCCCCATGTAAAACATACAAAAAAAAAGGCTGCACTCAAGCATACTAAAGCATGACAATATGGAATACATGAAATTTAGAATAGCAATATGGCTTTGGAATATAAGGAAAAATTTGAGACGCTTAGTATAAACATTTGGCCAAACATTTTAAAGCCCACCAACCATCGTCAAGGTGGTCTCAATACTGGTGAGTCCCTGACCTAATGTGAACATACCTCTATTAGGCTGATATCTGAATTTCTGGGTGAATATGCACCTCTGTCAGCAATGCCTGCATTTATGGGTAAAGTAGGGACTGGTGTAATTAAAATCACCACCTGGTGGGGGCGGAGTGCTCGTCAGCAAGCTAACATTCAATAGACAAAAAAACCTGACTGGCACATCCAGACTAATGTGAACTAGGTGCAAACCAAGGGAAGCTACCCCCATGTAAAACATACAAAAAAAAGGCTGCACTCAAGCATACTAAAGCATGACAATATGGAATACATGAAATTTAGAATAGCAATATGGTTTGGAATATAAGGAAAATATTGAGACGCTTAGTATAAACATTTGCCAAACATTTTAAAGCCCACCAACCATCGCAGTTCTCAATACGGTGAGTCCCTGACCTAATGTGAACATACCTCTATTAGGCTGATATCTGAATTTCTGGGTGAATATGCACCTCTGTCAGCAATGCCTGCATTTATGGGTAAAGTAGGGACCTGGTGTAATTAAAATCACCACCTGGTGGGGCGGAGTGCTCGGTCAGCAAGCTAACATTCAATAGACAAAAAAACCTGACTGGCACATCCAGACTAATGTGAACTAGGTGCAAACCAAGGGAAGCTACCCCCATGTAAAACATACAAAAAAAAAGGCTGCACTCAAGCATACTAAGCATGCAATATGGATACATGAAATTGAATGATTGGCTTTGAATATAAGGAAAATTTGAGACCTTGTATAACATTGCCAACATTTAAAGCCACCAACCATCGCAAGGTGTCTCAATACTGTGATCTCCTACCTAATGTAACAAACCTCTATTAGCTGATATCTAATTTCTGGTGAATATGCACTCTGTCGCAATGCTGCATTAGGTAATAGCTTGTATTAAAATCACACCTGTGTGGGGGCGTGATTCTCGGGCAGCAAGCTAACATTCATAGACAAAACTGACTGGTCACTCCAGATAATTGCAACTAGTCAACAAGAAGCTACCCCTGTAAACATAAAAAAAGGCTGCACTCAATCAAGGGTGACAATATTGAATACATGATTAATAGCAATATGGCTTGAATAGAAAATTGAGACGCTAGTAAAACATTGCCAAACATTTAAGCCCCAACCATCGTAGGTGTCTCAATACTGGAGTCCCTGACCTTGTGAACATCCTTATTAGGCTATATCTGAATTCTGGGTGCATATCACTCTCAGCAATGCAGCATATATGGTACGTAGCCTGTGTATAAATCACACTGGGGGGCGAGTGCTGTCGCAAACACATTCAATAGTACAAAAACAGACTGGCACATCCAGATAATGTAGAACAGTGCAACCCAGGAGCTACCATGTAACATACAAAAAAAAGCTGCACTAGCTTAAAATGTTGGCCAAATGTTATACAAGAAATTTTCTATATAAGCCATATTGCTATTAAATTCATGAATCCATATTGTCAGCTTAGTATAGCTTGGGCAGCTTTTTTTTTGTAGTTAACATGGGTGGTAGTTCCCTGCTTTGCACCATAGTTTCAATTATGTGATGTGCCAGTCAGTGTATTTTTGTCTATGAATGTACCTGCTGAACTAGCACTCCCCCACCGGTGGTGATTTATTACACCAGGCCTACTTTACCATAAATGCAGGCATGCATGACAGAGGTGCAATCACCCAGGAAATTCAGATACAGCCCTAATGAGGTATGTCACATTAGGTCAGGACTCACCATATTGATGACACTGACGAGGTGGTGGCTTTAAAATGTTTGGCCAAATGTTTATACTAAGCGTCTCAAATTTTTCCTTATATTCCAAAGCCATATTGCTATTCTAAATTTCAATGTATTCCATATTGTCATGCTTTAGTATGCTTGAGTGCAGCCTTTTTTTTTGTATGTTTTACATGGGGTAGCTTCCCTTGGTTTGCACCTAGTTCACATTAGTCTGGATGTGCCAGTCAGGTTTTTTGTCTATTGAATGATAGCTTGCTGACCGAGCACTCCGCCCCCACCAGGTGGTGATTTTAATTACACCAGGTCCCTACTTTACCCATAAATGCAGCATTGCTGACAGAGGTGCATATTCACCCAGAAATTCAGATATCAGCCTAATAGAGGTATGTCACATTAGGTCAGGGACTCACCAGTATTGAGACCACCTTGACGATGTTGGTGGGCTTTAAAATGTTTGGCCAAATGTTTATACTAAGCGTCTCAAATTTTTCCTTATATTCCAAAGCCATATTGCTATTCTAAATTTCATGTATTCCATATTGTCATGCTTTAGTATGCTTGAGTGCAGCCTTTTTTTTTGTATGTTTTACATGGGGGTAGCTTCCCTTGGTTTGCACCTAGTTCACATTAGTCTGGATGTGCCAGTCAGGTTTTTTTGTCTATTGAATGTTAGCTTGCTGACCGAGCACTCCGCCCCCACCAGGTGGTGATTTTAATTACACCAGGTCCCTACTTTACCCATAAATGCAGGCATTGCTGACAGAGGTGCATATTCACCCAGAAATTCAGATATCAGCCTAATAGAGGTATGTTCACATTAGGTCAGGGACTCACCAGTATTGAGACCACCTTGACGATGGTTGGTGGGCTTTAAAATGTTTGGCCAAATGTTTATACTAAGCGTCTCAAATTTTTCCTTATATTCCAAAGCCATATTGCTATTCTAAATTTCATGTATTCCATATTGTCATGCTTTAGTATGCTTGAGTGCAGCCTTTTTTTTTGTATGTTTTACATGGGGGTAGCTTCCCTTGGTTTGCACCTAGTTCACATTAGTCTGGATGTGCCAGTCAGGTTTTTTTGTCTATTGAATGTTAGCTTGCTGACCGAGCACTCCGCCCCCACCAGGTGGTGATTTTAATTACACCAGGTCCCTACTTTACCCATAAATGCAGGCATTGCTGACAGAGGTGCATATTCACCCAGAAATTCAGATATCAGCCTAATAGAGGTATGTTCACATTAGGTCAGGGACTCACCAGTATTGAGACCACCTTGACGATGGTTGGTGGGCTTTAAAATGTTTGGCCAAATGTTTATACTAAGCGTCTCAAATTTTTCCTTATATTCCAAAGCCATATTGCTATTCTAAATTTCATGTATTCCATATTGTCATGCTTTAGTATGCTTGAGTGCAGCCTTTTTTTTTTTTTGTATTATTCTGCTAGAGTTCCCCGCTGAGTTATGGTCCTTATAATATTTCAGAGCTCAAACCATAGCTTTTAGCCTGGGGAGGTGGCCAGAAAACCATCCCCTTTTGTGAGGTCAGCAGCCCACATGTATAAGTCTGGCTGTGAGCCCCCCTTGGTCAGTCCATGCTGTGATGTCCTGACTAACAGATCTGCAAATGAACTATGACGTGTGGCTCCTCCCCCAGCCTGGCTTGCCTGTAAATGGTATAACTACCATGTGAGTGGTTTTCAACTTTAATCCTATTTTATTTCTAACTGCCTTGTACATAATGATATTGTCTCAGCTTGTTACCTCTTTTTATATTGTATAAACGCTGCCTGTTTTTTAAGGAATAAACCTATAAAATTATTAGTTTGATTCTCCTGCTCTATAAACGAATTTGCACGTGCCTGAAGTACTACGCTACTGTTTTGGGGTTGCTACGGACCCTCTTGATAAATTGTTCCTAAAGTAAACCGTAGCTGGTGGCAGCTTAAAAGAAGGGGTGTAAAGTGTTAATCTATTGGGTGGCGCTGGCAGTGACGGAACGGGTTTTATAAGGGTATTGCCTGGCCGCGGCCCGGAGTAATTATAATTCCCTCACTGCAGCGTGCCCAATAGCCAGCACACATCCAAGTGACCCGTCTGGTGACTAATTATCCTAGGTGCAGTTCCCTGACTGACCTAAGGGTAAGGGGGGCGCCAGAGAACTGCAAGTTCCTAAGTGGAAGTGGGATAATTATAAATCCCTGCAGTTTACTGGGTCGGACGGCAGCAGCGTCGTGTGTGTGCACGTTTTCGTCACATTTGCGGCACGGAGGGAGCACAAGCCGTGATACCCCGGGCTACCGTGTGGCGGACCGTGTGCACGTTTCATCACATGTGGTGGCAGCGGTGGGATTATAGAGCATTAGTGATCGGGTTTGAGCAATCATTCCATTCACTAAAAAACTTGCACGGTTCTTCAGGGACCCTGCAACTAAAGTTTTGGAGAACAGACTCAGTGTTTATTAGTCCTGAGACAATTGTGTGTACTTGCGGTTACCCCTCCCTTTCTCTTTGTTTTCTATCCTATCTTTTATTTGGCAAACATGGCTACAATAGGAGCAAGTTGGTACGGACAGCAGAGCAAGGACACTCTTGTAGGAATCTGCAAGTACCACGGCCTTGTCCACACGAACCGAACCAAAAGCCAACTGGTCCAGGCCCTGAAGGAGCTGGGCGAGCATCGGAGCGTGGCGGGCGCAGGAGCCGGCCCAAGCCAAGGTGGTGCCCCAGGAGCAGAGGCCCAACCCCTGACTGCTTACACCCAGGGCGGGTTGGACCCTTACTTGCAGGCGGCCCTGGAGGGACTCACCGCTGACAACCGGGAAGAACGCCTGAAGCTGATCCAGCAAGCTCAAGAGAGAGCCGACCAGCGAGAGGCCAAACAGCGAGAGGCTGAGAGAGCCGAGGCCAAGCCCAGCGAGAGGCCGAGCGGGAGGCTGAGAGAGCCGAGCGGGAAGCTCAGAGAGCCCATGAACTGGAGCTGCTCAGCCAAGGGGTAATGCCCTCCACAGCCCGGAGCGGTACACCCAGCAGCTCTCAGAGTCCGAAGTCCCGGCCGAGCACTTTCCCGTGATGGAAAAGGACGGAGACTTGGACACTTTTCTGCGGGCCTTTGAGAAAGTCTGCAGACAGTACCAGCTGCCTGCCGACCAATGGAGCCAGGTACTTGACCCCCGGGCTAAAGGGCAAAGCCCTGGAGGCGTTTGCTTCCCTCACGTCAGATCAAGATGATGACTATGAGGCCATCAAGCAGGCCCTGATCGCCAAGTACCAGCTAACCCCTTAGGTATACCGAAAGAAGTTCCGGAACCTCCAACGTGGCCCACACGACAGTTATAGCGATATGGTGCAAGGACTCAGGAACCACTTTGACCAGTGGATCCATGGACTGTCAGTTGACACCTTTGAGGAGCTGAGAGACCTGATGATCAAAGACCAGTTCCTGCACCTGTACCCAGCTGAGGTCCGACAGTTCATCCTGGACCGAGAACCAGAGGACGCGGTCCTAACAGCACGGATCGCCGACAGCTATGAGGCCAACCGGAAACCCGAGGTGCGGAAGCCCGTCGCCGCCCGCTGGGGAGGGGGTAAGCCTGCAACCAACCCCAGTGCCCCTGCCAGTCGTCCCTCTGGAGGCACTATCCCCTTTGCCAGCGCCAGGCCTACCTCAGACCCCCGCCAGTGTTTCTCCTGTAAAAGGACTGGACATATCAGCGCCACCTGTCCGGAGAGGCAGAAGAACCCCCCAGCCAAGGCCTCCGGGCCCAACGCCTCTGTTCTCTTGGTGGGTGGTATGGTGGGGAGGGTTGATGACAACGTGCAGCCCGTCCGTGTGGGGGCCCGTCTTGCTACAGGCCTCAAGGACACCGGGGCTGAACGAACCCTCATCCGACCCGAACTGGCGGCCCCTGAAGAGTTGATTCCGGGGAAAACCCTAACTGTCACCGGGATTGGGGGCGTCCACTACCCCTTGCCAAATAGCCCGGGTTTTCATTGACTGGGGTGCCGGGAGCGGGGTGAAGGAAGTGGGGGTGTCCGAAAACCTGCCCACTGATATTTTATTGGGACTGATCTGGGGAGGATGGTCGCGTACTATGTCCCTGACACCCCTCCCCAATCTGATAATAAGGTTAACGTTAACCATGATGTTGATGTTGAAGATGATGGGAAACTGAATGTGTTACCTGCCAATGCTTTGCGAAGTGATTATGCAACTGATAACCTTTCTTTCCCTAGGAATGATGCTGATAGTGATGTATCTGTGCCATCTGAACCTGTTAACCCTTTCTCTGAAGTGGTAGATGTGTCCACAGGTACAGGAGCGTTCAGCCACGTCGCTCTGCGGAGTGAGACGGCTGAGGAACCCCTAGCAGGAGCAAGCGATAGTGCTCAAGGAAATGGGAAGGTGCATGGGAACCGTGAGGAAGGTGACGCCATGACACTGACCAGTGCCACCGAGGAAGGTAACTGGCCCATAAGTAGCACTGCTCCTGAAGTGTTGGGGGTGGATGGGGAGGTAGGGCCCATAGCAGCGCAGGCTGATGGGTCTGTAGAAATCCCCGGGGAGACTGCATATGTAGCTGCTGTCACCCGTAGTCAGAGTGCCCGGATCGCAGGTAGTGCCCTGCCATCTGGACCCTCCTCCGCTACAGGAGAGACTGAACCAGAGGTGGACCCAGAGCCAGTCCCAGAGGGTCCCAGTGAGGAAGGAACCCTGACGTCACTTCTGGCTGCCTCCAGCCAGGAGTTCCAGGCAGCTCTGCACTCAGATGCGAGCCTGGAGAACTTGAGGCACCTCGCCGAGACGCCCACCTCCGTGACTGATAAGGAGAGGGTGTTCTGGGAACGAGGAAGGTTGTACCGGGAGACAGTACCCGGAGATTCCCAAAAGGAGTGGTTGAGGGAAAAACAGCTGGTCGTCCCGCACCAGTTCCAAGGTGAGTTGTTGAGGATTGCCCATGAGATTCCACTCGCTGGACACTTGGGGATCAGCAAAACTAAGGCACGGCTGTCTCAACACTTCTATTGGCCCAAGATGGGGACAGATGTGACTAACTACTGCCGCTCCTGTATCACCTGTCAAAGAGTGGGGAAGGTGGGGCCTGCTCTTAAGGCTCCCCTGATCCCGTTGCCAGTGATAGAGGAGCCTTTCCAGAGGATCGCGGTGGACATTGTGGGCCCGCTGGCCGTCCCCAGCCGCTCTGGAAAGCAATACATCCTTACTGTGGTAGACTACGCTACCTGGTACCCGGAGGCAGTAGCTCTGTCCTCAACTAAGGCAGATAAGGTGGCGGATTCACTGGTGACCATCTTTTCACGGGTAGGATTTCCCAGGGATATGCTTACCGATCGAGGGACCCAATTTATGTCTCGCCTAATGAAGGCTCTCTGCAGCAAAATGCAGGTGACGCGTAAGGTATCGAGTGCGTATCACCCACAGACCAATGGTTTGTGTGAACGCTTTAACGGTACCCTCAAACAGATGCTCCGCATGCTGGTTGAGACCCAGGGGCGCGATTGGGAGCGGTACCTCCCACACCTGCTGTTTGCCTACAGAGAAGTCCCGCAGGCCTTGACAGGGTTCTCCCCCTTTGAGCTCCTGTATGGCAGGCGAGTCCGGGGACCCCTTGGGTTGATAAGAGAATCCTGGGAAGATGAGCCAAACCCCACAGAAGTGTCCATCATGGATTATGTCATGCGCTTCCGCGACAAGATGCAGACCTTGACGCAGTTGGTGCATGACAACATGACGCAGGCTCAGGCTGACCAGAAGCACTGGTACGACCAGAACGCCCGGGAGCGGACCTACCAGGTGGGTCAAAAGGTGTGGGTGCTGGTCCCCGTACCAAAGGATAAGCTTCAGGCAGCCTGGGAAGGCCCGTACGTCGTGCACCAACGGCTCAACCCAGTCACCTACGTGGTCACGCTTGACCACACTCGGGGTAGGCGCAAGGCCTTTCACGTCAACATGATGAAGGCCCATCACGAACGTGAAGCCTGCGTCCTACCGGTCTGCAACCTGCCCGAGGACGGGGAGGAGGATCCCCTCCTGGACATGCTGGCCCAAGCCAAGGCCAATGGGTCCATTGAGGACCTGGAGGTAAATGCCTCGCTAACCGCCTCCCAGCGGTTGCAGTTGCTGACCACTCTGGAACCCTTCCGGGCCGAGTTCACTAACCGACCCGGAAGGACCAAGTTGGCGGTCCACGAGGTGGACACCGGGAATCACGCCCCGTTACGGCGGACACCTTATCGGATCTCTGAGGAAGTGCAGCAGATTATGCGCCAGGAGATCCAGGAGATGTTGCAGCTGGAGGTGATCCGGCCGTCCAAAAGCGCGTGGGCCTCACCTGTAGTTCTCGTGCCAAAAAAGGATCGGACCACCCGGTTCTGCGTGGACTACAGGGGGCTCAACGCCATCACTACCTCTGATGCGCACCCAATGCCACGCATCGAGGATCTGCTGGAGCGGTTGGCGAATGCCAAGTACATATCCATCATGGATTTAAGCCGGGGATACTGGCAGATTCCCCTGAGCCCTGCGGCGCAGGAGAAATCCGCCTTTATCACCCCTTTTGGACTGTACGAGTCCACGGTCATGCCTTTCGGCATGAAGAATGCCCCTGCCATTTTTCAGCGGATGGTCAATCACCTGCTTCAGGGACTGGAGGAGTACGCTGTGGCGTACCAGTACGACATTGCCGTCTTCATTTCCACCTGGGAGGAACACCTTCAGCATCTCCAGGAGGTGCTCAAGCGTATTCGCCAGGCAGGTCTGACCATCAAGCCGGGAAAATGCCAGATGGGCATGAGGGAGGTCCACTACCTGGGGCACCGGGTAGGCGGGGGTTCCATGAGGCCAGAGCCCGAGAAAGTGGACGCGATCGTGTCCTGGCCCACCCCCAGGACCAAAAAGCAGGTGAAGTCCTTCCTGGGCACTGCAGGGTACTATAGGCGTTTCGTACCGAACTATAGCGCCATTGCAAAACCCTTGACGGACCTCACCAAGGGCGGTCTACCCCAAACATTCAGCTGGACAGATGGCTGTGAGGCGGCATTCCAAGCTTTGAAAACAGCCCTGTGCAGCTCTCCTGTGCTGAAAGCCGTCGACAGCAGTCGGCCATTCCTGGTACAGACTGACGCCAGCGAATTTGGCCTCGGTGCTGTACTCAGCCAGGTTGATTCGGGGAACCAGGAGCACCCCGTGTTGTACCTGAGCCGGAAACTTCTGCCAAGGGAAGTGCCATACTCCACCATCGAGAAGGAGTGCCTGGCCATGGTCTGGGCACTGCAACGTTTGCAGCCCTACCTGTACGGGCGCACCTTCCAGGTGGTCACCGACCACAACCATCTGAGCTGGCTGCACACAGTGTCCGGAACCAATGGTAGGTTGCTACGCTGGAGCCTTGCCCTACAGCAGTATGATTTTGCCGTACAACACAAGAAAGGCAGCGATCATGGGAATGCTGATGGGTTGTCACGATGTGGCGAACCCGCTGAGGTGCGCATGTCGGATTACCGGCAGGTCATGCCTCCTTAGCGCCCTCTAAGGGGGGGAGGTGTGAGGATATTGGAAGCTCCATGTCTGGTGCTGTGCAGAACTACAGTCCTCATCTTTTTTTTACTGCTGACAGCCCACAGAGCAAAATCCCCCCCCTCCCTCTCTCATGCTGCTCATCAACCCCAGCCTGCACACAAGTAGTGTAACCTGAGAGACCAGTGCTGGAGTTTTCCCGCCTCACCGTAGGGGGTCCCCATTGTCTTCACATGTGCTTTCCTTTCCTAGCAGCCATTATGAGGATTCATTCTTTTGGCTTATAACACGGTGGGAATTTGCGTCAGAAGCACGAAAGTTACTGGTTTGAATCATGCGCCGACCGGCATCGTTCCCGTGGTACTGGTGAACCCGTAACTCCAACAGAACCCGAGAAATGGAATTCTCGGGTGCCCCATGAACTAGCCCACCCAAGTGTGGGCTCATTGGAACCGTCATTTCAAAGTAAGATCATTGATAGGTCTGCCATTATTCTTCTAGAGTTCCCCGCTGAGTTATGGTCCTTATGATATTTCAGAGCTCAAACCATAGCTTTTAGCCTGGGGAGGTGGCCAGAAAACCATCCCCTTTTGTGAGGTCAGCAGCCCACATGTATAAGTCTGGCTGTGAGCCCCCCTTGGTCAGTCCATGCTGTGATGTCCTGACTAACAGATCTGCAAATGAACTATGACGTGTGGCTCCTCCCCCAGCCTGGCTTGCCTGTAAATGATATAACTACCATGTGAGTGATTTTCAACTTTAATCCTATTTTATTTCTAACTGCCTTGTACATAATGATATTGTCTCAGCTTGTTACCTCTTTTTATATTGTATAAACGCTGCCTGTTTTTTAAGGAATAAACCTATAAAATTATTAGTTTAATTCTCCTGCTCTATAAACGAATTTGCACGTGCCTGAAGTACTACGCTACTGTTTTGGGGTTGCTACGGACCCTCTTGATAAATTGTTCCTAAAGTAAACCGTAGCTGGTGGCAGCTTAAAAGAAGGGGTGTAAAGTGTTAATCTATTGGGTGGCGCTGGCAGTGACGGAACGGGTTTTATAAGGGTATTGCCTGGCCGCGGCCCGGAGTAATTATAATTCCCTCACTGCAGCGTGCCCAATAGCCAGCACACATCCAAGTGACCCGTCTGGTGACTAATTATCCTAGGTGCAGTTCCCTGACTGACCTGAGGGTAAGGGGGGCGCCAGAGAGCTGCAAGTTCCTAAGTGGAAGTGGGATAATTATAAATCCCTGCAGTTTACTGGGTCGGACGGCAGCAGCCGTCGTTTGTGTGCACGTTTTCGTCTCATTTGCGGCACGGAGGGAGCACAAGCCGTGATACCCCGGGCTATCGTGTGGCGGACCGTGTGCACGTTTCATCACAAGCCCCAATGATGTACCAGCAGGCGCTGGAGCGCAGGCTGGAATCGCAGCTCCCCCCTAGGGCCTGTGGCCCCAATAATACCGATAACATTACCGTATATGCCCGGAGCAAAGTGGCTTCCCCAGTACAGCGGTAAGCCAGACACCCTGTCAGGGTTTAAGCGCAAAATATGCAGCATAATGGACATGTACCCAATGTCAGAGAAACAAAGAGCTGCAGTGGTAGTGGGACAACTGACTGGTGCAGCAGAGAGGGAAGTAGAAACTTGGACAGCTGCAGATCAGGAGTCAGTACCTGCAATTTTCTTAAAGCTACAGACTATCTTTGAGGACCGCACTGAAACAAATCTCGGATGAGGTTTTACCAATGCTCCCAGAAACCAGATGACAGCATTAGGGACTACGCCTGCTGACTACAAGGGGCCCTGCGAGCTCTCAGACAGGTTAACCCCATAAGTGTCACCAATGAAAATAAAATGTTAAAAGAACAATTTGTACGGGGACTGAGGTCCCAAGCTGAAAGCAGAACTGTGCATTGGTGGTCCTTGGATCATCCTGACGCTACCTTTGATGCCCTTAAGGATATGGCTATAAAAGGACTTCGACCCCTGGAAACGCTCGAGATGGCAACCCAGTGTCACCCGGGTGAAGCCACTCTAAAGCCAGCAGCATCCACCTTTTCCCCGCTGGTTGCGGAAGCCAAAACGCAGGTGGCGCCCCCTACTGAGCTGGACTGTCTGCGCTCAGAAGTGCACCAGCTGACCAAAAACCTGGTCACTGTAATGAGTGCCCTGCAACTGCGGAAGGAGGAGGAAGGAAAGATCCTGCTAGCTGACTGCCAGAGGATGTCCCTTGGATGAGCCGGAGGAGAAGGAGGACGTCGCCCAACCAGAGGAGGACAACGCCACCCCCAGGAGCGACCCCCGACCAGCACCATCCTCGCTGAGAGATCATCTGCTACCGTTGCCACAGAGAAGGTCACCCAGCATGTCGGTGTCCTTTAAACGAGCAGATCCTGGGTCCGAGGGCCAACACCCAGGACTAGACTCTTCAGGCCCCTCAGATAGGTTTGTGGGAGGAAGACCATACCTGTCCATCATACTGGACGGGATCGCAATCCCTGCCCTGCTGGACACTGGATCTCAGGTAACCATCATACCTGATGTCCTGTATAATAGATTTTGGTCCATGGACAGTCTCCAGCCCCCGAGCCCTGACTTTGCAGTATACGCCTCTAATGGCCTCCCTGTTGATATACTTGGAGCCAAAAACATGGACGTATAAGTGGGTAGAGTGGAGCTGAAGGACCAGGGACTCTTAGTAGTAAAAACTGTAAATGAGGAAAATGGCTTAAATGTGGTTTTAGGTACCAACATTATCAGTAACTGTTTGTAGGAAGTTGTGTTTTTGCTACAACAGCTCGCCGATGTTGCCAGGCCGAAGCAAAAGGGAGTGATCCAGAAGGAGATCCGGGCCTTGATTGCAGCAGCAGTGAAACTGACCTGTGGTGAGATTGGTAATGTACGGGTGACAGACCCGAACCCCATTGTGATACCCCAATGAGTGAAATGCTTATTTGGTGTAGAGCAGCAATAGGTCTGAGAGGACAGAACTACCAAGCAGTAGTAGAGCCCATTGTTCAGAACATAGACCTACACTCTTGACTGCTAGAGGGGTAGTGGAGGTACGAAATGGGAGGGTGCCAGTGCGTCTTCTCAACTGGGGAAGATGAAGTGAACTTACCACGATATGCCACTGTTGCTAAATTACATGCAGTAGATAACAACTCCATTCACACGACGGAGTCCTTAACCTCCCCACAACCAGCGGAGGATAACGGCCCAGCAACCCAGGTGGAGGATTGGTGTCAGCAGCTCCATGTCGGGACAGACACCACTCCAACCCACCAGAAACAGGGAGTACTTCGAGTGGTACAGAGTACACACAGGTATTTAGCAAACACCCACTTGACTTTGGGACAATTAAGGGAGTGCAACACTATATCCCTACAGGCAACCACCCCCCCAATAAAGAACGTTACAGGCCTATACCACCAGCACACTACCAGAAAGCCAAGGAGATGTTGCATGATATGAAGGAAGCAGGGGTGATAAGGGATAGTTGTAGTCCCTGGGCAGCACCTCTAGTCCTAGTCAGAAAAAAGTATGGAAGCATGAGAATGTGTGTAGATTACAGACAAGTAAATCGCATTACACATAAAGATGCATACCCTTTACCACGCATTGAGGAATCCTTAGCTGCATTAAAGACTGCTAATTACTTTTCCACCCTTGACCTCACTAGTGGGTACTGGCAAGTAGCTGTGGCTGAGGAGTATCGGGAGAAGACGGCTTTCACCACCCTGATGGGACTCTGTGAGTTTGACAGAATGCCGTTTGGACTCAGCAGTGCCCCTGGAACGTTCCAGAGAGTGATGGAGAGCTGCCTGGGACATCTCAACTTTGAAACTGTGTTGCTGTACCTGGATGGCGTAATAGTGTACTCCAAGACGTATGAAGATCACTTGAAGCACCTGGTGGAGTATTCGAGTCACTGTCCAAGTATGGGATGAAACTGAAGCCTTCAAAGTGCCATCTGCTCAAACAAAAGGTACAGTACTTGGGACATATTGTCAGCTCAGAAGGAGTAGCGCCAGACCCCTAGAAGGTCACCGCCATCCAGAAATGGCCGGAGCCGAAGGATCTCAAGGAGTTACGTCAGTTCCTGGGACTGACAGGATACTACCGGAGGTTTGTGAAGGACTACACCAAGAAAGCAGCGCCTCTGCAAGACCTCCTGGTAGGACAATCCCTCAAGAACAGAAATTCTCCATTCCCATGGGGTAAAGAACAGGCTGAGGCATTTAAGGAGATGAAGGAGATCCTGACAGGCGACGAGATCTTAGCCTACCCTGACTACAGCCAGCCGTTCCTGCTGTACACTGATGCTAGCAACGAAGGATTGGGAGCTGTCCTCAGTCAGAAGCAAAATGGCCAAGAAAAAGTCATCACATATGCAAGCAAGGAAGCTCCGCCCGACCGAGAGGAACCCAGAAAACTACAGCAGCTTCAAGTTGGAGTTCCTGGCACTGGTCTGGGCCATTACTGAAAGATTCAAGCATTACCTAGCCTCCAGCAAATTCACGGCCTACACTGACAATAACCCCTTGACACATCTTGAAACAGCTAAGCTGGGAGCCATGGAGCAACGTTGGATGGCTCGGCTGTCAAACTATCAATTTACAATCAAGTACAGGGCGGGTCGCAAGAACGCCAACGCTGATGCCCTGTCCAGAATGCCTCATGAGTCCGACACGGAAGAGGAATTGGATGACCTAGAAGAGATTGAACTACCTGCCTTTCACAGAAATGGGATGATCCACGAGCAACGAGCCTGCAGGAGGCAGCGTGGTAAGACGTTAAATCCTTTACCTCACCACAGCTGGAAGGAGACCCAGAACAGCGACCCGGTTGTCAGCCGTATCAAGGAGCTGATAACTCAAGAAGGTTCCTCCTTGGAGAAGGATGCGTCCCAACCAGGGTTGGATTAAGAACATGATGGGCCTGGAGCTGAAGGGGCGGGGCAAGGGGTGGGGCCAAACACGGCAATTCACAAAGGCCAAAATGTAACGTAAAAGATATAAACAAAGTAAATATATGATACATGCCTAATATAAATACAGTGGATATAGAAAGTCTGTTATGGTTATCACGCTGATTGTAACTTATGAGGCAAATAAACAGGGTTATTCACTGAACACAAAACTGTGTTTTATCGTAAATAAATCAAACTGGTAGAAGAAAATTAAACTACACATTCACTTTTCGTGCTTTTTTGCTTGCAAATTCCTCAATTGTAGAATCAAGATTAAGCTCATTGAGCAATCTATTTTCAATACATAACGGAGAGAGGGCATTTAAACGCTCCTGGCCCATTCTAGTATATGGTGCAGCATTGAATGTCCCATAGTAATATAGGGCAACATTGAGAGGCCCATTCTAGTATATAGCGCAGCATTGCATGGCCCATAGTATATATAGCGCAGCATTGAATGGCCCATAAGTATATATAATGCAGCATTGAGAGGCCCATATAGCGCAGCATTGCATGGCCCATAGTATACAGTCATGGCCAAAAGTTTTGAGAATGACACAAATATTATATTTTCACATGAGCTGCTGCCCTCTGGTTTTTATGTGTGTGTTTGACAGATGTTTTTATCACAGACAGAAATATAATAATTGCAAACATGAGTAACAAAAGCTTATATTGACAGTTAGAATGAGTTAATGCAGCAAGTCAATATTTGCAGTGTTGACCCTTCTTCTTCAGGACCTCTGCAATTCTCCCTGGCATGCTCTCAATCAACTTCTGGACCAAATCCTGACTGATAGCAGTCCATTCTTGCACAATCAATGCTTTCATTTTGTCAGAATTTTTAGGTTTTTGTTTGTCCACCCGTCTCTTGATGATTGACCACAAGTTCTCAATGGGATTAAGATCTGGGGAGTTTCCAGGCCATGGACCCAAAATCTCTATGTTTTGTTCCCTGAGCCATTTAGTTATCACCTTTGCTTTATGGCAAGGTGCTCCATCATGCTGGAAAAGGCATTGTTGATCGCCAAACTGCTCTTGGAGGGTTGGGAGAAGTTGCTCTTGGAGGACATTCTGGTACCATTCTTTATTCATGGCTGTGTTTTTAGGCAAGACTGTGAGAGAGCCGATTCCCTTGGCTGAGAAGCAACCCCACACATGAATGGTTTCAGGATGCTTAACAGTTGGCATGAGACAAGACTGGTGGTAGCGCTCACCTTGTCTTCTCCGAATGAGGCGTTTTCCTGATGTCCCAAACAATCGAAAAGGGGATTCATCAGAGAAAATAACTTTACCCCAGTCCTCAGCAGTCCACTGCCTGTACCTTTTGCAGAATATCAGTCTGTCCATGATGTTTTTTCTGGAGAGAAGTGGCTTCTTTGCTGCCCTCCTTAAGACCAGGCCTTGCTCCAAGAGTCTCCACCTCACAGTGCGTGCAGATGCACTCACACCTGCCTGCTGCCATTCCTGAGCAAGCTCTGCACTGCTGGTAGCCCTATCCCGCAGCTGAAACACTTTTAAGAGACGGTCCTGGTGCTTGCTGGTCTTTCTTGGGCGCCCTGAAGCCTTTTTGGCAACAATGGAACCTCTCTCCTTGAAGTTCTTGATGATGCAATAGATTGTTGACTGAGGTGCAATCTTTCTAGCTGCGATACTCTTCCCTGTTAGGCCATTTTTGTGCATTGCAATGATGACTGCACGTGTTTCTTTAGAGATAACCATGGTTAACAGAAGAGAAACAATGATGCCAAGCACCAGCCTCCTTTTAAAGTGTCCAGTGGTGTCATTCTTACTTAATCATGACAGATTGATCTCCAGCCATGTCCTCATCAACACCCACACCTGTGTTAATGGAGCAATCACTGAAAAGAGGTTAGCTGGTCCTTTTAAGGCAGGGCTGCAATGATGTTGAAATTTGTTTTGGGTGATAAAGTTCATTTTCTAGACAAATATTGACTTTGCAAGTAATTGCTGTTAAGCTGATCACTCTTTTTAACATTCTGGAGTATATGCAAATTGCCATTAGAAAAAGTGAAGCAGTAGACTTTGTAAAAATTAATATTTGTGCCATTCTCAAAACTTTTGGCCATGACTGTATATAGCGCAGCATTGAATGGCCCATAGTATATATAATGCAGCATTGAGAGGCCCATATAGCGCAGCATTGCATGGCCCATAGTATATATAGCGCAGCATTGAATGGCCCATAGTATATATAATGCAGCATTGAGGCCCATATAGCGCAGCATTGCATGGCCCATAGTATATATAGCGCAGCATTGAATGGCCCATAGTATATATAATGCAGCATTGAGGCCCATATAGCGCAGCATTGCATGGCCCATAGTATATATAGCGCAGCATTGAA
Organism: Oophaga sylvatica; assembly: GCA_033576555.1. Classification (NCBI taxonomy): domain Eukaryota; kingdom Metazoa; phylum Chordata; class Amphibia; order Anura; family Dendrobatidae; genus Oophaga; species Oophaga sylvatica. Next base: position 266,138,042 of record JARQOD010000001.1, read on the forward strand.
TGGCCCATAGTTGCACAGCATTGAATGGCCCATAGTATATATAATGCAGCATTGAGAGGCCCATATAGCGCAGCATTGCATGGCCCATAGTATATATAGCGCAGCATTGAATGTCCCATAGTTGCGCAGCATTGAATGGCCCATAGTATATATAATGCAGCATTGAGAGGCCCATATAGCGCAGCATCGAATGGCCCATAGTATATATAGCGCAGCATTGAGAGGCCCATATAGCGCAGCATCGAATGGCCCATAGTATATATAATGCAGCATTGAGAGGCCCATATAGCGCAGCATTGCATGGCCCATAGTATATATAGCGCAGCATTGAATGGCCCATAGTTGCGCAGCATTGAATGGCCCATAGTATATATAATGCAGCATTGAGAGGCCCATATAGCGCAGCATCGAATGGCCTATAGTATATATAATGCAGCATTGAGAGGCCCATATAGCGCAGCATCGAATGGCCCATAGTATATATAATGCAGCATTGAATGGCCCATAGTTGCGCAGCATTGAATGGCCCATAGTATATATAATGCAGCATTGAATGGCCCATAGTATATATAATGCAGCATTGAGAGGCCCATATAGCGCAGCATCGAATGGCCCATAGTATATATAGCGCAGCATTGAGAGGGCCTCTCAATGCTGCCCTATATATACTATGGGCCATTCAATGCTGCGCTATATACTAGAATGGGCCTCTCAATGCTGCCCTATATTACTATGGGCCATTCAATGCTACTGATGGAATTTGTCAGAAACCACACACTTTACAACACAAACCTGTGCAGAGACTTCAGGATTCTCCATCTGCTTTCACTGTAATATGGCTGGGATTCTTGTAACAGCACACACACCTCTGCCTGCCTGTCTCTAACTCTCTCCTCCAGACAGGGACCGTCACTACAACACACTGAACACAGGGCAGGATGCCAATAGGCAAAGCTGTAAGAAGACAGTGCATGGATGAGGACAAGTGAAACTTGAGCTGTGACTGGCTGCTCTGTGGTCACATGTTCTGCCTTCATTTACATCCTGCTTCTGGATTGGTGAATGAGATAACACTGTGCTGCTGCCGACTCCTCTCCTACAGTACTTTCAGCGGCAGCTTTCCTCTCTCCCCCTCCAGCACACAGTCTCTCCTGGCTCCTCCCCTCCCCCTCCACCACCAGGCTGACGTCAGCAGCACAGGGAAGGGAGGAGAGCAGAGAGCCACTAGATAACAAGCGGCTGGCGGGGCCGGGGGATGGGCCTATCTCTAACAAGGGGCCTGGAGCTGCAGCTCCATCAGCCCCTACGTTAATCCGCCCTGGTCCCAACAAGCAAAGCAGCTGTGGAATGAGAGAAGCCAGCTGTTTATCTACCGTGAGAAGCTGTGCCGGAGGTACGTCAACCCAAGGACCCATGAGATGGTATGGCAGATAGTAGTCCCCAGAACGGATGTCCAGATGGTGTTGGAAGCCTACCATGATCAAGCGGGGCACTTTGGCTGGAAGAAGCTGGAGACCCTGTTGAAGTGTTGTTTCTACTGGGTGGGAATGCGCAGTTCCATCAAGAAATGGTGTAAAAACTGTGGACCCTGTTGTCTCCGAAGAAAAGACTACAGCAGCCAGAAGGCACCCCTGCAACCCATCAAGACGACTCGTCCCTTGGAGATCGTGGCCCTGGACCATGTCAAGTTGTCACCCAGCCGGTCGGGATACTCATATGCCCTGACAATGGTGGATCATTACTCCAGGTTCCTGGTGGTCGCCCCTGTCAAAGATCTGACGGCAGAAACAGCAGCAAAGACGTTCCAAGCGTATTTCTGCAGGCCCCATGGATATCCTGAGCAAGTGTTAACTGACCAAGGCCCAGCCTTTGAAGCCGAATTATTCCAGGAATTCTGTAATTTGTACGGATGCAAGAAGATAAGAACCACACCGTACCACCCACAAACAAATGGTCTCTGTGAAAAGATGAATCACATTGTCATTGATCTGCTGAAGACGGTACCACTTGAGGAGAGGAATCGCTGGCCAGACCTACTACCTGATCTGATAGATCTGTACAATCACATACCTGTGAGTTCCACCAATTGTACCCCAGCCTATGTTATGCGGTCGAGACCAGGAAAGCTGCCCATGGATCTGGAACTTGGTGTAGTGGAACCAGAAGCAGATGTTACTACTGAAGATTGGGACACAAACAGACAGGAACAGTACAGGAGAGTACAAGCCTGCGTGGAAGATAGTCTCAATAAAGTAAGGGAAAAACAAGAGGATAACTACAACAAAAGTGCGCCAGCTGAACCTTTTGTGCCTGGAGAAATTGTGCTAAAAAAGAAAAAGGAGAATGTACAAATTAGATGATCAATGGGAAAAAGAACCCTATGTCGTGCAAAATTCAAAGTTTGACAACAGGAAAACGTGTATCATTAGTAGAGATGGAGGAAAAACGACTACAACTGTATCCAGAGATCACCTAAAACTATGTCCAGATCTATTAAAGCTTCAAGAAGAAGAACCTGTCATTGACAAAGAGAAGCAAGGTGGAGTCATACATACGGACTTAGGAGATTTTCCCGCAGATTGGCCTCGTATTGGAGAAGCTGTAATAATTCCCGTACTCCAATTCTATCAACCGCAAGAAGCACTCCAATGTTAAGTTGAGCCAGTTGTTGCAGAAGAAATAGTTCAAGAGGAACCTGCTCCAGCAGAATCTCAAGACGTGGAACCTCAAGATGTTGGGTCTCAGGAAGAAGAATCCCCTGGCGAGACAGAACCGCATCACCCAGCTGCAAGTATACTTGCCAGATCCCTAGAGAGGTTAAGGCAGTATTATAATTTACCTGCACGTAGGACAGACAGGTCAATTGCTACCTCACCTAATGCAACACCACGTAGGTCAGTACCATGACAAAGGGACAGTTACCTGTTAGGTACCAAGAGTAGGCCTAACAAATATAAGCAGTTAACTAGAGTCACAGTGTGTATAAATGTAATATAAATTATTGTGTAAATATATGTACATATGTTACCTGTTAGCAACTGTTAAAGATTCTTGCCTCCCGTAAGGGAAGTGTTCACTTGTTATTTAATGCTAACGTTTATTCAAAAATGTCTTTCAGCCCGGGAGTGCTGATGTTTACTAGGGGGAAATGTAGAGTCCAGCTGTGCCTGGATTCTTACTTCCCAGAGGGATGCACAGAAGGTAATGACCACTAGAGGACCCAATATGCATACACACATCTTCACCAATCCCTAGAGCCACCAGAGGGAGCCTTTTTAGTGTATATAAGGATGGTGAAGACACTGAGAGTAGGGGAGTCTAGTCTGAGTCTACGTGGAGAGTAGATCAGTTCTGAGAGGAGTCTGAGTTTAGTTCTCTTGGAGAGAAGAGAGAGAGAACAGCTGTTGTTGAAAGAACCTGAAATCTGCAGCTCCTAGCTTAGTTCAAACGTGTGGAGGCTAGTACAAGTGGAAAGGAAGCCACTCCAGCCTAGTCAGAACTGAGTCAACCGAGTGCAGTTCAGTGAGCAAACGTGCCGACGCTTTGAGAGCAGTAAAGAAGGAGAAGAAGCAGTCCACCATCTGCTAGAGTGTGCTTATGTGAGGGTCGAGTAGGACGAAAGGCGAGTGGATAAGAAGAGAGTGACAGAGGTGGAAATAGCATTGATAGCTTACCTCTACTCTGATTAACCGGACACCGGGTCCGAGCTTGCTGGATCCTTCACGACTAGCAGGAGATACTGGAGATCCTGCGGTACTACAAGTCGCAGGAGCCCATAGGTGTTGATACGTGGCTGGGTTAGGAAGACAGGAGTCTGGCAGGATCCGCCATTAGAGACTGTGTTCTTCCAATAGAAGGCCCTACACAAAGTCAACCGGGTGTAAAGTTGAAGACAGAGTTAGGCCTCGTTTCATACAGGTCAGAGACTCACATTACAGGAGTAAGGAGGCCCTACACCTACTCAGTGGGAAGAACTGGACGTGCATCCTTCACCCTGCCAGCACCTCGGGACGTGCCTGCAATTCCATCAGTAAAGGTACAGAAAGAGACTTTTGTGTGTGTGTTCCCGTTATTACTCCTGCGGCCGAGCTCCCCTCCTCCATTCTGCACCCCTACACAGCTTAATTACCCTGAAGGTCCTCAGCCTTGCCTGTGGAAGGCTTAACACCTTGCTGCCTAATACCAACCCTTCAGTGGACCAATACAGCAGCGCTGGTCACCCTGACCAGGAACCACAGGTGGCGTCACGAACATTCTACAAACACTTTAATCCCCTGTAAATATCCCCCTATTCAGTGAGCGCCCAGGGCCACGGACCGAGCTGTGTCGCCGTGACATCCCTCATAGAAGTTAATAGGCTCGGTGTCGAATACCCCACTGCCCTGGCGTGCGACTCACTTGCTCCTCCCTGTTGTTAATCATGACAGGAGCAGGGCAGTCTCTGCAGTGAGACTCAAGAGTCAGTGAGCCCACTTTTGATTTTTTTTCCTGTGCCTGGCTGTGAGTCTGTGACTCGTCAGCTGGACGAGCAGGCAGCCAGAGAGCAGTATATGGCTATGTTTCCACGGTCAGTAATTGCTCAGTAATTGCTGCGTGTTTGACTCTGTGCGCTGGCGCAGCGTCAAACACGCAGCGTCCAGATGTTACAGCATAGTGGAGGGGATTTCAAGAAATCCCGTCTCCACTATGCGTAAAAACATGCAGGCGGCAGACCTGCGTTAACGGACATGCTGTGCGTCTTTTCAGATCGCAGCATGTCCTTTTCCCTTGCGGCGACGCTCCGTCGCCGCAAGGGAAATACACAGGCCTATGTACCGCTGCAGTGATTCCGGATGTGTTCAATGAGCACATCCGGATTCACTGCGCGTTCAGAAGGGGGTGAGGCTTTGGGCAGAGCGGCTGCCATCCTGAACGTGGAGACACAGCCTATGTGTGCTGGGTATAAATGCATGTGAGTTATTGAGTCTCAAATAAAGATACATATGTTGGCTTTATCCATGCCCTGTGTTGTTTTTCAGGCACCACAAAACTGCAACAAGTTGCGTTTTTGTGGGTCTGATAAACTATGCAGACACACGGATCCGTTTTCGTCCCCATTGACTTTCAGTGGTGACGGTTGGGACTTGCGTGTGCATTCAGTTGTCACCGTTTTCCCACGGATCCATGTGTCTGCATATTTTATCAGACGCACAAAAACGTAACTTGTTGCAGTTTTGTGTTGTGTGAAAAAAACACACAGGCACCGGGAGACGCACGGATCCGCGGCTCCAAGTCTGGAATTAAAATAGAGCTCTATGGAGCACGGATCCAGGACAACATGGATCCGGGTGCTTCCGTGTGCAGGGATCCGTTTTGCGGCACTGAGCATGCTCAGAAGCGAGGGATGTGCTGTATGGTAAAGTGATGAAGCTGTATCTGTATGGGACCAGTATCCAGACATAATGTAGACTCTGCTGTTCTGTCATACAGTGATCTCTCCCGCCTCACTAGAAGGGCTTGTGCCCCATGTTATAGTGTGTTAATATTAACATGTATTGGAAGCATGTATATGACATGGGAGCACCTGGTGAGGGGCTGCACGAGTTTGTCTGCTTTCACACTAGCGTTTTGGTACGATGCGTTGTGATGCGTAGCAATCCTGATCCAGATTGCATCCCTATCCTTAACATAGGGATGCATGGACCTGCATCTGCATCAGGATTTTTCATGTGCTCCCCAAATGGTTTTTATTGGTGTATTCATTTATGTCTTTTGTATATTTTTTCTATTGTCCAAGACCTTGAAGTTCTACGTGGCAAGAGGGTTTGTTGAACGATTTTGATTAAGACCCAGCTGTTGATTTCTGAAACTAAACAATACAGTGAGTAGTAATCTTAATATCCTTTATTTTCTACTACTTATACATATTCCTATTTAAAAGTGTATGTATTTGACATGTGCGTCAGGTTAGGCAAGTAAGAGTAAACCAGATTTATTTGTACTGATTTTACAATGGGGTGGGGAGGGGGGCGCAGTTTTGCTGTTCGCCTCAGGCAGCACAGAGGCTGGGTTCATCCCTGAGTAGACTAGAATATGAAAAGCATAAAAAGTGTACTGTATCAGTAGCGTACAGCAGTATACAGTGTTGGGGTAATTTTAAATCTCTGTATATATTTCAGGAGTAACAGACACACGCTCACAGGCTCAGTATGGAGTAGACCAGAATATGAAAAGCATAAAAAGTGTACTGTATCAGTAGCGTACAGCTGTATACAGTGTTGGGGTAATTTTAAATCTCTGTATATATTTCCGGAGTAACAGACAAACGCTCACAGGCTCGGTATGCAATAGACCAGAATATGAAAAGTAGAAAAAGTGTACAGTATCAGTAGCGTATAGCTGTATAAAGTGTTGGGGTAATTTTAAATCTCCGTATATATTTCCGCAGTAACAGACAGAGGCTCACAGGCTCAGTATGGATTAGACCAGAAGATGAAAAGCATAAAAAGTGTACTGTATCAGTAGCGTAAAGCAGTATACAGTGTTGGGGTAATTTTAAATCTCCGTATATATTTCAGGAGTAACACACAGACGCTCACAGGCTCAGTATGGAGTAGACCAGAATAAGAAAAAAATAAAACGTGTACTGTATCAGTAGCGTACAGCAGTATACAGTGTTGGGGTAATTTTAAATCTCCGTATATATTTCAGGAGTAACACACAGACGCTCACAGGGTCAGTATGGAGTAGACCAGAATATGAAAAGCAGAAAAAGTGTACTGTATCAGTAGCGTACAGCTGTATACAGTGTTGGGGTAATTTTAAATCTCGTATATATTTCCGGAGTAACAGACAAACGCTCACAGGCTCGGTATGGATAGACCAGAATATGAAAAGATAAAAAGTGTACAGTATCAGTAGCGTATAGCTGTATAAGTGTTGGGGTAATTTTAAATCTCCGTATATATTTCCGCAGTAACAACTAGACTCACAGCTCATTTATGTTAGACCAGAAGATGAAAAGCATTAAAAGTTGTACATGTATCAGTAGCGTTAAGGGTCAATCAGTTTGCGTAATTTTAATTCCGTAATATTTAGGAGTAACACCAGACGTCACAGCTCGTATGGAGAGACCAGAAAAAGAAAAAAATTACAGATGTACTGTATCGTAGCGTACGCAGTATACAGTGTTGGGGTAATTTTAATTCTCCGTATATATTTCAGGAGTAACACACAGACGCTCACAGGGTCAGTATGGAGTAGACCAGAATATGAAAAGCAGAAAAAGTGTACTGTATCAGTAGCGTACAGCTGTATACAGTGTTGGGGTAATTTTAAATCTCGTATATATTTCCGGAGTAACAGACACACGCTCACAGGCTCAGTATGGAGTAGACCAGAATATGAAAAGCATAAAAAGTGTACTGTATCAGAAGCGTACAGCTGTATACAGTGTTGGGGTAATTTTAAATCTCCGTATATATTTCCGGAGTAATAATAATAATAATCTTTATATAGCTCTAACATATTCTGCAGCACTTTACAGTTTGCACACATTATCGTCGCTGTCCCTGAAGGGGCTCACAATCTAGATTCCCTATCTGTATGTTTTTGGAATGTAGGAGGAAACCAGAGTACCTGAGGAAACTCACGCAAACACGGGGAGAACATACAAACTCCTTGCAGATGTTGTCCTTGTGGGATTTGAACCTAGGACTCCAGCGCTGCAAGGCTGTAGTGCTATCCACTGAGCCACCATGCTGCCCCTCACAGACACACGCTCACAGGCTCAGTATGGAGTAGACCAGAAGATGAAAAGCAGAAAAAGTGTACTGTATCAGTAGCATATAGCTGTTTAAAGTGATGGGGTAATTTTAAATCTTTGTATATATTTCCACAGTAACAGACACATGCTCACAGGCTCAGTATGGATTAGACTAGAATATGAAAAGCATAAAAAGTGTACTGTATCAGTAGCGTACAGCAGTATAGTGTTGGGGTATTTTAAATCTCCGTATATATTTCAGGAGTAACACACAGATGCTCACAGGCTCAGTATGGAGTAGACCAGAATATGAAAAGCATAAAAAGCATACTGTATCAGTAGCGTACAGCTGTATACAGTGTTGGGGTAATTTTAAATCTCAGTATATATTTCAGGAGTAACAGACACACGCTCACAGGCTCAGTATGGAGTAGACCAGAATATGAAAAGCATAAAAAGTGTACTGTATCAGTAGCATAAAGCTGTATAGAGTGTTGGGGTAATTTTAAATCTCTGTATATATTTCCGGAGTAACAGACACACGCTTACAGGCTCAGTATGTAGTAGACCAGAAGATGAAAAGCAAAAAAGTGTACTATATCAGTAGCGTATAGCTGTATAAAGTGTTGGGGTAATATTAAATCTCCGTATATATTTCCGCAGTAACAGACAGACGCTCACAGGCTCAGTATGGATTAGACCAGAATATGAAAAGCATAAAAAGAGTACTGTATCAGTAGCGTACAGTAGTATACAGTGTTGGGGTAATTTTACATCTCCGTATATAATTCAGGAGTAACACACAGACGCTCACAGGCTCAGTATGGAGTAGACCAGAATCTGAAAAGCATAAAAAGTGTACTGTATCAGTAGCGTACAGCAGTATACAGTGTTGGGGTAATTTTAAATCACCGTATATGTTTCAGGAGTAACACACAGACGCTCACTGGCTCAGAATGGAGTAGACCAGAATATGAAAAGCATAAAAAGTGTACTGTATCAGTAGCGTACAGCTATATACAGTGTTGGGGTAATTTTAAATCTCCATATATATTTCCGGAGTAACAGACACACGCTCACAGGCTCGGTATGGAATAGACCAGAATATGAAAAGCATAAAAAGTGTACTGTATCAGTAGCGTACAGCTGTATACAGTGTTGGGGTAATTTTAAATCTCCGTATATATTTCAGGAGTAACACATAGACGCTCACAGGCTCAGTATGGAGTAGACCAGAATATGAAAAGCATAAAAAGTGTACTGTATCAGTAGCGTATAGCTGTATAAAGTGTTGGGGTAATTTTAAATCTCTGTATATATTTCCGCATTGACAGACAGAGGCTCACAGTCTCAGTATGGATTAGACCAGAATATGAAAAGCATAAAAAGTGTACTGTATCAGTAGCGTACAGCAGTATACAGTGTTGGGGTAATTTTAAATCTCCGTATATATTTAAGGAGTAACACACAGACGCTCACAGGCTCAGTATGGAGTAGACCAGAATTTGAAAAGCATAAAAAATGTACTGTATCAGTAGTGTACAGCTGTATACAGAGTTGGGGTAATTTTAAATCTCCGTATATATTTCCGCAGTAACAGACAGATGCTCGCAGGCTCGGTATGGATTAGACTAGAATATGAAAAGCATAAAAAATGTACTGTATCAGTAGCGTACAGCAGTATATTGTTGGGGTATTTTAAATCTCTATATATATTTCAGAGTAACATACAGATACTCACAGGCTCAGTATGGAGTAGACCAGAATATGAAAAGCATAAAAAGTGTACTGTATCAGTAGCGTACAGCTGTATACAGTGTTGGGGTAATTTTAAATCTCTGTATATATTTTCCGGAGTAACAGACAAACGCTCACAGGCTCGGTATGCAATAGACCAGAATATGAAAAGTAGAAAAAGTGTACAGTATCAGTAGCGTATAGCTGTATAAAGTGTTGGGGTAATTTTAAATCTCCGTATATATTTCCGCAGTAACAGACAGAGGCTCACAGGCTCAGTATGGATTAGACCAGAAGATGAAAAGCAGAAAAAGTGTACTGTATCAGTAGCGTACAGCAGTATACAGTGTTGGGGTAATTTTAAATCTCCGTATATATTTCAGGAGTAACACACAGACGCTCACAGGCTCAGTATGGAGTAGACCAGAATAAGAAAAAAATAAAACGTGTACTGTATCAGTAGCGTACAGCAGTATACAGTGTTGGGGTAATTTTAAATCTCCGTATATATTTCAGGAGCAACACACAGACGCTCACATTGTCAGTATGGAGTAGACCAGAATATGAAAAGCAGAAAAAGTGTACTGTATCAGTAGCGTACAGCTGTATACAGTGTTGGGGTAATTTTAAATCTCCGTATATATTTCCGGAGTAACAGACACACGCTCACAGGCTCAGTATGGAGTAGACCAGAATATGAAAAGCATAAAAAGTGTACTGTATCAGAAGCGTACAGCTGTATACAGTGTTGGGGTAATTTTAAATCTCCGTATATATTTCCGGAGTAATAATAATAATAATCTTTATATAGCTCTAACATATTCTGCAGCACTTTACAGTTTGCACACATTATCGTCGCTGTCCCCGAAGGGGCTCACAATCTAGATTCCCTATCTGTATGTTTTTGGAATGTAGGAGGAAACCAGAGTACCTGAGGAAACCCACGCAAACACGGGGAGAACATACAAACTCCTTGCAGATGTTGTCCTTGGTGGGATTTGAACCTAGGACTCCAGCGCTGCAAGGCTGTAGTGCTATCCACTGAGCCACCATGCTGCCCCTCACAGACACACGCTCACAGGCTCAGTATGGAGTAGACCAGAAGATGAAAAGCAGAAAAAGTGTACTGTATCAGTAGCATATAGCTGTATAAAGTGATGGGGTAATTTTAAATCTTTGTATATATTTCCACAGTAACAGACACATGCTCACAGGCTCAGTATGGATTAGACTAGAATATGAAAAGCATAAAAAGTGTACTGTATCAGTAGCGTACAGCAGTATAGTGTTGGGGTATTTTAAATCTCCGTATATATTTCAGGAGTAACACACAGATGCTCACAGGCTCAGTATGGATGAACTCAACAGAAATGAAATGCAGCACAGTGTAAAAATAAATAAAAAAATTATTAAAAAATTAATAAAATGATTGATAAAATAAATTTTACACTAAAAACTGAACCCCACTCCAGAATATGGATGGCAAAATCAACCTAAAATGAAAAATGAACACCCATGTGCAAAAGAAACAGGGGGAAAAAGAAAACTCAACCCAAGACAGTAGAGGTGTACAATGTATAAATTTTATTAATTACATGCATAAAATGGCACAAACATCAATAAAAATTAATAAAAATTAAAAAAGGAAGCATGAATGACACCTATTGGTATCCAATACCCGGGTTTTTTTAAAAAAAAATCATATAAACAGGTAAATATGCAAATAATGCATAAATATATAATTAGGTATAACAATGGCACACAGAATGCGATACAAGGATGATGTACACCCAAATAGTAAATGTGCAGCAAAAAAATTCAATATTGATGAAAAAATACTCAATATGTGCTGAATTGTATAAGTCAGTGTACAAACACAATGTGCATGTGCACTGGGCACTATAAATGAGAAAAATGAAAAAAAAAAAAAAAAAAAAAAATTTTTTACAAAATAGTGCGCTTAATTAATACACAAGCAGTGAAATGCAAAAAGCAAAAAAAAAATAAGTGCCACAGTGAACAACAATAGTGCCAAATAAAGTGCAAATGAAAATGTTGTGACAAGATTTAAAACCAAATCAACCTACTAAAGCCATGTAGGCAAAAATAATGACTATAGAAGTGCAAATGAGCTGAATAATGCAAAAGCTCCAATGAGCTGTGACCACAAACTAATATCAGCTTAAAGCAAAATGAGCCATAGATACCTGAAAAAACCAGGGGAGGAAATGAACAATGGTGTCAATGCTGCCTCAAACGCGCCCCGACGCGCGTTTCGGAAAACTTTCCTTCGTCAGGGGGATACAAGACAGTGAAATACTGGACTTTAAATAGGATACCGCCATGTGTTTAATCAAAACGGCGCATGCGCACAAAAACAAACGTGCAGGAGAGTCGCACCAAAGCAAACGTCACATAGTACGTAGGAAGGAACGTCACATATCACATGACATCCTAATCACATGATCGGGACGTCTATTGACGCATGCGCAACAGAATACAATACAAGTGCATGACAATACCGGACACATGACCGCAACAATCTATGTATGAAGAGATAACAAGCAGTAAGTTCAGACCAGTTCCCATATAAAAGAAATATGTGATTAATTAAGTCAAAGGAACTAGATGTTTCAATCCCATAGCACCGGCTGATAAAAAGCCAAAATGTAATAAAGAAATGTACATGGCGCCAGCACTATATGTACTATAACATGCCGTAATTCAGATCAAAGACATGATGGTATCCGAATATGTAAGTGCTAATATGACCTAGGATAGCAATTACAACCATGGACCATTAAAGCAAGTTCATGCTATAATATACGCATAAAATATGAGCTGTTGATGGAATAACAACATAGCATGTATTTACGACTCCAGCGTACTAAACACCGAATAATATGGCGACATAAAATGCCATAATATAACAATAATATGAGCTGTAGATGGAATAACAGCATAGCATGTATTTATGACACCAGCGTACTATACACCGAATAATATAGCTACATAAAATACCATAATATAACAAAAATAATAAAAAGCAATAATAATAATAATGAAATATGATAATAAAAATAAAAATAAATCCACTATGTGTAATGGCGCATGCAAATCCACACTGAGTGCATGTCATATGATGAAAGGCGTCAAGCATCCGAAAGGTCAGGACGCATATAGACACCCTCATCACAATGATCATACAGTCACGTCGACCGACATGCGCGCCACACATAAAGAGAAGAAGAAAAAATCAAAACAGGATAATAATAAATGTGCTGTACATAATACATAGATACTAAAATAAACTTCATTAAATACATACAATGAATAATACAAAAACAACAATAGTAGCCAGTAGATGAAAACATCTTCAAGGTGTGTACACTGTGTCATTGGTATCCATTCAAAATTCTGATGAAAAGGAATATCCAAAAATACTCATGGAGACGGAAATTCAGATAGCCATGGTAAGTATGACCGTAAATCACTGAAACTAAAATACAGACAATTAAAATCATAAAAAAGATGCAAATGACAAATTCTCATTGAGGCCAGATGGAGAGACCATTTTAAGGGTCTAAATCCATCTGGCCTCCAATTGAGCCAATCTCCTACTTATATTCCCACCCCTCGCATTGGTGGTAAGCATATCAATGCCAGAGATCATGAGACCGGAAGCATTACAATTGTGATACAATTTAAAATGTCTTGGGATCGTTTTCAAAGTGGAGATATCCTCCACATCTTTGGCCGCTTTAATCCCCAGTGCGTGTTCACGTACCCTGACTTTTAGTTGCCTTGTAGTGAGCCCCACATATTTTAAGGCACATGGACATGTTGCAAAATAGATTACACATGTAGAATTACATGAGATATTAATAATAATAATCTTTATTTTTATATAGCACTAACATATTCCGCAGCACTTTACAGTTTGCACACATTATCATCGCTGTCCCTAAAGGGGCTCACAATCTAGATTCCCTATCTGTATGTTTTTGGAATGTGGGAGGAAACCAGAGTACCCGGAGGAAACCCACGCAAACACAGAGAGAACATACAAACTCCTTGCAGATGTTGTCCTTGGTGGGATTCAAACCCAGGACCCCAGTGCTGTAAGGCTGTAGTGCTATCCACTGAGCCACCGTGCCACCCTGATATTGTGTCTAATGTCGAATTCACGAGTGTTATCCGAATTGACAAACTTATGCTTTACTGGTGAGAAGTCACTATGAACCAAATAAGAAGCAAACTTTACATGGTGGGTGCAAACCATGTGGTTCATGTGTGGCTTGTCCCAATATACATAGAACGCATAAGTTTGTCAATTCGGATAACACTCGTGAATTCGACATTAGACACAATATCTCATGTAATTCTACATGTGTAATCTATTTTGCAACATGTCCATGTGCCTTAATATATGTGGGGCTCACTACAAGGCAACTAAAAGTCAGGGTACGTGAACACGTACTGGGGATTAAAGCGGCCAAAGATGTGGAGGATATCTCCACTTTGAAAACGATCCCAAGACATTTTAAATTGTATCACAATTGTAATGCTTCCGGTCTCATGATCTCTGGCATTGATATGCTTACCACCAATGCGAGGGGTGGGAATATAAGTAGGAGATTGGCTCAATTGGAGGCCAGATGGATTTAGACCCTTAAAACGGTCTCTCCATCTGGCCTCAATGAGAATTTGTCATTTGCATCTTTTTTATGATTTTAATTGTCTGTATTTTAGTTTCAGTGATTTACGGTCATACTTACCATGGCTATCTGAATTTCCGTCTCCATGAGTATTTTTGGATATTCCTTTTCATCAGAATTTTGAATGGATACCAATGACACAGTGTACACACCTTGAAGATGTTTTCATCTACTGGCTACTATTGTTGTTTTTGTATTATTCATTGTATGTATTTAATGAAGTTTATTTTAGTATCTATGTATTATGTACAGCACATTTATTATTATCCTGTTTTGATTTTTTCTTCTTCTCTTTATGTGTGGCGCGCATGTCGGTCGACGTGACTGTATGATCATTGTGATGAGGGTGTCTATATGCGTCCTGACCTTTCGGATGCTTGACGCCTTTCATCATATGACATGCACTCAGTGTGGATTTGCATGCGCCATTACACATAGTGGATTTATTTTTATTTTTATTATCATATTTCATTATTATTATTATTGCTTTTTATTATTTTTGTTATATTATGGTATTTTATGTAGCTATATTATTCGGTGTATAGTACGCTGGTGTCATAAATACATGCTATGCTGTTATTCCATCTACAGCTCATATTATTGTTATATTATGGCATTTTATGTCGCCATATTATTCGGTGTTTAGTACGCTGGAGTCGTAAATACATGCTATGTTGTTATTCCATCAACAGCTCATATTTTATGCGTATATTATAGCATGAACTTGCTTTAATGGTCCATGGTTGTAATTGCTATCCTAGGTCATATTAGCACTTACATATTCGGATACCATCATGTCTTTGATCTGAATTACGGCATGTTATAGTACATATAGTGCTGGCGCCATGTACATTTCTTTATTACATTTTGGCTTTTTATCAGCCGGTGCTATGGGATTGAAACATCTAGTTCCTTTGACTTAATTAATCACATATTTCTTTTATATGGGAACTGGTCTGAACTTACTGCTTGTTATCTCTTCATACATAGATTGTTGCGGTCATGTGTCCGGTATTGTCATGCACTTGTATTGTATTCTGTTGCGCATGCGTCAATAGACGTCCCGATCATGTGATTAGGATGTCATGTGATATGTGACGTTCCTTCCTACGTACTATGTGACGTTTGCTTTGGTGCGACTCTCCTGCACGTTTGTTTTTGTGCGCATGCGCCGTTTTGATTAAACACATGGCGGTATCCTATTTAAAGTCCGGTATTTCACTGTCTTGTATCACCCTGACGAAGGAAAGTTTTCCGAAACGTGCGTCGGGGCGCGTTTGAGGCAGCATTGACACCATTGTTCATTTCCTCCCCTGGTTTTTTCAGGTATCTATGGCTCATTTTGCTTTAAGCTGATATTAGTTTGTGGTCACAGCTCATTGGAGCTTTTGCATTATTCAGCTCATTTGCACTTCTATAGTCATTATTTTTGCCTACATGGCTTTAGTAGGTTGATTTGGTTTTAAATCTTGTCACAACATTTTGATTTGCACTTTATTTGGCACTATTGTTGTTCACTGTGGCACTTATTTTTTTATTTTTTTTTGCTTGTTGCATTTCACTGCTTGTGTATTAATTAAGCACTATTTTGTAAAAATTTTTTTTTTTTTTTTTTTTTTTTCATTTTTCTCATTTATAGTGCCCAGTGCACATGCACATTGTGTTTGTACACTGACTTATACAATTCAGCACATATTGAGTATTTTTTCATCAATATTGAATTTTTTTGCTGCACATTTACTATTTGGGTGTACATCATCCTTGTATCGCATTCTGTGTGCCATTGTTATACCTAATTATATATTTATGCATTATTTGCATATTTACCTGTTTATATGATTTTTTTTAAAAAACCCGGGTATTGGATACCAATAGGTGTCATTCATGCTTCCTTTTTTAATTTTTATTAATTTTTATTGATGCTTGTGCCATTTTATGCATGTAATTAATAAAATGTATACATTGTACACCTCTACTGTCTTGGGTTGAGTTTTCTTTTTCCCCCTGTTTCTTTTGCACATGGGTGTTCATTTTTCATTTTAGGCTCAGTATGGAGTAGACCAGAATATGAATAGCATAAAAAGTGAACTGTATCAGTAGCGTACAGCTGTATACAGTGTTATGGTAATTTTAAATCTCCGTATATATTTCTGGAGTAACAGACACACGCTCACAGGCTCAGTAAAGAGTAGACCAGAATATGAATAGCATAAAAAGTGTACTGTATCAGTAGCGTACAGCTGTATACAGTGTTGGGGTAATTTTAAATCTCCGTATATATATTTCCGGAGTATCAGACACACGCTCACAGGCTCAGTATGGAGTAGACCAAAATATGAAAAGCAGATAATGTGTACTGTATCAGTAGCGTACAGCTGTATACAGTATTGGGGTAATTTTAAATCTCCGTATATATTTCCGGAGTCACACACAGACGCTCTCTCAGTATGGATTTCACCGTAATACAGAAGGCAGAAAAACGGTACTGTATCAGAAGATACCAGCTGTATACGGTTATGGGGAAAATTTTAATCTCCGTATATATTTCCGGAGTCACACACAGATGCTCTCTCAGTATGGATTTGACCATAATACAGAAGGCAGAAAAACGGTACTGTATCAGAAGATACCAGCTATATACGGTTTTGGGGAAAATTAAAATCTCCGTATATATTTCCAGAGTCACACACAGATAGTCAGCATGTATTTGCCCGTGATACCAGCCGGTACACGGTAGTGTGTGAGGAGCGTACAGCTCTATACGGTGTGGTGAAAAATGAACGCTTGGTAACTGTGCAGAAAAAAAGAATAAAAGTTCTAGTGCTGTGTAGGTGCTGTGTAAACAGCAGTCTGCACAGCAGTGTGCGCACAGCAATACAGCTAGCAGACAGCCTAATAATCATCTCTGCTGCTCCACAGAAGAAATTCCTCCCCTCTCACTGGCAAACAGCAGCCTAATAATCAGCTCTGCTGCTCCACACAAGCATTTCCTCCCCTGTCACTGGGAGGCAGCCTAAGATCCAGCGCTGCTGCACACAACAAAATCCTCCCTTGTCACTGCACACTAACTGTACAGCTAATCGCTATCAGCACAAGCACAGAATTAGTTTTTTTTTTCCTGCCTAACGCTCTCCCTACTGAGAACCAGCGGAAGCAACCTCTCCCTATGCTAAGATCGGCAGAAGTAAAATGGGGGTCAGCGGTGAGGTCTTTTATAGGCACTGTGATGCCACACAAACCAAGCCAATCACTGCAATGCCCTTCTCTAAGATGGTGGTGGCCGCTGCCCATGTCATCGCGTTGTCCACAGTGTGCATCCCTGCTCATTGGCTGAGAAAAGGCCCTTCAAGCATTATGGGAACCCGACTTTTGCGCACAGGTCGCCGAACGCATGGCTGACCTCACGCTATAGTCGGGTTTCGCTCGGCGAAACCCGACTTTGGCGAAAGTCGGTGTTTTTTTAATCTGACTGACCTGTTTCGCTAAATTCTAGTGATCACCTAAAGGGTGTCCACGATCCTCTGCACCTTGTACTCCAAACCTCCATCAACAGAGCCTGGAGGAGGAAGGGAAGAGACAGGCAACACAGAAGGAACAAACCTCTTAAACAGGGATTTGTGAAAAACATTGGGACACGAAGGGACTGCAGAAGCTTTAATCTGAAGGCAACTGTATTTATTACCTCCAGAATCTCGTACGGCCCAATGAATTTCAGACCCAACTTTGTCAAAGGTATTTATAGTCTAATGTTTTTGGACGATAACCAAACTTCATCCCCAACTTTGAAAGTGGAACAAGCTGAACGCTTCCTATCGGCCTTACGTTTTTGCCAAAACTGAGCTACCCCAATATTCCTCTGAACCTCTTTCCAAACATCCCCATGTTTCTGAGTGGTCAATTCCACTCCAGAGCATCCAGAACTCATCCTAGAGAATTTACCAAAATGAGGATGAAAACCATAATCACAAATGAAAGGAGAGGTTCCAGTGGACTGATTGACCCAACAAAGGTAAACTCAGGAAGAGGCAAAAATGAGGACCAGTCCTCCTGCTGATCCACCACAAAAATCTTAAAATTTGTTCTAGCGATTGATTCATCCTCTCTGTCTGACCTTTTTTTTCAGGGTGATAAGCAGAGGAAAAAGACAAATCAATCCCCAACTTCTTACAAAATGCCCTCCAGAATTTATAGACAAATTGCACCCTCTTATCAGATACAATGTTTAAAGGAATACCATGCAATCTCCCCCCATGATTGATAAATAACCTGGAAAGTGTTTCAGCATTAGGCAACCTAGATAATGGAACAAAGTGAGCTTGTTTACTGAATTGGTCAACCACCACCCAAATAACCTTTTTTCCACCAGATAAAGGCAAATCTGTAATGAAGCCCATGGACAAATGAGTCCATGGTCTTTCTGGAATAGGCAATGGAGCCAATTCCCCAGCCAGCCGGTTATGACAGACTTTAGCACGTGCGCAAATCTCACAAGTGGATACAAATTCATTAATATCATTAAGCATGAATGGACACCAAAAGAGTCTAGAAACAGCTCCCGGGTGACCACTTAAGACAGAATCATGAAATTCCTGCAATAGATGTAATCTAAGATACACTGGCAGAAATAATTTAAGTTCAGGAGTAGCGGATGAGGCCAGTGACTGGACCTCATAAGTTTCAGTTTCCAATTCTGAGGATACCATAGAAATCAAAATTCCTAATGGAAGAATGGAGGATGGAGGTTCTGGAGGAGAAACGGAATCAAGGCTGCGTGACAAAGCGTCAGCCCTAACATTCTAAGATCTTGGCCTGAACGTGATGGAAAAATTGAATCTAGAGAAAAATAAGGACCATCTGGACTGTCTAGGGGTTAAATGTTTAGCAGATTCAATATAGGCTAAATTTGTATGATCTGTTACCACAGTAACAGAATGAATAGCTCCCTCCAAAAAATGTCTCTATTCTTCAAAAGCTAACTTGACAGCTAGCAGTTCGCAATTCCCCACATCATAATTCCTTTAGGCAAACGAAAATTTCTTGGAGAAAAATGCACATGGACGCAAGTTGGTAAGAGTTTTGGAACCTTCAGACAAAAACTGCTCGTTCCCCAACCTCTGAGGCATCCACTTCTATGATGATAGGGGCGCACGCAGTAAGGGGGCGCACGCATCACAGAAAGCAAAGCATCACGAAAGACAAGCATCGAGTAAAAGGCAGTTATCCATGGCGAGGAATTAATATTCATCTCTCTCTTCACACAGGTATGAACTGCATTCAGTGGAAGCAAACAGCTGAATAGAATCCCCACCTCTGCTATCTGTGTTGAATGCTGCACTATATATTAATGGTATGAACTGCATTCAGTGGAAGCAAACAGCTGAATAGAATCCCCACCTCTGCTATCTGTGTTGAATGCTGCACTATATATTAATGGTATGAACTGCATTCAGTGGAAGCAAACAGCTGAATAGAATCCCCACCTCTGCTATCTGTGTTGAATGCTGCACTATATAATTAATGGTATGAACTGCATTCAGTGGAAGCAAACAGCTGAATAGAATCCCTACCTCTGCTATCTGTGTTGAATGCTGCACTATATATTAATGGTATGAAAATGCATTCAGTGGAAGCAAACAGCTGAATAAGAATCCCCACCTCTGCTATCTGTGTTGAATGCTGCACTATATATTAATGGTATGAACTGCATTCAGTGGAAGCAAACAGCTGAATAGAATCCCCACCTCTGCTATCTGTGTTGAATGCTGCACTATATATTAATGGTATGAACTGCATTCAGTGGAAGCAAACAGCTGAATAGAATCCCCACCTCTGCTATCTGTGTTGAATGCTGCACTATATATTCATGGTATGAACTGCATTCAGTGGAAGCAAACAGCTGAATAGAATCCCCACCTCTGCTATCTGTGTTGAATGCTGCACTATATATTAATGGTGTGCACTCCATACCACTACTTGCTGCCAAGCACTGCTTTACCATCTTGCAACATAGTTTAATGTGCCTGTTAATAAGGCTTTGGAATAATTCATTTTTGCACTGTGTTTAAAATTCTTACTGCTTTATATCCCGGTGACTGGGGCCTCTCTAGATGCTATCAGGTGGAAGGTGCTAAAGCATATAGATGTTGCCAGGTAGCCTTTGATGATCTAACCACCCCCTGGTGTGCTGGCCCCAGCTGGCAAATTATCCCAAAACAGCCCCCACAATCCCACTTTCCTGACCCTGTAGTGTGGACTATATATTTAGGAGTAGTCTAAGGGGCGCACGCAGTAAGGGGGGCGCACGCATCACAGAAAGCAAAGCATCACGAAAGACAAGCATCGAGTAAAAGGCAGTTACCCATGGCAGTTAATCAGGGCAGGAATCAGGTAACCCACACTTTGCTTTCTTTTAAATTATGTTCTCTATCTCTATCCTCCTGTGTTCCCTTGCCATCCACATTCACTGCCCCATCCCCCCTCCATCACGACTCATATACATCAGCCCCTCCATACTTCCCTCTCCCATGTACAGTTCCCATGCACTCCTCACCTTCCTAAGAAAACTCAGCCCATCTTGCCCAAACATATCTCAGAAAAAACCTATTTATAAATCCAACAACTACCTGCTCTGTATCTTCCTACTCCTACTGATATCAGGGACATCTCCCCCAACCCTGGTCCATCCCCCAACCTCAATCCCTACCCTACCTCATTTCGAAACCATAATAATCTTGTTAATATTACTTGCACTCCCTCATCTCCTTCTTTCAACTGTGCCCTCTGGAAACCACGGTCTGCATGCAATAAACTATCTTTCCTGCACAACTACTTTCTGAACAACTCTCTTCATCTGTTGGCCCTCACGGAAACCTGGATTCAGGATTCTGACACGGTCTCCCCTGCTGCCATTTCCTATGGTGGTTTACACTTCTCCCATTCCCCGAGACCCACAAACAGACATGGTGGTGGAGTTGGCATACTCCTGTCCCCACAATGCACTTTCCAGGTCATCCCCCCAATTCCATCACTCTCATTCCCTTCTTTTGAGGTCCACACCATCAGGCTCTTCCATCCCCTCTCCCTCAGAATAGCGGTCATATATCGGCCCCCAGGCTCATCCACCCAGTTCCTTGACCACTTCTCAGCCTGGCTGCCGCACTTCATGTCCTCAGAACTACCAACCCTTATCCTTGGAGACTTCAACATCCCCATTAACAGTCCTACTTCCACATCTGCATCTCAGCTTCTATCACTAACCACTTCTCTAGGCCTCTCACAGCTTTCAACCTCTGAGAAACACAAGGATGGCAACACCCTTGACCTGGTCTTTGTCCGCCTTTGTTCAATTTCCCACCTAAATAACTCACCGCTTCCACTCTCTGACCACAACATTCTCTCCTTCACGCTCACAAATCCTCCACCACCCCAGCGAACTCCTACCTACCGCACATTCAGAAATCTGCAAGCCATTAACCCTCAGACACTTTCAGACTCCCTACACTCTTCGCTGTCCCCAATCTCCTCTTTTTCTTGTCCTAATCTGGCTGTGCAGCACTACAATGACACTCTTAGAAGCACCCTTGATCAAGTAGCACCGTTCACCCTCAGAACTTCCAAACACACAGTAAAACAGCCCTGGCTCACTTCGCAAACTCACCTTCTCCAGCGATGCTCTAGGAGTGCTGAACGCCTATGGAGAAAAACCCGCACACCAGAAGACTTCATCCACTTTAAATTCATGTTAAGAACTTATAATGCTGCCCTTCACCTCGCCAAACAGACCTACTTCACCACACTGATCTCCTCACTAGCCAACAACCCCAAGAAACTTTTTGACACTTTTCACTCCCTCCTCAGGCCAAAAGCACAAGCCCCTATCACAGACATTTGTGCTGATGACCTGGCCTCCCACTTTATAGAAAAAATAGATACTATCCGTCAGGAAATCTGCTCTCAACCACCAAGTGCTGTGACTCCCATCCCACCCTGCATTTCCCCTGGCTCAATTTCCACATTTGATCCCATCACAGAAGAAGAAGTCTCCAGACTCCTCTCTTCCTCTCGTCCGACTACATGCACTACCGACCCCATCCCCTCACATCTCCTCCAGTCTCTTTCTCCTGTTGTCACAACTCACCTAACTACAATCTTCAATCTCTCACTCTCCTCTGGCGTTTTCCCATCCTCCTTCAAACACTCCATCATTACTCCACTACTAAAGAAACCCGCTCTTGACCCTTCCTGCACAAACAACTACAGACCGGTCTCCAATCTCCCCTTCATCTCCAAACTTTTGGAGCGCCTAGTCTACTCCCGCCTCACCCGTTACCGCTCCACTTACTCCCTCCTAGACCCTTCACAGTCCGGCTTCCGACCCCTACATTCGACTGAAACTGCACTCATCAAAGTGACCAATGACCTTCTGACAGCAAAACGTAACGGCGACCACTCTCTGCTCATTCTACTCGACCTTTCTGCAGCTTTCGACACGGTTGACCACCGTCTCCTACTGTCCAGGCTCCACTCTCTAGGTATTAAGGACACTGTTCTCTCCTGGTTCTCCTCCTATCTTTCTGACCGCTCCTTCAGTGTTTCGTTCTCGGGCTCCACTTCATCTCCTCTCCCTCTCACTGTCGGTGTACCCCAGGGCTCAGTCCTTGGCCCCCTTCTCTTCTCTCTCTCTACACCGCCCCAATTGGACAGACCATCAGCAGATTTGGCTTTCAGTACCATCTTTATGCTGATGACACACAATTATACACGTCATCCCCCGACCTTACCCCCGCTGTACTACAGAACACCACCGACTGTCTGTCCGCAGTCTCCAACATCATGTCTGCTCTCTATCTGAAACTCAACCTCTCCAAAACTGAACTTCTTCTGCTCCCGCCGTCTACTAACCTCCCTAAATCTGACATTTCCCTCTCAGTGGGCGGCACCATAATAACACCCCGGCAGCAGGCTCGCTGTCTGGGTGTTATGTTTGATACCAATCTCTCCTTCACCTCCCATATACAATCTCTTGCCCGCTCTTGCCGCCTACACCTAAAGAACATCTCTAGAATCCGCCCTTTTCTCACCATGGAAACAACAAAAACCCTCACTGTAGCATTGATCCACTCCCGCCTGGACTACTGTAACGCTCTATTACTTGGCCTCCCCATTACTCGACTATCCCCTCTCCAGTCCATCCTTAATGCAGCAGCCAGGGTTATCCATCTGGCTAATCGGTACTCGGACGCGTCCGCTCTTCGCCAGTCCTTACACTGGCTGCCCATTCATTATAGGATCCAATTCAAAGTACTTGTTCTCACACACAAAGCTCTCCACACTGCAGCACCCCCCTACATCTCCTCCCTCATTTCTATCTATCGGCCTAACCGACTGCTGCGCTCTGCAAACGACTTTCGACTAACCTCTGCACTAATCCGTACCTCCCACTCCCGACTCCAAGACTTCTCCCGCGCTGCGCCAATCCTCTGGAATGCTCTACCCCAAGAAATTAGGACTATCCACAATTTGCATGGTTTCAGGCGCTCCCTCAAAACACATCTGTTCAGAGCGGCCTATCACATTCACTAATCAAAGTCATTCCATGTGTAAGTGTGTGTGTGTGTGTAGCCCATTCACTATCTCCATCCATCCCTCACTCCCTTAAGATGGCTGGACCATCATTGTAAATGCACCATTGTATATACACACCTGTATTTTGTATCTCCCCCACCTCATTGTAGATTGTAAGCTCTCACGAGCAGGGCCGTCTTATTTTGCTTTAATTACTGTATTGTTAACGTTGTTACTTATGACTTGTGTTTTGAAACTGTTAAACTGTAAAGCGCTGCGGAATATGATGGCGCTATATAAATAAAGATTATTATTATTATTATTATGATGAATGATTTCTGGAGATCAGGTTGAATCAAAACTAAAGCGGACATGAAACACTTCTTTAATTTATTAAAGGAGCCAACAGCATCCAATGACCATACCTTAAGATCCACCCCATTTCATGTGAGGTCAGTAAGGGGTTTCATGATCTGAGAAAAACCCTTAATAGACTTTTTGTAGTAGTTAGCGAACCTTAAGAATTGTTACAATGCTTTCAGATCACGAACCCAATTAGTTATAGCCTGCACTTGCCCAGGGTCCATATTAAATCCTTCAGCTGACACAATGAAACCCAGGAACGATATTTCCTGGACAGAAAAAGTAAATTTTTCCAATTTAGCAAACAAAGAATTTTCCCTGAGTTTCTGTAAAACAAATCTAACATGCTCAAAATGAGAATTCAGATCAGGCGAAAAAAATTAGAATATCATCAAGGTATACCACAATAAACCCTCCAATTATATCAGAGAAAATGTCATTCATAAAGTTCTGAAAGACTGCAGGTGCGTTGATTAAACCAAAAGGAATGGCAAGATTTTCAAATAAACCCTCCGACGTTAAAAATGCCATTTTCCACTCATCACCCTCCCGGATACATATCAGATTATATGCCACTCTAAGGTCAAGCTTAGAAAACCATTTCGCCCCCGTAAGCTGATTATATAGGTCGGGATAAGTGGAAGCGGGTTAAGTATTCTTAATTGTAATTTTATTAAGTTCACGGAAATCGAGGCAAGGACAGAGGCCACCATCTTTCTTCTTCACAAAAAAGAAACCCGCAGCTCTAGGTGATGAGGAAGGACAGATATGACCATTCCGTAAACTTTCACTTACATATTCTTTCATAGCGGTCCATTCAGGTCCCGACAAATTATACAGCCGAGCTTTAGGCAATTTGGCGTTAGGAAAAAGATTTATAGCACAATCATACGGACGATGGGGTGGTAGTATCTCAGCTTTTTTCTCTGAGAACACATCTCCGAAGTCTTTCATTTAAGCAAGTAGACTCTCCAGACTAGTGGAGCAAATTTTTACAGAGTTAAGACATTTCTGATGACAATAGGAACTCCATTTAACAATATCCCTCTGAAATCAATCATTTACAAAATTATGGATATGCAGCCATGGAAATCCCAACACAAACCCAGCAGGTAAATTATCCAACACATAGCAGAAGATGAACTCAGAGTGAAGAGTTCCCACTCTAAGTGTGAATTCCACGGTTACCAGCTGGACAAAGTTCTGGAGTAAGTGTTTTATCAATAGCAACAATCTGAATAGGTCTTTGCAATCTAACTGTCCCTAATCCTAATTTAAAAACCAGTCCAGAATCAATGAAATTGGCAGCAGATCCACAGTCAATGAAAGCAAAAGCAGATAACCACCGGTTCTGAAAACAAAGTTCCACATTCAGCAATACTTTATCTGAGGAGTAAAAGTGTACCTGAAGTCTGGGTGACCTCCTTGAATATCACCCAGAGTTAGATGTTTTCCTGATGGCTTGGTGACTTGAGAGCGAATGGAGCAGTCTTTGAGGAAATGTCCAGCATGACCACAATAAAGGCAGAGTCCAAGATCACGCCGACGCTTCTTCTCCATGACCCGAAAGTGAGCTGTTCCAACCTCCATTGGTTCCGCTTCTGGCAAATGAACAAACTCGGGCAGGATGACAGAAACCCCCTGTCGTTCATCACGTCTCTTACAAATTCGGCGATCTATTCAAATGGCCTTGGCCATGGCCTCCCCCAGGCAACAGGGTGGAGTATCCAAAGCCAGAGCGTCCTTTAGAGTATCCAAAAGACCACAGTGAAACTGACACCTGAGAGCTGCATTATCCCACAAAACCTCAGAGGATATTGCCGTACTCTGAGCTATAGTCCTCTGCGGTGCGGCCTCCCTGTGTCAGGTTCATGATCTTAGCTTCTGCGACATGGGTCCTGTCAGGTTCGTCATAGATCATCCCTAAGGCATCAAAAAAGGCATCAATGGAAGACCATTCTATGGCTAGTGGGGACAAAGAGAATGCCCAAGTCTGAGGACACCCTCGCAAAAGGGATATGATTATTCCCACCCGCTGGGATGCATGCTCTGAAGACTGAGGTCGTAAGGTAAAAAATAAATTGCAACTCTCCCTAAACACCCTAAACTGATCCTTCTCCCCTGAAAATTTGTCAGAAGGTAAAGGAGTCATTACTACAGTCGATGGTGGAGAGCTCTGGGAAGCATCCATAGTTCTAGAAACCTGACCCTGCAGCTGAGACTGTGAAGTTTCTAGTTTTTTGTTTTCCCTTACCAGATCCTGAACTATGTGGGTTAGATTCGCCACCTGATCACAGAGTGCATGAATGGAATCCATTGGTGGAGAAAAAAAGTACTTTTGAGGCCAGTCAAAATGTGACGCTATTCACAACCCACGGACAGGCCATGAGTTGGCGAAGTCAGATGTTCAGGGTCAATACCAAAAGAGCAGGTAGCAAACCAAGGGAAAATGCGAAGTCATAAGTCAGGTCACAAGCCAGGGTCAGAATACTAGAGAAATAGCGGATAAGCAAAAGGGGCAATTTCAGAACGGGTAGTCTGAACACGGTTCAAAGGTCAGCAGCAGAATATCAGATGCAAAGGGGCAAATACAAACGGGAAGTCAGAACATGATACAAAGGTCAGCACAGCAGCAGATCAGAACTTATAGCACAGGGAACAGGTGAACACACACCAGAGAGCACAAGCTTAGAACAAGCTTTTGACTGGCAGTGATCTGGGCCAGACAGCTCACCTAAATAGCTGGGCAATCACCAAGCACAGGGAGCACCTGTGGAAATTTCTGCCCCTGCCAGTCTCAGATAAGCCAACCAAGCTGTCAGTCAGCGTACTGACAGCTCAGCACGCCCCAGCACAGGATAGGATGACAGAGCTGTCCATCACTAGGTCACAGACACTGAGCAGAGGAATCATGACACAAACTCTTTGCATATGCTGTCCTTGATGGATTGGGAACCCAGGACTCCAGCGCTGCAAGGCTGCTAATGTTTTTGCGTTAATGACTCAGCGTTTCCAGAGTGGGAAGCCTATCACTGTGATGCACGCTGTGTGCCTCACTGCTGTCTGGAGAAAATCTACTGTCAAGATGGTCTTCAAGCATGTTTTGATATTGAAGCCTGGGCGTGACTCTCTCCAGAGAGGGAAGCAACTGGCAAAATATACTTTTTAATAAGGATCAAACAGACTGACAACCCAGTAGTCAGAACTATTTTGAATCCTAAGGATATGTTTCCATGGTCTGGAATGGATCAGGATTTGCACAGGATTTGACACAGGTGAAATCTGCACCAAATCTGCACCTGAGGTCATTGGCAAGTCACCTGCGTTTTTGATGCGTTTTTTACATGGGTTTTTTATGTGTTTTTTTACATGCATTTTTGATGCGTTTTTGTAAGCTAAATAAAGATATACTATTTACCCCAAAAAAAGAATTGTGATGTCATTGGCTTGTCAAACCTCCTCTTTTACATACTCCATTGAAGAATAATACACAGACAGATAGACAGTTATGGAATAGATAGATAGATATGGGATAGATAGATGGATAGATAGATAGATAGATAGATAGATAGATATAGATAGATAGATAGATAGATAGATAGATAGATAGATAGATCTATCTATAGATTATACCAAGCCCAATGTTTAGTAATAAAATAAAATGGTACATAAAGAATTAAAGACACACACACACAAAATCCGAGTCAGTCATGCGAGAAACTCGCACAAGTCTCGCATGTCAATACCTCGGCACTGCCGCCAGCACACGGACCGATGCGTTCGACTGCAGCTGCAAGCTCCAGCCTAATGTGTAATGTCCTTTCCTTTTTTTTTTTAAATAAATAAATATTTTTTTTTAAAAAAATGGCGTGGGCTCCCGTGCAATTTTCTGCGCCAGAGAGGGAAAGCCGCTGGCCGGGGCCGATGTTTGTAGCCTGGGAAGGGGTTAATACCCATGGAGGTTCCCAGGCTATGAATATCAGCCCGCAGCTAACCTTTTTGGCTATTAAAATAGGGGGACCCCAAAAAAAAAATGACATTGGGTCCCCCTATAATTTATAGCCAGAAAGGCCATGCAGACAGCCATGGGCTGATATTCATAGCCTAGAGAGGGTTCATGGATATTGGACCCCCGGGCTACAAACACCAGCTCTCAGCTGCTCTATAAATGGCGCATCTCTCTCCTTAGCCTCTCTCTTCCCACTGCCGTGTAGGGGTGGCATATGGGGTAATAAGGGGTTAATGTCCCCTTTGATTGTAAGGTGACATTAAGCCTGGTTAATAATGGAGAGGTGTCAATGAGACACCTCTCCATTATTAATCCTATAGTTAAAGGGTTAAAAAAAGACTCAGACAGAAAAAAAGTATTTTAATGAAATAAAACACTACAGTTTTCCATATTTTTATTGAACGTCCAAATCCAAGGGAAGCCCTCGATCTCCTGAAAGAAAAAATAAAATAAAAAACCAACACAAACACTTCCTGTATGACGTAGTCCATTTAATCGCGAGTGTGCCACGACGAGTCCAGCTCTGCTACACCTGGATGTATGACATCTGGATATAGCAGAGCTTGTAGATGACAACCAGAGATCTTCGGCGATCATCGACACTGTAGTTCTCATGGTCAGCTGACCGTGAGAACTAGCCTAGTGACCGGAGATAACCCCCGGTCACATACAAGGCAGTTCTCGTGATAACATGGCAGTTCTCGCGATAAGCTAAGTTATCATGAGAACTGCAGTGGACGCGGATTTCCGGCAGTGGGACAGGTAAGAACTTTATTTAAATTAGTTTACGCAGTTATTACGCATGTGACTAATCAAAAGATGTGGGAAATTTATGGTGCGGCGATGGAACATAACCAGAAACTTTTGTTTTTTGCCAAAAGAATTTTTAAGCCGCCACCATGACAAGGTAGACTCTTTTTGCCTGGCTCTACTCTACTCTAACATATTAAACATTTGTTTAAACATCCAATACAATTTAGGTATATTTTATTTATTTTTAAAATGACCAATAATACCACATACAAGGAACAAATACCATCACACCATGATCGAATCACATATTACCACCACATAGTGACCGAATACTACAATACTAATCATTAATAAAAAAAAACACAATACTAATAGCTATCCCCATCAGAAGCCTCATCTATCTGTGAGCTACAAATTGTGGCATTTTAGGCCTCCATTCAACTGTTTTTGCTGCGTGTTACCCTAGTTCTTGACAGTATTTTCCTGTAAAAAAATAAAAATACAGCCCACATATTTTACAGTGTGGTATCTCCATCACACGCCTCGTCTATCTGTGGGCTACAAATTGTGGCATTTGAGGCCTCCATTCAACTGTTTTTGCTGTGTGTTACTCCAATTATTAACACTATTTTGCTGCAAAAAAAATACAGGCCACATATTTTACAGTGTAATATCTACATCACACGCCTCATCTATTTGTGGGCAACAAATTGTGGCATTTGAGGCGTCCATTTAACTGTTTTTACTGTGTTACTCCAATTATTAACACTATTTTGCCGTAAAAAAAGGCCACATATTTTACAGTGTATTATCTCCGTCACACGCCTCATCTAACGATGGGCTACAAATTGTGGCATTTGAGGCATACATTCAACTATTTTTGCTGTATGTTACCCTAGTTCTTAGGACAATGTAGAAAACGGTCAAAGGATTGTTTTCTACATTGTCCTAGCTACTATCCTCCACTGGAGGTCTACGGCTGGAGCTGCATTGGACCATTTATATAAATTAATTTTACTCATTCAACGCTTTCCTGGTGCTCCCCAGTGACCGCTACTTTTACTGACTTTTACCCTAGTTCTTGACATTATTTTCCTGTAGAAAAACAAAAATACAGGCCACATATTTTACAGTGTAACATTTCTGTCACACGCCTCATCTATCTATATGTGTGCTACAAATTGTGGCATTTCAGGCCTCCATTCAACTGTTTTTGCTGTGTGTTACCCTAGTTCTTGCCACTATTTTGCTGTAAAAAAATAAAAATACAGGCCATATATTTTACGCCTCATCTATTTGTGGGCTACAAATTGTGGCATTTGAGGTGTCCATTTAACTGTTTTTACTGTGTGTTACTTCAATTATTAACACTATTTTGCCGTAAAAAAAAAGGCCACATATTTTACAGTGTATTATCTCCGTCACAGCTATCTGTGGGCTAAAAATTGTGGCATTCCAGGCCTACATTGAACTGTTTTCGCTATGTCTTTGGCTAGTTAGTGACACTATTTTTCTGTTTTTAAAAAAAAATACTGGCCAGATAATTTAAAGTCGGTCTCTACGTCACACAACTCACCTATCTGTGGGAAAAAAATGGTGTCATTTTTGTTGCTCCATTGAACTGTTTTTGCTGTGTCTCAGCGTACACTAAATAGCAATAGCACAAAAAGAAGACTTGAAAATCCTCCAAAAATTCAAAAAACACAGCAAAAAGGCAGAGATGCTTACCTGCCCAGGCCTTCAAACAAATGCTCTATCAAGATGCAGTGGACCCATATAGTTAAGATGGCGGCACCACAGGTGCAAGAATACCGATGAGACAACAGCCCAAAAACCTACCAATCCATGGCTGCTTGGTATATTAATGTACAATGAAGACTTGTATGTGGCGCTGTTCACACTATGGCAATGCACAGCATCCAGTTAAACAGCCTATTAGTTACACCCTTCTATTCGATCAGGCAGGCTGCCCAGCGCTATCAAAATGCATCCCATGTGAACAGACACCACAGTTTACAAGACCGAATTGTCCCAACTGCACCATGAAAAATAAGGTGCAAAAAACACATATAAAAAATGTGAGGTATTAGTTGATATTTTGTGAAAAAAAAGTACAAGCCAGATATTTAAAAGTGGGGTATCTTCATCACACAGCTCATCTATCTGTGGGCTACAAATTGTGCCATTTGATGGCTCCATTGAATTTTGTTTGAGCTGTCTTAGACTACTTATTGAAACAATTTTGCTGTAAAGCAAAAAAAATTGAGGACAGATAATTTAAAGTCTGGTATCTCCATCACATGACTCACCTATCTGTGGGATAAAAATTGTGTCATTTTTGTTGCTCCATTGAACTGTTTTAGCTGTGTCTTAGATTATAGACACTATTTTGCTGTTTTAAAAACAAAATACAGGCCAGATATTTTAAAGTGTGGTATCTCCGTTGCCTCACCAATCTGTGGGCTAAAAATTGTGTCATTTGAGGGCTCCTCCAAGATGGTGAGCGATGATGACACGATAATTAGAGTCACCAGCCCACTTCTCTGTGTTCTGAAACGCTCTCTGCTCACAATCAAAGAGGATGCATTGCAGGCAGATATTGATGAGACGGAGCAAGGAACCATACAGGGTGATTGCACACAGCCCAGCCTTATCTCATCCTAACGTGGATTGGGTGACGATGAGGAAGAGGAGGAGGAGGAAGAACAGGAGCTACTTTCATGCACTCTAGATGGTACTACAAGCACAGCTGTCACACCATCTGTTCAGCGTGGATGGCATGAGGACTGGAAGGAGGAAAGCATGGTCAGTTGTCCTCTTGGTGAGGACACAAAAGTCTTGCCTGTTATTCTGGCACACATGAATGAGTTTATGTACCGCTGCCTTTCACGTGACCCTTGCGTTCTCAAAATTTTGAGTGTCAGTCATTACTGATTAGTCACACTTCTAGACCCACTGTTATGGGTCTGCGGAACACACCAAATATATAATGTAGAAAGGTGCGTTCGCAGCCCGGGGTCCACCGTGCAAGCGGAGCTTGCTGCTAGTAAAAATGGCGCGAGAAGCAAACTCTGTTATCCCGCAGAGTCGCCAACATAAACGCCGTAATGCGCTGTGGCAATGAGTGCGAACTCTGTTACTCCACAGAGCCGCTAGAAGGAGAGCTGCAGCGCTATATGGCGATGTGTGCGCACTCACTAGACACAATTGAGTGGCAAAGAAAACACGCTAGGGCGCTGACTAGCGTTGAAAGCGAACCCTGTTACGTCACAGGGCCGCTGAGAAAAAGCACTGTGTCCTGTAAGGCTCTCAGGTACACAGTTAAGTGCTAAGCGTACATAAAGCGTGATCATGTGCTAATGTCCTCGCGGGAGTCACCCGCAATCTATGGCGTCTGAACGCCAGACCCTGAATACGGCAATCAAAACTCCTCACCGGTTATGCCGGTAATCTAGGGCATCTAGGACACCGACCCTGACCAGCTACCATACCAAACTCCTCACCGATTAAGTCGGTATTCTAGTGGCTTATTTCAGCCGGGTCCCTATCCACACATAAACATGACCACACTGGCGCATAGCATACAATGGTTGATATTAGCGCATGGCGGCCCAGCCATGCTACCCTTTTATAGCAACAGCTACAGGACCTTCCAGAGACAAGGACCAATGAGAAACTGTTACAAACACATGTAGCTACATGACCTCCTGGCGGACCAATAGGAGCCGCTGCAGCACCTGAACATGTGACCCCTGATCTCCAATGAGAGATCTCACTCTGGGCATGCTCAGAAGGGAAAACGCAGAACTTTGTCCCAAAGACGTCTGCTCCAGCACTGGCTATAATAGCAGATCCAGGAAAGGCAGCAGCAAGTCACTGCACAGTAGTGGAGTGGGCAAGACGCTTGGACCGACGTCTCTGCTGAGCAGGCTCCACTGCGGCCGGAGATGAATGGGAGACCGCAGCGGGACTGGGTTCGAAACTTCCTTTGTGCAGCAGCGGGAAATCGAACCCTAACATGGCCCCCCCTTCTTTGGGCCTCGCTGCGCTCAAAAGGCTGCGGAGAGTGAACATGCTCGGCAGGCTCCCAGGATCTATCCTCAAGCCCATAACCCTGCCAATCCACCAAATAAAATTTTTTGCCTCGTACCACCTTGCACCCAACAATGGCGTTCACCTCATGATCGTCGGTAGATGAACCCGACGTCCCGGCAGATGACTCGGAAAACCAGGAAATGGCCACGGGTTTCAAGAGGGACACGTGAAAGGTGTCAGTGATACCAAGGCGAGGCGGAAGGGCTAGGCGGTAAACCACCGGGTTCACCTGCTCAAGAACTTTAAAGGGGCCCAAAAAGCGAGGTGCCAACTTGGTGGACTCTACCCGTAGCCTGATGTTTCGGGCAGAAAGCCAACTAGGTCACCCGGAGCAAATGTAGGAGAGGGGCGCCGATGGGCATCGGCCGAAGACCTCATCCTCTCTTTGGAGGCCTGAATGGCATCCTGAGTGCGATCCCAATTGTCCCGTGCCTCCACAGCCCAGTCTGCCACCCTGGAATCGGCGGAAGACACGGGCATAGGCACTGGTACCCGCGGATGCTGACCGTAGTTCAGGAGGAATGGGGTCTGTCCGGTGGAGTCAGCCACAGAAGCAGATAGGTTGGACACCAAGAAACGACAACAGATCCAATTATAATGTAGAAAAAATATATATCAAAATTTATTTATTTAATTACATATGAATAGACGGACAGGTGTACTAGATAAGTGAACAACTAGAAAGGTATGATATCAATCCAGGACATCTACCACTGATTACATCCACCTGGGTCCCCTAATGGTGGTTGGATGGTAAGGGGCACATATTAATCAGAACAATGGTAAAAGCGGTCACACAACATCCAATTTTGTATGGGAGATATATACATATACACATTTGGACAGTATATCAGACACTATATATATCATACATGTGACTAGACAAAGATAAAGACATCAAATGTGTCAAAATCAAGGATACATATCCATAGTTTAAGAACCGCAATCATACATAATCACATTTGTATGGAAGGTATATATATATATATCATACCGATATATGTGGGACAATGAAATTGCCGCACATATACCACAGGATTATGGCAGCTTTGTATCCGATAGAAAAACTATCTCAATTTTTAAATAGACATAAATACCATATGTTGGAAATATAGCAACAGATTGTGCCCATCGTGAAACACCGGTGCCTAAGAATATTCCACAAAACCATGTGGGTTAGGTCATGTCCAGCAAAAACATTCTGGCTGGATGTATATACATCAGAGGACATTACCTCCAAATGGTAACCGGCACACGTAGGGAACACCAGGTGAGTGCAGGACGTGTTCCCTACGTGTGCCGGTTACCATTTGGAGGTAATGTCCTCTGATGTTTATACATCCAGCCAGAATGTTTTTGCTGGACATGACCTAATCCCACATGGTTTTGTGGAATATTCTTAGGCACCGGTGTTTCACGATGGGCACAATCTGTTGCTATATTTCCAACATATGGTATTTATGTCTATTTAAAAATTGAGATAGTTTTTCTATCGGATACAAAGCTGCCATAATCCTGTGGTATATGTGCGGCAATTTCATTGTCCCACATATATCGGTATGATATATATATATATACCTTCCATACAAATGTGATTATGTATGATTGCGGTTCTTAAACTATGGATATGTATCCTTGATTTTGACACATTTGATGTCTTTATCTTTGTCTAGTCACATGTATGATATATATAGTGTCTGATATACTGTCCAAATGTGTATATGTATATATCTCCCATACAAAATTGGATGTTGTGTGACCGCTTTTACCATTGTTCTGATTAATATGTGCCCCTTACCATCCAACCACCATTAGGGGACCCAGGTGGATGTAATCAGTGGTAGATGTCCTGGATTGATATCATACCTTTCTAGTTGTTCACTTATCTAGTACACCTGTCCGTCTATTCATATGTAATTAAATAAATAAATTTTGATATATATTTTTTCTACATTATAATTGGATCTGTTGTCGTTTCTTGGTGTCCAACCTATCTGCTTCCATGTATAATTTAGCGATAGATCCGTTAGTTTCCTACAAGCAGTATTTAATATAATATGATATATTACACATTCTACTACAGCAATGCCGCGCACGTTTATGCTGTTTATAGTTTTGTGTCATATTTTTGCAGTGGAGTCAGCCACAGCATTATTTAGAGCGAACTCAGCCCACGGTAGCAAGGATGCCCAGTCATCCTGCCTGGCAGAGACAAAATGTCGCAAGTATGTGACCAAGGTCTGGTTGGCCCTCTCTACCAACCCATTCGTCTCGGGATGGTATGCAAAGGAGAGATTCAACTCAATGCTGAGTAGACGACACAGCTCTCTCCAGAACCGAGACGCAAACTGGGGACCTCGATCACTGACAATTTTGTCTGGCATACCGTGTAGGCGGAAAATATGCTTAATGAATAATGCTGCCAAGGCCCGTGCAGACGGTAACCGTGGTAACGGCACTAAGTGCACCATTTTGGAGAAGTGGTCGGTTATCACCCAGATGATGGTGCAGCCCCGAGACTTGGGTAAGCCCACCACAAAATCCATCCCGACCATCTCCCAAGGCCTGTCTGCCACCGGTAAAGGAAAAAGTAACCCAGCTGGCCGTTGTCGAGGGGACTTATTCTTGGCGCAGGAGACGCACGCCTGAACGTATTCCCTGATGTCACGGGCCATCTGCGGCCACCAGTATGTCCTCGCCAGCAACTCAGAAGTCCTTTTGGTCCCAAAATGTCCACCCACCCTGGACGAATGTGCCCAAGAGAGTACTTCTGGTCGCAAATTGGTGGGCACAAAAATCTTGCCCGGAGGCACAGACTCAAGCGAAACCGGAGCCACCGTTCTTAGGCTTTCTGTGGGACAATCAGCCGAGGCTCCTCCTCCACCTCCTCAGAGGACACCACGGAGCGGGATAGAGCATCTGCGCGAATGTTCTTCTCACCGGAGAGGAAATGGAGGGTGAAATGGAACCGGGAGAAAAACAAGGACCATCTGGCCTGACAGGAATTTAGCCGCTGGGCTGTCTGCAAATACACCAAGTTCTTGTGGTCTGTGAACACTTGGAAGGGGAAGCGAGCCCCCTCCAGAAGATGTCGCCACTCGGATAAGGCCAACTTCATAGCCAGTAACTCCCTGTCCCCGATGGAATAATTCCTCTCTGCTGGTTTAAAGGTTTTGGAAAAGAAGAATCAGGGATGCTTCCGACCCTGAGCATCCTTTTGAAAAAGGACTGCTCCAGCACCAACAGAAGAGGCATCCACCTCTAAGATAAACGTTTTATCGACATCGGGGCGATGTAAGATGGGAGCACTGGCGAAATGCGACTTGATGGAGGAGAACGCCTTGGTGACCTCCTCTGACCACAACTTGGGATTAGCTCCCTTCTTGGTGAGGGCTACCAAGGGAGCTACCAAAGTGGAGAAGTGAGGAATGAATTGGCGATAGTAGTTAATGAACCCCATAAAGCGCTGCACCGCCTTAAGGGAGTGGGGTTCTTGCCAATCCATCACAGCCTGTAGTTTGGTAGGATCCATAGCCAATCCCTGGGTGGAGATGATATAGCCCAGAAAAGGTAGAGACTCCTGCTCAAACATGCACTTCTCCAACTTCGCATATAGGGAATTTGCTCGCAAGAGGTCGAAAACCTTGCAGACATCTCTCCGGTGGGAGGCCATATCTGGAGAAAAGATGAGAATGTCATCCAGATAGACTACCACCGAGGTGGTCAACATATCCCGGAAGATGTCGTTCACAAAGTCTTGGAAGACAGCTGGAGCATTACAGAGCCCAAAGGGCATTACCAGATATTGATAATGCCCATCCCTGGTGTTAAATGCCGTCTTCCACTCGTCCCCCTCACGGATGCGAATCAGGTTATACGCACCCCGCAGGTCTAGCTTAGTAAATACCCTTGCTCCCCGAAGCCTGTCAAAATGCTCAGAGATTAGCGGCAAAGGATACTTATTTTTCACGGTGATAGCGTTGAGACCCCTATAATCAATGCACGGACGTAGTTCTCCGTTCTTCTTCTGCACAAAGAAGAACCCTGCTCCCGCTGGTGACACTGACTTCCTAATGAATCCCCTTGCCAAGTTCTCCTGAATATATTGGGACATGGCCTCTGTCTCAGGAAGAGAGAGGGGATAGACCCTTCCTCTAGGAGGCTCAGCTCCAGGCAAGAGGTCGATAGGACAGTCATAGGGGCGATGAGGCGGAAGAGTCTCCGCAGCCTTCTTTGAGAAAACGTCGGCATAAGACCAATAGACCTTGGGAAGAGGAGAAAGGTCTATGGGTATCTCAGTGGTGTTGACCTGCACGCTGTCCCTAATGCATCTGCCTTTACATAAATTACCCCAACCCAGAATTCTCCCTGAAGCCCACTCAATATGGGGAGAGTGGTGGCGGAGCCAGGGTAATCCCAACAAAACCTCATCTATACCCTCAGGGAGGATAAAAAATGATATATTCTCCTGATGGGAAGGAGACATAGACAAGGTGAGTGGGACAGACTGATGGGTGATTTGTGAGGGCAGAATTGCTCCGTTCAATACCTGAACCGATACTGGTTCAGCCAGCAACACCAAAGGCATGGTGTGGCGAGAAGCAAAGGAGGATGACATAAAATTTCCCTCTGCCCCAGAATCCACACACAGCTTGACGGGTAGGGTGGTAGAACTGTGGGTAATTATCCCCTTGAGGAGCACTTTAGGGGCAAAACTCATGGCGTCCAGTGACCCTGTTCCTACGGTTACTGGGCGCGACCGCTTATTCAGCCGCTGTGGACATCTGTTGGCAAAATGTCCCTGCTGCTGGCAAATATAACAAATCGGGGATGGACGAGTGACCCGAGATTTAGATCCTGCAGGAGCAACCTCCTGAAAGTCGGGCGCCTGAACAGGCGACTCCAGAGGGTTGCTGAAGGTAGGAGCCAACTGGACCCTCTGCCTACACTGGACACGTTCCAGCCTCCGCTCGTGGAAACGGAGGTCGACGCGGGTGGAAATAGCGATAAGCTTCTCCAGTGTGGCAGGAATCTCTCTGGTAGCCAAGGCGTCTTTCACATGACCCGCCAGTCCTCTCCAGAACACGGGAATGAGGACTTTATCTGGCCACTCTAATTCCGAGGCCAGAGTCCAAAATTGGACAGCAAAATGGCTGACCAAAGCCGAACCCTGGGTACTTGCCAGCAGTTTGAGCGCCGCATCGTGGGTGACCTGAGGTCCTAGAAAAACCTTTTTCAGAGCCTCCAGAAAACGAGAAGCGCTCTGCACCACACGGTCGTCGCGCTCCCACAGCGGCGTTGCCCACTCCAACGCTCTGCCCGACAGAAGAGCTATCACAAAGCCCACTTGTGCCCAATCCGTGGGGAAACGTGCAGCCAGAAGCTCGAGGTGTATGGAGCACTGACTTACGAATCCCAGACATTGCTTGCTGTCACCAGCAAACTTGTCTGGAAGCGGGAGGTGGGACAATGTAGGGACAGAGGTGGCAGAGGACAAACTGGCTGCAGCCACACTAGCAGCCTGAACAGCGACTGCGGTAACATCCACAGCTGAGGTTGTGCGCTCAAGAGCCGCCAACCTACCCTCCAGCTGCTGGATGTACAGCTGTAATCGCTGTTCATTCCGCCATTTTACTAGCCAGACCCTGGCGCTAATATTATGTTATGGGTCTGCGGAACACACCAAATATATAATGTAGAAAGGTGCGTTCGCAGCCCGGGGTCCACCGTGCAAGCGGAGCTTGCTGCTAGTAAAAATGGCGCGAGAAGCAAACTCTGTTATCCCGCAGAGTCGCCAACATAAACGCCGTAATGCGCTGTGGCAATGAGTGCAAACTCTGTTACTCCACAGAGCCGCTAGAAGGAGAGCCGCAGCGCTATATGGCGATGTGTGCGCACTCACTAGACACAACTGAGTGGCAAAGAAAACACGCTAGGGCGCTGACTAGCGTTGAAAGCGAACCCTGTTACGTCACAGGGCCGCTGAGAAAAAGCACTGTGTCCTGTAAGGCTCTCAGGTACACAGTTAAGTGCTAAGCGTACATAAAGCGTGATCATGTGCTAATGTCCTCGTGGGAGTCACCCGCAATCTATGGCGTCTGAACGCCAGACCCTGAATACGGCAATCAAAACTCCTCACCGGTTATGCCGGTAATCTAGGGCATCTAGGACACCGACCCTGACCAGCTACCATACCAAACTCTCACCGATTAAGTCGGTATTCTAGTGGCTTATTTCAGCCGGGTCCCTATCCACACATACACATGACCACACTGGTGCATAGCATACAATGGTTGATATTAGCGCATGGCGGCCCAGCCATGCTACCCTTTTATAGCAACAGCTACAGGACCTTCCAGGAACAAGGACCAATGAGAAACTGTTACAAACACATGTAGCTACATGACCTTCCTGGCGGACCAATAGGAGCCGCTGCAGCACCTGAACATGTGACCCCTGATCTCCAATGAGAGATCTCACTCTGGGCATGCTCAGAAGGGAAAACGCAGAACTTTGTCCCAAAGACGTCTGCTCCAGCACTGGCTATAATAGCAGATCCAGGAAAGGCAGCAGCAAGTCACTGCACAGTAGTGGAGTGGGCAAGACGCTTGGACCGATGTCTCTGCTGAGCAGGCTCCACTGCGGCTGGAGATGAATGGGAGACTGCAGCGGGACGGGTTCGAGACTCCCCTTGTGCAGCAGCGGGAAATCGAACCCTAACACCCACTCTACAAAGAGAACTTTCTATCTCTTATTCCAGAGGCAGACAGGTTGCGGAACTATAAAAAAAAAATTACTATCTGAAAAAGCTGGCGGCAGAGGTTACAGTTCGTTGGACAACCAAAGAGTGCAGGTGAGAGAGACAACTCCAATCCAGCAGAGGCAGGGTAACACTGACAAAGTTCTGGGAGAGTTTTCTCAGACCCTCCCTGAGGCGTGGGGTACTCTCACAAGGAGTGCAAGGTTTTGGAAGATGCTGAGGGAGTACCTTGCTGACCGTACCAATATCCTCTGTGATTCCTCTGTGCCTTAAAATTATTGGGTATTCAAGCTGGATACATGGCATAAACTGGATCTGTACACCTTGGAGGTGTTGGCCTGCCCTGCCGCTAGTGTTTTGTCAGAGCGGGTATTTAGTGCCGCTGGTGTAATTCTAACTGATAAGCGCATCGGCTTGCCAACTGAAAATGCTGGCAGGCTGACTCTTATAAAAATGAACAAGGGCTGGATTTGGCCAGACTTCTGTACACCACCGAATGATAGCTGCAAAAGATAAACTGTAATCCAGTGTCTTTTTTTGGGAACTCTATTACCATGCACCACTTCACACCCACACATGGGTATACGCTTCCTGATTTCACTATTTGCTGCTGTTGTCGTCCTCCTCCTTCTCCTCATCCTCATCATCCAGCACTACTAGATCACCATGATGACCATGTTCCGTGATGCAACAGCCACGTTATTGTGTTAAAAGGTGTTTTTGATGCCAGTAAAAAAAATGTTTACACATTATGTTATTGTGTACCCCCCAGGGGAAAATGTTTGTCAGCCCATACACTTAGTGTATGGGCATTACAAGTACATGAGACCTGCTCCTTTAAATTGGGCAAAGATTTTTAGGAGGCCATCGTCCACATCTCTTCAGGTACCACCACTAGATCACCAAGGTGAACTTGTTCCGTGATGGAACAGCCACGTTATTGTTTGCAAAGGGGTGTTTTTGGTCTCAGCAGTGTTCACTTATCATTTCTTGTGTCTCCCCCTCCCAATGAGGACTCCAAATAAATATCAATTTTTAAAAAATCATAGGGTTGTACAGGAAGAGCAAATAGATAGTTGTGGTATGGCACTGCGACCAGCCATCACTAGTTATTTTTTTTTATTACCAGCATTAAATACAAAATTTTAAATGCAGATGAAGTTGATAGAAAATCACAATCTGTGTCCTACTAGCATTCTATGTACACATCTCAGTATTTAGATCACTATTAGCGTGATCTATTTCCCTTCAGAATTTCTCTACATTCAGATCACAGATATCACAACATGCTTCAGCCGCAGGGCAATAAGTATTGCTAACGATTGAACAGTTCTGGATGACATTTTTACAGTGTGAAACATTAATTATGCATAAAAAATGTATTTGTCTAGAACACAGTCCGTGGACACTTAGTAATTCCCCCTCCCCCCAATTTACTGGAATATGAAAGTCTTGAGATCCATTTGTAGGAATCCAGATATTAAAACTACAAATCAACAAAAGTTATCTTTTAAGTAGGGTTGAGCATTCCGATACTGCAAATATCGGGTATCGGCCGATATTGGCTGTATCGGAATTCCGATTCCGAGTACCGATATTTTCGTCATATCGGATACCGGAATCGGAATGTCACTGTCACTGTCAGTGTCCGTCGGTCGGGTCTGTCAGGAGTCAGCGGCACTTACCTGGCAGAAGATCTCCGGCGGTCACGTCCTGGACTGCTTGATGGCCGCCATCATCTTCTCCCCGGCGGTCACATGCAGTTTCTCGCGATAACTGCAGTGACTGCTGGGTAATCGCGGCCGTAAAGCAGTCCGATGACGTCACCGCCGGAGAAGCAGGTAATCATCTGTGCTGCGCCGGGATGTCAGGCTCTGCCTGGCATTCCGATGTAGCAGAGCTGGATCGTCGTGGGACACTCGTTACTATGGACTGCGTCGGACAGGTGGTATACTGTTGGTTTGTTTTTTTTCTTTTTTACAGGAGATCGATGACGTCGCAGAATGAGAGAGTAATAAAATTAATGAAAACTGTGTTGTCTCTTTTATTTCATTAAAAGACTTTTTTCTTGCTGTGTCTTTTTTTTAAACATTTAAAAACTTTGGGATTAATAATGGATCGGTGTCTTATTGACGCCTCTCCATTATTAACCGGGCTTATTGTCACCGTGCAATCAACGGTGACATTAACCCCTTATTACCCCGCTTGCCACCGCTACAGGGCAAGTGGGAAGAGCCGGGTAAAGTGCCACAATTGGCACATCTTTTGATGCGCCAAATGTGGGACTGCTGTAGCCTGGTATTATCAGGCTGTTGAGGGCCAAAATCCATGGGCCTTGACAGTCTTTTAATACAAGGCCGCAGCAGTCTGCATTTTACTTGGCTGGTTAACAAAAATAGGGGGGATCCCCACGCCGTTTTTTTTTTCGAGGGGATCCCCTATTTTTGTTAACCAGCCAAGCTAAGCAGACTGCTGTGGCCTGGTATTATCAGGCTTGCAAGGTCCATGGATATTGGATCCTTACCAGCCTGAAAAACCAGGCCTCAGCGGTCTGCTTCATCTGGCTGGTTAACAAAAATAGGGGGGACCCCACGCTAATTTTTTTCGAGGGGATCCCCTATTTTTGTTAATCAGCCAAGATATGCAGACTGCTGTGGCCTGGTATTATCAGGCTGGCAAGGTCCATGGATCTTGGCTCCTTAACAGCCTGAAAATCCAGGCCTCAGCGGTCTGCTTCATCTGGCTGGTTAACAAAAATAGGGGGGACCCCACGCCATTTTTTTTTCGAAGGGAACCCCTATTTTTGTTAATCAGTTCCCTCTGACGTCACTGATGGTGTCCCTGGCTGACCTGAAGTGAAAGTGGAAAGCAATCAATTAAGCTTTCCACTTCCTCTCCTGTCAGCCAGGAGAGGAGCTCATTCATTTGGGGGTTTACTGTGAGGCTGCAGCATTAGCTGCGGTCCCTGCAGTAAACATTAACCCTTTCTGAAGGATTACACCGTGGGACCTGACTGTGCATCGGATTGGTAAGAATAATTTTGCTTTATTATTTTATTTTTATTACAGGAAATGGTTTTAGCAGGTAAATAAAATATGGTCAAAAACTGTGTGATTATTTCATTAAACTTCTTTTTTATTAAAGTGTGTGTGTTTGATTTTTCTTTCATACAATAGGATTAATAATTGATAGTTGTCTAATTGACAGCTCTCAATTATTAACCTGGCTTAAAGTGACCTTTCAATTGCAAGGTCATTTTAACCCCTTATTAACCCATTCGCCACCGCTACAGGGCAATGGGAATAGACGGGCAAAGTGCCAGAAAGGGCAAATCTAATTAGAGATTTGCCCTTTCTGGGGTGTCTGGGGGCAGATGTTAGTAGCCGGGGGGGGCAAAAATAATGGTCCCTCTCTGGGCTATTTTTATCTGCCCCCACTCACTGGCTTTGTCTGTCTGGTTGCGAAAATAGGGCGGGAGCCCACGCATTTTTTTTCAGCAATTTTACACCTCATATATATATATACATGTCATTGAGTTTGTGACACATATATATATATATATATTTATAGTTCATACACTTCTACATAGTATAATAGCCGCTAATTCAATTGCTGGCTTTTGTGAAAATGCAGAACCCGACATGAAATGACACTTGGTTTACATAGAGTTAACCATGTCTTTTCATGTAGTTTGATATCTGATTTGCACAAACAATTACATGAGTGTAAGTGTGCAAAATTTCACACCTGTAGGGGTTAATTAAAGGAGTAAATTCGTAGCAAAAAAGTCCGTTTTTTTTACAACAAATTTATACCTTTAATTAACCCCTACAGGTGTGAAATTTTGCACACAGCCACTCATGTAATTGTTTGTGCAAATCAGATATCAAACTACATGAAAAGACATGGTTAACTCTATGTAAACCAAGTGTCATTTCATGTCGAGTGCTTCTGTCTTTTCACAAAAGCCGACTTTACCCGGCAATTGAATCAGAGGCTATTTTACTATGTAGAAGTGTATAAACTATAAATATATGTATATATATATGTCACAATGACATGTATATATATATATATGTATTCTATGTGTGTATATTTAGTGTTTACAAGGAAAGAATGGGTTTTTTTTAGTTACGATATTTTGTTCCCATAGACTTACATTGGATTTCCGGTATCGGTATCGGGTATCGCCGATATTTTAATGGTATCGGCGATACCATTCCGATTCCGATACTTTTGGATATCGGAAAGTATCGCTCAACTCTACTTTTAAGTAAAAAGATTATCGAAGAAATTTAACTAGTTATTCAACTTTTATTTAGTCTCCCTTGACAAACAGTAGAACCATAATCGTGCTGTATCAGAATACTAGTGCAAGGGGAAAACGGAAATTCTTGATGCAATAACGCAACTGCCCCACAATGAAGGTGAACTGTACTGCAATGCTATGAATAGGATTAATTGCCCAATGTCTGATGCTAGACTCCTTCAAACATCAACTACCTGCTAGTGATCATCAGCGCTAAACAAAAACCAAGTAGAAAAATGAAGTTTTTTTTTAAAGGAGTATCTAACCAGCCCCTTTTTGTAAACGTATAAAACCTTGAATGAATAATAAACTGTTGTTCTTGACGAACTGTTATACTGACACTTCCGTTGTGGACAGTCCTCATTTCGTCTGAGCGCTCAAAGAAAAGACATTCAATATAAGATTGGGAACAGCAGCAGCAAACACTGCAGGATAGATTTATCCTAATTAAATTTCCATAACAGCTGGCGCCTGCACGCGGGGCAGTGGACGAAACGCACGGGGACCTGCTGACCGGAGAGACAGAGGTGTTGGCCATGGCCTTGGCTCACGGGACGGAGACTGCGCAGCTCCATAAGTAAGGTAAGAAAATCTTGTCATCTTAACT
Source organism: Oophaga sylvatica (assembly GCA_033576555.1). Taxonomy (NCBI): domain Eukaryota; kingdom Metazoa; phylum Chordata; class Amphibia; order Anura; family Dendrobatidae; genus Oophaga; species Oophaga sylvatica. The sequence continues at coordinate 266,182,701 of JARQOD010000001.1, forward strand.
GAAAGTCCCTTGTGTCCAGACCAGGTCTTACACCTCTTGCTGGTCAGGTGTGGTCACCACCGCATTCCCAGGTAGTGTAAAAAGTCCACAACCCTTATCCAAAACCCTGGGATATAAGGTGTTTGCTGCTGTGCTGTGTATGTGTTTCATGTTTTGTGTAGACCGGGAGAAAATTGGAACGGTGACTGTGTTTGCTTGCTGATTTCTGGGGGCTGTATAGCAGAAAATCAAATTGCTGGATAAGTCCGCGCAGTAATCCTTCACACACAGGAGGGAGGTCATCCCAGTCAAATCCAGGTGTGAAGGGCGAGGGCTTTGAATTGGTTAAGTTTCTGCAGTAATCCTTCACACACAGGAGGGAGGTCATCCCAGTCAAACCAGGTGTGAAGGGCAGGAGCTTTGATTGGATAAGTTCTCACAGTAATCGTCCACGCAAGGGGGGAGGTCATCCCAGTCAAATCAGACGTGGATGGTGAGAATTTTGATTAAGGCTATTACAGATTACTGTGACCGGTGCACCGGCCAGGGCGAACGGTTTTCAGAGTAATAGACCTGGAGCATTGTCGTGCTCAGTGCAATTGGTGAGTTATCAGTTATCAGAGCAGCTTGTATGAGTCACAGATCATCAAAAGAGGGATTCGTATTCTCCCGGGTGTCTGTTTCATTTGTATGTGTCCCTGTCTGTATCAGGTACTGTCGCTTTAAATCTCATTCAGAGCAGAACGCGCTCTGTCACTATCTCATTCACTGCTGGCTGCAGCAGCGAGAAACCCCTTTGGCCCCCTCTCTGCTAATCACGTTGTCACATCTGTTTCCTGGTTTTGATCTTTTTGAGCTAGTCTTTGGTTACAGGCTGTAGCGTGAAAATTCTCAGGCATTCAGACTGAACTATATTTATTTTTTTTTTATTCTGAGGGATAACCTTTTTTTTTTTTTTTGATACGTGATTTTAGTGTCTGTAAGACACAGCAGGCAGAGATATAAGGGAGGGGGGAAGTGCTGGCAGCAGCGAGATGACATTCCAGAGGGTGGTAGGATAAAGCCTACGTTTTAAAGTATTTTTTCTTTTTGTTTTTATCATTTTACAATCAGTTTTTCCACCTCTTTTCTGTTTTTAATTAGTTGTTTTAGTAACAAGGGTTTTTTCTTCTTGTCAACCTTGTTGTTTTTTAGAGTTTTACTATTAATACGTTTTTTTTTCCCTCCCCTTTTTTGATCAGTTTTTCTTTTTGCTTTTTGGAATTTTTATTTTGGTCAATCTTTTTCCTAGAATTTTTACTAAACTGTGTAGGGTTTTCTTTTTTCTTTTTAAATCTAACTCTTGTTTTTAAAGTTTTTCTTTTAAGTAAATTTTTAAATAATTTTGGAGAGGTTTTTCTAATCAACTTATTTTAGAGTTTTATTATCCAACCATTTTTTAAAAAAAAAAAAAAGCACAAGATCTGCTAGCGTGCTTTAGACCAAGGACAGAATCACAGATAAGAAATTGCAGGCGGAGGGAGAACACAAACAGCTGCGCAGCGGCTTCACTCACCCCTCCCATCAGGCATTTAGCGAAGACAAGAATTTCAGTGTCCTTGCACACAGAACCAGAATGCAGCAGTTCTCAGATTTTTAATCACCTTTGTTGAATAGGTTTTTGGAATAGACACAGTACGTGAGAATCAAAGGGCTAGGCATGTGAATAGAAGGTCAGAGTACGTGAGAAGCAAATGGACGGGCAGACTTTACGCTGCACAATGAAATGTTTTTTGTTTTTTTTTGTTGAAAGGCACAGGAAAGTTTATTTTTAGATTGCCGTCTGCTATAAAAGAGCAGTGGTAGTCTTGCATCGTGTAGAAGGTACAGCAAGTTTGAATGGACCAGGAAGTGATTTTTATGTGAATAAGAATGAAAAGGTGTTAAAGAAGCATTGAAATCATCTGTGAGGAAATGATCACGGACATGTCATAAGAGCAGAATTTAGAGTCACACACATCACATGTCCATCCTGTGAGACATGGGACAGGTGTAGTCTGCTCTCATTGAATAAGGAGCCTTGTACAGGGAAAAACGCTCCCTGCCTCTCTCCACAGGGAGAAGGCATTTTTGCTTCAACGGTCCCCTCTCAAGCATCGCAGGGGGGACACCCTCTCCTCTTTCTTTTCTCAGTCCCTTTCTCCTTTTTCTTCAGACTTCTCTCCTCTTTCCTCGCTGCCTTTCCTCTCTATCCTTCTTTCCCTATCATTCCTTCTTTCCCCTCCCTCACATCTCTGACACGTCCTTTCTCTTCTTCTTCCTCCTCTATCTCTTCCCCTCCATCTCTCTCTCCTCCCCTTTTCTTCCTCTTCCTCTTCTTCTATCTCTTCCTCTCCAACTCTCAAATCTTCTTCTTCTTCTTTTTCTACTTCTCCCCCTCCATCTTTCTCCTCTCTCTCTCCTCCATCTTTCTCTCCCTTCCCCCTTTCACTCTTTTCTGTCTCCCTTCCATCTTTCTCTCTCTCTCCCCTCCATCTTCTCTCCCTCCCCTCCATCTTTCTCCTCTCTCTCACCTCCATCTTTCTCCATTCCTCCCCTCCATCTTTCTCCATTCCTCCCCCTCCATCTCTCTCTCTCTCCTCCTCTACACCTCACTCCTCCCTCATCACACCCACTCTTTCTCCCTCAGTGCCTACAGCACGAGGCATCCTGTTTATCCCAAGCACAGTACATACATTGCCAGTCATTATATCAGGAGAAGAAAGTGCAAATCTCCCTACACAAAACTCGGCAGGTAGCCCCCAGACACAACAGCTAGCAGAGCCCACAGACAGGGCTTCACAGGCGGGAGCTGTAGCTACAGACACAAATGAGGAACCTCAGCAAGGAAGAGGGAAATCCCCATGCAGCAAGACAACTTTTAAGACCAAATTTCAGCCAGTGTATGCACCAAGCACACCATGTCACTTCTCACCTGATGAATATGAAGATGCAACATCACACATGCTGCCCAATACTAGGGAAGAAAACACACAAGCACCAATATGGCAGGGACAGGTAGAGGCACCATCCTATGAGCCTTTCATCCCAAGCCAAGTGATCAGTATGCTGCCAGACCCAGGGATACACCCCATGCCATTTTGCCAAAAAATGCAGCAGATCCAACGAATGTATGCAGCAGCCTGTATTGATCTCTGGGCCGTAATGGAAATAAAAGCAGGTGATGCATTCTGGCCAATTATGAGAGAACACTTCAAGCTTCCAGCAGAATTAGATGCGTATGCCTGGGAGACAATACCAAAGCTAATTGAGCAGCTCAGAGAGTGGGCCAAAGCCAGACTAGCAGGACAAGCTCTCAGCCTACATGACATGAGTCAAGACAAGACAGAGTCTGTGGAGAAGTTCCATGACAGAGTGATGCAAATGTTTCAAGATTTGGGCCTCATTACCCATGATCAGACACACAGACAGATGTTGGCACAGGCTTTTGTGCATGGACTGAGAGAACCATCAGGAAACCACTGTAGTAGCCAGGCCTGAGTACACGTCAATAGCAATGGATACCCTGCTCGCAGTAGCAAAAAGGATTGAGTCCCGCCGGGACAGAAGGGATGTCCAGTGTTACAACTGTGGCGAGTTTGGTCATTTCCGGAACCGGTGCAGAACACTGACTTCGCCCAGAAGAAGAAGAAACACAGAAAGCAGTGAAGAACCCCATCCATAGGACAGGAGCACGCCAAGTCCACAGGGAACCTCATCAGTGGGACCAATATCCTGAGAGTGGATGGCGTAGTCAGATCTTTTCTTGTGGAACTCCGCAACCTCACCTATCTATCAGAATCTTCTGCGTCTTGTATGGGAATTGATGGTCAAGTCAGATATTTCCAGATTATGAAGCCCCTGGGCGTGTAGACTCAGCCAGAACACTCCATCATGTCCCAGTTTGTTGTGTCAAAGACCTGCACCCTCAACCTATTGGGAGTGGACCTACTGCAGAAGCTGAAGTGTTCCAGGAAGATGGGACCATGACACTTTCTTCACCTCTGACCCAAGAAGAAACAGGAACCTCGAACAACCACACTGCAGACCTATCACAGGAGGTGCTGGACATAGTACCAGAAAAGCCACTCCATCACCCAGAGTCAAGATGTCTCTGACCAACTGAAGGTCTAAGTGAACTCGCCTAAGAAGATGGCCTGAGAACTTTGACATTGGCCAGGATATTCAACTCAAGAAGGACCCTACTCGCTTCATGGAATGGCAACACCACATCTGGCTCCAACGCCAGAGGTTCATCTTTTGCAAGCACCATGAGGTGCCCCCTGCAATCAACTAGTTCACCCAGGCCCTAGACCGGCAAAAGGCCACTCAGCTCTTCAAACTTGTGCACAAATACTGACCTGAGACCGAGCTGGAGAAAAAGAAACAACTGATGGCCCGTGCCGAGAAAATAGCAGCCGGTTAAGGAGACGTCCCAACAAGAAGACCCCTGTGACCAGAGCAGGTGCTAACACAGTGACTGCCTTAGTGGAGAACAAGAAAGCCATCTGGTCGTCATCTCTCATGATGTGGATCCTAGTAGACGGCTTGTTTTCCCGCCAGCTCTGTGCCGGGAGATGGGAGTCCCCTGCCGCATAGTGAAGGACAAGGCCAAACTGGGCTGCCTCACCCATCGGAATCAATACCAGCTTTCCACAGTGAAGAAAAAGACTGTAAACCCCACTGAGTTCAGAATGGTGCAAGGCCTGGAAGCCGTGAAAGAGGGTACGGTATTTGAAACCCCAACAGTGCTGAACCCGCACACTCTACTCTCAAAAGTCCCAGTCATCGCAACGGTATTCACGGTGATCAACCTGGCCAGTGCCTTCTTCAGTGTCCCCCTCCACCTGGATGACCTGCCTGCCTTCACGCACCAGTGCAGTGCATATGGACAGTGTTGCCTCAAGGTGCTCAGAACAAGCCCTTCAAGTTTCACCAAGACAATGTCCTCCATCCTCGTCAACTGGATTGCAGAATATGCAGGAGTCACTCTTCTACAACACGTGGATGACCTTCTCTTTTGCATGGTTGACATCGATACCTGCACAGTCCATTCCTTGTTCCTTGAGGAACAGCAACGCAAGGTCTGGAAGAACAAAGTCCAGCGGTGTCAGAAGCAAGTTACATCCCTGGGACACTGTATTGCCCACCAGACTAAACACCTGTCAAATGACTGGAAGACCACTGTGGAGAAGATGGCTCCCTCAACAACTCCAAAAATGCTGCAGGCCTTCTTTGGTCTAGTGTCGTATTGCAGAACCTGGATCCCTGATGCCTCAGTCCTAATGCAGCCTCTGTGCGCTTGCATCAACACAACCCCACTCCTTCTATCGGACGCAGCCTTCAACTCATTCAGGAAATAGGAAGAACTCCACAGTCTCAGCGCCAATACCAGGCCTACCTGACTACGAGAAGTCTTTCTGTCTACCTGATGGAAGAAAGAAGGTCATGCTACTGGAATCCTGGCACGGATTCACGGGGGAAAAACAGAGACCTTTAGGCTGCCTCTCAGCCCGCTTGGATTCAGTTGCAAGAGGAGCACCCTCCTGCCTCATGGCAGTAACTGCAGCTCAGCAGCCTCCTGCAGCACACACCTTCCTGGACAAGACTGCTGACATCACTCTTTGGACAGCCACTGGAAACTCTAACTCCACACGACATCTTGGCAATCCTCAATCAAGCTCAGCCAAATAAATCTCCCCACCGCCAGGGATCTTCGCCTCTATCGCCTTCGTCTCACAATGTCACCGTCTCCAGACCTACAATCCTCATCCCGGACACTCTACTCCCACTCCCAAGGGGGGATACAATATGGACTTTTCAGAACAAAAATTTACAGAATTTATCCTCCACTTGGATGGCTCCAGATTTGCAGATGATGAAGAAGTTTCCACACAGGAAGTGCAGTGACCAGCAATCAAGAAATCCTGTGGTCCAGAAGTCTGTCACCTAGCCTGTCAGCCCAGGAAGCAGAACTCATAGCGCTGATGAAGGCCTGCCAGATGGCAGAAGGCAAGACTGCAAACATCTACACAGACTACAGGTGCTCGCATGGCATAGCACACGACTTTGGGCCCATCTGGGCTGCAAGGGACTTCATCACAGCAAGCGGGACAACCGTGAAGCATCATGGAGCCTTCAGGGACCTGCTGGGTGTACTCCAACTTCCAAAATGGTGGCAATTTGAAAAATCAAAAGCGCATGGAAAACTGAGAACAGAAGAGGCGTGAGACAATAACATGGCGGACATGGCAGCCAAAGAAGCGGCCAAAGGAAGACAACATGGAGAAGTGGGAGAGGTCGTAGAGCCGGACGGCTACTACATGACGACTGAAGACAAGAAACCTGACAAAAAGACGTCCTGGGATCTGCTCAAGAAGTTGCAAGACCAAGCTCCAAAAGGAGAAGAAGAGCTGAATGCGAAAAAAGCAACACGTGAAGAAGGAAGGCTATCTACAATGGACTCCAAACCCTGCCTACCACAAAGTATGCACCCTATGGTGGTCCAATGGGCACATGGACCCACACCCACATATCAAAGACACAGATGAATGATCTGATTGGTGCTTACTGGTTCGCTTCAGGGATCTCCACCCTATCAGCCAAATTCACCAGCAGCTGTCTGACCTGCGGCAAATGCAAGCCTGGACGTGTGGAAGAAAGTCCCCCTCACCTCATCTGGCAAGACCACTCTACCAGCTTCAGAGGATCCAGATAGACCACATCCAGATATCGCCAAGTGAAGAATTCAAATACGCCATTGTAGTCAAAGAAGTGTTTTCAAGATGGACAGAAGCCTTCCAAGTCAGCAAAGACTACTGCAAAGCAGCTACTTTCGGAAAATAGTGTGCAGATACGGGGTTCCAGAAATGATAGAAAGTGATCAGGGACCCGCATTCACAGCAAATCTGACACAAGCGATCTGGTTAGCAGTAGGGTCAGATTTAGGCCTACACACTCCTTACCACCCCCAGAGCAGCGGGAAGGTAGAAAGACTGAACGGAACACTTAAGAATAGGATGCTGAAAATTGCCCAAGAGACACGCAAACCATGGCATGACACACTCCCAATTGCATTGTTTAGCGTAAGGCACACTCCCAGAGACCCAGAAAAGCTGTCACCATGCGAAATTTTGTTTGGGTCTAGTCCCAAGTTAGGTGCATTCTTCCCTCAGCAGCAGAATATGCAAAATGATATCTTGTTTGCTTATGTAATTGAATTGGTCAAAAAAACTAATGTCCATTCTCAAGTTTTTCTCTTCACTGCCAGATCCAGACTCAGTGTCCGGTACGCACTCCTTGAAAGCCAGGAGACTGGATGTTGGTGAAAAAAGTTGGAAATGAGAACACTCGATCCCAGATTTGATGGTCCTGTCCAAGAGCCCCAGATGACATCAACCTCTGTGAAACTAGAGGGAAAGCCTGCTTGGATCCACGTATCGCATCGCAAGGAAGCTCCCGTACCAGAAGAGACACCTAAGCCATGAATGATGTCGTGGATTCTCTGACTGACCAGACAGATGACCTACCTGACGAAGAATACACATGTTTTTCTGAACATGCAGTTAAATAAAGAGACTATGATTGCAAACACATGAACCCCTGCTAGGGACAGATCTCCTGACTGCCCATTTGCGAAAAGCCTGCATCGATGAGGGGTACATGTGTTAGGCATGTGCCAGCCCATCGGCAGCACAAAAGAGTTGCAGCGCTTTGGGACAGGAGCAGGTTTTTAGGGCAAGTGGTATCTAAGGGGGGACTGTCATGGAAATATATATGTATTCCACGTATTCAATGTATATTCATATATTTGCATTTACAGTTAGATAGATCTCACTTGCTAAAAATCCTGTGCTCACACATATCTATGCAAGAGCTGATGCTAGCTATACGATCCTGGCCTACATAAATCAGGCTATTGCAAAAGATAGTTCATAGGGACTTTTTACCAAGGACACAAACAAGAACAGAACGTCCGGATATATATTTTCTTTACTAGTCACGTAGGAAAAACTGAGACAAAGAACAATAAACAATAAATCTGCAACTTCAGCCCTTTTATCATAATTATCATACTTATCATACTTACACTAAAACAGCCAATAATCTAGCAGATTTTAATTGTATGTTAATTGACTAACCAGCCCCTTTTTGTAAACGTATAAAACCTTGAATGAATAATAAACTGTTGTTCTTGACGAACTGTTATACTGACACTTCCGTTGTGGACAGTCCTCATTTCGTCTGAGCGCTCAAAGAAAAGACATTCAATATAAGATTGGGAACAGCAGCAGCAAACACTGCAGGATAGATTTATCCTAATTAAATTTCCATAACATTTGAAGTATGGGCTGGTCTGATGTTATCACACTACCATTCAAAGAAAGATTTCCTTTTTATTGGTTGTCCATCTAGGTATCTGTTGTATTTTTGTAGGCACCAACTGCATCTTCCTTTCTTACAAACACAACCTCTGCAACTCTGGAACTCAACAAGCAGGTGCGCTTCAAGGCACTGCATACACAAAAAAGCTCCATGGTATCTTCCTCCGTTACTCTTGAATACAAATTATTAATGGTCATTTTTGTGCCTTCTAAAGGGCTGAAGACAGACTCTTTTGGAGTGGGCCCTACTGATGAACTAGCCTTCGTTGTCACAAGTGTCACGTTGGTTAGAACCTTTGTGTGCAATAAAAGTGGCGAAGGCTCGTGCTGAGTTGATATAGGAGCTGTATATGTATCATTCTGTACCACTTTAGTAAGAGGTAAAGTTTGCCCCAGAGAAAATGAATTTCCAGACATTCCCGGCCTTTTTTGCAGTGCTGGCAGCTGTGATCTTCATCTTCTTGATGGGGACGTGGGAAAGTTCCAAGTCATCATCAATACCGTCATCGTCCATATCTTGGAAAGAGGAAATCTGTTCTTTCCCAGGTTCATGGTTAACTACGTTTAATCCTTTAACAGTGTTCATTACACCTGAAAAAATAGTTTTCGGTTGTGAAATTTGGATGGTCTTGGTTATATGTATGGGTGAAGATGAAGAACCTTGTGCCACGGTGAGTTGGTAGTTACGGCCGGTGCACTGCTCTTTAAGCATCTCATGAGCATCTTGCACTTTACCCTTTATACTGACACTTGTGTCTTTGGCAATCAATTTCTCACGGGCATCTTTTATACCAAGCTTCAGATGCGCATCTGTTACACCTATCTTCTGATGGACATCAAGCGCATTCTGGTAATTGGTGGTGGGTAAATGACTAATCATTGTAGGCTGCATTCTGGATCACATACCTCCCATATCCCCTCTGTTATTAATCCTGTACGTTCCCATTCCTGCCGTCACCATGTGCCTTTTCCTGATCACTTCATCCAACGACTCATCCGCCATATTTCTGCTAAAAACCTGCTCCTTCCCAGCAGCAACTGTGTAGGAAACCACGTTATTGTTTTCAAGGGCGTTTATGATGCCCATAAAAAAAAAGTTTACACAGTATGTTGATGTTTACCCTACAGGGGGAAATGTTTGTCAGCTCATACACTTAGTGGATGGGCATTACAAGTATAGGAGACCCGCTCCTTTGTAATGGGTAAAATGTTTTATGAGGCCCTCCTCCACGTTTCTTCCAAGGGGGATTGGGGTGCGTGAAATTTTTGACAGGCCTTGCATTCACTGCATAGCCAAACAGTATGGGAGACCCAGTTATAATGGGAACTGTAGGGGTTGGTCAGCTGCTTCAACAATGCAATTCTCAACTTTTGGGTCTATATCCTCTAAACTGAGATTCTGCACTGCACGTTCTTCAGCTTCAACATTGAAGTTCTCCACTGCAGATTCTTCATTCTCAACACTGCAATTCTCCACTCCATGTTCTTCAGGCTCACCACTGCAATTCTCCAGTGCTGGCTCTTCATCTTCAACACTGCAATTCTCCACTCCAGTTTCTTCATCCAAAAACACTGCAATTCTCCTATGCAGGTTCTTCAGGCTTCACGGTAATTCACTGCATAGTCAAACAGTATGGTAGTACCAACTTCCTAATAATGGGAAGTTTGGTTCATGTGGCCATACACTATGTTGGTTCAAATGTTTATTGGGGTGCTTGTAACTTTGGGGAAGGCCAGGCCTTGCATTAACTGCATTGGCAAACAGTATGGGACTACCAAATTTATAATAATGGGAACTTTGGTTTCATGTGGCCATCCAGGATGTCTGTTTTTTGGGTTATTGGGGTGCATACACATTTGGAGCAGGCCTTGCATTCACTTCATGGGCAAACTTTATGGGAGCACAAAATTCAAAATAATGGGAACTTTGGTTTCATGTGGCCATCCAGGATGTCTGTTCCAAGTGTTATTGGGGTGCGTGTAACTTAGGGGCAAGGCAGGCCTTGCATTTAATGCATAGGCAAATACTATGGGAGACCCACTTTCTCCTAATAGGAACATTTTTTCATGAGACCCTACTGTACATCTCTTCAAAGGGGTATTGGGGTGTGTCTAAAATTGGTGCAGGGCAGGCCTCGCATTCAATGCATAGGCTAACAGTATGGCAGTACCAAATGAAAAAAAATGGGAACTTTGGTTTTATGTGGCCATCCAGGACATCTGTTCCAAGTGTTATTGGGGTGCGTGTAAGTTTGTGGCAGGCCAGGCATTGCATTCACTTCATGGGCAAACTGTATGGGAGTAAAAAAATAAGCATAATGGGAACTTCGGTTTCATGTGGCCATCCACTACGTCTGTTCAATGGGTTATTGGGGTGCGTGTAACTTTGTGGCAAGGCAGGCCTTGCATTCAATGCATATGCAAACAGTGTGTCAGTATCAAATAAATAATAATGGGAACTTTGGTTTCATGTGGCCATCCAGTATGTCAGTTCAAAGGGATATTGGGGATCATGTAACTTTGGGGCAAGGCAGGCCTTGCATTAAATGCATAGGCAAACACTATGGGAGACCCACTTTCTTATAATTGGAACATTTTTTCATGAAGCCTTCCTGTATGTCTCGTCAAAGGGGTATTGGGGTGCGTCCTAATTTTTGTCTGCGCAGCCAATGACTGCATAGGCAATAACAGTATAGGAGACGCACTGTTTAACCCCTCTCTGACATTAGACGTACTATCCCGTCCATAAAACCCGTGCCATTCTGCCCATGGACGGGATAGTACGTCATAGGCGATCAGCTGCGCTCCTGAGGTTGCGCTCCTGAGGTCAGCTGATCCTGAGGCGATCAGCTGACACCCGTGACTGTGTGTCAGGAGCGGTCACGGACCGCTCCCGGCACATTAACCCCTAGCACACCGCGATCAAACATGATCGCGGTGTACTGGGGGCACAGGGGAGGATCGCGCAGGGTGGGGCTCCCTGCGCGCCCCCCTGAGACCCTCAGACCAGCGCGATGTGATCGCGCTGTTCTGAGGGCTTCCTCCCTCCCAGGACCCGGATCCAAGATGGCGCCGGGGTCCTTGGGCGAGGCGGCTTCCTCAGTGCCTGCTGAGAGCAGGCACTGAGAAGCCTGCTGCACTGCCTGAGCGATCGCTGGTGTGACAGTGTGCTGTGCACACTGTCACACCAGCGATTTGATAAAATACAGTGATGTCCCACCCTGGGACAAAGTAAAAAAGTTAAAAAAATAAAAATAAACATGTTATTAAAAAAAAATCCAAAATAAAAAAAAAAAAAAAAAATTCCCCAATAAATTCATTTCTTCCTGTAAATAAAAAAACCAAAACAATAAAAGTACACATATTTGGTATCGCCGCGTCCGTAACGACCCCCCCTATAAAACTGTCCCACTAGTTAACCCCTTTAGTGAACCCCTTAAAAAAAAAAAAACGAAGCAAAAAATCAATGCTTTATCATCATACCGCCGAACAAAAAGTGGAATAACGCGCGATCAAAAGACCGATATAAATAAACATGGTACCGCTGAAAACGTCATCTTGTCCCGCAAAAAACAAGCTGCCATACAGCATCATCAGCGAAAAAAATAAAAAAGTTATAGCTCGCAGAATAAAGCGATGCAAAAATAATTATTTTTTATATAAAATTGTTTTTATTCTATAAAAGCGCCAAAATATAAAAAAATGATATAAATGAGGTATCGCCATAATCGTACTGACCGAAGAATAAAACTGCTTTATCAATTTTACCACACGTGGAACAATAAAAACGCCTCCCCCAAAAGAAATTCATGAATTGCTGTTTTTGTTCATTCTAACCTCCCAAAAATCAAAATAAAAAGCGATCAAAAAATGTCACCTGCTCAAAAATGGTACAAATAAAAACGTCAACTCGTACCGCAAAAAATAAGACCTCACATGACTCTGTGGGCCAAAATATGCAAAAATTATAGCTCTCAAAATGTGGCGATGCAAAAAACTATTTTTGCAATAAAAAGCGTCTTTTAGCATGACAGCTGCCAATCATAAAAACCCGCTATAAATAGTAAATCAAACCCCCTTTATCACCCCCTTAGTTAGGGAAAAATAATAAAATTAAAAAATGTATTTATTTCCATTTTCAAATTAGGGTTAGGGTTAGGGTTGCGGCTAAAGTTAGGATTAGGGTTGGCGCTAAAGTTAGGATTAGGGTTAGGGTTGGGATTAGGGGTGTGTTAGGGTTAGGTTTGTGGTTAGGGTTGGGACTAGGGTTAGGGGTGTGTTGGGGTTAGGGTTGGAGTTAGAATTGGGGGGTTTCCGCTGTTTAGGCACATCAGGGGCTCTCCAAATGTGACATGGCGTCTGATCTCAATTCCAGCCAATTCTGCGTTGAAAAAGTCAAACGGTGCTCCTTCACTTCTGAGCTCTGCCATGCGTCCAAACAGTAGTTTATCCCCACATATGGGGTATCAGCGTACTCTGGACCCCAAGAGTTATTTTGCAATTTGTCCTATTTCTTCTGTTACCCTTGGGAAAATAAAAAACTGGGGGCGAAAATATCATTTTTGTACAAAAAAAATTATTTTTTTGTTTTTACGGCTGTACATTATAAACTTCTGTGAAGCACTTGGGGCTTCATAGCGCTCACCACACACCTAGATAAGTTCCTTGTGGGGTCTATTTTCCAAAATGGGGTCACTTGTTGGGGATTTCCACTGTTTAGGCGCATCAGGGGCTCTCCAAATGCGACATGACGCCCCCAGACCATTCCATCAAAGTCTGCAATCCAAAACGTCACTACTTCCCTTCCGAGCCCCAACGTGTACCCATACAGTAGTTTTCTCCCACATATTGGGTATCAGCGTACTCAGGACAAATTGGGCAACAACTTTTGGGGTCCAATTTCTCCTGTTACCCTTGTAAAAATAAAATATTGGGGCGAAAAAATCATTTTTGCAAAAAAAAAAAAAGATTTTTTATTTTTACGGCTGTGCGTTATAAACTTCTGTGAAGCACTTCGGGGTTCAAAGTGCTCACCACACATCTAGATAAGTTCCTTGTGGGGTCTATTTTCCAAAATGGGGTCACTTGTGGGGGGTTTCCACTGTTTAGGCGCATCAGGGGCTCTCCAAATGCGACATGACGCACCCAGACCATTCCATCAAAGTCTGCAATCCAAAACGTCACTACTTCCCTTCCGAGCCCTGACGTGCGCCCATACAGTAGTTTTTCTCCACATATTGGGTATCAGCGTACTCAGGACAAATTGGACAACAACTTTTGGGGTCCAATTTCTCCTGTTACCCTTGTGAAAATAAAATATTGGGGGCGAAAAAATCATTTTTGTAAAAAAAAAGGATTTTTTTATTTTTACGGCTATGCGTTATAAACTTCTGTGAAGCACTTCGGGGTTCAAAGTGCTCACCACACATCTAGATAAGTTCCTTGTGGGGTCTATTTGCCAAAATGGGGTCACTTGTGGGGGGTTTCCACTGTTTAGGTGCATCAGGGGCTCTCCAAATGTGACATGACCCCCCCAGACCATTCCATCAAAGTCTGCAATCCAAAACGTCACTACTTCCCTTCCGAGCCCCGACGTGTGCCCATACAGTAGTTTTTGCCCACATATTGGGTATCAGTGTACTCAGGACAAATTGGACAACAACTTTTGGGTTCCAATTTCTTCTGTTACCCTTGTGAAAATAAATATTGGGGGCGAAAAAAATCATTTTTGTAAAAAAAAAAAAAGATTTTTTATTTTACGGCTGTACGTTATAAACTTTAGTGAAACACCTGGGGTTCAAAGTTCTCGCCACACATCTAGATAAGTTCCTTGAGGGGTCTAGTTTCCAAAATGGTGTCATTTATGGGGGTTTCCACTGTTTAGGCAGATCAGGAGCTCTCCAAACACGACATGGCGTCCAGCCAATTCTGCGTTGAAAAAAGTCAGACGGCGCTCCTTCCCTTCCAAACTCTGCCATGCACCCAAACAGTGGTTTACCCCCACATATCGGGTATCAGCGCACTCAGGACAAATTGCACAATAACGTTTGGAGTCTTGTTACCCTTGGAAAAATAAAAATTGGGGTGAAAAGATCATTTTTGTGGAAAAAATATGATTTTTAAATTTTACGGCTCTACGTTATAAACTTGTGTGAAGCACTTGGGGGTTCAAATTGCTCATCAAAAATCTAGATAAGTTCCTTAGGGGGTCTAGTTTCCCAAATGGGGTCATTTGTGGGGGGTTTCCACTGTTTAGGCACATCAGGGGCTCTCCAAATGCAACATGGCATCCAAACTCAATTCCAGCCAATTTTGGTTGGAAAAAGTCAAATGGTGCTCCTTTCATTCCGAGCTCTGCCGTGCGCCCAAACAGTGGTTCCCCCCAAAATATGGGGTATCAGCGTACTCAGGACAAATTGTACAACAACTTATGTGGTCCAATTTCTCCTGTTACCCTTGGGAAAATAAAAAATTAGTGACTAAAAGATAATTTTTGTGGGAAAAAAATAGGATTTTTTATTTTCATGCCCGGGCATTATAAACTTGTGTGAAGCACTTGGGGGTTCAAAGTGCTCACCAAAGATCTAGATAAGTTCCTTAGGGGGTCTAGTTTCCAAAATGGGGTCACTTGTGGGGGGTTTCCACTGTTTAGGCTCATCTGGGGCACTGCAAACGGAACATGACCCCCATTAACGTCTGCATTCCAAAACGTTACTACTTCCTTTCCAAGCCCTGCCGTGCGCCCAAACAGTTTCCCCCCCCCCAATATGGGGTATCCGCATACTCAGGACAAATTGGAAACCAACTATTGGGGTCCAATTTCCTTGGGAAAATTCAAAAATTTGGGACTAAAAAATCATTTTTGTGGAAAAAATTTTTTTTTTTTTTCACACCCAGGCTTTATAAACTTTTGTGAAACACTTGAGGGTTCAAAGTGCTCACAACAGATCTAGATAAGTACCTTAGGGGGTCTAGTTTCCAAAATGGTGTCACTTGTGGGAGGTTTCCACTGTTTAGGTGCATCAGGGGCTCTCCAAACGCGACATGGCATCCAATCTAAATTTCAGCCAATTTTAGTTTGAAAAAGTCAAACGTTGCTCCTTCCCTTACGAGCTCTGCCGTGTGCCCAAACAGTGGTTTTCCCCCACATATGGGGTATTGGCGTACTCAGGAGAAATTGCATAACAATCTTATCTGTCCATTTTCTCCTTTTACCCTTGTGAAAATAAAAAAAAAGTTTGTAAAAGATAATTTTTGTGGCTAAAAAGTAAAATATTTACGTTGCTTTAGTTACTGTGAAGCACCTGAAGGGTTAATAAACTTCTTGAATGTGGTTTTGAGTACCTTGAGGGGTGCAGTTTTTAGAATGGTGTCACTTTTGGGTATTTTCTGCCATATAGACCCCTCAAAGTGACTTCAAATCTGAGGTGGTCCCTAAAAAAATGGCTTTGTAAATTTTGCTGTAAAAATGAGAAATCGCTGGTCAACTTTTAACCCTTATAACTTCCTAACAAAAAAAAATGTTGGTTCCAAAATTGTGCTGATGTAAAGTAGACATGTGGGAAATGTTATTTCTTAACTATTTTGTGTGATATATTTCTCTGTTTTAAGGGAATAAAAATTCAAAGTTTGAAAATTGCAAAATTTTAAAAATTTTCGCCATATTTGCGTTTTTTTCAAAAATAAACGCAAGTTATATCGAAGAAATTTTACCACTAACATGAAGTACAATATGTCACGAGAAAACAATCTCAGAATCGCGAAGATCCGTTGAAGCGTTCCAGAGTTATAACCTCATAAAGAGACAGTGGTCAGAATTGTAAAAATTGGCCCGGTCATTAACGTGCAAACCACCCTTGGGGGTGAAGGGGTTAATAATGGGAACAACAAAGCATAGCTGGCTGATGGCCCTTTAAGAATTTTAATGCCGCCTGATTCCTCTATGTATGGGAATGCGTATACAGTAATGTGAGTAGAGCTGTGTGTATAGGAAGCAGAGGTGTGAGTACATTTAATGTGTGCATGGCAGAGCTGTGTATACTGTAATATGCAGACAGTGGAATTATGCATTTTGTTAGCAAAGACTATACACATCACTACATTACATGTACTCACATCAGCTTCCTATTAGTGATGAGCGAGTATGCTTATTGCTCGGGTTTTCCCGAGCATGCTTGGGTGGTCTCAGAGTATTTGGAAGTGCTCGGAGATTTAGTTTATGTCGCCGCAGCTACATGATTTGCGGCTACCAAACAGCCTGAATATATGTGGGGATTCCCTAACAAACAGGCAATCCCCACATGTATTCAGGCTGTCTAGCTTCGCAAATCATGCAGCTGCGACGACATAAACTAAATCTCCGAGCACTTCTAAATACTCGGAGAACACCCGAGCTTCCTCGGGAAAACCCGAGCAACGAACATACTCGCTCATCACGACTTCCTATACACACACAGTTAATTTTAATTATATGTACATTAAATGAATTTTTCTCACATTCCTCAGTATGCATTCCCATTTTCCTCCGTTTTTATCAACAGAGCTTTGAATGAAAGTAATGTCAGCATACAAGAGCTGAGATTGCAGTACAGTGGGGGAAATAAGTATTTGATCCCTTGCTGATTTTGTAAGTTTGCCCACTGACAAAGACATGAACAGGCTATAATTTTAAGGATAGGTTAATTTTAACATTGAGAGGTAGAACATCAAAAATAAAATCCAGAAAATCATATTGCATAAATTATATACTGTATTTTTCGAACTATAAGACGCACCGGACTATAAGACGCACCCAAGTTTTAGAGGTCGAAAATAGGGAAAAATATATTTGAAGCAAAAAATGTGGTAAAATATTTAATAACATAAATAACATTCTATTACAGTTAGGTCCATAAATATTTGGACAGAGACAACATTTATCTAATTTTGGTTCTAGACATTACCACAATGAATTTGAAACAAAACAAATCAGATGCAGTTGAAGTTCAGACTTTCAGCTTTCATTTGAGGGTATCCACATTAAAATTGGATGAAGGGTTTAGGCGTTTCAGCTCCTTAACATGTGCCACCCTGTTTTTAAAGGGACCAAAAGTAATTGGACAGATTAAATAATTGTAAATAAAATGTTCATTTCTAGTACTTGGTTGAAAACCCTTTGTTAGCAATGACTGCCTGAAGTCTTGAACTCATGGACATCACCAGACACTGTGTTTCCTTCTTTTTGATGCTCTGCCAGGCCTTCACCGCGGTGGTTTTCAGTTGTTGTTTGTTTGTGGGCCTTTCTGTCTGAAATTTAGTCTTTAACAAGTGAAATGCATGTTCAATTGGGTTGAGATCAGGTGACTGACTTGGCCATTCAAGAATATTCCACTTCTTTGCTTTAATAAACTACTGGGTTGCTTTGGCTTTATGTTTTGGGTCATTGTCCATCTGTAGTATGAAACGACGACCAATCAGTTTGGCTGCATTTGGCTGGATCTGAGCACACAGTATGGCTCTGAATACCTCAGAATTCATTCGGCTGTTTCTGTCCTGTGTCACATCATCAATAAACACTAGTGACCCAGTGCCACTGGCAGCCATGCATGCCCAAGCCATCACACTGCTTCCGCCATGTTTTACAGATGATGTGGTATGCTTTGGATCATGAGCTGTACCACGCCTTCATTTTTACCACGGTTTCATTTGTCCAAAGAATGTTCTTCCAGAACTGTGCTGGCTTTTTTAGATGTTTTTTAGCAAAGTCCAGCCTAGCCTTTTTATTCTTGATTCTTATGAGTGGCTTGCACCGTGCAGTGAACCCTCTGTATTTAATTTCATGCAGTCTTCTCTTTATGGTAGATTTGGATATTGATACGCCTACCTCCTGGAGAGTGTTGTTCACTTGGTTGGCTGTTGTGAAGGGGTTTCTCTTCACCATGGAGAGTATTCTGCGATCATCCACCACTGTTGTCTTCCGTGGGCGCCCAGGTCTTTTTGCATTGATGAGTTCACCAGTGCTTTCTTTCTCTCTCAGAATGTACCAAACTGTAGATTTTGCCACTCCTAAAGTTGTAGCAATTTCTCGGATGGGTTTTTTCTGTTTTTTGCAGCTTAAGGATAGCTTGTTTCACCTGCATGGAGAGCTCCTTTGACCGCATGTTTCCTTCACAGCTAAACCTTCCAAATGCAAACACCACACCTCAAATCAACACCAGCCCTTTTATCTGCTTAATTGAGAATGATATAATGAAGGGATTGCCCACACCTGTCCATGAAATAGCCTTGGAGTCAATTGTCCAATTACTTTTGGTCCCTTTAAAAACAGGGTGGCACATGTTAAGGAGCTGAAACTCCTAAACCCTTCATCCAATTTTAATGTGGATACCCTCAAATGAAAGCTGAAAGTCTGAACTTCAACTGCATCTGATTTGTTTTGTTTCAAATTCATTGTGGTAATGTCTAGAACCAAAATTAGATAAATGTTGTCTCTGTCCAAATATTTATGGACCTAACTGTATATGTGGTGTTATTATATATAATAGTATGTTATTATGTAGGAAGGTACAGGTAGGAGATGGTGCTGCGGGACCAGTGTGGTGTCTGTAAACTACTATGTGAAGACGCTGGAGGGTGAGTATAAGGCCGGGGTCACACATGCGAGAAATTTGCACGATTTTTGTGCGAATCTCTCTCGTGAACACCCAGCACTGCCGCCGGCACTCAGACTGGAGCGTGCAGCTGCATAGAAAAACATGCAGCCGCACGCTCCGGTCCGAGTGCCGGTGGCAGTGCCGGGTGTTCATGCGAGAGATTCGCACAAAAATCGTGCAAATTTCTCGCATGTGTGACCACGGCCTAAGAATGGGGGCATAGGGCTTATATTTAAAGCCACAATCCAGCACTGATAACACTGGAGTGCTGCTTTAAGATCCCATGGGAGAACTATAACTCTCAGCATGTCCTGCAGATCCTATGGCACGCTGGGAGTTATAGTCCAACACAGGATGGCAGAGTGCTTTTTAATGTGCTGTATTTACTAACCTTTTAATTATTTTTTTCTTGTACAGTGTGTCTGAAGGACCTGTGATGACATCATGAAGAGGCAGAGCTTTGTGTGGTCATGTGATGCTCCAGC
Organism: Oophaga sylvatica; assembly: GCA_033576555.1. NCBI lineage: Eukaryota > Metazoa > Chordata > Amphibia > Anura > Dendrobatidae > Oophaga > Oophaga sylvatica. Next base: position 266,202,198 of record JARQOD010000001.1, read on the forward strand.
CCGCCCTCTTCATGACCTCATCACAGGTCCTCCACAGGAGCATTCAGCATCTCATCAGCATAGCCCCTGTGCTGTCAGGTCTGCGATGCCTCCTGCTTCACTCTGCTCCTGCTGCCTCCTTCTCCTTCCAACACACATCTCCCCAGCTGCTGCAGGAATCAGGCGCTGGGGAACCATGTGGCTCTGTCATTTGCTGCTCCCCGCTCACTGCTCAGCTGATAGGTGTGCAGGGAAGCGGCTAATTAATATTCACTGCACTTAAGTATCGGGACCAGTGGTTTCCCCAGTGCTGGATTCCTGCAGCGGAGGGGATATTTTCCTGCCTCCTGCGATCCCACTCCACCGCTGCCCCCTGCCCCCCCTCTCCACATGTTACATTTCGACCATAAGACGCACCCACACTTTCCTCCCAAATTTGGAGGAAAAAAGTGCGTCTTATGGTCCGAAAAATACGGTAAATTTATTTGCACTTTGTAGTGAGAAATAAGTATTTGATCCCTCTGGCAAACAAGACTTAATACTTGATGGCAAAACAATTGGTGGCAAGCACAGCAGTCTGATGTTTTTTGTACTTGATGATGAGGTTTGCGCACATGTCAGGAGGAATGTTGGTCCACTCCTCTTTGCAGATCATCTCTAAATCATTAAGATTTTGAGGCTATCATCTGGCAACTCGGAGCTTTAACTCCCTCCATAAGTTGTCTATGAGATTAAGGTCTGGAGACTGGCTAGGCCACTCCATGACCTTAATGTGCTTCTTGGGCCACTGAGCCACTCCTTTGTTGCTTTGGCTGTTTGTTTTGGGTCATTGTCTCGCTGAAAGACCATGCCATGACCTATTTTTAATGTCCTAGCGGACATTTTACATGGCTCCATCCTTTCTCCAGTTGATGCGGTTGAAGTAGTCCTGTGCCCTTAGCAGAGAAACACCCCCAAAACATAATGTTTCCACCTCCATGCTTGACAGTGGGGATGGTGTTTTTGGGTTATAGGCAGCATTTCTCTTCCTCCAAACACGGCGAGTTGAGTTAATGCCAAAGAGCTCAATTTTTGTCTCATTTGACCACAGCACCTTCTCCCAATCACTCACAGAATCATCCAGGTGTTCATTGGCAAACTTCAGATGGGCCTGCACATGTGCCTTCTTGAGCAGGGGAACCTTGCGGGCAATGCAGGATTTTAAACCTTTACGGCGTAATGTGTTAGCAATGGTTTTCTTGATGACTGTGGTCCCAGCTGCCATGAGATCATTAGCAAGCTCCCCCGTGTAGTTTTAGATTGATCTCACCTTCCTCATGATCAAGGATACCCCACGAGGTGAGATTTTGCATGGTGCCCCAGATCGATGTCAATTGACAGTCATTTTGTATTTCTTCCATCACAATTGCTCCAACAGTTGTCTCCTTCTCCCCCAGCGCATTACATATGGTTTTGTAGCCCATTCTGTTATGATTTGGTAACTGAGGAGGACAGGAACAACAGCAAGGCAGCCGAACACCTGAGAGGTTGGAAACTAATGGGTTGTAGATTCCTAAACTAACCGCACAACTAGAAGCAGCCGTGGAGCATACCTACGATGGTCCTAGACGCCTCGGCACAGCCGGAGAGCTAGCTACGCCTAAAGATAGAAACAGGAAAGCTCACTGCCCCGAAGTAGAGCCCCAAAGGAATAGGCAGCCCCTAAACATAAAATGGCGGTTAGACAAGACAAAACACAGACGCAGGTAGAAAATAGAGTGAGCAAATGCTGGGGCCAAACACTGCCTAAATAGGACAGAACAGGACAGACTACTATCTGCAACCCAGCAAAACCCTAGGAAAACTTCCAACACTTCTGATTTCAAAAATGCTGAGATCACACGATCTCACCACCCACTAAATCATATCTCAGTGTGAACAAGGCTAACCCGAAGCCACTCAAAACGCAGGGAAAGACCAATTGAACAAATAACATTGGCTTTTGAAAAACAGAGAGTAGCACAGGCCCCAGGAGGGGACCCGGCTAACCTCCACAAAGGTGCAGACAAAAATGGAAATAGCAAGCACAATAGAAACAAGCAGAAAATATCTTATCTAAAGGTAGCAGACGAAGGCAAGACACCAGCACACTTCCAAATGAACCAGGAAACAACAATTGATCACCGGCGAGGATCATGGGAAGGCAGCTCCCTTATATCAGGCCAGTCAGTGACTCCTGATTGCCAGTCATCGCTGGCAGGTGAGGAGGACCTATCATTAGATACAGCTTCAGTACCGTCAGCAACCACCAGAGGGAGCCTCAGCTCAGAAATTGTCTCCAACACGTTCACAACACCATTTCTGCTTTGTACAGGTCTATGATCTTGTCCTTGACATCCTTATAAAGCTCTTCGGTCTTGCCCATGTTGTAGAGGTCAGTGTCTGACTGATTAATTGAGTCTGTGGACAGGAGACTTTTATAAAGGTGACTATGTAAGACAGCTGTCTTTAATGCAGGTAACAAGTTGATTAGGAGTGTCTAACTGGTCTGTAGGAACCAGAACTCTTAATGGTTGGTAGGGGATCAAATATTTATTTCTCACTGCAAAATGTAAATAAATGTATATAATTTATACAATGTGATTTCCTGTATTTTAATTGTGATATTCTATCTCTTCATGTTAAAATTAACCTACCCTTAAAATTATAGACTGTTCATGTCTTTGTCATTGGGTAAACTTACAAACTCAGCAAGGGATCAAATACTTATTTCCCCCACTGAATGTAGTCTGCAAAACATTGCACACACAGCTTCAGAACACTGGTTTTGTTTCTGAATAATTCTGCAACCCTGAATCTACTCCTCCTTTGGTGTAAGGCATGCTGGGCGTCTACCAGCTGGTGTATTTTTCTATTTGAACCCCTCATTCACCACAACTGAAACAAGGAAATAAGGAAGACAAATGCCCTTTTACTTCTGTCAGCCTGTACTTCTGTGAAATCACTATCACACTGGTGGGGACTTCTTGTTGAGCTCAGAGTCCAGCTCATTCTTCTGCTGGTGAGTTACTAAAGTCTGTGGTTGCTGATTATAACATCAAAGGTCACCAGAGTGAAAGGCCCACAGCAGGGATCAGCCCATCTGGCAAAAGCCAGAATGGCCAGATGGCCAGTCTGGTCCTGTCCTCACTTGTTCACCCTATCTACAGTGACCATGAAGAGGCCGTAGGAATAAATAAGTGCTGCAGCACCCTCATTTTTAGGAATGGTGGTCCTGAAGGTTAAAATCTCACTGATCATAAAATTATGGCATTTCCTACTTACAATATACAGGCAGTCCCCGAATTACAATCATCCTACTTATGTATTTCTGATGTAAAAAAAAACAACTAAATACTCACCCCATCACTGTCCTCTCCGATTCCCATCCGTTCCTCCTCTTTCCGCCATGACGCGCCACATTTCCTGCCACTTAACTGTAGGCCAGATTTTCCCGGTGTATCTAGGCCAGAGCTCACTGCACATCTTAAGTTCGCAACATCATCACAACCTTATGACTAGAAATGAGTTCTGGCCTGGACACTGTCAGAAGCCCTGGCCTATAGCGAAGAGACTGGAGATGCAGTGCGCAGACTATGGAAAGAAGATCGAATGGTGCGCATCAGGGTAGCTGGAAAGGTGAGTATTGGTTAAAAAAATAAACTAATGCTCACCTCTCCATTCACTCTGTTGTTGCCCTCTGGTTCTCTTCTTTCCGCCATTGTGTGTTGCATCTCCAAGACCTCTGGCTGCATCCAGGTCCTGGAGGTGACTGCATGTTATAAGGTCACAACTTCAATGAGGTGAACGAGCAGTAATGTCTGAAGCCTGGACACAATCAAAGGTAAATGTGGCAAGTGACAGTGGAGAGAAAAGGAACGGATTGCGAGTAGCGAACAGCAGAGCAACTGGAGTGGTCAGCGGTGAGGTGAATATAGCAATTTTCTTTTTCCTGGCCCTTTTCCAAAGTACATACATATTTCGGTTACAAACAAACCTACAATACGTAGTTTGTAGACTCTAGTTCATGTTTCTACCTATTTATGTAATCTAGGGCTAAATTGTGTCTGCTAAATGATAATTTTTAGAAATGAAAGTTTTTATGTATTGTATAATAGATTTTTAAGCATTTTTCTAATGTATTTGTAGAATTACCTTTTTTAACCTCTCTATTTAATTTAGGATCAAATTATACAAATTATTATTAAAATGTTGCATGAATTGTTCCTTAGACTGTCCCCTAGGGGGCAATATTAAGTAATGACTGCCAGATCTTTCCGGTGAGTGGATGTAGTAATACAAGAAGCAGTTCAAAAGTCATTTCTCTCTGAGAGGCCAGGCTTAGTGCAGCTCCGTTCTTCTGAGGACTCCAGACTGTAAGGTAAAATGAAAATTCCTTGTTTTATTCCCTTCTATCCATATAGTATAGGTGATTTATGACACGTGGATTATAACTCTTCAGAATTGTATGCAGTAGATAAGATTGTGTAAACTGAAATACTAACATCATAGCGGAATATTCTGTATTCTCATTGTATTCACTCATGTTACTATGATGTGCTCTGTAAAACATTATTTTGTAATTTTGAAGATATAGGAAGACTAATAGATGTTCACAGAGTGCAGGTCTATATAATGAATGCCTGAGGTATGGTAAATCCAAGTACTAATTTCACCGAAAATTAGTTGTAACTAAACAATCATCACACACATATGCTTAAGCCAACTGTTCATGACTCCTGAGATTTGCAGTAGACATATCATGATTTATAATTACTTTTCTGATATATTTGTGTTTGAAATAATCAATTTCACAAATACAAATGTTGGCTTATAGCCCCCGGATAGAACCATTTTTTATGTTCTATATGTTATAATGCATATTTCCAATATTATTGTGTATTACGGTACATTTAATGCTGTGTTGAGAAGTATGGTATGCTTGTGTTGCATACAAAACCTAAGATGAAAAGAAAATGAGCATGCAATGTGTAGGCGCTTGTTCACACTGGCCATAAAACAGACAACACCAAAGATAAAAAGAAAATGAGCAAATACCCTGCAGTAAATACATAGCAAAAGTGCATGAAAATAATATAGGGTACTTTGTTAACATAAGTTTGATCAAAGAAACATAAAAGCCATCCCACTACGTTAAAGTGACCCTATTCAGGACTGTCCTAACCTCTAGTATTAAAACCTTACCGTTTGTCAAATGACGTAAATGTGAATAAGGGTCGAGAAGGACCTAGACCCTGAACAAATGGACAAGCAGCCACCACAGCATCTTCTCACAATCACTGACAGAATCATCCACGTGTTCATTGGCAAACTTCATCCGCGCCTCCGCATTTGCCTTCTTGAGCATGGGAACCTTGTGGGCACTGCAAGATTTTAAACCTTTATGGCGTAATGTGTTACCAATGGGTTTTTTTTGTGACTGTGGTCCCAGCTGCCTTGAGAGCTTTACAAATTCCCCCCATGTAGTTTTAGGCTGATCTCTCACCTTCCTCATGATCAAGGATACCCCACGAGGTGAGATTTTGCATGGTGCCCAAGATCGATGTCTATTGACAGTCATTTTGTACTTTTTCCTTCTCCTTACTATTGCACCAACAGTTGTGTCCTTCTCACCCAGCGTCTTACTTATGGTTTTGTAGCCCATTCCAGCTTTGTGCAGGTCTATGATCTTGTCCCTGATATCCTTATAAAGCTCTTTGGTCTTGCCCATGTTGTAGAGGTTAGAGTCGGACTGATTGATTGAGTCTGTGGACAGGAGTCTTTTTATAAAGGTGACTATGTAAGACAGCTGTCTTTAATGCAGGTAACGAGTTCATTAGGAGCATCTAACTGGTCTGTAGGAACCAGAACTCCTAATGGTCGGTAGGAGATCAAATACTTATTTCTCACTGCAAAATGCAAATAAATGTGTATAATTTATACAATGTGATTTTCTGGATTTTATTTTTGATATTCTATCTCTCCATGTTAAAATTTACCTACGGACATACTGAGAGTTTTAGGTTCATGTGATACAAGTGTATATAGTGCTGAGCTGACAATACAGTTGATTGCTCACTAAGGTTGGTGATGTATTCATGTACTGATGGTGATTATTTTGATATATTCATGTACTAATGGTGGTTCTGGTGATGCATTCATGTACTGATGGTGGCTCTGGTAACATATTTCTGTACTGATGGTGGTTCTAGTGATGTTTTTCTGTACTCATGGGGCTTGTGATACTGTATTTCTGTACTGCTGGAGGTTCTGGTGATGTATTCTTGTTGTGATATTGGTTCTGATCCTGTACACATGTAACAATCTATAACTTGTAAGATTATGTAATACATGGTCATGTTAATAAAGTATTGTGATGTCCATCAAATTAAGGGTTGCTACATTTGTATTTATATTAGAAGCATTAAAGCGGTTGTCCATGTTTGTTCTGAATTTTCACAGCGAACGCACTGCACACTGTCAGGAGTCTCTGGTCCTGGCGGTGAGAACAGGAGGTCATGCAACCTGAGATTTGCATATATGCATATATGCCAACTAGTCATATGTGGCCTCACTCAATACAAGTGAGGTGAACAAGGCCGGACACATCTAACTGGAATGCGAATGAAGTATGCAAATTGCATACTTATAGTTACATAACCATCTGCTCTTGCCACGTCGGTACGTGACTGCAAATATGCAAATCGCATATAAATAGTAACATGATAACTACTCAAATCACTTGAGCGGGGGGAGGAGTGAAGGGTGCACCAAATTGAATTCTTGCCCTGTGTGCCAAAAAGATACACCTCTGTTCAAGGCTACCTTAGGCACTGAGAACAAATGGTAATTTGTAGCAAGGCTATTACAATTTGTCTGAATGGTTACATGGTCTGGTTGTAGCTCACTAAATGCCATGTGAGTCTTTATAAGCTCAGATCACTGATATTTAGTGCCTCATAAACAGAACTTAAACGTCCTAAAGGATTCACATAAAAAACTTTCTGTGGCCTCCTAGACCTCTGTATGACTTGATTTCATAAATAGCCTGGTCTCTCTGAGTCCAAGGGTCACAATAGAAAAGTTAATATCTGCGTACTGTGTACTGTTTTCCTTTCCTTCAATTTGGCACTAAAACATTACTTGTTAATCATAACATACAGTATTTTCAGTCTGAATACCAGCGTGTCTGTCATATTCTAGCATATGGAGATATTAGTCTGTATCTATAAAACATAGACAGTGACAAACTTTATACCTGTATTGGGATGGGATACAGTGACCTCTCCTATTAGATGATTCAGTGTTTCACAGAGAATGAATTGTGTTGTGTGGAACAGGAAATGGATAGCATTTCATATGACAAGAAATAGGGAAATAAATTGTAGTAATTTGAATGTACAAGGTTTATCTGCTAACAGCAAAAGAACTTATTATAGGCCTGGCTGGATACAGTATATGACTCCATATTAATAGATGTCAAATCTACATTCCTCTTTCCTTCAGTCCTGCATCTTAAAGGGTTGTCCACTACATTCTATAATGCACCCACCAATTTAAACCTTGTAAAAAAAAGTATTTTTGTAAATACCTCTTGTTGCCTCTGAGCGTCGCTATCGCTGACCACTCATTCGGCATCACGTGACCCCGGCTGCTGCAGCCGCTGACATCCGCTGATGTCATGTTGTGTCGACCCGCCACCACAATTGTGGATTACCAGGGCAAAGGGGTACTCAGAGCCGAGCCCATGGAAGTCTATGGGGTTTGTCACAGGTAGCGGTGGCTCGGTCTGTGGCCCTGGCGGTCTGGCGTATGTTGGGGGAATATTTACAGGGGATAGATATATTTACAGTTCGTGACGCCACCTGTAGTCTCTGGTAATTTGTACCAGCGCTGCTGTAGATCTCTGAGGGGATGGGGAGGCAGCTAGATGTCGGGTCCCCTACAGGTGGGACTCTTCCCTCAGGTCGATAGCTATGGTGAGGATGTGCAGGCATGCAATTAAATAACTCAGTCTCACACCGTCAGCGTCTTTCCATACCTTTTACTTGTAAGATGGTAAGGCAGGTCCCAGGGAGGCTGATCCAATGGAGGATGTGTTTTGAGTTAGCAGCTGGACAAGTTAGGGGCCTCCTTTACTTTCACAATGATGAGTCCAACCAGCATAAAGCGTAGTTCCCTCTATAAACTCCAGCTATTCCAAAGCTGTACTGCCCGGTCAGTTTTGTGGTCGGAGCCTTCCTGTGATGAAACTAGGATCTTCTATGCTTGGCCTAGCTCAAAGTTCCTATTCCACCTGACCCCAGTTACGTACCGACACTCCAAGGGCTGCTTGCTGTTACCTAAGGTCCAGTAAGCCTCTGGTCTTTCTACCACTATGCGTGAAGCTATAGTGATGCTTCGGTCTCCAGTGACCGGTGACAATGTGCAGGACTTCTCCAATCCTATAGCACTCAGAATTTCTACCACTGTGCCTTTCGCCTTGTCCACGCTTGTAGCATAAGCATTCCTCACTTCAAAGGTTATAAAAGTCAGTCCCTTTCTTAACTTCTTTCTTGAGCTTGTTGCCAGACTCTCAGTAATCTTCTAGGCAGGAGCACGTCTCTGAACCTTCACTGTCCTTGGGACAGGAGACTGAAGTATATCTGCAACTCACTCCTCTCTCTTACTAAAGGTCTCAGTCTGTCTTCTAGTGGGGCACAGCTCTGACCAGGCTGAGGTGATCTGGCTCACCTTTACTGGCCTCCACTTTCTGAACTGCTGACAAACTCCGACTGGACTACTTCCTCCCTCCACGTCCAGGCTAGACTGACTGAACACTCCAAGACTAACTAACTGCTGATGCATGTGACTTGACTTTATACCTGTGGGCGTGTCTAAGTGTGCTGGAATGAATGTTCATTGAGCATTAAACTGCTATCTCTCCACACATCCTCCAGGGTACTGCGTGTGCCTTCACACCAGGGCTACACAATGTCAAATTACAGAATCCCTTGCATCACTCGAGCATGATCACTCGGGCGGAGTTTCACCATGCTTCACAGCACAGTATCCAGCACAAGCTTTCCCTTTCTCCTCTGCTTTCATTAGCCACAAGCCACGGCCTGGATAATGGCCGGGGTCACGTGATTCCAAGTGAGCGGTCATCGATATCGTCGCTCACAGGCAGAGATTGCAAGAAGAGGTATTTCTAAAAATATTTCATTACAAGGTTTAAATTGGTGGGGGCATTATAGAATGTAGTGGACAAAATCTTTAAACTTAAAGAAGTACTCTCATTCAAATTTTTATGGGTTTAATCCTGTGTGAATATATATGCAGTGTAGTGTAGGTGCACTGATATATTCATAGACTCTTTATCATCTCAGGTTTCCAGTGCCGCTGCGGTCCCCTTAAGAATCGCATGACTGAAGTTTCGACTCTCCAGAACACACCAGAATTTATTATGGGCCTGATTTAATCAAGCTTTTACTCCAGTATTCTGTTGTAAAAAGATTTGAAAAGTTACATAATTTTGGTGCAACCTGAGGCTGCACAAACATGCTGCCACTTTTGGCATTCTCACACAATTTTTGCCAGCTCAAAAGAGGGCAGGTTGGGGGTAGGCTTGGGAACAAAGCATAGTCATACATTTTATGGGCAGTGGTGATTGCTATACCACAAATCTTTCACCAGCAGGGATTGTAGTAGGATTTGTAGCGTGGTAAACCCAGTGTTGTACACCATTCATCCTACGCTCTTGATTTCTGAAGAGGCCTACACCTCTTCATGAATCAGAGGAGCCTGACTCCAGCACAACTCATGGACAACACCAGTCTTGATAAATCGGGCCTATGTGGGAGCTGCAAGTTGCAGACAGTATTTTTTCCTATCGTTTTCTATCTAGACAGTTTGGGCCTCAGCATTTGCTTGCGCTATTTTCTGCCTGTGTTTGTATTTCATCTTGTCTCACTGCCAATATATGTTTGGGGGCTACCTATTACTTTGGGGGTCTACTCCAGGGCAGTTAGCTTTCCCTTTTCTCTCTTTAGGCTTAGTTACTCTCCGGCTGTGTCGAGGCGTCTACGGCACCGTAGGCATGTCCCACGGCTACTTCTAGTTGTTCTGTCAGTTTAGGGGTCTGCAATCCGCTAGTTACCAACCTCTCTGGGTATCTGGTTGTTAAGCCTATTTTTACTACCGTCCTCCTCGGCTACCAAATCATAACACTTTTCACTCCTTGTCACAGTACCCCACACATCAGGGCCTGGGTGATGGTAGGGTCTGAGAAAACTGTCCCAGACTTTTGAGAGTGTTCCCATGCCTCTGCTGCATGTGGTGTGCATCTCCCTAGTCTCCATTCCTTGGTTGTCCAAGGAACTGTGACCTCTGCCGCCAGCATTGTCAGATGGATTTTTTTTAATAGTTCTTCAACTAGGGCCTTTTGATACCGTAAAATTTTATTAGATCTGTCCGCCACGGGAAGGAGAGATGTAAAGTTCTCCTTGTAGTGTGAGTCTAGAACAATCATTAATTAGTGTTGGCCAAGATGCATACAACATGAGGGTCATGGGAAAGGCAGTGGAACAAACTCAGCCATGTGTGCCACACTACCAACAGCCAAGACTTCCTGTTCCTGCCAAGAGGGCGACGGTCCATGTTGTCCTCCTAATCATCCTTCTCATCCTTCCTCTCCTCCTCATCTTCAGGCCATTCAGGCCATCCACGCTGAATAGACATGGTGAAGGTTGTGTGGGTACTACCGTCTATAGCACAGACAACCAGCTCCTATTGCTCCTCCTCATTTTCACCCAATCCACGATCAGAAGATGAGATGAGGCTAGGCTGTGTAGCATAACCCAGTGGAGTTTTTTGATTCATGTCAACTTGCTCCGCATTCAAAGCCTCCTCTTTAATTGAGAGAAGCCAGCATTTCAGTAGACAGAGAAGTGGGATGGTGATGCTGATTATGGTGTTATTACCGCTCACCATCTTGGTCAAGTCCTCAAAGTTTTGGAGAACCGCATAGATGTCAGACATCTATGTGTAGCCCAGCTGCGCTTGGTGCCACATGTTACCCTGGAGGATGCATGAAAGGTAAACCACAATCACCTGATATTCATTCACACTTCACATTTCCCTGGTGCCACCAGAGGGAGCCCTTTAGAATACGCAGGTATATAAGGGTTGTGGAGAGATAGAGCAGGGAGATGAAGGCAGTCTAGCTGAGAGTTAGCTAGTCATTGGTTGTACCTCAGGGAGACAAGCCGAGAGGAAAGTTACCTCAGAACGTGCGGACTGATAGTTCCCTAGGGAAGTGGAAAGTGACTCTCGAAGTGAGCATAGATCAGTCTGACAGAAGTTCCTGATAGCTACTTTGGACAGAGCCTAAGAAGGAAGTGAAGGAAAGGGAACTGCAGTATTTGTAAGACCGAGTCAACTGAGGTATTGTTAGAGAGCGAGCGTGCCGACGCTTGGAGAGCGGTGAAGAGAAGGAAGCTGACATCTACTGCTGCTTGTGCTTATGTTAAAGGTGTGAGTAGGACGACAGGCAAGTGGAAAAGGGAAAGAGAGAGTGACTGAGGATGAATAGCAATGATGGCTTACCTCCACTCTGCACTACCGGACACCGGGTCCGAGCTTGCTAGAACCTTCACGGCTAGAGGGAAAAAACCGGAGACCCTGCTGGACTTCAGGTCACAGAGGGGCCCAACAGTGCTGATATGTAACCGGGGTCAGGAAGAACAGGAGTCTGGTCAGCACAACCATTGGAGACTTAGTTCTGTCCAAAAGAAGGCTCCACCACAAGATCAGCCGGGCGTAGCAAAGAGAACGGAGTTAAACTTTGTTTCATGCAAGTTAGAAACTCACACACATATAGACGTAAGGAGGCCCTACACCTACTCAGTGATTACTGGACGTGCATCCTCCACCCTGACGGCCTCCCGGGACGTGCCTGCAACTTCACCATCTGTAAAAGGTACAGAAAGAGACTGTCTTGTGTGTGTCTGGATTATTGCTCCTGCACCCCTACACCGCCATATACCTCGAGGGATCAGTCTCACCTGTGGGAGACTTAACACCTTGCTGCCCAGTAACAACCCCTCAGAGGATCTACCCTGCAGCGCTGGTCACCCTGACCAGTAACCACAGGTGGAGTCACGAACATTTCTATCATCCCCTGTAAATATCCCCCTTTAGTGAGTGCCCAGGGCAACGGACCGAGCTGCGCTACCCGTGACATCCCCCAGTAAAGTGAACGGGCTCGGTGCCGAGTACCCCAAAGCCCTGGTACGTGCGACTCATCTACTGGGCGTCACGAACAGGATCCGAAGCTCGCAATATGCGAGTCCTGTGTGCCTAAAGTGGACTGTTTTGTGCAAAAAGACTGTGTGCTGTATTTGTTATTTTTGGCACCATTTTCCACCATTTTGCCGCCATATTCGCGCCCTGAGGCGCTGGTGAAGAAGAGGGGCGTGGATTCGTGGGCGTACCCCCCCTGTGGCGCGAAAGTAATGGGCGCCCTGTCTAAATGCTATTATAATGTCCGAGCCTGCCCGACTGCAAGAGAGATCCGCCTCCTCTTCATCCTCTATGCTAAGAAGAGAAAGCGAAAGTCCCGCCTCCACGGAAAAGACCAGATTGTTCCAGATGGGAAGCACAGTCTGGCCTGGCGTGAGATGGCGGAAGGACAGGAGTCACTGTGTGGGGGAATAGCGGTGCGCAGACCCCATTCCCCTGAAGTGGTGCAGCCTGTACTCGAACCATCCCCAGGTCGGGAGGACGAAGAAAAGATGTACCGTGTGGAGGAGGTGGATGCGGCGCTGAGGGATATGGCCCGACACCGCGCAGAGATGGAGGCGATGGAGCAAAGCTGGCGTGCCCTGAAACAGCGGCTGCTGTGGGACCCACTGCTCTCCCCTCAAGATGTGCAAATGCCACCCGCACCACCACTGGAACCAGAGGCTGAGGAAGAACCGGAGGCTGGCCCCAAAAGAGCTGTACCTGACCCCGCAGAAGACGCAGCTGGAAGAAAGGAGGCTGAGGAGGCCCTGCCCGGACCTGAATGCCAGCCAGGCCTGGAACCAGCGGCAGCAGCGGAATGCAGTCCCCCGGAAGGGACGACGACGGATGAAACCCAGCCGCAAGCGATGGAGATCGACTGGGAGGAGATGGAGCTCCTGGATGACGTGGAATATGCCGCCCAGAAGGAGAACGAGTGGTGACGCCGGGAGCATGAGCAGCGACAGCAGCAGGAGCAGCGAGAGGCGCAGTAGCTTCGCCAGAGGTACCGGGAGAAAGATCTTGCTGACAAAGAGAACGTCAGGCGAGACAAAGGTACGCTCCGGGAACCGCGGCGCCAGGGGGCCATTAGAGACTTCAAACTCCAGGGAGGCTGGGGGTTCATCCATGAGCCAGGCCTGTACCAGGAGGTCTTTGTAAATCGCAGAGATGTAGAGTTTCACCTGCCAGAGGGGCACCCGGGAAGGGATCTGCTTATTGGGGATATTGTCACCTACACGCGGCATTGGGGACTTAAGGGGTGGTATGCCCTGAACGTCTCCCGAATCAGCGACCCAGTCCCTGAAGCCCGAAACACACCCCGCGTCTCAGCGTCCCAGGCCCCAGCCACATCAGCGTCCGGCCGCGCACCTGCATCCTATCCTGTGTCCTATTCTGCAACGCAACAGAGCGCATCGATTGCTAGTGCGTCCCCAACTGAGCCACTGCGTGCACCTGCATCCCAATTGGAAACGATACAGAGCGTGACTACTACAGCGACCTCTACTGAGCCACTCCGTGCACCTGCGTTCCATTCTGCAACGCTAAAGAGCGCAGCGACTGCAAGTGCGCTCTCAAATGAGCTAGACCGCACATCTACGTCACCATTGGAAACGCTGCAGAGCCCAAGTATAGGTGAGGCACCTGTTAGGCCTCAAGGAAGTCGCAAAGTAAAAATTGAAAAAAGGACTGTAGCTACCCAGACACAGGTAGCAGGACAAAATCTTCTGGTGATGCGTTCCAGAGCGCACCGTATACTTCCAGCCCCAGGTGTGGAAGGTGCCACTATGTTTGCTGAAGATCAGTAGGACCCAGACAGGGTTTACTGAACTGTACAAAGTTATGAAGAGAATTGCACTTTATTGAGAATGTTATATGATGATAATGTTTACATGCTGAAGTAGTATACCCCAGTTGGGTAATGTGATATGTGAAATGTGTTTCTTTTAAAGGACTGCGTGGCTGAGGACTTTGCCAGCCCAAAAACTGTGTTGTAAATAGTTGGCACTTAGTGCCCCATCTTGGTTTTACGTAAGTCATTCTACTTCAGAAGAAAAACCCGTATGGTGTGGCCTTGAGTGAGGTTTTCAGCAGAGAAGTCCTGCAGCCCACCCAGGACCACCGTGGGAGGTTTGGTACGGGTCCTCCACAAGAATCCTGTATTTATATGTGTGAAAGTATTTTGATATTTTCTATTTGCTAATTTGTACACATTGTAACGTTTGAAGTATCCTTACCTCCCGCAAGGGAAGAGTTATGTTATTGTTGTTATTATAAAATTGTTTTCTTTTTCAGCCCGGGAGTGCTGATATTAAATAGGGGGGGATGTGTAGCCCAGCTGCGCTTGGTGCCACATGTTACCCTGGAGGATGCATGAAAGGTAAACCACAATCACCTGATATTCATTCACACTTCACATTTCCCTGGTGCCATCAGAGGGAGCCCTTTAGAATACGCAGGTATATAAGGGTTGTGGAGAGATAGAGCAGGGAGATGAAGGCAGTCTAGCTGAGAGTTAGCTAGTCGTTGGTTGTACCTCAGGGAGACGAGCCGAGAGGAAAGTTACCTCAGAACGTGCGGACTGATAGTTCCCTAGGGAAGTGGAAAGTGACTCTCGAAGTGAGCATAGATCAGTCTGACAGAAGTTCCTGATAGCTACTTTGGACAGAGCCTAAGAAGGAAGTGAAGGAAAGGGAACTGCAGTATTTGTAAGACCAAGTCAACTGAGGTATTGTTAGAGAGCGAGCGTGCCGACGCTTGGAGAGCGGTGAAGAGAAGGAAGCTGACATCTACTGCTGCTTGTGCTTATGTTAAAGGTGTGAGTAGGACGACAGGCAAGTGGAAAAGGGAAAGAGAGAGTGACTGAGGATGAATAGCAATGATGGCTTACCTCCACTCTGCACTACCGGACACCGGGTCCGAGCTTGCTAGAACCTTCACGGCTAGTGGAAAAACCGGAGACCCTGCTGGACTTCAGGTCACAGAGGGGCCCAACAGTGCTGATATGTAACCGGGGTCAGGAAGAACAGGAGTCTGGTCAGCGCAACCATTGGAGACTTAGTTCTGTCCAAAAGAAGGCTCCACCACAAGATCAGCCGGGCGTAGCAAAGAGAACGGAGTTAAACTTTGTTTCATGCAAGTTAGAAACTCACACACATATAGACGTAAGGAGGCCCTACACCTACTCAGTGATTACTGGACGTGCATCCTCCAACCTGACGGCCTCCCGGGACGTGCCTGCAACTTCACCATCAGTAAAAGGTACAGAAAGAGACTGTCTTGTGTGTGTCTGGATTATTGCTCCTGCACCCCTACACCGCCATATACCTCGAGGGATCAGTCTCACCTGTGGGAGACTTAACACCTTGCTGCCCAGTAACAACCCCTCAGAGGATCTACCCTGCAGCGCTGGTCACCCTGACCAGGAACCACAGGTGGCGTCACGAACATTTCTATCATCCCCTGTAAATATCCCCCTTTAGTGAGCGCCCAGGGCAACGGACCGAGCTGCGCTACCCGTGACATCCCCCAGTAAAGTGAACGGGCTCGGTGCCGAGTACCCCAAAGCCCTGGTACGTGCGACTCATCTATGCCCACTCATCAGCTCTTATGTGGGGAGGCTGACCAGAATACCGATGTGCATGGTGTAGCTGGTATTAAACTGCTGCCCTCTGCTGCACATAAAGCCTTGCCAACATATGTAACGTTGAGCTCCAATGTGCGGTAACATCGCACACCAGTCAGTGAGCTGGAAGTTGCAGCACTGCCAGAGCAGCAGCAGCTGTAGCTGACTTGCGAAAATGGGCACACACGCTGCGTACTTTCACAAGTAGTTCAGGCAGATCTGGGTAGGGTTTGAGAAACCACTGAACCACTAAGTTGAGCATGTGGGCCAGGCATGGTACATGTGCGAGGTTACCAAGCTTCAGGGCTGCCACCAGGTCACAGCCATTGTCATACATGACCATGCCTATCTGGTTGTAGATTCAGAGGCGAGATCCACAAATCAGTCTGGTCTGTTAGACCTTTCAACAACTCTGTGGTGGTGTTCAGTTTGTCACCTGAGCAGATTAGCTTCAGCAGATCTTGTTGCTGCTTAGGTGAGGCAGTGCTGCAGTGTTTCCAGCTTGTGACTGATGTTGACATTTCTGAGTTGGAAGGTAGACAGTGTGTTGCTGATAAAGTGACTGGAAGCATTATCTGCTATCCATCCAACATCTTTTTAACACTGGTCTAGTTTCAAGAGTGGTGTTCCACGCCCCCTACAAAGTGGGACAGGAAGCTAGCTCGACATGATATGTGTGTTATTGGTGTTCCGGCGGCAGGCACAGTTTCACCTTGCCCATGGCCTTGGCCTCTTTTCTCACCATCAGAATCTCGTTCCTGTCCCTTACCACGTGCCTTGCCCATTTTAAATTACGTATGATTTATCCCTGTTGAGATAACGCTGCAGACAGTATTACAATGCCAGAAATATTTGCCCACTATAGATAGACGTAAAAGACTGCAGTATCAATATAGCAATGCGATTTTTTTAACCAAAAATTTTTTTGTGGTTTTGAGGCTCAACTGTAGCACAATAAATGCCATATAAAATTTCACTGCTCAAAAAAATGCTGTATCGCAATGCCAGCAAAATGTACCCACTTCAAATGGACGTATTAGACTGCAGTATCAATATAGCTATGGGATTTTGTTTTGCATGTGACGTGCAATTATCACACTGGAATCTCACACCTGCGCCCTGCACTTGCGCTATTTTTATTATTACTTTTTCCACCCTTCTATGGGCAGTGTCTTCACCGTTTTTTCTGCGCAGGTGCAAATTAACACCAGAGGCAGAGTTTTCTTGCAGGCACCAGATGCCCCAAAACCTGGAGGAACTAATTAACAAAAAAGATGAAAAGTCTATTTCTCAGCAACAAGCTATGAGACACACAGGTAGGACTTTAACAATGCTGTCACCGATATGCCCATAGTAATACTTAAAAGCATTCCAGCAGGTGACAGATTCAGTTTAAATAGACCAATAATTCACAACAAGCATTCCTACAAGCAGTCTTTCCCAATTATTAACCAGTATAAATAGACCCTTAACCAGGTATTGTTGCTACCTAGTATTGTATTTTTTCAAGTTCTCAGATATACAGTGGGGAAAATAAATATTTGATACACTGCTGATTTTGCAAGTTTTCCCACCTACAAAGAATGGAGAGGTCAGTAATTTTTATCGTAGGTACCTTTCAACTGTGAGAGACATAATCTAAAAATAAAAAAACTGAAAATCACATTGCATGATATTTACATAATTATTTTGCATTTTACTTTATGAAATAAGAATTTGATCACCTACCAACCAGCAAGAATTCTGGCTCTCATAGACCTGTTAGTTTTTGTTCAAGAAGCCCCCCTACTCTGCTCTCATTACCTGTGTTAATTGCACCTGTTTGAACTCGTTTCATGTATAAAAGACACCTGTCCACACAATCAATCACACTCCATCCTCTCCACCATGGCCATGACCAAAGAGCTGTCTAAGGACACAAGGAACAAAATTGTAGACCTGCACAAGACTGGGATGGGCTATAGGACAATCAACAAGCAGCTTGGTGAGAAGGCATCAACTGTTGGCTCAATTATTAGAAAATGGAAGAAACACAAGATGACTGTCAATCTTCATTGGCGTGGGGCTTCATGCAGGCTCTCACCTCGTAGGGTAAGAATAATTCTGAGAAAGGTCAGGAATCAGCCCAGAACTACGTGGGAGAACCTGGTCAATGACCTGAAGAGAGATGGGAATGCAATCTCAAACATTACCATTAGTAATGTTATACGTCATAGATTAAAATTCTACAGGGTACATTAGGTCCCCTTCTCACACCAGCATATGTCCAGGTCCTTTTTGAATGGCAGTGTATCAAATACTTATTCTTCCCACTGTGTTCTAAAGTTTATTGCTATGTTTATACACAGTGCCGTATTTGGCATTCATGCTGCCCTAGGCACTGTAAGTGGTCACTCCCCCTATTGGTAAGTCAGACAACAGTCTCATGCAGGTGTCAGTGTTAAACATACAAATTCTCTCCGTTATTTTTCACAACTACAGGTAACCATTATAGTCTATGAGGCAGTCCACATATCCATGATTTTTCACGGATTGTGTGCCTGTGCAAAACTTATGGAGATTTGTCCGTTTTTTTTTTTACAGTACAACATATCAAAAGTGCTAATACAAGTCTATGGGTCCAGAAAAAAAACATATCACACGGGTAGTATTAGTATACAGTCTGTGCGCCATCCGTGTGCTGCCTGTGATTAACACTGCAAAGTATAACAGAGGCTTTGTCATTTATTTATCCATCTGTGAAAACCACTTACGATAACTAATGGTAAAAACGGGCACACGGACCGTACACTGATGATACACGGACCGTACACCGATGATACATGGACTCCCCTCTATCTCACGCACCCTGCACCCTCTTGCACCCATCTATCTCAAACACCCTGCACCCCTCTATCTCACGCACCCTCTTGCACCCCTCTATATCACGCACCCTGCACTCTCTTGCACCCCTGTCTCATGCACCCTGCACTCTTGCACTCCTCTGTCTCATTCACCCTGCACTCTCTTGCATCCCTCTGTCTCATGCACCCTGCACTCTCTTGCACCCCTATCTCATGCACCCTGCACTCTCTTGCACCCTGTCTCATGCACCCTGCACTCTCTTGCACCCCTCTTTCTCAAACACCCTGCACCCTCTTGCACCCCTCTGTCTCATTCATCCTGCACCCTCTTGCACCCCTCTGTCTCATTCACCCTGCACCCTCTTGCACCCCTCTGTCTCATGCACCCTTCACTTTCTTGCACCCCTCTATCACACACCCAGCGCTTCTCTTGTCAGTCTGGACCCCTCTATTTCCCACAGCCTGTAACGTCACACATCCCTCTGTCAGTGTGCACCCCATAGCCCACATCCCACTATCACCTACACCCTGCACTCCTCATGTACCCTGTTCCCGTCATTACCTCTCACAAGTTTCCCATCTCAGCTTCCAGCCTGCAACTCTGTGGCTCCTCCCACTTGAGTCACATGATTGTGACGTCATCGTAGGTCCTGTACCATCCATTCAGATGTAATTTCTTCCGTTTAGGCAGGGAGCTGCCAGACTTAAAAAAAAAAAAAAAAACCTGCTCAGCTACCGCCCCCCCGCATTCTGGCACCCTAGGCATGTGCCCTCAAGTGCCTAGTGGCAAATACGGCCAAGTTTATACAGTTGAATCAGCATGCAATGTCTAATATTATTAAAAGATTAATTGCTTACAACGTGGAGAGTGGTACTGTAACTGAAGTCCCAGGAGTTTTAAGTTAAGGCTTTGCCTCACAACACATTCCCTGCTTTGAAAAGTTGGCATTAGAAGGTTTATTTGCAATTTGATCAGGTTTAAATAATATAATATTAGAATTTACCAGTAGAAGCTCAGCCTAAATGTTCAAATTTAGTTGATATGGACCTAGTTTACAAAATGTCTACTGTACTTTGCAAATAGAGAGTTCACATAATTGACTTTTGTGGCTGTGTACTGCCCCCTATTATTTGTTTTGCCTATTTATCTGGCATAAAGAATAGAATGGAAAATTTGAATTTGTCACACCTGCCCCATGATAGAAGTGTTAGGGTTTGAGTTCCCAATGCTGCACAAGGGGAATCTCGAGCCATTCCCGCTGCGGTCCCCCATCCGTCTCCAGCCGCAGTGGAGCCTGCTCAGCAGAAACGTGTGTCCTAGCGTCTTGCCCAGTCTAATACTGTGCAGAGACTTGCTGCTGCCTCTCCTGGATCTTCAGTTATAACCAGTGCTGGAGCAGGCAGATTTGGGACTAAGTCCTCTGTTTCTTCTTCTGAGCATGCCCAGGGCAAGATCTCCCATTGGAGATCAGGGGTCACATGCTCAGATACTGCTATGACTCCTATTGGTCCTCCAGGAAGGTCCTGTAGCTGTTTGTGAACTGAAGCAGCTTTCTATTGGTCCTTTCTGGAAGGTCTTCTACTCGTGGCTGCTATAAAAGGTTGTCTTGACTGCACGGACGTGCGCTAGTATCAAACCTTTATGTGCTTTGCGCCAGTATGGTCATGCGTGTGTGTGGTTAGGGCGGCTGAAATACGCCATTACAATACCGACCTAATCGGTGAGGAGCTTGGTATGCTTACTGGTCAGGGTCGGTGTATTAGATGCCTTTAGAATACCGGCATAACCGGTGAGGAGTTTGGTTGCCGTATTCAGGGCCTGGCGTACAGATGCTATAGATAGCGCATGACCACTTCCTATGTTTGCTTAGCAGTCAACTGTGTACCTGGACACAGGAGGTTTTCTCAGTGGCTCTGTGACGCAACAGGGTTCGCTTTAAAATGCTAGTCAGCACCCTAGCGTTTTCCTTTGCGGCTCACTGAAGATAAGTGAGTTCGCACTTATCGCCATATAGCGCTGCGGCATTCCCGCTAGCGGCTCTGTGGATTAACAGAGTTCGCACTAACTGCCATCGCACGCTGCAGAGTTTATTTTAGCGACTCTGCGGGATAACAGAGTTCGCTATTTACAACATCTTACTAGCAGCAGGCTCTGCCTGCACGGTGGACCACGGACTGCGAACGCACCTCTCTACATTATTTATTAGGTGCGTTCCGCAGACCCTAACATAATACTAGCGCCAGGGTCTGGCTAGTAAAATGGCGGATGAACAGCATTTACAGCTGTACATCCAGCAGCTGGAGGGTAGGTTGGCGGCTCTTGAGCGCACAGCCTCAGCTGTGGATGTTACCGCAGTCGCTGTTCAGGTTGCTAGCGTAGCTGCAGCCAGTTTGTCCTCTGCCACCTCTGCCCCTACATTGTCCCACCTCCCACTTCCAGACAAGTTTGCTGGTGACAGCAAGTAATGTCGGGGATTCATTAGTCAGTGCTCAATACACCTCGAGCTTCTGGCTGCACGTTTCCCCACGGATCGGGCACAAGTGGGCTTTGTGATAGCTCTTCTGTCGGGCAGAGCGTTCGAGTGGGCAATGCCGCTGTGGGAGCGCGACGACTGTGTGGTGCAGAGCGCTCCTCGGTTTCTGGAGGCTCTGAAAAAGGTTTTTCTAGAACCTCAGGTCACCCACAATACGGCGCTCCAACTGCTGGCAAGTACCCAGGGTTCGGCTTTGGTCAGCCATTTTGCTGTCCAATTTCGGACTCTGGCCTCGGAATTAGAGTGGCCAGATAAAGTCCTCATTCCCGTGTTCTGGAGAGGACTGGCGGGTCATGTGAAGGACTCCTTGGCTACCAGGGAGACTCCTGCCACACTGGAGAAGCTTATCGCTATTTCCACCCGCGTCGACCTCCGTTTCCACGAGCGGAGGCTGGAACGTGCCCAGTGTAGGCAGAGGGTTCGGTTGGCTCCTACCTTCGCCACCTCTCTGGAGTCGCCCGTTCTGGCGCCCGACCTTCAGGAGGTTGCTCCTGCGGGATCTAAATCTCGGGCCACTCGTCCATCCCCGATTTGTTATATTTGCCAGCAGCAGGGACATTTTGCCAGCCGATGTTAACAGCGGCTGAATAAACGGTTGTGCCCAGTAACCGTAGGAACAGGGTCACTGGACGCCATGACTTTTGCCCCTAAAGTTCTCCTCAAGTGGATAATTACCCACGGTTCTACCACCCTACCTGTCAAGCTGTGTGTGGATTCTGGGGCAGAGGGGAATTTTATGTCGTCCTCCTTTGCTTCTCGCCACACCATGCCTTTGGTGTTGCTGGCTGAACCAGTGTCGGTACGGGTGTTGAACGGAGCAATTCTGCCCACACAAATCACCCATCAGTCTGTCCCACTCATCTTGTCTATGTCTCCTTCCCATCAGGAGAATAAATCACTTTTTATCCTCCCTGAAGGTATAGATGAGGTTTTGTTGGGATTACCCTGGCTCTGCCACCACTCTCCCCATATTGAGTGGCTTCAGGGAGAATTCTGGGTTGGGGTAATTTCTGTAAAGGCAGATGCATTAGGGTAGCGTGCAGGTCACCACCACTGAGATACCCATAGACCTCTCTCTCTTCCCAAGGTCTATTGGTCCTATGCCGACGTATTCTCTAAGAAGGCTGCGGAGACTCTTCCGCCTCATCGCCCCTATGACTGTCCTATCGACCTCTTGCCTGGAGCTGAGCCTCCTAGGGGAAGGGTTTATCCCCTCTCTCTTCCTGAGACAGAGGCCATGTCCCAACATATTCAGGAGAACTTGGCAAGGGGATTCATTAGGAAGTCGGTGTCACCAGAGGGAGCGGGGTTCTTCTTTGTGCAGAAGAAGAACGGAGAATTATGTCCGTGCATTGATTATAGGGGTCTCAGTGCTATCACCGTGAAAAATAATTACCCTTTGCCGCTAATCTCTGAGCTCTTTGACAGGCTTCGGGGAGCAAGGGTATTTACTAAGCTAGACCTGCGGGGTGCGTATAATCTGATTTGCATCCGTGAGGGGGACGAATGGAAGACAGCATTTAATACCAGGGATGGGCATTACGAATATCTGGTAATGCCCTTTGGGCTCTGTAATGCCCCAGCTGTCTTCCAAGACTTTGTGAACGACATCTTCCAGGATATGTTGACCACCTCGGTGGTTGTCTATCTGGATGACATCTTTTCTCATCTTTTCTCCAGATATGGCCTCCCACCGGAGAGATGTCTGCAAGGTCTTCGACCTCTTGTGAGCAAATTCCCTATATGCGAAGTTGGAGAAGTGCATGTTTGAGCAGGAGTCTCTACCTTTCCTGGGCTATATCATCTCCGCCCAGGGATTGGTTATGGATCCTGCCAAACTACAGGCTGTAATGGATTGGCAAGAACCCCACTCCCTTAAAGGGGTGCAGCGCTTTATGGGGTTCATTAACTACTATCGCCAATTCATTCCCTATTTCTCTACTTTGGTAGCTCCCTTGGTAGCCCTCACCAAGAAGGGAGCTAATCCCAAGTTGTGGTCAGAGGAGGTCACCAAGGCGTTCTCCTCCATCAAGTCGCATTTTGCCAGTGCTCCTATCTTACATTTGCCAGTGCTCCCATCTTACATCGGGGACAGGGAGTTACTGGCTATGAAGTTGGCCTTCTCTGAGTGGAGACATCTTCTGGAGGGGGCTCGCTTCCCCTTCCAAGTATTCACGGACCACAAGAACTTGGTGTATTTCCAGACAGCAAGACAGCCCAGCAGCTAAATACCCGTCAGGCCAGATGGTCCTTGTTCTTCTCCCAGTTCCATTTCACCCTCCATTTCCTCTCCGGTGAGAAGAACATTCGCGCCGACGCTCTATCTCGCTCCGTGGTGTCCTCTGAGGAGGTGGAGGAGGAGCCTCGGCTTATTGTCCCCACAGAGAGCCTAAGAATGGTGGCCCCGGTTTCGCTTGAGTCTGTGCCTCCGGGCAAGACTTTTGTGCCCACCAATTTGCGACCGGAAGTACTCTCTTGGGCACATTCGTCCAGGGTGTGTGGACATTTTGGGACAAAAAGGACTTCTGAGTTGCTGGTGAGGACATACTGGTGGCCGCATATGGCCCGTGACGTCAGGGAATATGTTCAGGCGTGCGTCTCCTGCGCCAAGAATAAGTTCCCTCGACAACGGCCAGCTGGGCTACTTTTCCCTTTAGCGGTGGCAGACAGGCCCTTGGGAGATGGTCGGGATGGATTTCGTGGTGGGCTTAGCCAAGTCTCGGGGCTGCATCATCATCTGGGTGATAACCGACCATTTCTCCAAAATGGTGCACTTGGTGCCGTTACCACGGTTACTGTCTGCATGGGCCTTGGCAGCATCAGGCATGTTTTCTGCCTACACGGTATGCTTGAAAAAATTGTCAGTGATTGAGGACCCCAATTTGCATCTCGGTTCTGGAGAGAGCTATGCCAGCTACTCAGTATTGAGTTAAAACTCTCCTCTGCGTATCATCCCGAGACAAATGGGTTGGTAGAGAGGGCCAACCAGACCTTGGTCACGTATTTGCGACATTTCGTCTCAGCCAGGCAGGATGACTGGGAATCCTTGCTACCGTGGGCAGAGTTTGCTCTCAATAATGCTGTGGCGGACTCCACCGGACAGACCCCATTCCTCTTGAACTACGGTCAGCATCTGCGGGTCCCGGTGCCCATGCCCGTGTCTTCCGCCGACTCCAGGGTGGCAGACTGGGCTGTGGAGGCACGGGATATTTGGGATTGTACCCAAGACGCCATCCAGGCCTCCAAGGAGAGGATGAGGTCTTCTGCCGATGCTCATCGGCGCCCCGCTCCGACATTTGCTCCGGGCGACTTAGTGTGTCTCTCTGCCCGAAATATCAGGCTGCGAGTAGAGTCGACTAAGTTGGCACCTAGTTATCTGGGCCCCTTTAAGATTCTTGAGCAGGTAAACCCTGTAGTTTACCGCTTAGCCCTTCCGCCGCGCCTTGGTATCACCGACACCTTTCACGTGTCCCTTCTGAAACCTGTGGCCATCTCCCGGTTTTCTGAGTCCTCTGCCGGGATGTCAGGTTCCTCTACCGACGATCATGAGGTGAAAGCCATTGTTGAGTGCAAGGTGGTACAAGGCAAAAAGTTTTATTTGGTGGACTGGAGGGGTTATGGGCCTGAGGATAGGTCTTGGGAGCCTGCCGAGCTTATTCACGCTCCGCAGCTCATCGCTGCCTTTGAGCGCAGTGAGGCCCAAAGAAGCGGGGGCAATGTTAGGGTTCGAGTTCCCAATACTGCACAAGGGGAATCTCGAGCCATTCCCGCAGTGGTCCCCCATCCATCTTCAGCCGCAGTGGAGCCTGCTCAGCAGAGACGTCGGTCCCAGCGACTTGCTCAGTCTACTACTGTGCAGAGACTTGCTGCTGCCTCTCCTGGATCTTCGGTTATAACCACTGCTGGAGCAGGCAGATTTGGGACTAAGTCCTCTGTTTCTTCTTCTGAGCATGCCCAGGGCAAAATCTCCCATTGGAGATCAGTGGTCACATGCTCAGGTACAGCTACGACTCCTATTGGTCCTCCAGGAAGGTCCTGTAGCTGTTTGTGATCTGAAGCAGCTTTCTATTGGTCCTTTCTGGAAGGTCTTCTACTCGTGGCTGCTATAAAAGGTTGTCCTGACCGCATGGCCATGCGCTAATATCAAACCTTTATGTGCTTTGCGCCAGTATGGTCATGCGTGTGTGTGGTTAGGGCGGCTGAAATACGCCATTACAATACCGACCTAATCGGTGAGAAGCTTGGTATGCTAGCTGGTCAGGGTCAGTGTCTTAGATGCCTTTAGAATACCGGCATAACCGGTGAGGAGCTTGGTTGCCGTATTCAGGGCCTGGCGTACAGACGCCATAGATAGCGCATGACCACTTCCTATGTTCGCTTAGCAGTCAACTGTGTACCTGGACACAGTAGGGTTTCTCAGCGGCTCTGTGACGCAACAGGGTTTGCTTTATGGCACTTATCGCCATATAGCGCTGCGGCTTTCCCGCTAGCGGCTCTATGGAATAGCAGAGTTTGCACTAACTGCCACCACGCGCTGCAGCGTTTATTTTAGCGACTCTGCGGGATAACAGAGTTTGCTACTTACGCCATCTTACTAGCAGCAGGCTCTGCCTGCACGGTGGACCCCGGGCTGCGTACGCACCTCTCTACATTATTTATTAGGTGCGTTCCGCAGACCATAACAAGAAGTACATGATTAGAGAATAGTTCTGCATCATACAGTGCCTTCAAAAAGTATTCATACCTTGTGAACTTTTTCACATTTTTTCATGTTACACCTACAAACTTAAATGTATTTTAATGGGATTCTATGATAGATACTAACACAAAGTAGCAAGTATTTGTGAAGTGTAATGAAAATTATACATAGTTTTATAATAACTTTAAAAATATATATCTGAAAATTGTATCGTGCATTTGTATTCAGCCCCCCTGAGTCAATACTACTGCTGCAAGTCTTTTGGATTATGTCTCTGCCAGCTTTTCAAATCTAGATGCGGAAATGTTTGCCCATTCTTCTTTGCACGCTAGTTCTAGGTCAGTGAGATTGAATGAAGAACGTCTGTGAACAACAATTAAAGTCTTGCCACAGATTCTCAATTTCAGTCACCAGTTCTGACCTGCTTCCCTGTCCCTGCTGAAGAAAAGCATCCCCACAGCATGATGCTGCGACCACCATGTTTGAAGGTGGGATGGTGTTTATAGGATAATGTGTAGTATTAGTTTTCTGCCAGACGTAGCTTTTTGTATTTAGCCCAAAAAGTTCTACTTTGGTCTCATTCGTTTAAAGCACCTTCTTCCACATGCTACATGTGCCCCTACATGGCTTTTTCCAAACTGCAAAAGGGACTTCTTATGGCTTTCTTCTTGATATTCTTCCAAGAAAGGCCAGATTTGTAGAGTATATGACTAATAGATGTCCCTTGGACTATTTGCCCACCTGAGCTGTAGATCTTTGCAGCTCCTCCATGGGCCTCACGGCTGCTTCTCTAAATAGTGCTTTCCTTGCTTGGCATGTGAGTTTAGGTGGACTGTCGCGTCTTGATAGGTTTTGAGTTGTGAGTTAGGCTACTTTCACACATCAGTTTTTTTGTGTCAGGCATAATCCGTCGAATACCAGAAGGGACGGATCCGGCGCTGAAATGAAAAAACTGATGCAACGGATCAGTTTTTTTGCTGGATCCAATCTGAACTTTTGAACCCGGACAAAGAAGTTTTGCAGGCAGAAAATGCATGTACGCATGTCCGGAGAGAGCGGAAAATGTAGTAGTAGTAGTAGTTTTCCAGAATCCGGATCAGTCTTTTGACGGATTTCACAAAAGACTGGTCCGGTTCCATACACTTGTATTATTTCCAGCCACCTGATGCGCCGATTCAGGCACTATCTGGCGGATCCGGAAAAAAAAAAACGTTGCAGTGACCATTTTGTCCGGCCGCCGGATTGTACATTTCTGCCGGATGCAACGCAATGACAACAGACGCTATTCGGCGCTAATGGAAGTCAATGCTAAAAAAACGCATCCAGTACAGGATCCGTTTTTTTAAAAACACGCCGGATCACGCCTGACGTCAAAAAATTGATGTGTGAAATCAGCCTTAATCCTTCCAATTTTAGAAGATGCATTGAAGACTGCTCCATATGATGTTTAAACTTGGCATATTTTTTTTTATAACCCAACAAAACAGATGTAGCTATACTGAGAATAAATTACACACGGGTGAACTCAATTTACTAATTATGTGACTTCTGGAAGCAATCGGTCACTCAGGATTTTATTAAGGTTTATCAGACTACAGGGAGCATAATACAAATGCACATCACAATTTTCAGATTTATATTCTTAAAATATTTAGAAAACCATGTATAATTTCATTTACACTTCACAAATACTTGCTAATTAGTGTTGGTAATCAGATAAAGTCCCAATAATATACACTTAGGTTTGTGGGTGTAGCGAGAAAAAAAAATGTGGAAAAGTTCACAGTGTAAGAATACTTTTTCAAGGCACTGCAAGCTCTTAGGGTATGTTTCCACGATAAGGAAACACTCCGGATTTGCTGCGTGTTTGGCGCTGTGCGTTGGCGCAGCGCCAAACACGCAGCGTCCAGATGTTACAGCATAGTGGAGGGGATTTCAAGAAATCCCGTCTCCACTATGCGTAAAAATACGCAGGCGGAAGACCTGCGTTTCCGGACATGCGGCGCGTCTTTTTAGACCGCAGCATGTCCTAGCGTATTGCGGCGACGCTGCGTCACCGCAACGGAAATAACACAGGGCTATGCAGCCCTGCGTTCTTTCCGGATGTGTTCCGGAGGTGTCCGGAACACATTCGGAATGAGCGCGCATCAGAAAGGGGGCGGGGCTTTGGGCGGTGCGGAATTTCCGCTCCGTCCAAAGCGCTGTGGTTCCGGACCGTGGAACCACAGCCTTTCTAAACATTGTATACCTTTACAATACTTTGTGAATAGTCTCTCAATACACTATGCCACAACTGTGGTTGCTGGCATAATCTAAATGCCTAATAAAACAAAATGGTCTTTTAGTGAGTTTTTTTTATAGATTAACCTGATAAGAAAAAGATCTACAACAAAATAAGATAAGACATATTGAATAGTTTAAATGTGGAGTACAAAAGTCTTGCAAACTTACAAGGAGATCTCACAACTGGAAACATTCAATCTATAAATTGCATTCATTATTTACCTTCCTTTAAAACAGACAACTTGTTCAACATTAGCAATTGAAATCTCATAGTTTTATCTGACTTTGTTTCATACATGGTAGGTAATATTATTATGCATGAACTTGCTAAAGCTAGAAGACAAATTGGGATTTTGTATCAATCTGTCCATGCTATCAAACTAAAATGAGTGGCTCAATAGTTATAATTACATTATAATTCCTTGGAATTTTTTCACAGCCACTAAAACTTGCTTGTCATCTTCACTTACATTATGATGCAATGAATTGCAAAATAAATTGAAATAAACCCCTGAATGAATGAGCTCTTCTCCCGACTGACAGGAGAAGAGCTGATTAGCTGGGAAGCTTAATTGAATGTTTCCCAGGCTAATCAGTTCAGTTCAGGTCAGCCGGGGACTCCGCACAGCATCAGTGACGTCAGAGGGAGTCCCCGGCTGACCTGAACTGAACTGATTAGCCTGGGAAACATTCAATTAAGCTTCCAAGCTAATCACTTCCTCTACTGTCAGCCAGTAGAAGAGCTCATTCATTCTGGGGTTTACTGCGAGGCTGGCAGCATTATCTCCGGTCCCCGCAGGAAACCTGTTAACCCTTTGTGAAGGATTACAGCGTGGTGTTGTGAATGTGTTAGGAATGAATTCTGAGCAGAAGCTCCCTCTGGTGGTTACAAACAGTACTGAACCATTCAATGAGGATTGGCAATCAGGAGTTACAGACTGGTCTTATATAAGGGAGGTTCCCTCCCATCATGGTTGCCGGCGATCAATTGTTCTTGCCTCAACTGTGGTTCCTGGTTCACTTGGAAGCTTGCTGAGTCTTGCCTCTTCTCCTGATCTCAGATAAGATATTTCTGTTTTTTGTTTTTGTGCTTACCATTTGCATATTTCTCTGCATTTCTGTGAGGTTAGCCAGGTCTCCCCCCCCCCGGGGGGCTTGGGCTCCTCTCAGTTCTTCTGGAGCCACTGTTATTTGTTCATTTGCCTTTTCCAGTTTTTTCAGTGGCTGCGGCTTAGTTTTGTTACACCAGAGAACTAATTTAGGTGGTAGAGGTCGTGTGATCTCAGGTGTTTTTGCAATTAGTAGAGTTGGTATTTTTTAGGGTTTTTTGGATTGCAGTAAGTGTCCTTCCTATCCTATTCTGTCTAGGAAGATTGGGCCCCAACGTTTGCTCATACTATTTTCTGTCTGTGTCTGTATTTCCTCTTGTCTAACCGCCATTACATGTTTGGGGGCTTCCTATGTTCTTTGGGGGTCTGCTCCGGGGCAGATAGCTTTCCTCTTTCTATCTTTAGGTGTAGTTAACCTCTCAGGCTGTGACGAGGCGTCTAGGACCAACGTAGGACCGCTCCACGGCTGCCTTTAGTTGTGGTGGTTAGTCAGGGTACTGCAATCCAGTAGATTCCAACCTCTCTGGTGTATTGCCGTTTTGTCTGCTCTCCTCAGCTACCAAATCATAACAGAATCACCGGACCAAACTGAAAATTATATGGTACTCAACAGAAGGGAAAAATAGTAAAAGGAAAAAGAAAAGAGAAAGTTGTCAGAATTTTTTTTTTTTTTCTCTGTTGCATTTTTTCCCTCTTTTTCTCTGGGTGCTGAGGAGGATTTTTTTTCTCTCAATGGAGTTTGCACAGTTGTCTGGCCGTGTGGATCAGCTTGCCACTGAAGTTCGGAGTATTGCTACCTATCTTGCAGGGTTGCCGGTTGTGGAAACTAGGATCCCCATGCCAGATTTATTTTTGGGGGATCGAGCTAAATTTCTGAATTTCAAAAATAACTGTAAGTTGTTTTTTGCCTTAAAACCTAAGTCCTCAGGGAACGCAGCACAGCAGGTTCAAATTGTCATCTCTCTCCTGCGCGGCGATCCTCAGGATTGGGCTTTTTCCCTGACACCTGGGGACCCTGTTTTGAGTAATGTTGATGCATTTTTTCTGGCTCTGGGGTTATTGTACGATGAACCTAATGTCACTGATCAAGCTGAAAAGCCTTGTTGGCATTAAATCAGGGGCTTGAGGACGCTGAGTTGTACTGTCAGAAATTCCGAAAGTGGGCAGTCCTGACCAAATGGAATGATGATGCTTTGGCAGCCCTTTTTCGGAAGGGTTTGTCAGAGAAAGTAAAAGATGTTATGGTGGGTTTCCCTGCTCCCTCTGGTCTCAATGATTCTATGTCATTAGCGATTCAACTTGACAGACGTTTGCGTGAGCGTAGAGGTATGCGTGGAATAGTGTTGCCTTGTGAACCAGTTTCCGAACCCATGCAGTGTGATAGAGTGGCTTCTGGGGCACAACGTCATGAGTTTCGAAAACGCAATGGGTTATGTTTCTACTGTGGTGACGCCTCTCATGCTATTTCAGTCTGCCCTAATGCCCTAAGCGGGGAAGACGTTTTGCACGCTCAGTTGTCTTGGGTAGTGTTCAGACTAAATTTCTGTTGACTGTTACCCTGATTTGCTCCCTGTCCACATTTTCTGCTCAGGCTTTTGTTGATTCGGGAGCAGCTATTAACCTGATGGATTTTGATTTTGCTAAATGTTGTGGGTTTCCCTTGATACCCCTACGGAAGTCTATTCCCCTACTGGGGATTGATTCTACCCCTTTGGCTGAGAATAAACCCCAGTTCTCTACTCAGGTGATAATGAGGGTTGAACCTGATCATCAGGAGAGTTGCAAATTTTTGGTGCTGTATAATCTGCATGACATTATTGTACTAGGTTTCCCTTGGTTACAGTCTCATAATCCTGTTTTGGATTGGAAATCTGTGTCTGTAACTAGTTGGGGCTGCCAATGTGTTAATGCCAACACTCCTGTTTTTTCTGCCTCTCCCCAGGCTCAGGATGTTCCTGACTTTTTGACTGATTTTTCTGATGTGTTTAGCGAAAGTAAATCTGCATCCTTGCCCCCCCATAGGAGCTATGACTGCACTATTGAATTAGTGCCTGGTAGTAAATTCCCTAAAGGTCGCCTTTTTAACTTGTCTGTACCTGAACATGACGCTATGCGGTCTTATATCAAGGAGTCATTGGAGAAGGGTCATATCAGACCATCCTCTTCACCCTTGGGTGCCGGTTTTTTCTTTGTGGCCAAAAAGGATGGTTCATTAAGGCCGTGTATTGATTATTGTCTCTTGAACAATATCACTGTGAAATATCAATATCCGTTACCCTTGATTTCTGACCTGTTTTCCAGGGTGAAAAGTGCTACTTGGTTTACCAAGCTTGACCTCAGGGGGGCGTTTAACCTTATTCGCATTAAGCACGGGGATGAATGGAAGACGGCGTTTAATACCCCAGAGGGGCATTTTGAGTACCTAGTGATGCCCTTTGGGCTCACTAATGCACCTTCCGTCTTCCAGTCCTTCATGAATGACATTTTCAGGGATTTTGTGGAAAAATTTCTGATTGTTTATTTGGATGATATCTTGATTTTTTACAATGACTGGAAGTCTCATGTGAAACATGTTCGGACTGTGTTCCAGATTTTGAGAGAGAATGCTCTGTATGTGAAGGGATCAAAGTGTCTTTTTGGAGTACAGAGGATCTCATTTCTGGGATTCATTTTGTCCCCATCTGTTATTGAAATGGACCCGGTCAAGGTTCAGGCCATCTGTGATTGGGTCCAACCTACTTCATTAAAGGCTCTTCAGAGATTCTTGGGTTTTGCCAATTTTTATCGTAAATTTATTGGCAATTTCTCTGTTATTGTTAAACCATTGACTGATTTGACCAAAAAGGGTTCTGATGTTTTGAATTGGCCTCCTGAGACAGTCTCTGCGTTTCAGGAACTTAAGCAGAGATTCACTTCTGCTCCTGTTCTTCCGCAGTCTGATGTTTCTCTGCCATTTCAGGTGGAGGTTGATGCCTCTGAAATTGGGGCAGGTGCCGTTTTGTCCCAAAGAGATCCAGAGACCTCTAAAAGTAACCTTTGTGCCTTTTTCTCTCGAAAATTTTCTCCAACTGAACGTAATTATCACGTGGGTAATCGGGAGTTATTGGCCATGAAGTGGGCTTTTGAAGAGTGGAGACATTGGCTGGAGGGAGCCAAACATCAGGTGGTGGTCGTCACTAGTGTTGAGCGATACTGCTCGATATCTAAAAATATCGGATCGGAATGGTATCGCCGATATCACTAAATATCGGCGATATCCGATTCCGATACCGGAAGTCCCATGTAAGTCTATGGGAACAAAATATCGCAACTAAAAAAAAACTTTATTTCCTTGTAAACACTAAATATACACACATAGAATACATATATATATATATATATATATACATGTCATTGTGACATATATACATATATGTATAGTTTATACACTTCTACATAGTAAAATATCCTCTGATTCAATTGCCGGGTAAAGCCGGCTTCTGTGAAAAGACAGAAGCACCCGACATGAAATGACACTTGGTGTACATAGGGTTAACCATGTCTTTTCATGTCGTTTGCAATCTGATTTGCACAAACAATTACATCAGTCTATGTGTGCAAAATTTCACACCTGTAGGGGTTAATTAAAGGTGTAAATTCGTTGTAAAAAAAACGGACTTTTTTGCTACGAATTTACACCTTTAATTAACCCCTACAGGTGTGAAATTTTGCACACATAGACTGATGTAATTGTTTGTGCAAATCAGATAGCAAAGGACATGAAAAGACATGGTTAACCCTATGTACACCAAGTGTCATTTCATGTCGGGTTCTGCATTTTCACAAAAGTCGTCAATTGACTTAGCGGCTATTATACTATGTAGAAGTGTATAAACTATAAATATATAATATATATATATGTGTCACAAATTCAATGACATGTATATATATATATGTATATGAGGTGTAAAATTGTTTAAAAAAAAATGCGTGGGCTCCCGCCCTATTTTCGCAACCAGACAGACAAAGCCAGCGAATGGGGGCAGATAATAATAGCCCAGAGAGGGACCATTATTTTTGGCCCCCCCTGGCTACTAACATCTGCCCCAGACACCCCAGAAAAGACAAATCTATAATTAGATTCGCCCTTTCTGGCACTTGGCCCGTCTATTCCCATTGCCCTGTAGCAGTGGCGAATGGGTTAATATGGGGTTAAAGCCACATTGCAATTGAAAGGTGACCTTAAGCCAGGTTAATAATTGAGAGCTGTCAATTAGACAACTATCAATTATTAATCCTATTGCATGAAATAAAAATAAAACACACACACTTTAATTAAAAATCATTTTAATGAAATAAAGACACATGTTTTTGACCATCTTTTATTTGACTGCAAAAACCATTTCCTGTAATAAAAATAAAATAAAAAAGCAAAATTATTCTTACCTATCCCATGCACAGTCAGGTCCCACGGTGTAATCCTTCAGAAAGGGTTAATGTTTACTGCAGGGACCGCAGCTAATGCTGCAGCCTCACAGTAAACCCCCAAATGAATGAGTTCCTCTCCTGGCTGACAGGAGAGGAAGTGGAAAGCTTAATTGATTGCTTTCCACTTTCACTTCAGGTCAGCCAGGGACACAATCAGTGACGTCAGAGGGAACTGATTAACAAAAATAGGGGTTCCCTTCGAATAAAAAATGGCGTCGGGTCCCCCCTATTTTTGTTAACCAGCCTGATGAAGCAGACCGCTGAGGCCTGGATTTTCAGGCTGTTAAGGAGCCAAGATCCATGGACCTTGCCAGCCTGATAATACCAGGCCACAGCAGTCTGCATATCTTGGCTGATTAACAAAAATAGGGGATCCCCTCGAAAAAATTGGCGTGGGGTCCCCCCTATTTTTGTTAACCAGCCAGATGAAGCAGACCGCTGAGGCCTGGTTTTTCAGGCTGGTAAGGATCCAATATCCATGGACTTTGCAAGCCTGATAATACCAGGCCACAGCAGTCTGCTTAGCTTGGCTGGTTAACAAAAATAGGGGATCCCCTCGAAAAAAAAACGGCTTAGGGGTCCCCCTATTTTTGTTAACCAGCCAAGTAAAATGCAGACTGCTGCGGCCTGGTATTAAAAGACTGTCAAGGCCCATGGATTTTGGCCCTCAACAGCCTGATAATACCAGGCTACAGCAGCCCCACATTTGGCGCATCAAAAGATGTGCCAATTGTGGCACTTTACCCGGCTCTTCCCACTGCCCTGTAGCGGTGGCAAGTGGGGTAATAAGGGGTTAATGTCACCGTTGATTGCACGGTGAGGCTAAGTTCACACGTTGCGGAATTGCCGCGGAAATTTCCGCGGCAATCCCGCACTTCTCCCGCAGGAAATACGCACGTTTTTTGTGTGCTGATTCCCGCCAGAATAATAGCGTTTTGCAAGCGTAATTAGCTTGCAGAATGCTAGCGTTTTCCTAGCGATCTGTAGCATCGCTTGGAAAACTGATTGACAGGTTGGTCACACGAGTCAAACATAGTGTTTGACAAGTGTGACCAACTTTTTACTATTGATGCCGCCTATGTCGCATCAATAGTAAAAAGATCTAATGTAAAAATAATAAATAATGATATTCTCACCTTCCGGCGGCCCCCGCAGCCTTCCCACCTTCAGCGACGCTCCCGGCAACTCCGGTCCCAAGGATGCTTTGCGGCAAATCACACCGATGACGTAGCATCTCGCGAGACCGCTATGCCATCTGGGTGATTCTTGCAAAGGACTCTTGGGACCGGAAGTTGCCGGGAGCGTCGCTGAAGGCGGGAAGGCTGCGGGGGCCGCGGGAAGGCTGCGGGGGCCGCCGGAAGGTGAGAATATCATTATTTTTTATTTTAATTATTGTTTTACCAGGGATATGGTACCCAGGGCCTGGAGGAGAGTCTCCTCTCCTCCAGACCCTGGGTACCACCGCACATGAACCGCTTACATTCCGCAAAATTAATGAACATGTTGCTATTTTTTCCGCAAAGCGTTTTTTTCGCGGAAAAAAACGCAACATGTGGCCAAAACATGCGGAATCAATTAACATGTATAGGATGCTTAATGCTTGCGTTTTTATCGCGTTTTTACCGCGGAAAACCGCGGAAAAACCGCGAAAAAAACGCAATTATTCCTGATCGTGTGCACTTAGCCTGACAGTAAGCCCGGTTAATAATGGAGAGGTGTCAATAAGACACCGATCCATTATTAATCCCAAAGTTATTAAATGTATAAAAAAGAAACAAAGCAAGAAAAAAGTCTTTTAATGAAATAAAAGAGACAACACAGTTTTCATTAATTTTATTATACACTCATTCCTGCGACGCCATCGATCTCCTGTAAAAAAAGAAAAAAAAAAAACCAACAGTATACCACCTGTCTGACGCAGTCCATAGTAACGACAGTCCCACGACGATCCAGCTCTGCTACATCGCAATGACAGGCAGAACCTGTCATCGCGACGCAGCACAGCTGATTACCTGCTTCCCCGGCGGTGACGTCATCGGACTGACTGCTTTACGGCCGGGATTACCCAGCAGTCACTGCAGTTATCGCGAGAAACTGCATGTGACCGCCGGGGAAAGATGATGGCGGCCATGAAGCAGTCCAGCCCGTGACCGCCGGAGATCTTCTGCCAGGTAAGTGCCGCTGACTCCTGACAGACCCGACCGACGGACACTGACAGTGACAGTGACAATCCCGATTCCGGTATCCGAAAAGACGAAAATATCGGAACTAAGTATCGAAAGGCCGATAGAGCTAATATCGGCCGATACCCGATACTTGCGGTATCGTATCGCTCAACACTAGTCGTCACGGACCATAAGAATCTGGTTTATCTGGAATCAGCCAAGCGACTTAATCCTAGACAGGCAAGGTGTGCCTTGTTTTTCACACGTTTTAATTTTGTGGTTTCCTTTCTTCCTGGCACTAAGAATGTTAAGGCGGATGCCCTCTCGAGGAGTTTCCTTGCGGACTCTCCTGAGTTATCTGATCCTGCTGTTATTTTGAAAGAGGGTGTAGTTCTTTCCGCCATCTCGCCCAATTTAAGACTGGCTCTGGAAGGGTGTCAGGAGGATAAACCGAGCGCTGCCCTATTGGGAAATTGTTTGTCCCAGACCGGTGGAAAAAGAGTGTGATGTCTGAGATTCATTGTTCCGCGTTGGCCGGTCATCCCGGAATTTTTCGTACCAGAGACTTGGTTAGTCGGTCCTTTTGGTGGACCTACTTTGTCTCGTGACATCAGGGAATTTGTGCAGTCCTGCGGGACTTGCTCTCGCTCCAAGCCTTGCTCCCGCTCTAGTGGTTTGTTGATGCCATTGCCTGTGCCCAAGAGACCATCGACCCATATCTCTATGGATTTCATTTCCGACCTCCCTGTTTCTCAGAGAATGACCGTTATCTGGGTGATTTGTGAAAGGTTTTCCAAAATGATACATCTTGTGCCATTACCTAAGTTGCCTTCCTCCTCCGAATTGGTGCCTTTGTTCCTTCAGCACGTGGTTTGGTTACACGGCATTCCTGAGAACATTGTGTCTGACAGAGGAGTCCAGTTTGTTTCCAGATTTTGGAGGACTTTTTGTTCTAAACTTGGTGTTCAATTGTCTTTTCCTCAGCTTTTCATCCTCAGAACAATGGACAAACTGAGAGAACAAACCAGACATTGGAGACTTATCTGAGATGCTTTGTGTCTGCTGATCAAGATGACTGGGTCTCTTTTTTGCCTTTGGCTGAGTTTGCTCTTAATAAAAGGACTAGCTCTGCCACTTTGATGTCTCCATTTTTCTGCAATTTTGGGTTTCACCCTCGATTTTCTTCGGGACAGACAGAGGCTTCTGTCTGTCCAGGTGTTGACTCTGTTGTGTAGCGTATGCAGCAGATTTGGGACCAGGTAGTGGAGAGGTTGTCCCTCTCTCAGGAGAGGGCCCAGCGGTTTGCCAACCGGCATAGGACTGATGGTCCTCGTTTTGAAGTGGGGGACTTGGTCTGGTTGTCCTCAAGAAATATCCCTATGAGAGTTGCATCTCCTAAGTTTAAGCCTAGGTTCATTGGACCTTATAAGATCATGGAGATTCTTAATCCTGTTTCCTTTCGTTTACTTCTTCCAGGGACATTTAGATCCATAACGTGTTCCACAAGTCCTTATTGAAGAGGTTTGTCGAGCCAGTGGTTCCTATGGCTGCGCCTCCTGACCCTGTTTTGGTTGAGGGCAATCTGGAGTATGTGGTTGAGAAAATATTGGATTCTCGTTTTTCTAGACGGAAACTCCAGTATTTGGTTAAGTGGAGAGGTTATGGTCAGGAGGACAATTCTTGGGTGTTTGCTTCGGACATCAATGCTAGGAGACTGATCCGTGCGTTTCACAGAGCTCATCCTGACCGACCTGGTTGCCCAAATGAGGGTTCGGTGACCCCTCCTCAAGGGGGGGTACTGTTGTGAATGTGTTAGAAATGAATTCTGAGCAGAAGCTCCCTCTGGTGGTTACAAACAGTACTGAACCATTCAATGAGGATTGGCAATCAGGAGTTACAGACTGGTCTTATATAAGGGAGGTTCCCTCCCATCATGGTTGCCGGTGATCAATTGTTCTTGTCTCAACTGTGGTTCCTGGTTCACTTGGAAGCTTGCTGAGTCTTGCCTCTTCTCCTGATCTCAGATAAGATATTTTCTGTTTTTTGTTTTTGTGCTTACCATTTGCATATTTCTCTGCATTTCTGTGAGGTTAGCCAGGTCTCCCCCCCCCCCGGGGGGGCTTGGGCTCCTCTCAGTTCTTCTGGAGCCACTGTTATTTGTTCATTTGCCTTTTCCAGTTTTTTCAGTGGCTGCGGCTTAGTTTTGTTACACCAGAGAACTAATTTAGGTGGTAGAGGTCGTGTGATCTCAGGTGTTTTTGCAATTAGTAGAGTTGGTATTTTTTAGGGTTTTTTGGATTGCAGTAAGTGTCCTTCCTATCCTTTTCTGTCTAGGAAGATTGGGCCCCAGCGTTTGCTCATACTATTTTCTGTCTGTGTCTGTATTTCCTCTTGTCTAACCGCCATTACATGTTTGGGGGCTTCCTATGTTCTTTGGGGATCTGCTCCGGGGCAGATAGCTTTCCTCTTTCTATCTTTAGGTGTAGTTAACCTCTCAGGCTGTGACGAGGCGTCTAGGACCAACGTAGGAACGCTCCACGGCTGCCTTTAGTTGTGGTGGTTAGTCAGGGTACTGCAATCCAGTAGATTCCAACCTCTCTGGTGTATTGCCGTTTTTGCCTGCTCTCCTCAGCTACCAAATCATAACAGCGTGGGACATGACTGAGCGCCGGATAGGTAAGAATATGTTTGCTTTATTATGTTTTTTTTTAATTACAGGAGAACAAGGGCTTCACAAGGAGTACCAGTACAATAAAATATGGTCAAAAACTGTGTATTTATTTCATTAAAATGATTTTTAATTCATCTGTGTGTGTTTTTTTTTCATTTTCAATAGGATTAATAATTGAGAGTTGCAATGACAACTCTCAATTATTAACCTGGCTTAAAGTCACCTTCCAGCAAGGTGGCCTTAACACATTATTAATCACTAGCCACCACTACATGGCAATGGGAATAGATGGGCTAAGTGCCAGAAAAGGCGCATCTGATTATAGATGTGCCTTTTCTGGGGTGGCTGGGAGCAGATGTTAGTAGCCGAGGGGGCACAAAAAAATGGTCCCTCTGAGTGCTACTAATATCTGTCTTCAGTCGCTGGTTTTCCCTGTCTGGTGGAGAAAATACCGCGGGAACCCGCGCTTTTTTTTTCAACAAATTTACACATTTAATTAACCCCTACATGTATGAAATTTTGCACACATGCACTCATGTAATTGTTAGTGAAAACCATATATCAAACTACATGAAATGACATGGTTAACTGTATGTAAACCATATGTCATTTCATGTCAGATTCTGTAATTAGCAAACCGGCAATTGAATTAGCAGCTATTATACTATGTAGAAGTGTATGAACTATAAATATATGTATATATATGTCTCAATGAGATATATATATATATATATATATATATATACACATATATATATATATTCTATGTATATATATCTATTATTTCTTTTGTGATTTAAAAACTATCATTTGGATCCATTATATGTCGGTTTTGCTAGCACCGACAAAATCTGGTCAAACGGATGTCAAACGTACGCTCAGATGCGACAAAATCGCATCCTCGCATTCAAATCGGATGACAGACAGATCAATGTTTCAGGAAACATTTGTGCGATTATCGGCCTTCTAAAACGGTCCGATTTTTAGACGGTGTGTGTGACTCCAGCCATAGTGGAAATATACAGGCTCAGTATCAGTACTTTGTTTAAGTTTAGTGCATAGAGAGAGAAAAACCTAAAAGTACAGAGATTATAGTCTCAGTGGAGCACTTTTATCAGAAAAAATTTATACATTGAATGTTGCATTGTATTGGTCTCAACAATCATAAAATAAGGGTATCCAAAAATGCTTTAAGTGCATAAAATGTAAATAATTATGTTTGCTGCAAATTAAGTTAGGTATAGGTAAAGTAACTTATGGTAATGTATCTAAGTATGGTTAGCAGCATATCATATATAAATTAGCAGCACCATAACACTGAAAGTACACATATTGGAGGCAAAGCCTCAGTGGAGCACTATTATCAGAAAAAAATATATAGAGTGTTATATTTATTTAAATAAATAAAGCAAATGCACACAACCGAGGATGCAGCAGTGGTCCCCAATGCTGGTTTCGCGTTGTATTCTTCCTGGGGGTGTTTTCTGTATCAATTATTGTACAGTCATGGCCAAAAGTTTTGAGAATGACACAAATATTATATTTTCACATGATCTGCTGCCCTCTGGTTTTTATGTGAGTTTGACAGATGTTTTTATCACAGACAGAAATATAATAATTGCAAACATATGAGTAACAAAAGCTTATATTGAAAGTTAGAATGAGTTAATGCAGCAAGTCAATATTTGCAGTGTTGACCCTTTTTCTTCAGGACCTCTGCAGTTCTAACAAGAAAGGGGGGAGAAGCCAGCACCGCACATGGTCAGCATGAAATACATTAAGTGCATCTGCACATATTAGTTTCTAACTGTTTTTTTAAAAATGAGACATTTGGCAAATAATTGACCAATTCTTTGAGCCACCCCGCCACGACAAGGCATTCTCATATGGGGCAGTCTTACTCTACGTTTTCTATTTTTGCTGTGCCATTACGGCCTCCTAAATATATTAAAAACAAGACTGCAAAAAAAGCAAAAATAAGACTGCAAATAAACTGCAAAAGTACCTGAAGCATTGCTGAATCACTCCCATGGTGCCAGTAAGGCAAGCGCAGGTAAAAGCCGACCAGGTCCAAAGATGGACATTTCAGATCTGACTTCTACACTTGCCAAACCAGCAACCACAGATAAAGGGTGAAACAGGCCCAGACACAGGTGCACAATTACACAGAGCCTGGGGCAGGGCAGGGCTGCTGTATGTGTGTACAGCAGCCTAGGTCAATCACAAAAAGAAAAAAAACAGGTAAAATGGCATGCATAACCCGGCGCGCACGGCAACAAGTGGTGGTCAGCCACGTACCAATATCGAACAAGAAAGGGGGAGAAGCCAGCGCCGCACATGGTCAGCATGAAATACATTAAGTGCATCTGCACATATTAGTTTCTAACTGTTTTTTTTAAAAATGAGACATTTGGCAAATAATTGATCAATTCTTTGAGCCACCCCGCCACGACAAGGCATTCTCATATGGGGCAGTCTACTCTACGTTTTCTATTTTCGCTGTGCCATTACGGCCTCCTAAATATATTAAAAACAAGACTGCAAAAAAAGCAAAAATAAGACTGCAAATAAACTGCAAAAGTACCTGAAGCATTGCTGAATCACTCCCATGGTGCCAGTAAGGCAAGCGCAGGTAAAAGCCGACCAGGTCCAAAGATGGACATTTCAGATCTGACCTCTACACTTGCCAAACCAGCAACCACAGATAAAGTGTGAAACAGGCCCAGACACAGGTGCACAATTACACAGAGCCTGGGCGGCAGGGCAGGGCAGGGCTGCTGTATGTGTGTACAGCAGCCTAGGTCAATCACAAAAAGAAAAAAAACAGATAAAATGGCATGCATAACCCGGCACGCACGGCAACAAGTGGTGGTCAGCCACGTACCAATATCGAACAAGAAAGGGGGGAGAAGCCAGCGCCGCACATGGTCAGCATGAAATACATTAAGTGCATCTGCACATATTAGTTTCTAACTGTTTTTTTTAAAAATGAGACATTTGGCAAATAATTGATCAATTCTTTGAGCCACCCCGCCACGACAAGGCATTCTCATATGGGGCAGTCCTACTCTACGTTTTCTATTTTCGCTGTGCCATTACGGCCTCCTAAATATATTAAAAACAAGACTGCAAAAAAAGCAAAAATAAGACTGCAAATAAACTGCAAAAGTACCTGAAGCATTGCTGAATCACTCCCATGGTGCTTCAGGTACTTTTGCAGTTTATTTGCAGTCTTATTTTTGCAGTTTTTTTGCAGTATTGTTTTTAATATATTTTGGAGGCCGTAATGGCACAGCGAAATAGAAAACGTAGAGTAGGACTGCCCCATATGAGAATGCCTTGTCGTGGCGGGGTGGCTCAAAGAATTGATCAATTATTTGCCAAATGTCTCATTTTTAAAAAAACAGTTAGAAACTAATATGTGCAGATGCACTTGATGTATTTCATGCTGACCATGTGCGGCGCTGGCTTCTCCCCCTTTTTTGTTCGATATTGGTACGTGGCTGACCACCACTTGTTGCCGTGCGCGCCGGGTTATGCATGCCATTTTATCTGTTTTTTTTCTTTTGTGATTGACCTAGGCTGCTGTACACACATACAGCAGCCCTGCCCTGCCCCAGGCTCTGTGTAATTTTGCACCTGTATCTGGGCCTGTTTCACCCTTCATCTGTGGTTGTTGGTTTGGCAAGTGTAGAGGTCAGATCTGAAATGTCCATCTTTGGACCTGGTCGGCTTTTACCTGCGCTTGCCTTACTGGCAACATGGGAGTGATTCAGCTATGCTTCAGGTACTTTTGCAGTTTATTTGCAGTCTTATTTTTGCAGTTTTTTTGCAGTCTTGTTTTTAATATATTTTGGAGGCCGTAATGGCACAGCGAAAATAGAAAACGTAGAGTAGGACTGCCCCATATGAGAATGCCTTGTCGTGGCGGGGTGGCTCAAAGAATTGATCAATTATTTGCCAAATGTCTCATTTTTAAAAAAACAGTTAGAAACTAATATGTGCAGATGCACTTGATGTATTTCATGCTGACCATGTGCGGCGCTGGCTTCTCCCCCTTTTCTTGTTCGATATTGCTACGTGGCTGACCACCACTTGTTGCCGTGCGCGCCGGGTTATGCATGCCATTTTACCTGTTTTTTTTCTTTTTGTGATTGACCTAGGCTGCTGTACACACATACAGCAGCCCTGCCCTGCCCCAGGCTCTGTGTAATTTTGCACCTGTATCTGGGCCTGTTTCACCCTTCATCTGTGGTTGCTGGTTTGGCAAGTGTAGAGGTCAGATCTGAAATGTCCATCTTTGGACCTGGTTGGCTTTTACCTGCGCTTGCCTTACTGGCACCATGGGAGTGATTCAGCTATGCTTCAGGTACTTTTGCAGTTTATTTGCAGTCTTATTTTTGCAGTGTTTTTGCAGTCTTGTTTTTAATATATTTTGGAGGCCGTAATGGCACAGCGAAAATAGAAAACGTAGAGTAGGACTGCCCCATATGAGAATGCCTTGTCGTGGCGGGGTGGCTCAAAGAATTGGTCAATTATTTGCCAAATGTCTCATTTTTAAAAAAACAGTTAGAAACTAATATTTGCAGATGCACTTGATGTATTTCATGCTGGCCATGTGCGGCGCTGGCTTCTCCCCCTTTTCTTGTTCGATATTGGTACGTGGCTGACCACCACTTGTTGCCGTGCCGCCGGGTTATGCATGCCATTTTACCTGTTTTTTTTCTTTTTGTGATTGACCTAGGCTGCTGTACACACATACAGCAGCCCTGCCCTGCCCCAGGCTCTGTGTAATTTTGCACCTGTATCTGGGCCTGTTTCACCCTTCATCTGTGGTTGCTGGTTTGGCAAGTGTAGAGGTCAGATCTGAAATGTCCATCTTTGGACCTGGTCGGCTTTTACCTGCGCTTGCCTTACTGGCACCATGGGAGTGATTCAGCTATGCTTCAGGTACTTTTGCAGTTTATTTGCAGTCTTATTTTTGCAGTTTTTTTGCAGTCTTGTTTTTATATATATTTTGGAGGCCGTAATGGCACAGCGAAAATAGAAAACGTAGAGTAGGACTGCCCCATATGAGAATGCCTTGTCGTGGCGGGGTGGCTCAAAGAATTGATCAATTATTTGCCAAATGTCTCATTTTTAAAAAAACAGTTAGAAACTAATATATGCAGATGCACTTGATGTATTTCATGCTGACCATGTGCGGCGCTGGCTTCTCCCCCTCCTCTGCATATCTCCCTGGCATGCTCTCAATCAACTTCTGGACCAAATCCTGGCTGATAGCAGTCCATTCTTGCACAATCAATGCTTTCATTTTGTCAGAATTTTTAGGTTTTTGTTTGTCCACCCGTCTCTTGATGATTGACCACAAGTTCTCAATGGGATTAAGATCTGGAGAGTTTCCAGGCCATGGACCCAAAATCTCTATGTTTTGTTCCCTGAGCCATTTAATTATCACCTTTGCTTTATGGCAAGGTGCTCCATCATGCTGGAAAAGGCATTGTTGATCGCCAAACTGTGTTTTTAGGCAAGACTGTGAGAGAGTCGATTCCCTTGGCTGAGAAGCAACCCCACACATGAATGGTTTCAGGATGCATAACAGTTGGCATGAGACAAGACTGATGGTAGCGCTCACCTTGTCTTCTCCGAATGAGGCGTTTTCCTGATGTCCCAAACAATCGAAAAGGGGATTCATCAGAGAAAATAACTTTACCCCAGTCCTCAGCAGTCCACTGCCTGTACCTTTTGCAGAATATCAGTCTGTCCATGATGTTTTTTCTGGAGAGAAGTGGCTTCTTTGCTGCCCTCCTTGAGACCAGGCCTTGCTCCAAGAGTCTCCGCCTCACAGTGCGTGCAGATGCACTCACACCTGCCTGCTGCCATTCCTGAGCAAGCTCTGCACTGCTGGTAGCCCGATCCCACAGCTGAAACACTTTTAAGAGACGGTCCTGGCGCTTGCTGGTCTTTCTTGGGCGCCCTGAAGCTTTTTTGGCAACAATGGAACCTCTCTCCTTGAAGTTCTTGATGATGCGATAGATTGTTGACTGAGGTGCAATCTTTCTAGCTGCGATACTCTTCCGT
Organism: Oophaga sylvatica; assembly: GCA_033576555.1. NCBI lineage: Eukaryota > Metazoa > Chordata > Amphibia > Anura > Dendrobatidae > Oophaga > Oophaga sylvatica. Next base: position 266,246,933 of record JARQOD010000001.1, read on the forward strand.
TAGGCCATTTTTGTGCATTGCAATGATGACTGCACGTGTTTCTTTAGAGATAACCATGGATAACAGAAGAGAAACAATGATGCCAAGCACCAGCCTCCTTTTATAGTGTCCAGTGGTGTCATTCTTACTTAATCATGACAGATTGATCTCCAGCCATGTCCTCATCAACACCCACATCTGTGTTAATGGAGCAATCACTGAAAAGAGGTTAGCTGGTCCTTTTAAGGCAGGGCTGCAATGATGTTGAAATGTGTTTTGGGGGATAAAGTTCATTTTCTAGCCAAATATTGACTTTGCAAGTAATTGCTGTTAAGCTGATCACTCTTTATAACATTCTGGAGTTTATGCAAATTGCCATTAGAAAAAGTGAAGCAGTAGACTTTGTAAAAATTAATATTTGTGTCATTCTCAAAACTTTTGGCCATGACTGTATGTTGACAGACATGATTTCAAGTTGTAGAGGTAAATTAGTTTTAAATACCTTTTAAAGGTGCAGCAATAGAGTGTAGTGGACAATGTGTCATGCATGTGTAATGTAATATGCCATAGGTCATTCACAATGTGGTGTGCGGATGTTACCACTTTGCTACGGCAGTGACAAAATTAAAAGAAAATAAAGTTTGTGACACCAGGGTGCACTTAATTAACCTTTGCATCTCGGTAGTGTAATGTAATGTGATGCACTCCAAATAGTCCAGAAAACAGGGAATCATTCTTAGTAAACTTCAACAATGACGTTCAGTAATTATAACTTATAAGTAGAGTTGAGCGATACTTTCCGATATCCAAAAGTATCGGAATCGGAATGGTATCGCCGATACCCAAAAAATATCGGCGATACCCGATACCGATACCGGAAATCCAATGTAAGTCTATGGGAACAAAATATCGGAATTAAAAAAACCCCATTCTTGCCTTGTTGGTTAATTGTACATGAAGGAAAACAACAAAGAGTAATGTAGAATGTATTGGGGAAGGTTGAGGAGACATTAAAGGCATAGATGTTTAACCCAATCAAATGGAATAGCATAAATATTTTTTTTTTAAAGATGTTCGGATTGACGAAGAAATTGACAATGTTGTTAACGTTTTTTCTATTTTGGCAAATATGTATATTTCACAACTTCCATGCTCTTCACCTTTTTAACTTTTGACACACTTTCTCCTTCATAATTCTTCAGCAGCATCATCTTTTTCATCAAATTATTCTTCATCTTCACCTTCTTTATCTTCTTCTTAAACTTCTTGCTATTCATCTTTTTGTTAACATTACTCATATTCTTCTTATTAAACTATTATTCTTCTTCATATTGTACTTCATCTTCTTCATCATATTCTTATTTGTGACAGAGATTCCTGTACTTGTAATCTGTCAAAGTATGAATTTTTCATCCTTCCGTTCTTGCTGTCACAAAAGATTTAAATTACAACAGTATTTGTCCGTGTTCAGTTTAGCCTGCAGCAGCAGGCATTTTCCAGGGGCACCACGAGGAGGAACGGACTCACCCCCATACACTGCTTAGTCTTCTTCTGCTTATAATTTAGAGCATATATTTTGCTCTTCATTTTGGTCTTATACTTCATGTTCTTCTGCTTTTTGATCTTCTGCTTATTGTTCTTCAGTCTCTTGTTCTGTATCTTGTAGTTTGTCTTAACCTTCTTAGTCCTGTTGGGTAATCTTTTATTTCTTCTTTGTGATGGTGTTTAGGCTGGTTGGCTTGATGCTCGTCGTCCTTGTGGTCGTCATCTTCTTCGGGGTGGTCATCAGGGTCGTCGTCTTCATTGTTGGAGATCCAGAGTGATTACCCAAAAAAACATTTAAAAAATCTTCAATTTGTAAATGTAGCAGAAGGTACAAGAGCCAATGCAAGTAACGAGGACCAGCTGACTGTGCTGGAACCCGGAGGGGCAGCAGAAGGAAAAGAGCCAATGGCACAACCGAGGACCAGCTGACGTTACTGGGACACGGTTACTAAGCAGGAGGTACCTGTGCTCAAAAGACTACCAAGGACCAGCAGACGTTGCTGGAACTCGGATACCGAGATGGATGCACCTAGGCCAAAGGCACTGCGGAGAACCAGTTGACGGTACTGGAACCCGGACGGGTAGCAGAAGGTACAAGAGCCAATGCAAGTAACGAGGACCAGCTGACTGTGCTGGAACCCGGAGGGGCAGCAGAAGGAAAAGAGCCAATGGCACAACCGAGGACCAGCTGACGTTACTGGGACACGGTTACTAAGCAGGAGGTACCTGTGCTTAAAAGCACTACCAAGGACCAGCAGACGTTGCTGGAACTCGGATACCGAGATGGAGGCACCTAGGCCAAAGGCACTGCGGAGAACCAGTTGACGGTACTGGAACCCGGACGGGTAGCAGAAGGTACAAGAGCAATGCAAGTAACGAGGACCAGCTGACTGTGCTGGAACCCGGAGGGGCAGCAGAAGGAAAAGAGCCAATGGCACAACCGAGGACCAGCTGACGTTACTGGGACACGGTTACTAAGCAGGAGGTACCTGTGCTCCAAAGACTACCAAGGACCAGCAGACGTTGCTGGAACTCAGATACCGAGATGGAGGCACCTAGGCCAAAGGCACTGCGGAGAACCAGCTGACGTTACTGGAACCTGGACGGGTAGCAGAAGGTAAGTTGACAGGCCGTCGAGCCGGCGCAGTTACCGAATCCCACAGTACTACAGTGGGTGATTGTCCTATTGTCACAACGGAAACAGCCTTTATTTGCATATCCCGCAGCACACATAGGAAGCACCTAAACTCCAGGCACCATAGAGTCGGCTAACCCGACCGCAACACGACAGGACAACTTATTGGAGGCTAAGTGACGTTTACACTGACAGGAAACAGATGGCGTGCTGTAACCAGTCTGGGCAGGAGTGAGTACCCGTGCCAATGACACTTCCGAGCAACAACTGTCGGTGTTGGAGCCCAGGGATGAGAAGAGAACAGGGTGGAGGCAGCAGGACTTTTTGCCGTTCACACAGCAGGGGAACAGCTGACATTACTGAACCCCAGTAACACAGGAGCAAGTGTTGACTGTGCTAACAGCACTTCCGAGCAACAACTGGCGGTGTTGGAGCCCAGGGATGAGAAGAGAACCGGTTGGAGGCAGCAGGACTTTTTGCCGTTCACACAGCAGGGGAACAGCTGACATTACTGAACCCCAGTAACACAGGAGCAAGTGTTGACAGTGCTAACAGCACTTCCGAACAACAACTGGCGGTGTTGGAGCCCAGGGATGAGAAGAGAACAGTGTGGAGGCAGCAGGACTTTTTGCCGTTCACACAGCAGGGGAACAGCTGACATTACTGAACCCCAGTAACACAGGAGCAAGTGTTGACTGTGCTAACAGCACTTCCGAGCAACAACTGGCGGTGTTGGAGCCCAGGGATGAGAAGAGAACAGGGTGGAGGCAGCAGGACTTTTTGCCGTTCACACAGCAGGGGAACAGCTGACATTACTGAACCCCAGTAACACAGGAGCAAGTGTTGACTGTGCTAACAGCACTTCCGAGCAACAACTGGCGGTGTTGGAGCCCAGGGATGAGAAGAGAACAGGGTGGAGGCAGCAGGACTTTTTGCCGTTCACATAGCAGGGGAACAGCTGACATAACTGAACCCCAGTAACACAGGAGCAAGTGTTGACTGTGCTAACAGCACTTCCGAGCAACAACTGGCGGTGTTGGAGCCCAGGGATGAGAAGAGAACAGGGTGGAGGCAGCAGGACTTTTTGCCATTCACACAGCAGGGGAACAGCTGACATTACTGAACCCCAGTAACACAGGAGCAAGTGTTGACTGTGCTAACAGCACTTCCGAGCAACAACTGGCGGTGTTGGAGCCCAGGGATGAGAAGAGAACAGGGTGGAGGCAGCAGGACTTTTTGCCGTTCACACAGCAGGGGAACAGCTGACATTACTGAACCCCAGTAACACAGGAGCAAGTGTTGACTGTGCTAACAGCACTTCCGAGCAACAACTGGCGGTGTTGGAGCCCAGGGATGAGAAGAGAACAGGGTGGAGGCAGCAGGACTTTTTGCCGTTCACACAGCAGGGGAACAGCTGACATTACTGAACCCCAGTAACACAGGAGCAAGTGTTGACTGTGCTAACAGCACTTCCGAGCAATAACTGGCGGTGTTGGAGCCCAGGGATGAGAATAGAACAGGGTGGAGGCAGCAGGACTTTTTGCCGTTCACACAGCAGGGGAACAGCTGACATTACTGAACCCCAGTAACACAGGAGCAAGTGTTGACTGTGCTAACAGCACTTCTGAGCAACAACTGGCGGTGTTGAAGCCCAGGGATGAGAAGAGAACAGGGTGGAGGCAGCAGGACTTTTTGCCATTCACACAGCAGGGGAACAGCTGACATTACTGAACCCCAGTAACACAGGAGCAAGTGTTGACTGCGCTAACAGCACTTCCGAGCAACAACTGGCGGTGTTGGAGCCCAGGGATGAGAAGAGAACCGGTTGGAGGCAGCAGGACTTTTTGCCGTTCACACAGCAGGGGAACAGCTGACATTACTGAACCCCAGTAACACAGGAGCAAGTGTTTACTGTGCTAACAGCACTTCCGAGCAACAACTGGCTGTGTTGAAGCCCAGGGATGAGAAGAGAACAGGGTGGAGGCAGCAGGACTTTTTGCCGTTCACACAGCAGGGGAACAGCTGACATTACTGAACCCCAGTAACACAGGAGCAAGTGTTGACTGTGCTAACAGCACTTCCGAGCAACAACTGGCGGTGTTGGAGCCCAGGGATGAGAAGAGAACAGGGTGGAGGCAGCAGGACTTTTTGCCGTTCACACAGCAGGGGAACAGCTGACATTACTGAACCCCAGTAACACAGGAGCAAGTGTTGACTGTGCTAACAGCACTTCCGAGCAACAACTGGCGGTGTTGGAGCCCAGGGTCAAGGAGGATGTTTAAATACTAGATCAAGTATTTTCCTTGTTACGTGTCAATTAAAAATGTCTATACTCCAAACAAGAGAAATATAACCTTTAGTACCATAAGATGATGATTTTACTTTAAAAAATATATGTAAATTAATAATTGACAAACATAAACGCATACATTAACATGTTGAAAAGCAATGCAAACCACTATAAAAATAGGTTAAATAATCTGCTATACGGTTTTAAATAAAAGCATACAAGTACATATCAGAATCCATTAATGATGGATAAGTAACAGTATGTACACCATTTTTATTGTATAGACAATGAATGGCTGACTTAAAAACATAATCAGCATTACAAGTTATCTTGACATTCATAAAACTTTACATTTGCTGAATAATATCACTAAAAAGTTTTTAAAAATATCTAAAATTTCCATCATGTAATACTGATAATATGTGCCAATCATTTATATTAAAAAAAAAACCTTTAAAAAGTGCATAGTGCATAGTGAAAACAGCTATTTATGCCTGACTGTGGACTTGCAAGCATGACAACGGATAGATAAGGTATATATAGATGAGACTGCATAGCCACAGATGGTGAATGGCGATGTAATACTGTACCTCAATAAAGTGTGCGTTACTACTACATCCTTTTTTTTATATAGCTTTATAAAAGGGTACGTGCATGTATGCTTGCGCCTTTGTTTGGACGCACAGACTGGCTTCCTGCTGTGACGCGTTGGGTATTGGAGCGTCTGTGCGTCTTATGACGCAGACTAACATTCACGGTGCGCATCGTTCATCATCGCAAGCGTACCGACAACACAAAGGCGTTGTCATGACTGCTTTACTCAGTAAACATGCACCTATGATGAAACATACACGCATGTGCCCTATTACATAACAAGCTACAAGAAAAACGAGTGTGAGGTGTGACACAGCTGTTTTGTTAAGGTACAGTATTATATCGACATTGTACAGGTGTCGCTATTCAGTCTGATAAATAGATATCATTCACCTATTCTATCAGTTGTCATTCTTTCAGCACCACTTACAGGTATATATTTTGCTATTGTGACTATGCACTATTGACTTTACCAAGGTAATGCATGATTTTTGTTACCGATTATCATGTTTACATGAAGGACCTTTATGATATGGGCTGTTAACTTTCTAATTAAATATGTATTTTTTAAAATGACACAAATATAAGTAATGTTGAAGAGGACTATTCCTACATGCATTGTTTGCACAATATTACAGGTGTACATCACGTCCCTTAATCAACATTGGATTATTATATTTACTTGTATGCTTTTATTTAAAAGCCAATAACACTGAAGTCTAACCTTCGCACTGCAGCTGTTGTCAAAGTTCAACCCACATTATGCACTTCCAACATTGCAGCATTTGAGTCATGATGTGAGTTGGATTTGTCTAAGCTATGGAGTGACAAGGTTGACCATCAGTATCCTATAGCATAAGTAGGCTTTTGTGTTAGCATTTGTTTTCGACATGTGCATATCTGAAATAATATGTCACAATTATTTTGTTACAGATTTGTGACAAAGACTAATCATTTTATGGTTTTAAAGCTGACGTTTCAATTGTTTACAGCTTAGAAATCAGGGTGTAGTCTCATATCTATGTGTAGCACTAACACTTTGACATGTCATGTTTTTTTCACCATGTGTAGGTAGCTAGCAGTAATTTTTGCCGGACACACAGCAGGGGAACAGCAGGCGTTACTGAACCCCACAAACACATCAGCGATTGTTTTCATCTGTGCATCTAACACTTCTGAGCAGCAACTGGCGGTGTTGAAGCCCAGGGTCAAGAGGGTGTAGGCAGAGGCCTAGTATGAGATGTTTGAAGTTGAATTTGTAGTTAGCAGCAGTCATTTTTGCCAGACACACAGCAGGGGAACAGCAGGCGTTACTGAACCCCACAAACACATCAGCGATTGTTTTCATCTGTGCATCTAACACTTCTGAGCAGCAACTGGCATGTTGAAGCCCAGGGTCAAGGAGGGTGTAGGCAGAGGCCTAGTATGAGATGTTTGAAGTTGAATTTGTAGTTAGCAGCAGTAATTTTTGCCAGACACACAGCAGGGGAACAGCAGGCGTTACTGAACCCCACAAACACATCAGCGATTGTTTTCATCTGTGCATCTAACACTTCTGAGCAGCAACTGGCGGTGTTGAAGCCCAGGGTCAAGGAGGGTTTTGAAATAAAATATTGAGTTATTGCCTTGTTACGTGGCCATTGCAAATGTATGTACTTCAAACAAGAATAAATTAAGTTTTACTAGGACAATAAAATGATGAATTTCAATTCCAAGAATAGAAAAATATTTATACTTGAGAGTCCTCAGTGGTTGATACCGTTTAATGGCTAACTGAAAAGATGGTAACAAATTCCAAGCTTTCGAGACTACTCAGGTCTCTTCATCAGGCTAAGACTAAAACAAAAAATTAAGAATCACATATTTCTACACACAACACAACACAGGAATAGTGCAATAGGTAAGACAAGTGACGTGAAGCAGAACTGTCATTATGGCAGAGGGATGATCATAAATATTGGAACAGTTCATAGATAAGGAGAGAAAGTTTTATTGCCCTCTGATTGGGGTCTGGTGTTCTGTTTTGATGCCCCTAGAAGGTCAGAGACGCAGATTCCTTAATTGATATAGAATGACATGAATCCGTGTGATCTATTCATTACAGCACTAAGAGTGTCAAAGGTCATCATGAGATTATATTCCCAAACCTTTCTATCTTTCTCAGATTTGAAGCTATATTTTAATACCAGTAATTCCATATCCATCATGCTATGACCGGGCATACAAAAGTGTTTTGCCACAGGTAAATCCATTATTTTTTCTCTTATTGTGTGGCGATGATAATTCATCCTTGTTCTCAGTTTTTGGCCGGTCTCCCCCACATACAGACCCCAGTTGGACATTTTGTACATATAATTAGGTACACCACATTAGATGTGATGCAGCTGAAAGTACCTTTGATCTTGTAGTCCTGATGGGAGTAGGGGATCTTTATCTTGTCCGTGGTCATTATAGATGCACAGGTTTTACATTTCTTATTGGTTGCAAGGAAAGGTTCCTGCAGCTGTTGGGGAGGACAGGGAGCTTCTGACAATGATGCTTCTTAGATTTGGGGGCTGCCTAAAACACAGTAGTGGGGGGTCGCCTCAGAAAGACTTTTTTGAACCAGGGATACCATCCAAGAACAATTGAAAACCAAATTTCAAGAGCCAACAGAATATCAAGGAATCACCTGCTACATTACAAAGGTAAAGAAGAAAATAACCGGGTGCCTCTAGTGGTCACCTACAATCCAAATCTGGAGGTGCTAAGGGGAGCTACACGGAAACTACAACCTTTACTACAAAAAGATGCCCGATATTACAATATATATTTTCAGACCCCCCACTACTGTGTTTTAGGCAGCCCCCAAATCTAAGAAGCATCATTGTCAGAAGCTTCCTGTCCTCCCCAACAGCTGCAGGAACCTTTCCTTCAACCAGAAGAAATGTAAAACCTGTGCATCTATAATGACCACGGACAAGATAAAGATCCCCAACTCCCATCACGACTACAAGATCCCAGCTACTTTCAGCTGCATCACATCTAATGTGGTGTACCTAATTATATGTACTAAATGTCCAAATGGGGGTCTGTATGTGGGGGAGACCGGCCAAAAACTGAGAACAAGGATGAATTATCATCGCCACACAATAAGAGAAAAAATAATGGATTTACCTGTGGCAAAAAACTTTGGTATGCCCGGTCATAGCATGATGGATATGGAATTACTGGTATTAAAATCTAACTTCAAATCTGAGAAAGATAGAAAGGTTTCGGAATATAAGCTCATCATGACCTTTGACACTCTTAGTGCTGGAATGAATAGATCACACGGATTCATGTCATTCTGTATCAATTAAGGAATCTGCGTCTCTGCCCTTCCAGGGGCATGAAAACACAAAACCAGACCCCAATCAGAGGGCAATAAAACTTTCTATCCTTATCTAGGAACTGTTCCAATATTTATGTTCATCCCTCTGGCATAATGACAGTTCTGTTGCACGTCACTTGTCTTACCTATTGCACTATTCCTGTGTCCTGTTGTGTATAGAAATATGTGATTCTTCATTTTTTGTTTTAGTCTTTGCCTGATGAAGAGACGTGAGTAGCCTCGAAAGCTTGCAATTTGTTACCATCTTTTCAGTTATCCATTAAAAGGTATCAACCACTGAGGACTCTCAAGTCTAAATATTTTTCTATCTACTGGCTAACACGGTACGAAGATACACATCTTTCCTAATTTCAAGAATAAAAATAAAGACCCTGCAAATATAAACGCATATATGCACATGGCAACAAGAAATGGAACAACACACAACCCAAAAATTAGTTTACAAAATATAGTGTTGTAAATTTAAGAATAAAAGTCCATTTTTGTATTTATGAATAATGCTTAAGGAACGCTATGTTAAACCATAACATAGTGAAGACAATGGATTTTGTAATAGTCACTCATCATCATCATTGCAATTTATATGTGACAGTCACAGACATTTCAATTATTTAAGTTAATGAAATCGTTACTTTGTACAGCATGTATGACATGTCCAGCATGGACTCATCAATGTGATGACGCCATAATGTACGATAAAAAATAACCATTTAAAAAAACATTATGCATTGTCACAATTTAAGTGTGTGCCTGCAAGTGTAGGTGAAACAAAGGCTACGGATAGCAAAGGTATATTCTATGTCTGTATCAGACAGTGGACAGCCTCTGATGGGTAATGGCGATGTTATACTGTACGTCAATAAAGTCTGCGGCTGCAATCATGCATTTTTTGCTTGTACAGTGTTGAAGAGGGTAAAAGCATGTCTGGTTGCGCAAGGCTTTATCCGTCAACACTACCTTCCTACTGTCACGCGTAGGGTAGGGTAGCGTGTGTCTATTAGATGACTCTCTATAAAATGTGACCTTACGCAGCGTTATTCTGCCCTAGGGACGCCAAAAATATGACAGCAGTAATCATTTACTGTCTAATACTCCACCTATGACCAACAAAAAAAGCACGTTCCCTCTTTAACAATCTACAAGACTAACAAGCATAATGGTTGACGCTGACTTTATTGAGGTACAGTATTACATCGACATTGTCCATGAGTAACTATGCACTGTGATACCTATATACCATTATTAATTTATATCTGTTGTGGTTGTTTCAACAGCACTTGCAGGTATAACTACCTATTGTCAGTATGCATGATGCACTTTCTAGATGTAATAATTTATTATTGCACATTATTACCAGGTTTAGATGCTGGCCATTTCATATATGGTGTGTGAAGTTACAGTTGGCATCAGTATGTGTATTTTATAATGTCTGTCATAAATATAACTCGTGATGATGATGATGAGGATGTTATGATTCGTACATCCATTGACTGCATTATCTTACAGGTACAGATAAAGTTCCTTAAAAAGCATTAATTGATAAGTATGAAATGTACTTTTATGCATTAATTTCAAAAAGTGAACACTATGTTTTAGTTTTTGTTACCATTTCTAATAGACATGTGCAGATATGCGCTGTGATGACAAATTATTATTTGTCCATATTTGTTATAAAAATTTATCATTCTAGGCCTGGAAAACTTCACAATTTCCTGTTTTAAGCATAACAATCAGGGTGACGGCTCTTCCCTATTTGGAGCATGTTCGACATGGGTTTTTCTGTGCATGTGTAGGGAACAGGAGACTTCTTGCCGGACACACAGCAGGGGAACAGCTGGCGTTACTGAACCCCACTAACACTATAGCTTGTGTATTGGTCTGTGGACACGACACTTCTGAGCAGCAACTGGCAGTGTTGTAGTCCAGGGAGTAGAGTTCAGGTAGTAGAAAGATGAACATAACAGGAGACATGGATAACGTTGCGAACCAGTTATTTCATCTGAAAACGGACAGACAAATTCAGGCGAGATCCATGCCTTGTTCATTTTCAGAAAAGTAAGCCGGTCTACATTATCGGAGGATAGTCGCATGCGACGGTCTGTTAGTACACCACCTGCAGCACTAAAGACGCGCTCCGATAATACACTGGCAGCAGGGCAAGCCAGCACCTCCAATGCATACTGGCTAAGCTCTGGCCATGTATCCAGCTTAGAGACCCAAAACTTGAATGGGGAAGAGCCATCTGGGAGTACACTGAGAGGGAAAGACATGTAGTCTGTCACCATCTTACAGAAACGTTGCCTCCTGCTGACTGGAGCCGTCTCGGATGGTGTAGACATTTGTGGCGCTGCCACAAAACTTTGCCACATTTGGAACATACTGGTCTTGCCCTGTGCAGAGGTGCTGCTTGTGCTCCCTCTTGTTGCAGAGCTGTCTCCACTGCCTCGATGCACAGAGCTGCTTTGTAAAGCAGTAGCAGCAGCAGTGCTCTCGGCTGGAATGGAGAACATGATGGATTGCACCAGTGTGTCTTGGTACTCCCGCATTTTACGCTCCCGGTTCAACGATGTGATGAGGCTTTGTAAGTTGTCCCGGTAGCGAGGGTCTAGGAGGGTGTACACCCAATAATCAGACGTGGTGAGAATGTGGGCGATGCGGCGGTCGTTTCTCAGGCACTGCAGCATGAAATCAACCATGTGCTGCAGACTCCCAACTGGCCAAGAAATGCTGTCCCCTGCAAGAGGGTCATCTCTGCCTGCTCTGCATCACCCCACCCTCGCTCTACATACTGACTAGAGCGTTGTGTACCTCCCTCTGGAGCGATGTCTTCCTCCTCCATTGACTCCTCCTCATCCTCCTCACAAAGTGAGCCCTGCCCAGCCCTTTGTGAGGAACCACGTTGCGCTGACTGTCCAGAAGGTGATGGAATTTGTGACTCCTCATCCTCCACCTCTTCCAAAACCTCATCCCTTAGTTCTTGCAGTGTTTTTTGAAGCAGGCAGATAAGGGGGACAGTCAGGCTGACTAGTGCATCATCTGCACTCGCCATCCGCGTTGACTCATGAAACGCACGCAAAACGTGGCAGATGTCCTTCATAGAGGCCCATCAGTAGTGGTGAAGTGTGAACGGCGCAAATTGCGAGTTGATTGCGCCTGATGCAGCTGATACTCCATTACTGCTGGCTGCTGCTCACACAACCGCTCCAACATATGTAACGTGGAATTCCACCTGGTGGGTACGTCACATATGATACGATGTTCAGGAAGGCGAAATCTGCGTTGCAGAGCTGGAATGCGCGATCTGGCCATGCTGGAACGTCGCAAGTGAGCGCACTCTAGGCGGACCTTGTGCAGCAGTGCATCAAGATCCGGATAGTCCCTCAAAAAACTCTGCACAACCAAGTTGAGCACATGTGCCAGACATGGTATGTGAGTGAGGTTGCCAAGGCCCAGAGCTGCCACCAGATTTCGGCCATTGTCACACACTACCAAGCCTGGCTGGAGATTCGCTGGCAAAAACCACACGTCGCTCTCCTGCTTGATGGCATTCCAGAGCTCCTGTGCTGTGTGGCTTTGATTCCCCATGGAAATTAATTTCAGGACGGCCTGTTGACGTTTGGCCACGGCTGTGCTCATATCGGTCGCAACAGGTAAGCGTTCACGGGTCCATGTGGAGGTAGACCGTGACGGCTCCTGCAGCGATGATTCTGAGGAACTGGAGTAGGAGGAGGAGTCAATGTGGACAGACTGGATTCCTGCAATCCTTGGAGTTGGCAGAACACGTACAGCGCCACTCGCAAGATCTGTACCCGGCTCCACAACATTGACCCAATGGGCAGTGAGGGAAAGGTATCGTCCCTGGCCATGGGTACTGGTCCACGCATCGGTGGTCAGGTGGACCTTGCTACTGACGGGTTTAGTAGCGCATGTTTAATTTTTCCCTCAACATGCTTTTGCAGACCAGGGACGGCTTGCCTGCTGAAATAAAATCGGCTGGGCACATTGTATTGTGGGACTGCCAATGCCATTAAGTTACGGAAACTGTCAGTCTCCACCAGCCTGAATGACAGCATTTCAAGGGACAGGATTTTTTGCAATGCCAGCATTCAGAGCCTGTGCTCGTGGATGGTTTGCCGAGTATGGCCGTCTTTTATCCCATGCCTGTGCTACCGATGGCTGTTTTGTGGCCTGGGAGTGTGAGGATGATAGGGAACTTGCAGCTGTGGGTGGAATAACACTGGGTCTCTGGACAATAGTGACAGAGGTTCTTCCATGGCGATCCTGTGAGGAAGCCGAACCAGCTGTGTGTGAGCTGGAGGAAGAGGCTCCAACACGAGCTGAAGATGTAGGTGCTGCTGTAGGTTGGCCTACATCTCCAGTGTGTCTTTGTAACTCAACCACGTGCTTTGTCCGCACATGTTTCCACATATTTGTGGTATTAAGGTTACTGACACTTTTACCTCTTTTACTTTTTGATAACACAGCTTGCATTTGACATAGCAAATATCATCTGCAAGTGTGTCAAAAAAGGACCACGCAGTGCAAGTCCTGGGAGCGCCCGTTTTGGCTGTTGTAAGAGAACTGCTACGAACGGGTGCCAAACTGGAGGCTACAGGCAACCGAGTCTGCAGCCTACCTCTCCCTACTGTTTGGACCGTTGGGGCAATCTCTTCCTCAGAGCTGCTCCCACCACCTTCCTGTTCCTCACGCCATGTTGGGTCTTGGACCTCATCATCTCCACTACCCTCTTCCAACACCTGCTGCTGTTGGGTGGTCTGGCCAGCACCATGCTCAACAGAACCTGGCACCTGAGTCTCATCATCATCAGATGCGTTCTGCGATGTGCTGACCATCGGCACTGGCTCACCCGCCTCTTCAGATTCAGAGAGACACAGCTGTTGCGCATCACTGCATACTCCCTCTTCTTCACATTCCAGAATGCTGCTTGGCTGGGCCCCTGTTTGCAAGCCAACAGATTCTGAGAACAGAAGCAGAGACTCAGCTGGCTCCTTTACAGAGCTCTCTGACTGCCTGGGCAATTTGGCAGGCGGTGAAGAGACAGATGGTTGTTCAACAGTGCTGTGGTCCTGAGAGGAGGTGGAAGCAATTGAAGTCGATGCATTGGCTGCCATCCAACCAACAACGGCTTCAATTTGTTCTTCCCGCAGCAGGGGGGTACGCCGAGCTCCTACAAAAGTGCGCATAAAGGAACGCTCACGGGGAAAACTGGTGGATGCTGTGTCACTGGGTGGGGCAGCAGCCACAGAATCCCCACGTCCTCTCCCTGCTGAAACTCCACGGCCACGACCATGTGCCTTACTCCCTGCCTTCTTCATCTTGGTAGATTGATAAAGAAAGTCAGAAAAGTTATAAGGCCTAAGTGTGGTTATTCCTCAGAGACTGCAGTGAACACTGCAGACAACTGTTCAGTAGCTGTGAAAGGCCCCTTTGTGTACTTCTATAGTGTTTGCAACCAATGTATTGTATACAGATGGAAGCGCGTCATACTAATAGATTAGATTTTTTTAAAATAGAATGGAGCAGCACCAATTAGAGAAAAATGTCAAGGATGAGGCAGTGACACACGCTCAGCAGACTACAACCAGCAGTGGTTGAAGAACTAACTGGAGCGTAACCTGCACTCAAAAAATGAAAAGCTCACAGACTACAGTGAACACTGCAGACAACTGTTCAGTAGCTGTGAAAGGCCCCTTTGTGTACTTCTATAGTGTTTGCAACCAATGTATTGTATACGGATGGAAGCGCGTCACACTAATAGATTAGATTTTTTTAAAATAGAATGGAGCAGCACCAATTAGAGAAAAATGTCAAGGATGAGGCAGTGACACACGCTCAGCAGACTACAACCAGCAGTGGTTGAAGAACTAACTGGAGCGTAATCTGCACTCAAAAAATGAAAAGCTCACAGACTACAGTGAACACTGCAGACAACTGTTCACTAGCTGTAAAAGGCCCCTTTGTGTACTTCTATAGTGTTTGCAACCAATGTATTGTATACGGATGGAAGCGCGTCACACTAATAGATTAGATTTTTTTAAAATAGAATGGAGCAGCACCAATTCGAGAAAAATGTCAAGGATGAGGCAGTGACACACGCTCAGCAGACTACAACCAGCAGTGGTTGAAGAACTAACTGGAGCGTGATCTGCACTCAAAAAATGAAAACCTCACAGACTACAGTGAACACTGCACACAACTGTTCACTAGCTGTGAAAGGCCCCTTCTGTACTTCTATAGTGTTTGCAACCAATGTATTGTATACGGATGGAAGCGCGTCACACTAATAGATCACTGTTAATTTCAATTGAATGGAGCTGCACCAATTCCACAAAATAAAATAAAAAAAAGAGTCAGTGAGTGACACGTGCAGATGCCTACAAACAGCGGTAGATGCAGAGCAAACTGCAGCGTCACCTGCACTCTCACACACACACCTTGCACAGAGCTGTTAAAACAACACTGCAAGGCAAAGGAAGCTTTACACAGCGGTTGGTAAACTAGCCTGCCTAAAGCACAGTACACAAAATCGCAATCTCTAACTGTCCCTCAGAGTCAGCAGAGCAGCTTTCTGTCCCTAACTGAGTTCACAACACAGTGACGCTAAAATGGCGGCGGCGCTTTTTATAGTGCATTCTGACATCATTTCAGCAGCCAATCACAGCCATGCCATTAGTTAAGATGACCGCAGCATTACAGGATGTGCCCACACTTCGTAGGATTCCTCATTGGCTGACTAAAATCACAGTGCCTCTCAAAGAATTATGGGAACTTCCGATTCCGGTATACGATATAGGAAAAATATCGGAACTACACTACCGGTCAAAAGTTTAGGGTCACTTAGAAATTTCCTTATTTTTGAAAGAAAAGCAGTTTTTTTTCCAATGAAGCTAACATTAAATGATTCAGAAATACATTCTATACAGTGTTAATGTGGTAAATGACTATTCTAGCGGCAAACGTCTAGTTTGTAATGCAATATCTTCATAGGTGTATAGAGGCCCATTTCCAACAACCATCACTCCAGTGTACTTATGGTATTTTGTGTTCGCTAACTGTGTAAGAAGGCTAATAGATGGTTAAAATACCCTTTAAAACCCTTGTGCAAGTATGTTAACACAGCTGAAAACCGTTTGGTTGATTAGAGAAGCTATAAACCTGACCTTCCTTTGAGCTTGTTGAGAATCTGGAGCATTACATTTGTTGGTTCCATTAAACTCTCAAAATGGCCAAAAAAAGAGAACTTTCTTGTGAAACTCGACAGTCTATTCTTGTTCTTAGAAATGAAGGCTATTCCATGCGAAAAATTACCAAGAAACTGAAGAATTCATACAATGGTGTGTAGTACTCCCTTTAGAGGAGTGCACAAACAAGCTCTAACCAGAGAAGAAAGACAAGTGGGAGGCCCCGCTGCACAACTGAGCAACAAGACAAGTACATTAGAGTCTTTAGTTTGAAAAATTGACGCCTCACAGGTCCTCAACTGGCAGCTTCATTAAACAGTACACATTAAATGCCAGTGTCAACATCTACAGTGAAGAGGCGATTTGGGGATGCTGGCCTTCAGGGCAGATTGGCAAAACAAAAGCCAATATTCCTCTGTCCAATGTCTGTGTTCTTTTGCCCATATTAATCTTTTCCTTTCATTTAAGCCAGTCTTAAATATGGCTTTTGTTTTGCCAATCTGCCCTGAAGGCCAGCATCCCCAAATCGCCTCTTCACTGTAGATGTTGACACTGGCGTTTAATGTGTACTGTTTAATGAAGCTGCCAGTTGAGGACCTGTGAGGCATCAATTTTTCAAACTAAAGACTCTAATGTACTTGTCTTGTTGCTCAGTTGTGCAGCGGGGCCTCCCACTTGTCTTTCTTCTCTGGTTAGAGCTTGTTTGTGCACTCCTCTAAAGGGAGTACTACACACCATTGTATGAATTCTTCAGTTTCTTGGTAATTTTTCGCATGGAATAGCCTTCATTTCTAAGAACAAGAATAGACTGTCGAGTTTCACAAGAAAGTTCTTTTTTTTTGGCCATTTTGAGAGTTTAATGGAACCAACAAATGTAATGCTCCAGATTCTCAACAAGCTCAAAGGAAGGTCAGGTTTATAGCTTCTCTAATCAACCAAACGGTTTTCAGCTGTGTTAACATACTTGCACAAGGGTTTTAAAGGGTATTTTAACCATCTATTAGCCTTCTTACACAGTTAGCGAACACAAAATACCATAAGTACACTGGAGTGATGGTTGTTGGAAATGGGCCTCTATACACCTATGAAGATATTGCATTACAAACTAGACGTTTGCCGCTAGAATAGTCATTTACCACATTAACAATGTATAGAGTGTATTTCTGAATCATTTAATGTTAGCTTCATTGGAAAAAAACTGCTTTTCTTTCAAAAATAAGGAAATTTCTAAGTGACCCTAAACTTTTGACCGGTAGTGTAAGTATCGGAATTCCGATACAGCGAATATCGGCCGATACCCGATACTTGCGGTATCGGAATGCTCAACACTACTTATAAGTCTTACGTCACATGGCACTTTAGAAGGATTATTTATCAGCCACAAGGTATGAAAGATCTCCTCAGAGATCATGGCATACTCACTTCCAGAATCTACTACTATTTTTCATTTTACCCTATTCATTGTCACTTCTGTACAGGCGAGGCGAGGCTATGGGTTCAGCTCAGGGGGGGAGGAGCAAACCTTCTGAGTGGGCCCCTAACCCTTGATTACAACTATGGTGGCACACTTTAATCATGGATATAAGAGAACCTCAGCAGATGATCCTGCTGTAACTGAAAATAAATCAGTACACAAAGACCAACACTGCTGCCATATGGTGACCATATAGTGGTAGATATACTAGATACCAGAGATTCAGAACATATAAGAGATTACAGTACAGTAACAAATGGTGACTTACAGATGATGTTCATTCTTATGGAGTTGTTCCCCACTTTTCCATCTTTGTCAGACCAACATGACAACTTCTCCAGCCAGGACTTGTCTGCAGAGATTACAACAAAGATACAACTGACTTCTCACATTTCCAACCCCATCACATCTATCCCCAACCTGCACAAACTCCTCATCCTGCTGATACCCCAATACTGAGCCGCTGCTACTGTGTGTGTTCCTTTTACTGCACCTACTGTGTGGTACAAAAGCAATGCTCGTCATACTTCCCCACAAAATAATGCCATCACTGTCTCTTACATAGCAATAATGCCTCCTTTGTGACTCCACAGTTTGAAAGCCCCACACAGTAGCCCCCACACTGTATGTTGGTCTCCACAGTAGCTTTCAAACTGTGTAATGGTCCTCACATTAGCTATCATAATCTATAATGGCCCTAGCATTAGCTCCCATGCTGTATAATGACCCCAGCATTAGCTTCCAGGCTGTATAATGGCCCCCGCATTAGCTCCAACGCCATATAATGGCCCCAGCATTAGCTCTGCCATATAGTGGTCCCTGCATTAGCTTCCAGGCTGTATAATGGCCCCACATTAGCTCCAATGCCGTATAATAGCCCCTGCATTAACTTCCAAGCTGTGTAATGGCCCCCGCATTAGCTCCCATGCTGTATAATGGCTCCCGCAATAGCTCCCAGGCTGTGTAATGGCCCCCGCATTAGCTCCCATGCTGTATAATGGCCCCCGCATTAGCTCCCAGGCTGTGTAATGGCCACGCATTAGCTTCCAGGCTGTGTAATGGCTCCCGCATTAGCTCCCAAGCTGTATAATGGCCCCCGCATTAGCTCCCAGGCTGATTAATGGCCCCCCGCATTAGTTACGAGGCTGTATAATAGGCCCCGCATTAGCCCCCACACTGTATAATGGGCCCCAAATTAGCCCCCACACTGTACAATAGACCCGAATTAGCTCCCATGTTGTGTAATGGTGCCCACTTTATCTCCCACGCCTTGGATTTTGGTCTGTCAGTCCCTTCTGTGGGCTGCAACTTGCAGAAAATAAAAACAGCCAGTAAGCGTGTATAGAGTCCATCATATGGGTATAGTTTCCTGAATGTATCCAGGAAACCCTAAAAGGAATACTCTTGTCTGTACAAGACCCTAAAGAAGGGAACGAAAAGAAAGAGGGAAGCAGAAGAAAGAGGGGGAGGTAAAATATCACACATGTAAAAAAGAAAGTGTGCCCCCTGCTACATCTTCTCTTCTCTTTTTCCCTTCTCGCCCTTTTGGGGGCCATGTTGTCCACACTGAGTATATATATGAATCCATATGTGATTATACGCACCTACCGGCTGTTCCTATTTTCTTCTATTTGGCTTTATAATGGGATTTTCATGTTTGTCACTTTGGAGTTACTGATATGAGATGACACAGACACTGGTCTAATAGGACCCTGACCCCGGCTACAGGACTACATTACAAGATACATACAGTATACAGTATATGTATGAAGAGGGAAAGAGACACATCCTCATCCATGGTGTCCTGCAGCCGGGGTCACATACTGATCAGTCTTGTCTGTTGCTCTTTTTGAGGCACAATGAGATTTATGGCAGCTGCTTTAAAGTCCTTCACAGATCAGGTGATGATCGAACGATTTGCACTGACAGACACCTATCCGTTTAAAAGTTCAAGCAGCCGCCATAAATCCATACCTCCCAACCGTCCCGGATTGACCGGACAATCCCGATTCTGACCCCCCCCTCCCGCTGTCCCGGCGGGACACTGTGTCCCGCAGTGAGATGAGCCGCCACGCCCCCCATACACCCTATAGTTGCCCTCCCAGCGCTCCACTTTAGCTTATCACAGCAGAGCAATGACCTGCTGAGTCTGTGCGAGCAGGATCTGTGATGAGGTCACAGGAGGGGAGGAGTTGGGTGTCACATGGTCAGGCTCCTCCGTATGTAGGTCTCTGTTGTGCTGAGCTGTGCTGTGGTTGTCATGGTGCTGGATGAGGGTAAGTTTATGTGAGGGGTCAGTAGGGATTTACCGTGTGGGTGTAGCAGAGCCGTGTGTGAAAAGTGTATGGAGCGTAGCCGTGTGTGTACGAGGTGTACAGAGCGGAGCCGTGTGTGTACGAGGTGTATGGAGCGGAGCCGTGTGTGTACAAGGTGTACAGAGTGGAGCCATGTGTGTACGAGGTGTACGGAGCAGAGCCATGTGTGTACGAGGTGTATGGAGCAGAGCCGTGTGTGTACGAGGTGTAGGGAGCGGAGCCATGTGTGTACGAGGTGTAGGGAGCGGAGCCATGTGTGTATGAGGTGTACGGAGCGGAGCCGTGTGTGTACGAGGTGTATGGAATGGAGCAGTGTGTGTACGAGGTGGCTGTAGCAGTCCTGTGTGTACGGGGTGTACAAAATGGAGCCTTGTGAGTATGAAGTGTACGGAGATGAGCCGCTCATCTCCATACACACAGGGCTCCGTGCTTGAGCCGTGTGTGTACAGAGCGGAGCAGAGCCATGTGTGTACGGAGCGGAGCAGAGCCGTGTGTGTACGGGGTGTAGAGAAGTGGAGCCGCGTGTGTATGGAGCGAACCGCATGTGTACGGGGTGTACCGAGCGGAACCGCATGTGTACGAGGTGTATGGTGCAAAGCCGCATGTGTACAAGGTTTACGGAGCGTGGCTGCGTATGTACGAGGTTTACGGAGTGAAGCCGTGTGTGTACGGAGTGGAGCCGGTGTGCGCGAGGTGTACGGAGTGGAGCCGTGTGCACGAGGTGTACGGAATGGAGCCATGTGTGCGCGAGGTGTACGGAGCGGAGCCGTGTGTGCACGCGAGGTGTACAGAGGGGAACTGTGTGTGTATGAGGAGTGCGGAGCCGTGTGTGTACAAGGTGTATGGTGGGGAGCATTTATACCTCACAACTGCCACAGATCCAGCGGGACAGTCCCGATTTTGAGGGATCAGGAGGATTTACAGTGTGGATGTAGAAGAGCCATGTGTGTGAGGTGTACGGAGTGGAGCCGTGCGCGTGCGAGGTGTACGGATCGGAGCCGTGTGTGCGCGAGGTGTACGGAGCGGAGCCGTGTGTGCGTGAGGTGTACAGAGGGGAACCGTGTGTGTATGAGGTGTGTGAAGCCGTGCGTGTACAAGGTGTATGGTGGGGAGCATTCATACCTCCCAACTGTCCCAGATCCAGCGGGACAGTCCCGATTTTGAGAGATATTCTGCCCCGCTGTCCCAGCTGGGAGCTTACTTTTCCCGTGGACACAGGAGTACACGGCGGAGCCCCGAGGAGCACTTTAAAATTCTGCTCTTTCTTTTCCTCAGTACCAGTCAGTGTGCCCACAGTACCAGCCACTGATGCCATAATGCCAGCCACTGTGCCCTCAGTACCAGTCAGTGTGACCACCAGTGCTAAATGAGTGTGGTCAGGGCATGGACATGGGTGTGATTAGTTGTGAAATGGGTGTGGTCAGGGGCGTGGCCTAAAATTTGCCGTGGCGCGCTATGGCCGCCGCAACCTCTAACCCTCTTTCGCATCTTCAAAAGTTGGGAGGTATGATAAATCTACTGTGCCTCATAGCAAAACAGATACAAGACAAAAATCCACCGGGACTTGTCAGGAGGTGAGAAGTGTCATGCACAGTGCAGACACACAGACACCTGCAGCCTGAGCTGTTACTTACAGAGTGATCCTGTCTCCTGTCCTGCTGCTCTATGGAGGGAAGAAACAGCACCGTGCATCATGACATCTTCCCAGCAGACACCACACAGTGTGCAATATGGGCATGCCTGCTGGATGCCGGAGGGTACAGGTACAGTACCAGCACCCAGCGTTCTTGGGGTCATATGCCCCTCTACAGAACAGACTGCGGTAGTGCAGGGAGACAAACGCAGAGCTTAACTATATCAGTGTGCACAGCATGTCAATATAGTTAAGGGTAGTTTAGCTCCGGGTGGGACCACTGTGAGTGGTGGGCCCAGGCGACTGCACCCTCTGTCCCCCTGTAGCTATTCTACTGCTCTGTATGCTTCTTTTTGTTCAATTGTGATAGTTTCTAAAATGTTAGCACTTTCTGAGACATATACACTTCCATCTAGTTCAGGAATATCATTGATATAATAACTAGAGTTGAGCGAAACAGGTCAGTCAGATTCATAAGTCGCTGTGAAGTCAGCCATGCGTTCGGCAAAACAAGCACCAAAGTCGGTTTTCCCATAATGCTTGCAGGCGCCTTTTTTCAGCCAATGAGCAAGGATGTACACTTTGGGTAATGAGATGACATGGGCAGCGTCCTCCACCACCTTAGAGAAGGGCATTGCAGTGATTGGCTTGCTTTGGGGGGCGTCATAGTGTCTATAAAAGCCCTGACTGCCATGCGCCATTTTACTTCTGCCGATCTTAACAGTAGCTTTTTTTTCAGTAGGAAGAGAGTTAGGGCTGGAAAGAGAAGTTCTTCTGTGCTTGTGCTGATAGAAATTGTGCTGTACAGTTAGTGTGCAGTGAAAAGGGAGGATTTTCTTGTGTGCAGCAGTGCTGGTTATTAGGCTGCCTGATAGCTGTATTGCTGTGTGTACACTGCTGTGCAGACTGCTTTTTACACAGCACTAATACTTTTATTCTTTTTTTCTGCACATTTACCGAGCGTTCATTTTTTCCCACACCGTATAGAGCTGTTTCCCTCACACACTACGTGTACTGGCTGTCTCATGCAATACATGCTGACTACTGTGTGTGACCCGAAATATATACGGAATTTAAATTTTCCCTGCATCGTTACAGCGTCTGCGGATCACGGACAAATACATGCTGACTATCTGTGTGTGACTCCGAAATATATACGGAGATTTAAATTTTCCCCTGCATCGTATACAGCTGTCCTGCTGGTATCACGGACAAATACATGCTGACTATCTGTGTGTGACTCTGGAAATATATACAGAGATTTAAATTTTCCACTACACTATATACACCTGGTATCTTCTGATACAGTACCTTTTTTCTGCCTTTTGTATTACGGTTAAATCCATACTGAGACAGCGTCTGTGTGTGACTCCGGAAATATAAACGGAGATTTAAATTTTCCCCTTCACCGTAAACAGCTGGTATCTTCTGATACAGTACAGTTTTTCTGCCTTTTGTATTACGGTTAAATCCATACTAAGTGAGAATCTGTGTGTGACTTCGGATATATAAGCGGAGATTTAAATTTTCCCCTTCACCGTATACAGCTGGTATCTTCTGATACAGTACCTTTTTTCTGCCTTTTGAATTCTGGTCAAATTCATACTGAGAGAGCGTGTGTGTGTGACTCCGGAAATATATACGGAGATTTAAATTTTCCCCTACACTGTATACAGCTGTACGCTTCTTATACAGTAACGTTATTCTGCTTTTTGCATTCTGGTCAAATCCATACTGATGAGCGTCTGTGTGTGACTTTGGAAATATATACGGAGATTTAAATTTTCCCCTACACTATATACACCTGGTATCTTCTGATACAGTACCTTTTTTCTGCCTTTTGCATTACGGTCAAATCCATACTGAGAGAGTGTCTGTGTGTGACTCTGGAAATATATACGGAGATTTAAATTTTCCCCTTCACCGTATACAGCTGGTATCTTCTGAGTTAGTACCTTTTTTCTGCTTTTTGTATTCTGGTCAAATCCATACTGAGTGAGCGTCTGTGTGTGACTCCGGAAATATATACGGAGATTTAAATTTTCCCCTACACTATATATACCTGGCATCTTCTGATACAGTATCTTTTTTCTGCCTTTTGTATTCTGGTCAAATCCATACTGATTGAGCGTCTGTGTGTGACTCTGGAAATATTTACAGAGATTTAAATTTTCCCCTACACTGTATACAGCTGTACGCTTCTGATACAGTACGCATATATTGCTGGCATTTTTGGTACATTTTCCCAAACATGAGGAAGTATGGTGGAAGAGGCCGCAGACGTTTGGAGTGGGGGGGCCAGCTGGTACTGATGGTGGTGTGTCTGCTGGTAGTGCCAAAAGCACAATAGCACCTAAGGCAGGAAGTGTTGAGCCTGTGTCATCGCCTGGCTCCTGAAGGCCTGGAAGGCTCCCTTTTCTGGGAGTAGGTAAACCGCTTTTAAAGCCGGAGCATCAGGAACAGGTTTTGGCTTACATTGCCGAAACAGTCTCCTGCTCTATCGCCTCCTCTTCTGAAGTTTCAAAAACTGCAATTACTGAGTGCAGGCTCCTGGTCAGGAACGACACATTTCCTTGTGTCCTTCACCCCCAACAAAAGTGAAGGATGCAGAAAGCCACACTTCAGATTACTCCCTGGAGCTCTTTTCACATACCATGCCTGAGTTATCAAGTGAAATCCTTAATTCCCCAGTCCAAGATGAATATGACATGGAGTGCACTGATGCACAGCCACTGCTATATGATTCTGCTGGCACATTCTCCCAGAGCACTGCATTGCCCTCGCAGTCTACTGAGCCAGATTTGACCCTGATGAAACTCAGATGCCCCTTCCAGCACACTCGACCACCTTACACGGTGACTGAGAGGAAGATGCAGATGGAATTGAAGAGGAGGTGATGGATGACCCAGTTGTTGACCCAGATTGGCATCCATTGGGGGAAGAGGGTGCTGCTGGCAATAGCTCAGAAGAGGAGGAGGATCCGCAGCAGGCATTGACATTGCAGCTGCGGTTATCTGGCAGCCCCGTAGCAGTCCAAAAACGTGTTAAAAAAACAAAAAGAGTTGCAGGACAGATTGGCCAGAGAGTCAAATTAGCACAGCGTGCAAGTCCTGAAAATTTATCCCATAGTAGGAAGAGTGCAGTGTGGCACTTTTTTGACCAAAATCCTATTGATGAGGCAAAGGTTATCTGTAAGAAGTGCGGAAGGACCTTTAGCCGAGGGAAAAATCTCTGAAATTTGAATACCAGTTGCATGCTTAGACATTTAATCACCATGCACTTGCAAGTGTGGATGGACTACAAAACCTCAGGTAGCACATGTGCACTTGCTCCAACTGAAGGTAGCCAGCAACACTACATCACTTCCCCCACTGTAAGCCCACCAGTTAGCACACTACCAGCAAGAAATGTTGAGGTGTCGTCGCAAGGCCAAAGCAGTCAGGGAATCACAATGTTTTTCCAACGAAAGACTGAATCTAGGCCATCACCACCACCATCACCATTACCAACCCCCTCTCAGTCCGCCATGTCCACCGCTAGTTCCCCCATATGCAGCTCTCAAGTCCAGCTCACCCTAGCAGACACTCTGAGTAGGACAATGCCTACATTGCCAAACTGATCTCATTAGAGATGATGCCCTTCCGTTTGGTTGAAAGTGCAGCATTCCGAGAGCTCATGGCCTACGCTGTCCCACGCTATGACCTACCCAGTCGGCACTTCTTTTCTAGAAAAGCCTTCCCAGCTCTCCACATGCATGTGAAAGACCGCATTGTCCATGCACTCAAACAATCAGTGAGTGGAAAGGTGCCCCTCACAACCGATGCATGGGCCAGTAGGCATGGCTAAGGCCGTTACGTGTCCATCACTGCACACTAGGTTAATGTGGTGGATGCAGGGTCCACAAGGGACAGAGGTGTGGGACAGTGCTGCCTAGCCCACGGTATAGGCAACAGTTGGCTGTAGGCGTTCGACCCTCCGCCTCCTCCTCCAGAAGCAAAAGCTCATCAACAGAGCACAGTCGCATGAGCACTCCATCCGCAGCTGCCAGTGTTGCACACGAGGTGTCCTACTATCGAACAGCTAGTGGTAAGCGTCAGCAGGCTGTTTTAAAGATGTTTTGGGCGACAACAGACACACCGCGGATGTACTGGCCAACTACTTGCAGCGAGAAACTGAGTCATGGCTGGGCAGTCTACATCTTGAGCCAGGCAACAGACGTAATTTTGTGGCGGCCATAGCCCTAGCAAAGCTCAGACACATACCTTGCCTGGCTCACACCTTGAACCTGGTGGTACAGTGCTTCATAAATAATTATCCGGAGATACCAGCCCTGCTCCATAAGGTGCGAAGACTGTGCTCGCACATCCGTCACTCGCCAGTAGACTCCAGTCGTTTGCAGAGGCTGCAGCGATCGCTCCACCTTCCCAAGCACAGCCTAATCATAGACATTGCAACAAGGTGGAAATCCACCATTCACATGGTTGAGAGGCTGTGCGAACAGAGGCAGGCTGTAATGCATTTCTGGGAGGATACACGGGCAGGAAGTTTGAGGGCAGACATCGAGTTGTCAGGTGTGCAGTGGTCAAAGCTGAAAGACCTCTGTATAGTCCTTCAGTGTTTTGAGGAATACACACGGCTGGTAAGCATGAGCATCCCACTTATGAGTCTGCTCATGCAAATTTTGACACACATTAAGGATCAGGCGTCTGCAGCGGAGGAGGAAGAGGAGAAGGAAGAGGGAAGCCTTGATGACAGTCATCCATTGTCTGCTCAGGAACTGTCCAGGACGAGGTGGAGGAAGAAGAGGAAGAGGAGGAGGATGAGGGGGATGATTATTTTGGGGAGGAGGATGCTTCTCAGGGGCAAGAGAAAATGTTGGCTTGCCAAGGTCAGGTACAGGGTTTGTGCGTGACTGGAGGGATGTGGATTTGGCAGAAAGTGCTCCTCTACCCACCACTGGCAGTGCATCATTGACAACTGGAACATTGGCCCACATGTGTGATTATGTCTTACGGATCCTAAAAAGGGACCCCCGCATTGCCAAAATTATGAAGGATGACGACTACTGGTTGGCCAGCATCCTCGATCCACGCTATAAAGGCAAATTACAGAACATCATGCCACAGGAGAACCTAGAGCTAATATTGGCGAACAAATAACTTTGGTAAACCTTTGTTAGAGGCATTCCCAGCACACAGCAGCAGTGCAGGTTCTAACACGAGCCGTACTGGGCAACATGGAAGAGGTGTTCAGGGTGCACACAGCCAAAGTGGCGTTGGAGACAGGGGTTTCATGACCATGTTGTGGACTGATTTCTCGAGTACCACTCACACGACTGTTAATACTGAATCGACTGCAACAGACAGGAGACAGCAGTTGTCAACTATGGTTCAAAATTACCTCTCCTTACCTATCGATGTTCTCCCTCACAGTTCATTCCCCTTTGACTACTGGGCCTGTAAACTGGACACCTGGCCTGAATTGGCACAATATGCCTTACAGGAGCTCGCTTGCCCTGCTGGTAGTATGCTATCAGAAAGTCTTCAGTGCTGCTGGATCAATCTTGACAAAAAGAAGGACCCGGCTGTCGACCCAAAATGTTGGTGATCTCACCTTCATTAAAATTAACCATGCCTGGGTTTCAAAGGATTTTGTACCACCTTCCCCTGATGACACATAGGTTGCCAGCAAAATGGCTCACTTTGTCCTCCTCTTCCTCCGACTTCTGCAATTCCTCCATTTGCAGCTGCTGAACGTCCAGCCTACACCTCAACATATGCCAGTTTTTTCACCTCCCTAACTGGGCTGTACCCTTCCCAGGGCCGGCGTCAGCATCTGGCGCACTCGGGCAAGTGCCGGGGCCCTGAGCAGGGGGGTCATTCAGGTCAAAGAGCGCGATGACATCACGTCTGTGCGCCCTCTGCCTGAACAGTCACAGTGCAGAGAGCTGGAAGATGGCGACGCTGAGGAGTCCAGAGTAGAGCAGTGCCCAGCGAGGAGAGGTATTTCATTATTTTAATGTTTGGAGCAATATATGGGGAGCATTATACACTGGAGAATTATATATGGGGCCCATCATACACTTGAGCATCATAGATAGGGCCCATTATATATGAAGCATTATATAGGCCCATCATACACTGGAGTATCATCCATGGGGCCCATCATATACTGGAGCATCATATGGGGCCCATTATAAATGGAGCATTATATAGGCCCATCATACACTGAAGCATCATCCATGGGGCCCATCATATACTGGAGCAACATATGGGGCCCATTATATATGGAGCATTATATAGGCCCATCATACACTGGAGCATACATGGCCTCATAATGGGCATCATATGGGCCATTATATGTGAGCATATATAGCCCATCATACACTGACATCATCAGGGGACCATCCATATGGAGATATGGGCCCATTATGTATGGAGCATTATATAGGCCCATCATACACTGGAGCATCATCCATGGGGCCCATCATATACTGGACATCATGTGGGGCCCAGTATATATGGAGCATTAGATAGGACCATCATACACTGGAGCATCATCCATGGGGCCCATCATATACTAGAGCATCATATGGGTTCATTATTTATGGGGCATCATAAAGGGCCCTTTATAATGGAGCATCATATGGAGCACATATGGGGCCTATTCTGTATGGAGCATTATATGGAGTCCATTCTGTATGGAGCAATATATGGGGCCCATCATATACTGTATGGAGCTTTATATGCGACTCATTATACTGTATCGAGCAATATGTGGGGCTCATTATACTCTATGGGGCAGTCCTATACTGTATGGCACATTATATGGGACCATCATATACTGTAGCATTATGTGGAGCTCATCATATACTGTATGGAACATTATATGGGACCAATTATGTATGGAGCAATATATGGGGCTCATTATTCTGTATGGCACACTATGTGGTGCCCATAATACTGTATGGAGGACTATACTGTCCGGTTTTTGAGCTATTGTAGAATTTACAATAGATATCACTCATGTAATGTAAGAAGTGAAGTATTTGGCATTGTGCTATACCTATATTTCTCTGCTGTATCGGAGTATCATGAATTGAGGTATGTGTTAAAGGGGCCCACTGAGACTCTTTCGCCCGGAGCCCACGAAAACCTGGAGCCAGCCCTGCCCCCCTACAACTTTAGCCAAATAACCCCCAGTTTTCAATGCGTTACTATTATTATAAAGTAAATTAAGGTTGACAAGCTTAAGTAATAAGAATTGATGTCGTTGGCATTGAAATGGGCACTGTAGGTGTGTTTACTGTCCTCCACTCCCTGCCGCCTTTTCTTCACCATTGACTTGCATTGGGGTCGTTTCGAGTTTCAGTCGGACCTTCGACTTTTTCCGATAGTCGGCCAATTTCGTTCGACTCGCCTTTTGGGAAAGTCGGGTGGTCCGAAACCCGACTTGACCCTCCCGGAGGCAAAGTCGCTCATTTCTAATAATAACCTTATGGGGTGATTTAGCTAGTGAGTTGGTGAGTTTTCTCCTTATAAACACGCTTTTTGTCCATGTTTTTGACCATGATATTTATCCTTGTGGCAGATGACATTTGGTACTGATCTCATCTGTGATCTCCACCACACCTAAAGCAAAATCCATTTTGTATTTCTGATGTTTTTGCTTAGTTTACATTTTAATGTGGCATTATACACTTAAGGCCAAGTTCACATGATTGTCACCGATTTGTTGTGGATTTGCATCTCAGATTCCGCAATGCAATTTACAGTACAATTGAAAGGTTGTTTCAAAATCCAATTTACAAGTTGTGAAAAAGAAATCCACACGAAAATGAAAACATGTGGATGTCAAATGTGTTAAAGCGGGGATGTAAAATCTGCAGTATGCTATTATCTGTTTAGACATGAACAGCTGCATGGGTGTAACACAGGGGATGTGGGTCACACCAAAGTGTGTGAAACCAAAGATCACCACTCACAAAAGCATAATAATAACAAAGAGAAATAGGAGTCAATGATGAAGACAATATATCATAAAATGGTAAATATTTATTATATGGAAAATACACGTAACACAAGAAATAGTATAAAAAGGACATGCGCCGACATACCATCTACCATTGGTCAAACCGGACCATGTGACTAGGGAAGGGGAGGTATTTGAAGGTCCTTGGTGCCAATGTTATCATCCCCTTGAAAAAGTGGCTGGTCTGCCACGAAACGTACGTCGGGGTGACATCTCTGAGCGGGGTGACTGCCCTCCTGTTTTACCCTTTACTTACCGGTGAGCATGGTTCCTCTTTTTCATCTTAGGCAGCGCTGCACAGTTTCCTGCTGGCCTTATATAATATTGTCTTTCATTCCATGAAGCATGCTCAGCGCTCTGTGGTTATGTGAGTGTGGCTATAGCACCTTACATTTTCCCTATTGTGGGGGATCTTTTTGACATGGCTATTTTGGGCTATATTTTGCTTCCCCACCACTACCATAAGTGATTTTTTCTTAGGCCGGGTCACACTGGCGACATAATCGGACGACTGCAATGCGATGAAAAATCGTATTGCAGTCTGCCCTATGTTAATCTATGGAGCAGCTCCCAGTATCAGATTTTTTGTGGTCCGTTTTAAACGTCCGTGTACAATCGCAGCATGCTGCGATTGTCACCGATTGTGGGTCGACAATCGCCAATGCAAGTCTATGGGAGCGATGAAAAATTGGATTACAAACGGACCACACTGTGTGACTTGCGATGAAATCGCATCGGTGTCCTTTAGAAAAGCCGGCAATTCATCCCCGGCTATACTGTAAAATCACACTGACAGCTTTAATAAAGAATAGAAAGAATAGATATACACACATAGAATACATATATATATATATATTATATATTATAATATTGTAATTGTGACATGTATATATATATATATATTTCCTAGACTTCTACATACTGTAATAGCCGCAAATTCAATTGCCGGCTTCTGTGAAATCACAGAAGCCGACATGAAATGATACATTGTTTCCACACAGTTAACCATGTCATTTCCTGTATTTTGATATTTGTTTAGAACTTACAATTACATGAGTGTATTTGTGCAAAATTTCAGACATGTAGGGGTTAATTAAAGGTGTAATTTCGTTGAAAAAAAATGCTTGGGCTCCCGCTGTATTTTCTCCACCAGACAGACAAAGCAAAGCGAGTGGGGGCAGATAATAACAGCCTAGGGAGGGTACATTTTTTGTGCCCCCCTGGCTACTAACATCTGCCCCCAGACACCCCAGAAAGGGCAAATCTCTAATTAGATTCGCCCTTTCTGGCACTTTGCCCGTCTATTCCCATTGCCCTGTAGCGGTGGCGAATGGGTTAATAATCTCACCTTACTGTCACCTTAGTATTGAAAGGTGACCTTAAGGCAGGTTAATAATTGAGAGCTGTCAATTAGACAACTATCAATTATTAATCCTATTGTATGAAAGAAAAATCAAACACACACACTTTAATAAAAAAGAAGTTTAATGAAATAATCACACAGTTTTTGACCATATTTTATTTTCCTGCTAAAACCATTTCCTGTAATAAAAATAAAATAAAAAAGCAAAATTATACTTACCAATCCGATGTACAGTCAGGTCCCACGCTGTAATCCATCAGAAAGGGTTAAGAGGTTACAGTTAGCAGGGAGATAATTCTGTCTCCTAGCTGTAACCCCCTGAATGAATAAGTTCCTCTACCACAGAAAGTAGAGGAATAGATTCATGAATGGAGCTTAATTGATTTATTGGCAATTTAACTTTAGTGACCTGACCTAAAGGGAAAGTGGACACAATCAATTAAGCTTCATTCATGAAACACATCCTCTCCTGTCGCCAGGAGAGGAACTTATTCATTCAGGAGCTTTGAGCTGAGCATGCAGGATTATTGCACTGCTTGGCTCAAAGCTAGTTAACCCTTTGTGAAGGATTACAGCGTGGGACGTGACAGATCAGCGGAATAGGTAAGAATAATGTTTTTATATTTTTTTATCTTTATTTTAGGAGATCAATGGCTTTGCACGGATTAAGTGTAAAATAAAATATGGTCAAAAAAATGTGTTTTTATTTCATTAAAATTAATTATTATTAATGTGTCTGTGTTTTTTTAATTTACTTCAATAGGATTAATAATTGATAGTTGTCTAATTGACAGCTCTCAATTATTAATCTGCCTTAAGGTCACCTTTCAATACTAAGGTGACAGTAAGTTGAGATTATTAACCCATTCGCCACCCTACAGGGCAATGGGAATAGACGGGCAAAGTGCCAGAAAGGGCGAATCTAATTAGAGATTTGCCCTTTCTGGGGTGTCTGGGGGCAGATGTTAGTAGCCAGGGGGGGCACAAAAAAAATTACCCTCCCTAGGCTATTATTATCTGCCCCCATCGCTTGCTTTGTCTGGTGGAGAAAATACAGCGGGAGCCCACGCATTTTTTTGTCAACGAATTTACACCTTTAATTAACCCCTACATGTCTGAAATTTAGCACAAATACACTCA
Source organism: Oophaga sylvatica (assembly GCA_033576555.1). NCBI lineage: Eukaryota > Metazoa > Chordata > Amphibia > Anura > Dendrobatidae > Oophaga > Oophaga sylvatica. The sequence goes on from JARQOD010000001.1 coordinate 266,279,007, forward strand.
TGTAATTGTAAGTTCTAAACAAATATCAAAATACAGGAAATGACATGGTTAACTGTGTGGAAACAATGTATCATTTCATGTCGGCTTCTGTGATTTCACAGAAGCCGGCAATTGAATTAGCGGCTATAACAGTATGTAGAAGTCTAGGAACTATAAATATATGTATATATACATGTCACAATGACATGTATATATATATATATATATATATATATGTGCTCTATGTGTATATATCTATTCTTTTTTTTGTGATTGAAATACTATTCTTTTGGATCCATTATATGTCAGTTTTGCAAGCCTGCGAGAAAATCTCGCAAGTCGGAAGAAAATCGGATGTTACAAGGTACACACACATGCGACTAAATCACATATTTGAAGGAAAATCGGATGCCAGAAGGATGTGTGATGTTTGCATTTTGATCCGACAATCGACCGTCTAAAACGGACCGATTTTTTGTCATTGTGTGTGACGCCGGCCTTATACTATTAGAAGCGCATTCTCCCTGTATATGCACTTGTCCTGAATTTGTGGTTCTATTGTCCTTTTTATACTATTTCTTGTGTTACATGTATTTTCCATATAATAAATATTTATCATTTTATGACATATTGTCTTCACCATTGACTCCTATTTCTCCATGCTATTATCTGTGTAGATTTTCATTAAAGCTATCATCCTATACAATGCTTAATAAATGGAGTAGGGTAAAATCCGCAACAAAACCTTCAAGTAACAAGTGTGGATTACATTTGTGGATTTGTTCTGAATTTGTCACAGATTTGTGACCAAATACTCTGTGAAAATTTTTCACATGTGAACATGACCTTATCGTGCAGCAGATTTACAAGTGAAGCTTGCACAGAACTAGATGTCAGCATTCCTCTAGAATGGTAAGATGCCGAATCATAGGCTTGTGCTTCCTGTTGTTCTATAGTGAAGGTTAGGTTTTGTGTAGCCAATAACTTCCTTCCTCATATTTGACACCACAGAGAAGTCTCTCCTGTAATAGGAATTCTAAACTGTTACTGACAATATGTACAATAGAGCAACATAAACCCAAAAAATTTCACCTGGAACCTTATTCCTCTAGTTGAAATGAAATGCCGTATTGATTCCGATGTTATAGGAGCAAAATGATTTTTTAAAACTGTAATGATGTCCTTAAAAAAGATAATGCTAGGGGTCGAGTTCCCGCTTCTGCACAAGGGGAACTCGAGCCGTCCCTGCTGCGGTCTCCCATCCGTCTCCTGCCGCAGTGAACTTTGCTCAGCTTAGCCGTCGGTCCCAGCATCTCGCCCAGTCTAACATTGTGCAGAGGATTACTGCTGCTCCTCCAGGCTCTGCTATTGTAGCCAGTACTGGTTAACGGCGAGCAGACGTCTTTAGGACAAAGTTCTTGCTTTCCCCTTCTGAGCATGCCCAGAGTAAGATCTCTCATTGGAGATCAGGGGTCACATGCTCAGGTACTGCAGCAGCTCCTATTGGGTCCGCCAGGAAGGTCCTGAAACCACTTGTGTTCTGGAGCAGTTTCCTATTGGTCCTTATCTGGCAGGTCCTGTAGCTGCTACTATAAAAGGGTGGCATGGTCGTGCCGCCATGCGCTAGTATCAATTACATTATGTGCTTTGCACCAGGGTAATCTTGCACGCATGTGTTAGGGCTCGGCTGAAATAAGCCCCTAGAATACCGGCACTTCCGGTGAGGAGATTGTATGCACGTGTTTAGGGCTCTGCTGAAATAAGCCCCTAGACTACCGGCTTCTCCGGTGAGGAGATTGTGTGATTGCGTTGCTGATTGCGTTATTACGGACTGCTGTCCGCACAGCAGTTGTCTGTGCATACCTGTGGAGTTAACAGGACACAGTCCATATTTCTGCGTTTCTACCTACGACTCGTGGTGTAACAGAGTTCGCTTACACCGCCATATAGGGCCACAGTGTCTATAGTTGTGACTCTGTGAAGTAACAGAGTTTGCCATACCGCCATCCTACTAGCAGCAGGCTCTGCCTGCACGGTGGACCCCGGGCTGCGAACGCACTTATTACTTATATTTATTTATTTTGTGCGTTCCGCCAGCCCTAACAAATAGTTTGTATATTTAGCAGGGACGACTAAGTGGACAATAAAAAAATGTCTTTGAACCGCAACAGCAGAGCTCGTTTCTGAACAGCATCAGTTCCTTTACTTCAACATTAGTTAGAGCAGGGATGTCAAACTCAAATACTCAGTAGGCCAAAATTGAAAACATGGGCAAAGTCGAGTGCCAACCTTGATATTTGTTTAAAAAAACCTTCCATGGTATGAAAGTTTTACCACACCATCAAATATAACAATGAACCTTTTCATATGGAAACAAACTTAAATTTTGCTTAAACATTAACTCTGAAACAAGCAAATCTTAAAGGGAATCTGTCACCAGATTTTTGCTTCCTCATCTAAAAATTGTAGGGAGTGAACAAATAAGGATATGATCTCAATGCACAAGGAAAAAATAACTATGTAAAAAATACATAATGGAGAATTATTGAAATGGAGCTGTAAAATAAATCACGGCATGATCCAAAAAGGCCTAAAGGGATAAAGTCCCACTAGAAATGACCTCTCTCTGGCAGATCAATAAAACTTTTATTGTACTACATTAAAATAGTTATTTTATGGGGTAATGACTAGTGTTGAGCGATACGATACTGCAAATATCGGGTATCGGCCGATATTAGCTGTATCGGGCTTTCGATTCCGAGTACCGATATTTTCGTCATATCGGATACCGGAATCGGGATTGTCACTGTCACTGTCAGTGTCCGTCGGTCGGGTCTGTCACTGTCAGTGTCCGTCGGTCGGGTCTGTCAGGATCAGCGGCATTTACCTGGCAGAAGATCTCCGGCGGTCACGGCCTGGACTGCTTCATGGCCGCCATTATCTTTCCCCGGCGGTCACATGCAGTTTCTCGCATAACTGCAGTGACTGCTGGGTAATCCCGGCGTAAAGCAGTCAGTCCGATGACGTCACCGCCGGGGAAGCAGGTAATCAGCTGTGCTGCGTCGCGATGACAGGCTCTGCCTGTCATTGCGATGTAGCAGAACTGGATCGTCGTGGGACAGTCGTTACTATGGACTGCGTCGGACAGGTGGTATACTGTTGGTTTGTTTTTTTTTCTTTTTTTACAGGAGATCGATGGCATCGCAGGAATGAGAGTACAATAAAAGAAATGAAAACTGTGTTGTCTCTTTTATTTCATTAAAATACTTTTTTCTTGCTTTGTCTTTTTTTTATGCATTTAATAACTTTGGGATTAATAATGGATCGGTGTCTTATTGACACCTCTCCATTATTAACCGGGCTTATTGTCACCGTGCAATCAACGGTGACATTAACCCCTTATTACCCCACTTGCCACCGCTACAGGGCAGTGGGAAGAGCCGGGTAAAGTGCCACAATTGGCACATCTTTTGATGCGCCAAATGTGGGGCTGCTGTAGCCTGGTATTATCAGGCTGTTGAGGGCCAAAATCCATGGGCCTTGACAGTCTTTTAATACCAGGCCGCAGCAGTCTGCATTTTACTTGGCTGGTTAACAAAAATAGGGGGACCCCCTACGCCGTTTTTTTTTCGAGGGGATCCCCTATTTTTGTTAACCAGCCAAGCTAAGCAGACTGCTGTGGCCTGGTATTATCAGGCTTGCAAGGTCCATGGATATTGGATCCTTACCAGCCTGAAAAACCAGGCCTCAGCGGTCTGCTTCGTCTGGCTGGTTAACAAAAATAGGGGGGACCCCACGCCAATTTTTTTCGAGGGGATCCCCTATTTTTGTTAATCAGCCAAGATATGCAGACTGCTGTGGCCTGGTATTATCAGGCTGGCAAGGTCCATGGATCTTGGCTCCTTAACAGCCTGAAAATCCAGCTCAGCGGTCTGCTTCATCTGGCTGGTTAACAAAAATAGGGGGACCCCACGCCAATTTTTTTCGAGGGGATCCCCTATTTTTGTTAATCAGCCAAGATATGCAGACTGCTGTGGCCTGGTATTATCAGGCTGGCAAGGTCCATGGATCTTGGCTCCTTAACAGCCTGAAAATCCAGGCCTCAGCGGTCTGCTTCATCTGGCTGGTTAACAAAAATAGGGGGGACCCGACGCCATTTTTTATTCGAAGGGAACCCCTATTTTTGTTAATCAGTTCCCTCTGACGTCACTGATTGTGTCCCTGGCTGACCTGAAGTGAAAGTGGAAAGCAATCAATTAAGCTTTCCACTTCCTCTCCTGTCAGCCAGGAGAGGAACTCATTCATTTGGGGGTTTACTGTGAGGCTGCAGCATTAGCTGCGGTCCCTGCAGTAAACATTAACCCTTTCTGAAGGATTACACCGTGGGACCTGACTGTGCATGGGATAGGTAAGAATAATTTTGCTTTTTATTTTATTTTTATTACAGGAAATGGTTTTTGCAGTCAAATAAAAGATGGTCAAAAACATGTGTCTTTATTTCATTAAAATGATTTTTAATTAAAGTGTGTGTGTTTTATTTTTATTTCATGCAATAGGATTAATAATTGATAGTTGTCTAATTGACAGCTCTCAATTATTAACCTGGCTTAAGGTCACCTTTCAATTGCAATGTGGCTTTAACCCCATATTAACCCATTCGCCACCGCTACAGGGCAATGGGAATAGACTGGCAAAGTGCCAGAAAGGGCGAATCTAATTATAGATTTGTCTTTTCTGGGGTGTCTGGGGGCAGATGTTAGTAGCCAGGGGGGGCCAAAAATAATGGTCCCTCTCTGGGCTATTATTATCTGCCCCCATTCGCTGGCTTTGTCTGTCTGGTTGCGAAAATAGGGCGGGAGCCCACGCATTTTTTTTAAACAATTTTACACCTCATATATATATATATATATATACATGTCATTGAATTTGTGACACATATATATATATTTATATTTATAGTTCATACACTTCTACATAGTATAATAGCCGCTAATTCAATTGCAGGCTTTTGTGAAAATGCAGAACCCGACATGAAATGACACTTGGTTTACATAGAGTTAACCATGTCTTTTCATGTCCTTTGCTATCTGATTTGCACAAACAATTACATCAGTCTATGTGTGCAAAATTTCACACCTGTAGGGGTTAATTAAAGGTGTAAATTCGTAGCAAAAAAGTCCGTTTTTTTTACAACGAATTTACACCTTTAATTAACCCCTACAGGTGTGAAATTTTGCACACATAGACTGATGTAATTGTTTGTGCAAATCAGATAGCAAAGGACATGAAAAGACATGGTTAACCCTATGTACACCAAGTGTCATTTCATGTCGGGTGCTTCTGTCTTTTCACAGAAGCCGGCTTTACCCGGCAATTGAATCAGAGGATATTTTACTATGTAGAAGTGTATAAACTATACATATATGTATATATATATATATATGTCACAATGACATGTATATATATATATATATATATATATATATATATATATATATATATGTATCTATGTGTGTATATTTAGTGTTTACAAGGAAATAAAGGTTTTTTTTAGTTGCGATATTTTGTTCCCATAGACTTACATTGGACTTCCGGTATCGGAATCGGATATCGCCGATATTTAGTGTAATCGGCGATACCATTCCGATCCGATATTTTTAGATATCGAGCAGTATCGCTCAACACTAGTAATGACTGAAAATGGCAATATCAATCTGCTATAAATAGATTACTTTATTTGATATATGTGTATAATTTAATCTTTTTGTGGCAAATTAGGATAGTCATAAATAAAGTGGTAAGACAAAGCCATAGGCGGTCACAGTCAGGAGTCAGAATTCCAGGAAGGTAGCAGATAAAGTAGATAAAGGCATAGGGACAAGGCAAACAAATGGTCAAAGGGAAATCCAAGGTCAGGCAACAAAGATCAGAATATAAGAACTCAGAACACAGAACAAATGCACACCACTTGAGCTAAGCTACAACTGGCATTAATTGGAAGCAGAGAGCCATCTAAATAGCCAGGTAATAACTCAGAATAGGAGACAAATGGAGGAAACCCTACACGTCCCGACCCTTATTTGGCAGTTGGACTGTCACTTATAACACTGAAAACTCAACATGTCCCAGCCTCCGATTAGACGACTATGCTGTCCATCACCATACTGACTGCCCAGCATGCCCCAGCCCTAAATTGGACGGCTGAACTGTTACCCGTTGCATCCAGACACACCGATAAGAAGAATCGTAACACTACACCCTCTTGTAAGGGGGCCACTGGACCCTAGGTTTCCCTGGAGGCTTACAATAAAAGGCCCTGACTAGATGAACCCAGTGTCTTCTTTTGAGTCTGTAGTCTGTATCCCCTCCAAAGAACGAGATACTGGAGAGAATTTCGGATCCTCTGAGAATCCATGACCCGCTACACCTCGTACTCCAACAAACAGCAAGATGCCCACATGACACTGAATAAAAATTCAATACATAGCAATTCGGTCTTAGAATTTAGAGTTCAAACCAAAACATTTCAGTGACTTACTTGCATATGTATTTAAATGTTTATTGAAAAATTTCCAATCCATGTAAGGCCAGGTACACATCAAATTTATGCAACATGTCATTTGCTGCTCCTTTGATGATTGTTTTTAATGTAATGAAAATCAATGGAATCAGGCATATTCACCTATGGGGACATTAACTCTAATGAAGCAAATCACTTTGTGCTCTGGTTTACATAATTTTCGGCAGGATCTAAGTTTATCGTGCAGGCACAAAAATGTGCTAAACTACGTTTTTGTGCTTGCCTGAAAAACCGCAGATACTGCAAAAGATGAGATCATACAGAGCACAAAGTGACTTTAACTTCTTCACTAAAGTCAATGTCTGCATTGGCATGTACTCATAAATCCAGTTTTTAAGGCCGTCAAATGAAAGCCCCAACAGAGGCACTGATGTAATGTGATCCTAGCCTCATTCATTACACAGGAGAATGATGAAGAAATACATCAAGATAAGACTTTGGACACAAACAATAACCTTGTACGCCCTCAGAGTCCTCCTGAATGGAGAAAGAAAACTGTTGTGAAGAAGAAACGGAGAGTTGTTGTCATGGGGGATTCCCTGTTGAGAGGAACAGAGGCCGCTATCTGCAGACCGGATTTAACCTCAAGAGAAATGTGCTGTCTTCCAGGTGAAAAAATTAAAGATGTGTCTGACAGGATATCAGGACTCTTCAGACCTACAGATGACTACCCATTCCTGCTAATACATGTGGGGACAAATGACACCACAAGAAACGACCTGGAAACCATCTGCAGTGACTTTGAAAACTTAGGTAAAAAAGTGAAAGAACTGGGAGCGCAGGTGGTCTTCTCTTCCATCCTTCCAGTGGATGTCCATGGAACAAGGAGGTGGAAGAAGATTCTGCAGGTGAACAACTGGCTATGTCGATGGTGTCGTCAGCAAGGATTTGGATTTTTGGATCACGGAGTGAATTACCTATATGATGGACTACTGGCTAGAGATGGGGTGCACCTTACGAAGACTGGAAAACATGTATTTGGAAGTCGCCTTGCTACACTCATCAGGAGAGCTTTAAACTAGAACAAATAGGGAAGGGAAGCAAAACGCCTGCAAAAGCCATACACCTGACAAATACTATTGAGAATTCTGCTATTAGTAGTGAAGGGGAAGAACAAAGACAAAAAAATCTACATAATAAAAATATTGGAGGAAGAGAAACCAATCACAAACTAAAATGTTTCTATACAAATGCACAAAGCATGGGCAACAAACAAGGAGAATTGGAACTACTAACGCAGGAGAAGTATGATGTCACTGGAATCACTGAGACTTGGTGGGACAATACACATGATTGGAATACAAGGCTAGAAGGATACAACTTATTTGCAAGAAACAGACTTGATAAACGAGGAGGAGTTGTGGCATTGTATATTAGAAAAGTGTATATCTGCACAGAGATTGACGCTTCCGAGACTGGAGTTCTGTGGAAACTGTGTGGGTAAGAATACAAGGACAGAACAATGGAAAGGACACCATTGTAGGCATTTACTACAGGCCACCTATGCAAGCTGAAGATATGGATGAACTCTTTATGCATCAAATGGCCAAGTTCTCCAAAAAATATGACATAGTGGTCATGGGAGATTTCAACTATCCAGACATTTGTTGGGAATCTCTCTCAGGCAAAACTAACAGGTCAAGGAAATTCTTATCCTCTCTTGCTGACAACTTTATCTTCCAAAAGGTAGAGGAGAAAACAAGGGGATCTGCTACCTTGGATCTAATCCTTATAAACAGGGAAGAAATGGTTGAGGAGGTAAGAGTGCTGGGACCCTAGGAGGTAGTGACCATGCTATTTTAGAATTTTGGATAACAAGAGGAGGAAGACCTGTGAAGACTCAGACGTCAAGGTTGGATTTCAGAAAGGCAGATTTTAAGGGACTCAGAAAGAGAATTGGAGGGATCCAATGGCTGGATATCTTAAGGACAAAAATGTCCAGGAAGGATGGAAAATCTTGAAAAATGAGATTCTCAAAGCACAATTGTTAACAATTCCGAAAAGAGTGAAGAATGGGAAGCATTTAAGGAAACCAGGATGGATGAACACAGAACTTAAACACATGCTAAAAAGGAAAAAATAAATGTTTATCAAATGGAAAGAGGGAGGCATATCTAAAGAAGAATATAATGCCGTCTGCAGAACCTGCAGGTCACAAATCAGATTATCTAAAGCTGACAATGAATTAAGGCTTGCAAGTGACATCAAAAGCAACAAAAATGGATTTTGGGGATACGTCAAAAGTAAAAGAAAAGTCAAAGATGCTATAGGATTTTTACAGGATGAAAATGATGAAATGGTAAGACAGGATTTTGAGAAGGCTGAACCGTTAAATTCCTATTTTGCATCCGTTTTCTCTCAGAAAGGAAATGTAACATCAACTGATCTTCACTGTCCTATTAAAGGAATAGAAGAATCCAGGATATCTATAAACAGAAAGACAGTGAGGAAAACTTAGCTAACCTGAATGAATTCAAGTCTCCAGGTCCAGATGAATTACACCCCAGAGTACTAAAGGAGATAGCAGAAGAAATTCTTGAAACACTGTCCATAATCTTTGAAAATTCTTGGAGAACAGGAGAAGTCCCAGAAGACTGGAGAAGAGCAAATGTTGTTCCTATCTTCAAAAAGGGGAAGAAGGTGGACCCAGGGAACTACAGGCCGGTGAGTCTGACTTTTATACCAGGAAAGATCTTTGAACAAATTATTAAAGAACATGTATGCAAGTACCTGGATAAGAATGAAGTGATTAAACAGAGTCAGCATGGGTTTGTAACTAATAAGTCATGTCAGACTAACTTAATTTCCTTCTATGACAGAATCACTGACTGGGTGGATCAGGGAAATGCTGTAGATATAGTATATCTTGACTTCAGCAAAGCATTTGACAAAGTATCTCACACAATCCTTATTGAAAAAATGACTAAGTATGGAATGGACAAGGCAACTGTTAGGTGGATTCATAACTGGCTTAGTGATCGGACCCAAATAGTGGACGTAAATGGCTGCACATCCAGTTGGAAGAATGTATCAAGTGGGGTACCACAAGGCTCTGTTTTGGGCCCTGTATTGTTCAACATCTTTATCAATGATTTAGATGAAGGAATTGAGGGTAAACTGATCAAATTTGCTGATGACACAAAGCTAGGAGGGGTAGCTAATACTAGAAAAGAGAGAGAGAGGATTCAAAAAGATATAAATAAACTGGAGCAGTGGGCAGCAACTAACAGAATGGATTTTAACAGGGAAAATGCAAAGTACTACATCTGGGCAATAAAAATGAAAAAAGCATATACAAAATGGGAGGAATATCGTTAAGCAACAGCACATGTGAAAAAGACTTGGGTATACTAATTGATCACAGACTGAACATGAGTCAACAGTGTGATGCAGCAGCAAAAAAGGCAAATGCAATTCCAGGATGTATCAACAGAAGCATACAGTCTAGATCACAGTGAGGTCATTATTGCCCTCTACTCCTCTTTGGTCAGACCTCATCTGGAATACTGTGTCCAGTTTTGGGCACCACATTTTAAAAAAGACATCAACAAACTGGAGCAAGTTCAGAGAAGAGCCACCAGAATGGTGACCGGTCTGCAAACCATGTCCTATGAGGAACGGTTGCAGAATTTGGGAATGTTTAGCTTGCAAAAAAGAAGACTGAGAGGAGACTTAATAGCTGTCTACAAATATCTCAAGGGCTGTCACATTGTAGAAGGATCATCTTTATTCTCATTTGCACAAGGAAAGACTAGAAGCAATGGGATGAAACTGAATGGGAGGAGACACAGATTAGATATTAGAAAAAACTTTTTGACAGTTAGGGTGATCAATGAGTGGAACAGGCTGCCACGAGAGGTGGTGAGCTCTCCTTCAATGGAAGTCTTCAAACAGAGGCTGGACATACATCTGTCTGGGATGATTTAGAGAATCCTGCTTTGAGCAGGGGGTTGGACCAGATGGCCCAGGAGGTCCCTTCCAACTCTACTATTCTATGATTCTATGATTCTATGATTGATATAGGGCAAAATGGATGGCACAAAAGTGACATCTGTGACTTAATGGGAGTCTGTCAGCCCAAAGTAACAGTACATTTAACAAAAAATATGCAGTGAAAACATCACAGAATTTAAGTCATTTGGTGCTTGTTTACTGGTCTCTAACCACAGGCTGATGAAAAATGGTGAAGGAACCAATTCTTATACAATGGATTTTAATCAGGCATCTTTTTGTAATCTTGGTTATACAGTCATGGCCAAAAGTTTTGAGAATGACACAAATATTATATTTTCACATGATCTGCTGCCCTCTGGTTTTTATGTGTGTTTGACAGATGTTTTTATCACAGACAGAAATATAAAAATTGCAAACATATGAGTAATAAAAGCTTATATTGACAGTTATAATGAGTTAATGCAGCAAGTCAATATTTGCAGTGTTGACCCTTCTTCTTCAGGACCTCTGCAATTCTCCCTGGCATGCTCTCAATCAACTTCTGGACCAAATCCTGACTGATAGCAGTCCATTCTTGCACAATCAATGCTTTCATTTTGTCAGAATTTTTAGGTTTTTGTTTGTCCACCCGTCTCTTGATGATTGACCACAAGTTCTCAATGGGATTAAGATCTGGGGAGTTTCCAGGCCATGGACCCAAAATCTCTATGTTTTGTTCCCTGAGCCATTTAATTATCACCTTTGCTTTATGGCAAGGTGCTCCATCATGCTGGAAAAGGAATTGTTGATCGCCAAACTGCTCTTGGAGGGTTGGGAGAAGTTGCTCTTGGATTACATTCTGGTACCATTCTTTATTCATGGCTGTGTTTTTAGGCAAGACTGTGAGAGAGCCGATTCCCTTGGCTGAGAAGCAACCCCACACATGAATGGTTTCAGGAGCTTAACAGTTGGCATGAGACAAGACTGGTGGTAGCGCTCACCTTGTCTTCTCCGAATGAGGCGTTTTCTTGATGTCCGAAACAATCGAAAAGGGGATTCATCAGAGAAAATAACTTTACCCCAGTCCTTAACAGTCCACTGCCTGTACCTTTTGCAGAATATCAGTCTGTCCATGATGTTTTTTCTGGAGAGAAGTGGCTTCTTTGCTGCCCTCCTTGAGACCAGGCCTTGCTCCAAGAGTCTCCGCCTCACAGTGCGTGCAGATGCACTCACACCTGCCTGCTGCCATTCCTGAGCAAGCTCTGCACTGCTGGTAGCCCGATCCCGCAGCTGAAACACTTTTAAGAGACGGTCCTGGCGCTTGCTGGTCTTTCTTGGGCGCCCTGAAGCCTTTTTGGCAACAATGGAACCTCTCTCCTTGAAGTTCTTGATGATGCGATAGATTGTTGACTGAGGTACAATCTTTCTAGCTGCGATACTCTTCCCTGTTAGGTCATTTTTGTGCATTGCAATGATGACTGCATGTGTTTCTTTAGAGATAAACATGGTTAACAGAAGAGAAACAATGATGCCAAACACAAGCCTCCTTTTAAAGTGTCCAGTGGTGTCATTTTTACTTAATCATGACAGATTGATCTCCAGCCATGTCCTCATCAACATCCACACCTGTGTTAATGGAGCAATCACTGAAAAGAGGTTAGCTGGTCCTTTTAAGGCAGGGCTGCAATGATGTTGAAATGTGTTTTGGGGGATAAAGTTCATTTTCTAGCCAAATATTGACTTTGCAAGTAATTGCTGTTAAGCTGATCACTCTTTATAACATTCTGGAGTATATGCAAATTGCCATTAGAAAAAGTGGAGCAGTAGACTTTGTAAAAATTAATATTTGTGTCATTCTCAAAACTTTTGGCCATGACTGTAGTGTCTGTGCAGCTCACCTCAACATTTCCAGTTTTGGATTGACTACTAGAGGCAACCAATTGATTTCTTGTCCAGTTTTGTATTGTAGAAGATGATTCCTGTGTATTTTAGTGGCTCTAGCAATTTGATTTTCAGTTATTTTCGGGTGATAGCCCTGATTCAAAAGTGTGTATATATCTGTCTATAGGATTAGAACATATTCAGTTGTTCACATATTCAGTGTAGCTTGTGTGTAGCCCTGGTGTTAGGCACACGCAGTACCCTGGAGAGTGTGTGGAGAGATAGCAGTTTAATGCTCAATACCCATTCACTCAACATACACTAGACACACCCTTAGGGTAGTGTAGTCACTTGTGAGGGAGTGGTCAGTGTGTATGCGTTGAGTGATTAGAGTCAGTCAGTTTCCTGTCTTCGGACAGAGCAGACGTGTGGAGTCTAGCTGGGACTTGGAGGGAGGAAGCAGTCCAGCCTGGTTCTATCATCAGTTCAGCAAGTGGAGGCCAGTAAGGGCGAGATATAGATCACCTCAGCCTGGTCAGAGCTGTACCTCACTTGAAGACATTGACAAAGAAAGAAGAGTTTAGTACAGATATACTTCAGTCTCCTGTCCCAAGGACAGTGAAAGGTTCAGAGACGTGCTCCTGCCTAGTGGATAACTGAGAGTCTGGTAACTAACTCTGAAGGAAGAGAAGAAGGGAGTGATTATATGACTTTTTGCAAGTGTGAGTGTTTATGCTACAAGCGAGGACAAGGCGAAAGGCACAGTGGAAGAAAACAGAGAAGTGCCATAGGTATAGGATACCTGCACATTGTAACCGGTCACTGGGGACCGAAGGATCACTAAAGCTTCACGCTTAGTGGTAAGAAAACCAGAGGCTTATCGGACCTTAGGTCGCGGCAAGCAGCCCCTAAATAGTCGGTACGTAACTGGGGTCAGGGGGAGTGAAGACTTTGAGCCTGATCAGCAAGATAGGAATTCAGCTCTCTCACAGGAAGGCTCCGACCACAAAACTGACTGGGCAGTACAGCTATGGAATAGCTGGAGTTATAGAGGGAACTACGCTTCATGCTGGTTGTACTCATCGTTGTGAAAGTAAAGGAGGCCCCTAACTTGTCCAGCTGCTATCTCGAAATACATTCTCCTTGGATCAGCCTCCCTGGGACCTGCCTTACCATCTTACAAGTAAAGGTATGGAAAGACGCTGACCGTGTGAGACTGAGTTATTTACTTGCATGCCTGCACAACCCTGCTTTAACTACCGACCTGAGGGAAGAGTCCCACCTGTAGGGGACCCGACATCTAGCTGCCTTATCATCCCCTCAGAGATCTACAGCAGCGCTGGTACAAATTTACCAGAGACTACAGGTGGCGTCACGAACTGTAAATATATCTATCCCCTGTAAATATTCCCCCAACATACGCCAGACCGCCAGGGCCACAGACCGAGCCACCGCTGCCTGTGACATCCCCATAGACTTCCACGGGCTCGGCTCTGAGTACCCCATTGCCCTGGTAATCCACAATTGTGGTGGCGGGTCGACACACTTGACTGTGACAATAGAGTTTTTTAGAGGTATATTGAATGGTCAGTTGGCTTCTGGTACTGGAATACTTTTCTGCATCTTCATGATAGTACCCGAAAACAATATTTCTGCGCAGAAGTAGTTGAGTGTTAAATTGACAATGGGATGAAACTGAATAAAGTCTAAATTCCTGTTGGGGCAGATGGACAAAATGTAATCTTCAAGATTAGCCATGAAAAGATTTGCATATTGTGGTGCCATTTTATTTCTCATCACTGTACCAGTCTGCTGTAAATATACAGTCATGGCCAAAAGTTTTGAGAATAACACAAATATTATATTTTCACATGATCTGCTGCCTTCTGGTTTTTATGTGTGTGTTTGACAGATGTTTTTATCACAGACAGAAATATAATTGCAAACATATGAGTAACAAAAGCTTATATTGACAGTTAGAATGAGTTAATGCAGCAAGTCAATATTTGCAGTGTTGACCCTTCTTCTTCAGGACCTCTGCAATTCTCCCTGGCATGCTCTCAATCAACTTCTGGACCAAATCCTGACTGATAGCAGTCCATTCTTGCACAATCAATGCTTTCATTTTGTCAGAATTTTTAGGTTTTTGTTTGTCCACCCGTCTCTTGATGATTGACCACAAGTTCTCAATGGGATTAAGATCTGGGGAGTTTCCAGGCCATGGACTCAAAATCTCTATGTTTTGTTCTCTGAGCCATTTAGTTATCACCTTTGCTTTATGGCAAGGTGCTCCATCATGCTGAAAAAGGCATTGTTGATCGCCAAACTGCTCTTGGAGGGTTGGGAGAAGTTGCTCTTGGAGGACATTCTGGTACCATTCTTTATTCATGGCTGTGTTTTTAGGCAAGACTGTGAGAGAGCCGATTCCCTTGGCTGAGAAGCAACCCCACACATGAATGGTTTCAGGATGCTTAACAGTTGGCATGAGACAAGACTGGTGGTAGCGCTCACCTTGTCTTCTCCGAATGAGGCGTTTTCCTGATGTCCCAAACAATTGAAAAGGGGATTCATCAGAGAAAATAACTTTACCCCAGTCCTCAGCAGTCCACTGCCTGTACCTTTTGCAGAATATCAGTCTGTCCATGATGTTTTTTCTGGAGAGAAGTGGCTTCTTTGCTGCCCTCCTTGAGACCAGGCCTTGCTCCAAGAGTCTCCGCCTCACAGTGCGTGCAGATGCACTCACACCTGCCTGCTGCCATTCCTGAGCAAGCTCTGCACTGCTGGTAGCTCGATCCCGCAGCTGAAACACTTTTAAGAGACGGTCCTGGCACTTGCTGGTCTTTCTTTGGGGGCCCTGGAGCCTTTTTGGCAACAATGGAACCTCTCTCCTTGAAGTTCTTGATGATGCGATAGATTGTTGACTGAGGTGCAATCTTTCTAGCTGCGATACTCTTCCCTGTTAGGCCATTTTTTTGCATTGCAATGATGACTGCACGTGTTTCTTTAGAGATAACCATGGTTAACAGAAGAGAAACAATGATGCCAAGCACCAGCCTCCTTTTAAAGTGTCCAGTGGTGTCATTCTTACTTAATCATGACAGATTGATCTCCAGCCATGTCCTCATCAACACCCACACCTGTGTTAATGGAGCAATCACTGAAAAGAGGTTAGCTGGTCCTTTTAAGGCAGGGCTGCAATGATGTTGAAATGTGTTTTGGGGGATAAAGTTCATTTTCTAGCCAAATATTGACTTTGCAAGTAATTGCTGTTAAGCTGATCACTCTTTATAACATTCTGGAGTATATGCAAATTGCCATTAGAAAAAGTGAAGCAGTAGACTTTGTAAAAATTAATATTTGTGTCATTCTCAAAACTTTTGGCCATGACTGTATTTTGTTATCAAATGTAGAGTAATATATTTTGTAAGTTTCACTACAGTTATGTGGCAAGGCCTTTTAAATGGTCAAAACTGACTTTAAGGATTCCTACAATTAGGTGACATTGCTCTCTGAAGAGGATATTTGCATATTTAAATTCCCAGAAGAGCATTGCATGAGTTATAAGTCTGCATGTTAAAAACATAGCGTACACACACACACATGGCATGTTACATATACAGCATAAGGCCGGGGTCACACTTGTGAGTGTAATGCGAGAAACTCGCATCAATACCCGACACTGTTGCTGGCAATCGGACCAGAGTGTGCGGCTGCATAGAAATACGTGCAGCTGCACACTCCGGTCCCAAGTGCCGGCGGCAGTGCCGAGTATTGATTCGAGTTTCTCGCATCACACTCACAAGTGTGACCCTGGCCTAATATACACTGTAAGAAGGCGTCAGTTAAAGTGATTGACAGCATATATGTATCATCAAGGTGGCTGGTCTTGGCGATATAGGTCCCTGAAAGTCTGTACTGTAACGCTAGGTTACTGAGTAGTTTAATTCGTTTCTGGGTCTAGGATTTAGGAGTGACCAGACAGAATAGGTGGGAAAGGTCGCACCCATAGTCTACCACAGATGAAAAAGCAGCTTATAGAGCTCAGAAAGTGTTTTTTATTTGTGTTTTGTGTCTGAAAGCATTTAAAGCTGTTTGAGTTTATCCTGCCTGCAACACTGGTGAGACCGTTATAGTTTTTTTGTTTTGCCTTGCCTGAAGAAAAGACTATTTAGATTGTATCTTACTGTGCTGCAGAAAGTAATTTCAGTGGAAGTGCAGAAAAAGGCAATACAAATTACTTTATGTTTGCACCAAGACCTTTGTGTCGAAATTAGCGCTTACCTGTGAGCTAAAATTCCTACAGTCAGTGTTTGAATGCCAGCATTAAGTCCCAAAGAGCACAGGTGATTGCAGTTTAAAGATGCTTACTTTCTCATATATTGTATTTAAAATGAATTCAATCCTCATATGTTTATGTATTTCTTCTGTTGCAGGATTGATCATGTCGAATTACAAGCTGACCTATTTCAATTTCAGAGGCAGAGCAGAGATTCTCCGTTACCTGCTGGCCTACACAAACACTGAATTCGAAGACCATCGAATTGACTATAAAGATTGGCCTGCACAGAAAGATGGTAAGTTCTGAAACCTAATGTATCATTATAGAGCTATACATACTTGGATTAAATTTAAAAGTGAAAGTTATAATGAAGAAATTACGTAAGTAACTGTCAGACTTTAACAAATATATTCACAGATACAGTGGGTGAAATAAGTATAGCACACATCAACAATTTTCTAAGTAAATATATTTCATAAGGTGCTATTGACATAAAATGCTCACTAGATGTTGGTAACAATCCATCCAAGTAGTGATTCAGCTCTCTGGTTGCTTAACCCCTAAAGTAAAACAAGAAATAGGGGGAGGGCACCGCTTAAGATATCACTTTAAAGGGGTTCACCAAAGGCATGAAAATAGTAACTGAGAACCAAGAAGAAAGGTATGCCTCAAGAATTGGGAACACGCATATAATGTAATAATGTAGTATATAGGTTTATTCACAGAAACCTGACATGTGTAAACACAACACTCAGTGAAATTAAAAACATTTAAAAACATGAACAAAATGAACAAAATGATCCAGACATGCGGCAAAATAATGGCAATGTCACCCCACAACTGATCCCCACAGCATGTATGATCAAACACCAAGGCTCTGAAATAAGGCAGAAATATATCTAAGGAAAAGAACAATGTATAATCACCATGAGTTCAAGAAATATATATACATATGTAAATACCCAGTTATTCACAGCACCATATGAGAATACATAGCACCTTAACCCCTAAAGTACGCACATGTCGGACTCCCCCTGTTTGGTGCAGGCTAAGGCGCTGAGTCCGCTCCTTTCCGGGCACATGACCACTGATCTATACAGCTGACATGTGCTTGCAACGGCCACGGTGGAATCGTGATCCACCCGCGGCTGTTAAATAGTTAAATGTTGCTGTCAATCTCTGACATTGGCATTTAACTTGTGCTTATGAGTCGCCCGCCTAAGGGCCTGTGGGGTACTCGGCACCGAGCCCGTTCTCTTCAGTGGGGGATGTCACGGGTAGCGCAGCTCGGTCCGTGGCCCTGGGGCGCTCACTTTAAAAGGGGGGACGCATTTACAGGGGATTAAAGTATTTACAGTTTGATCGTGACGCCACCTGTGGTACCTGGTCAGGGTGACCAGCGCTGCAGGGTAGATCCACTGAGGGGTTGTTACTGGCAGCAAGGTGTTAAGTCTTCCACAGGCAAGACTGGGTCCCTCAGGGTAAATGGCGGTGTAGGGGTGCAGGATGGAGAAGGGGCTTTTCAGCCGCAGGAGCAATAATGCAGACACACATACGAAAGTCTCTTTCTGTACCTTTACTGATGGTAGTTGCAGGTACATCCCGGGAAGCTGGCAGGGTGGAGGATGCACGTCCAGTATTCCCACTGAGTAGGTGTAGGGCCTCCTTACTCCTGTTGTGTGAGTTTCTGACCTGTATGAAACGAAGTCTAACTCTGTCTTCACTCATACGCCCGGCTGACTTTGTGGTGAGGCCTTCTCTTGGATAGAACAGTGTCTCTAATGGTTGGCCGACCGGACTCCTGTCTTCCTGACCCCGGTTACGTCAACACTCTTGGGCCCCTGCTACCTGTAGTCCAGCAGGGTCTCCGGTATCTCATACTAGTCGTGTAGATGCTAGCAAGCTCGGACCCGGTGTCCGGTTGTTCAGAGTAGAGGTAAGCTATCAATGCTGTTTCAACCACTGTTACTCTCTTTTTCACTTCCACTCGCCTTTCGTTCTACTCCGACCCTTAACATAAGCACACTAGCAGAGGTTAGCTGATTCTTCTTTCTCTTCACCGCTCTCAAAGCGTCGGCACGCTTGCTCACTGAAACTACACTCAGTTGACTCAGTTCTGACCAGACTGAAGTGGCTATCTTTCTCCACTCGTAATAGCCTCCACTCTTTGAACTAAGCTCAAGTTGCAGTCTTCAGGTTCTCTCACAACTCTCTACTCCTCTCAGCTCTGAGGTGAATAGTCTAGGCACGTTCTCAGCTAGACTGCCTGAGGTGACTAAACTGTCTCACACTCCCAGCTAATCTCTCACAGATCTGATCTCATCATCTGAGGTAACTGCTGTGTCTTCACTACCCTTATATACTGCAAAAGGGCTCCCTCTGGTGGCTCTAGGAAATAGTGAAGGTTTGTTGTATGCATATCAGGTCTCTGTGGATGTTACCTTTGGTGCATCCCCTGGGGAAATGTGACTCCAGGCACAGCTGGGCTGCACACTTACAGGAAGCACATCACTAATCCCGCCCATCGGTGACCCCGTCACATGATTGTGGGAGATCGATGGGTCGGTATGCAGCAGACCTCTGTGATTGTCATTGCCAGATTGCTATGAATGCTGCCCCATGATTGGCGTTCATAGCAAGTGAGCATTTCTGTTACACACAGGCGATCTGATCAACGCCTGTTTTTTGGAGAGGCGATCAAAGTACTGCAGCTTCTAGTTTCCTATGTAGACTATTGTAGCATGCAAAAAATAAGAGAAAAATGTTTTTAAAAATATTAAAAAAATAAAAAAAATAAAAGTTCAAATCACCCCTCTTTCACCCATTCAAAAGAAAACAATAAAAAAAAATATTTGGTATCGCCACATTCAAAATCGCCCAGTCTTTCAATATAAAAAAATAATTAACCCCATTGCTAAACGGTGTAATGAGAAAAAAATTCAAAACATGAAAATTACGTTTTTTTGGTCACCGCTACATTGCAATAAAATGCAATAATGGATAATCAATACATTGTATCTACACCAAAATCGTATCAATAAAAATATCAGCTTGATACGCAAAAAATAAGCCTTAACTCATACTCAGATCACGAAAAATGGAGACGCTACAGGTCTCGGAAAATGGCGCCATTTTTTTAACTTATACATGTTTGGTGTCTGTGAACTCGTAATGACCTGGAGAATCATAATGGCAGGTCAGTTTTAGTATTTAGTGAATATGATAAAAAAAACAACTATGGAATTGCACTTTTTTTTGCAATTTCACAATACTTGGAATTTTTTTCCATTTTCCAGCACATCATATGGTAAAACCAATGCTGTCTTTCAAAAGTACAACTTGTCCCACAAAAAACAAGCACTCATATGGCCATATTGTCGAAAAAAAAAAATGTATGGCTCTGGGATGAAGGGTAGCCAAAAACGAAAACACAAACACGGAAAATGGCTCGGTGATTAAGGGGTTAAAGAAAAAAAAAATCACACAAAAAATTACAATAAATAAGCATATTTAGTTGTCCCATCAGCCAATACCATTGATGGAAGTTAAACTTTTTACCTAACCACGTCAAATGGGAGGAGCAAGTCTAAGCTCCAGATTTGGCGCATCTTATTGTTGTGTGAATTCTGGGGCCACTTATAGCTGATGTTATTTGACTGGGAGGGGACCAATATCCACGGCTCCTTCCCTAGCTATTAATATCAGCTCACAGCTGTCTGTTTAGCCTTTGCTGGTTAGAATTTATAGAGGAACCCTAAGTTATTTTTTTTTCTGCGGTCCCCTGTATACTAACCAGTAAAGGCTAAGCAAACAGCTGTGAGCTGTTATTAATAACCTAGGAACATTTAGGGCTAATGGCTCCTTTCCCATTAATATCAGCCCCCAGCAGTCAGCTTTTCCTCTGCTAGTTATGAAAATTATAATGAAAAAGTAAAGATTATATAGCACACATTTCTTTTATGACATATTTCTATATATGTATGTTTCTATTTATCTATCTTTCATATTCTTCATCACTATCTCTATCTTTGAACATCTTTACTACACAACAGTCTATTCCTATGCTGAATTTCATTCCTCACGTGTCACACTGACCGCACACTGACATCACAAGGACACACAGACATGGACACATGGATAACAGCTCTTCCAGGTTTTCATGGGCCCTGGGCGAAATAGTCTCAATGGGCCCCTTTAACACGTACCATGATTCATGATGCACAGATAAGAAATGTAGGTATAGTACAATGCCAAAGATTTCACTTACTTCTTACATTACATGAGTGATATCTATTGTAAATTCTACAATAGCTCAGAAATCGGCAAATCTTCGCAGCGCATAGTACATGCATTTGGCGGATTCAAAAGTCTGCAGACACACAGACTGCAATTTATTTATTGACGTGTAGACTGTTTCACATGTTTTCTGAAAATAAAAACGGATTGTTGAAATTGTGAAAACATTGCAGCATTAGTGTCATGGCTTAGCATTGCGTGTAGAGATAGATAGACAAGACACTACGCATTTGGCTGCAGAACAATCATGATCATGACTCATCTCTATTTCTATTGGTATTTACCATAGACATACTTATTATCACTATAGTCACACACCAAAGCAATCACAAGTGGGTTTTCTGCAGTGGAAAATCCTTGATGGATACAACCTTAAAGAAGGGGTCCCAACCTGTGGCTTGGGAGGGACATGGCTCCCAGACCTGAGATATGAGGCTTGTGGCTGTCCGCCAACTTGGTGTATTTTCACTATGTTTAGCAAACATTTACAAAGAGCAGGTCTCCAGATGATGACTTTTGTGAGTAGCTCCGCTAAGAAGAACATATCTGGATGCACATATACTGGCAGAGGGGCCGATAAATACATGTTGCAAAAGCTGATCTGTGTGAAAAATTGGCCATGTGCACTGGCACATGGTTTTCCCTATGCAGTCCGTGGTTCACATGGACAGTGCACATCTGTGCAACATGCTTGCCTGAATGAGTCCTTAGTGTAATTTATTAAACAGAGCTCTTCAGTAAGTCACATACTATGTCAAGGTTTATGCAATACATTTCCTATCAGGAAATGTATAACTAAAGCAGATCTAGATGTGGACGGTCAACCCGACATAGCTCAATTTTGCTACTCAGCGATCTATGAAGTAAATTTCAAAAACGATGGTGAAAATCTTTAAGAATCAACTTTATTCCAAAACCCTAATGTAAGTCTTTAGTAATGATATTATATATTGTAGACCCAGTAGTGTAGCTACTGGAAGGAGAGTGGGGGCCGCTGCCCCGGGCCCCCTCACATGAAGGGGCCCACTGGGAGCCACGGCCACTTTTGTCATGAGACCGCATCTGAGGTGTCAAGGAGAGAGCAGCAAAATGCTTGCTCCCCTGTCTGAGAGACACTGCACTGTGGCCGGTTGCAGAGCTTCAGTCCATGCTGTGTAAGGTGCTGTCTGACCTGAGGAGCTTCTTCCATGGCTGCAGCAGCTGCAGTTAGTTTCTAGCTGTGCAGGCTCTGATTGGCTCAGCCAGGCTGGGACCTAGTACATATCTTGCAGTTAACACTTCCTGGCCCTGCCTGCAAACTTCTTCGGCAAGTGGGGATGGAATTTATTAGATTGATTCAATTTAGGCATGTCATTGTCACTGTGGGGTGAATGTGAGAGGATGGGGGTATTGTGGGTGTTGGGATGTGGGGGGACGATTATTATACTGTTTAATGTTATGAGATTTTATGCACTCCATCACATGTAATAGTTGCTGTCTTGGGGGCTGGAGATGTGGAGGTATGGGGCTTTTTATACTTGCAAGCTGGGTCTTTATAAGTATTAGTATAACAAGCATAACAATGCAGGTTAATAATGTTAATACTTTAATAATAGGTTAATATTTAAGCATTAGTATAACAAGGATAAGTATTAGCATAAGGGCGCAGACAGACGGCCGTATAACTCATGCGAGGATCGCATTGCAATCCTCTGACTGGCCGATACCGCTCCTGCCATGAGCGTGACATTGTGATGAATTACTATGCAGCTGTCACGCTCAGGTCAGAAGAGCCGACGGTCAGTACAAGGATTGCGATGCAATTCTCGCATGAGAAATACACCTGTCTGCTTGCCCTCGAACAAGTATAACAATACAGTGTCAACGAGCTGCATTCTATTTAATAATTTCAAAATAAGCAGTTTATTATTATAAAGTTATTAATGACTTTGGATAAATGACTGGCAAATCATGATAGGATGTACCTGCTGTCATGAGACCCCAATATCACTGGCATTATCAGGCATTCATGTCACCACGTTTGCTATTTGCACGTGTCTACTAGATCAGTTTGACTTCTCTCAATAGAAGAAAATTGAGAGAAACCAAAAGAGTCATCACATGACCCCCTGCTCACATCAGCGATGTTGGGGCCATTATTACTGTATGCAGAGGGACTCAGGACACTTGGTTAAATATTTATTAGGCACTTAAGAAGCATTATTATTTATAGGGTAGTTAATGGGTGGCAGATGATGCTGAACTGGCTGTTGGTCAGTGCCAGGGTGGGGCTACAACCGCTGCTCTCTATACACAGAGAGATGACTGAAAACGTGCCATCATGTTGAAACTAGTGATCCCACACTAGGACTCTCTGTGGAGCACTTTACAACATCACTTCTTGATTGTGCGCTCTCACCCTGTATGTTCCAAGACGGACAGGAGGAGATGCTGTTTAGTGATGCACAAAACATAGAGCAGCCACTGTCAAGAAGATGACGGTGGGGAACATTAAATTTTGTCATGCCAGGAAGATGATGATAAGACACACATGCCGATAAGTCAGGCTGTTAAGTCACCAAGTCAGGAGGACCAGGGTGCGGCAGTGGAAGATGTGGTGGTGGATGATGAAGTCACCCACCCAACCAGGGAAGCTTGCATGCAGAGATAGGCCAGCAGAGCTAGGAGAGAGGGATCAGCAGCACCAAAACAGTCACGAAATGGCAGTGGGGTAACCAGAGGGAGAAGGCAGACAAATGTTCCACAGAGCACCGACATTCCTGAGTTATTCCGTCAAAGAGTTAGGTGTTCCCCTGTCTGAGTTTTTAAAGAGAGTTCTGAGACAAAAATGGTCATTTGTAACCTGTGCCATTCCAAGATCAGCAGGGGCCTGACCACTAAGAGTCTATCCACCACCAGCATAATCAAGCACATGTCATCTAAGCACCCAACTCAGTTGGTCGAATGCCTTGGTCCATGATTGGTGCCAGCAAGTACTCTCTCTTTCCCTGTGCTAGGTGCTTCACAATCCCCTGTCCATGACTCTGGTGCTGACGCCTCCCACCCTGCACCTGTCCTTGCACATCCTGATGCACCATGATCAATGCCTTGTCAATCAATGCCTTGTTCTAACACGGTGTTCAGCTATCCCTGCCCCATGCCTTGCCTTGGAATGAAAGAGAAAGCTTGCACCCATCCACAGGCCCAAACCCTAAAGGGGCATGTGGACCAGTTGGAGATGGAGGAAGACATGAGACAGGGAGATACTACCCAGCCTACCCTCTTATCATCTGCTCAGCACTGATTGGGTAGCAATGAGGAGGTGGAGTCTAAAGAGGAGGAGGAACAGGAGCTGTTGGCTAGTGCAACAGAGGCTAGTAACCACACAACCTTTGTCGCGTCTCTCCTGCGTGGATGGGCTGAGGAGGGGAATGAGGAGGAGGAGGAGATGGAGTGTCGTTATCATGGTGGAAATAGGGAAGTGTTGGCAGTAGGGACCTTGGCACAAGTGGCAGAATTTATATATAGCTGCCTTTCCCATGACCCTCACATTACATTTATCTTGTTAAAGAAAAGAGTACTGGTTGTTTAACCTTGCTAGTCCCACGCTACAAGGAAAACATTGCATCTCTCCTTCCTGACTCAGAGAGGTCTTCTAAAATGGTGCTATACCAGAAGGCCATTGTTGAAATTATGTTGAAAAAATTCCCATCAAACAACGCTAGCGGCAGGGGGCAAGCTTTCTCGTCCAATCAAGGAGGAGAGGTGAGGGATACACACAGCAGAGGCTGGGGTACACTGTCAGAAACCTGGGCAAAATTTTGTTACACCATCCCAGTGTCCAGGGCCTGATGATCAGGTATTTTTGACAAGGAGGGACAACATTTTAAAGATGGTCAAGCAATACCTGGCTGACCAAACCAGCGCACTCCTTAATTCCTCTTTGACCTTCAACTATTGGGTCTCAAAGCTTGACACGTGGCATGAGCTGTCCCTCTATGCCTTGGAGGTGTTGTCTAGCATCTTAAGTTCAGAAAAAATCACTCCACACGTATAGGAAAAATAATGCTTCAAGTGAGTATTTATTTGATGCTGATAGGTAAAGCGACAATTTAAATTTGTCGCTTCACCTAACAGCATCAAATAAATACTCACTTTAAGCATTATTTTTCCTATACGTGTGCAGTGATTTTTTCTGAACTTATGCTTATGGGACCTCAGGTTCCTTTCATTCGCACCATTTCACAAAAAGTCGAGTGTTAACCATTTTTTTCTTCTATTGTCTATCATCTTGTCTGATTGGGTTTTTAGTGTAACCCTGGGGGTCATAACAGACAGGTGCTTTCGCCTGTCAACAGAAAGTGCTGACAGGCTCACTGTGATAAAAATTAACAAAGCCTGGATTAGCCTCCACTTTTCCACACAACCAGATGACTGCAGTGTTATTATTTGTTCAATATTTGAATGAGGCCCTTCAATTGTTGCCTTCAAGTGTGTATAGATGACCAATCTTACGATTTTTACTGGCTTTGCACCTTTTGCAAAGCCTTTATGAGTGTAGGTGTACATCAACTATATGTTCAAAATATTTTAATGAGACCCGCAAGTTGGTGCCTTCAAGAGTCCTTGGATGACTGTATTACCTTCCTTATCAACTTTTACTGGCCTAGCACTGCATGAGAGCTTTCGAGTTTAGAAGTACTTTAACTACACTTTTTTCACAATATGTGATTGAGGTAGTACAGTCATCGCCAAAAGTTTTGAGAATGACACAACATTATATTTTCACATGATCTGCTGTGTGTTTGACAGATGTTTTTATCACAGACAGAAATATAATTGCAAACATATGAGTAACAAAAGCTTATATTGACAGTTAGAATGAGTTAATGTAGCAAGTCAATATTTGCAGTGTTGACTCTTCTTCTTCAGGACCTCTGCAATTCTCCCTGGCATGCTCTCAATCAACTTCTGGACCAAATCCTGACTGATAGCAGTCCATTCTTGCACAATCAATGCTTTCATTTTGTCAGAATTTTTAGGTTTTTGTTTGTCCACCGTCTCTTGATGATTGACCACAACAAGTTCTCAATGGGATTAAGATCTGGGGAGTTTCCAGGCCATGGACCCAAAATCTCTATGTTTTGTTCCCTGAGCCATTTAGTTATCACCTTTGCTTTATGGCAAGGTGCTCCATCATGCTGGAAAAGGCATTGTTGATCGCCAAACTGCTCTTGGAGGGTTGGGAGAAGTTGCTCTTGGAGGACATTCTGGTACCATTCTTTATTCATGGCTGTGTTTTTAGGCAAGACTGTGAGAGAGCCGATTCCCTTGGCTGAGAAGCAACCCCACACATGAATGGTTTCAGGATGCTTAACAGTTGGCATGAGACAAGACTGGTGGTAGCGTTCACCTTGTCTTCTCCGAATGAGGCGTTTTTCTGATGTCCCAAACAATCGAAAAGGGGATTCATCAGAGAAAAAAACTTTACCCCAGTCCTCAGCAGTCCACTGCCTGTACCTTTTGCAGAATATCAGTCTGTCCATGATGTTTTTTCTGGAGAGAAGTGGCTTCTTTGCTGCCCTCCTTGAGACCAGGCCTTGCTCCAAGAGTCTCCGCCTCACAGTGCGTGCAGATGCACTCACACCTGCCTGCTGCCATTCCTGAGCAAGCTCTGCACTGCTGGTAGCCCGATCCCGCAGCTGAAACAATTTTAAGAGACGGTCCTGGCACTTGCTGGTCTTTGTTGGGCGCCCTGGAGCCTTTTTGACAACAATGGAACCTCTCTCCTTGAAGTTCTTGATGATGCGATAGATTGTTGACTGAGGTGCAATCTTTCTAGGTGCAATACTCTTCCCTGTTAGGCCATTTTTGTGCATTGCAATGATGACTGCACGTGTTTCTTTAGAGATAACCATGGTTAACAGAAGAAAAACAATGATGCCAAGCACCAGCCTCCTTTTAAAGTGTCCAGTGGTGTCATTCTTACTTAATCATGACAGATTGATCTCCAGCCATGTCCTCATCAACACCCACACCTGTGTTAATGGAGCAATCACTGAAAAGAGGTTAGCTGGTCCTTTTAAGGCAGGGCTGCAATGATGTTGAAATGTGTTTTAGGGGATAAAGTTCATTTTCTAGCCAAATATTGACTTTGCAAGTAATTGCTGTTAAGCTGAGCACTCTTTATAACATTCTGGAGTATATGCAAATTGCCATTAGAAAAAGTGAAGCAGTAGACTTTGTAAAAATGAATATTTGTGTCATTCTCAAAACTTTTGGCCATGACTGTACAATAAACAAAAAAGTTGCACTCTGTAGTGCTAAAGCATGTGAATGTGAAATATATAAAATATGTATAGCAATATGCCTTCTGAATACTAGGAAAAAATTAGATGCTTAGTACCGTATATACTCGAGTATAAGCTGAGATTTTTTAGCCCATTTTTTAGGGCTGAAAGCCCCCCTCTCAGCTTATACTCGAGTCATATACCAGGGGGTCGTGGGGGAGGTGGAGCGCTGCTGTTCTATATACTCACCCCCTCCTGGCGCCGTCTCTGCAGCCCCTGCTCTTCTCCTATGGTCTCCGGCACCTGTGTTCAGCGGTCACGTGGTACCGCTCATTAAAGTCATGAATATGAGCATATTCATGACTTAAATGAGTGGTACCACGTGACCGCTGAAGTTAGGCATAGCTGCCGGAGACTGTGGGAGAAGAGCAGGGGCTGCAATGACCGTGCCAGGAGGGGGTGAGTAAAAACGATATTCACCTGTCCCTGTTCCACCGCTGTGCACCGCTCTGTCCTCGCGTCCTCTGGCTGTAATGTTCAGGTCAGAGGGCGTGATGACGTGGTTAGTGCGCGCCGCGCCCTCTGCCTGGGCATTCACTGACAGAGGACCCGTAAGACAGTGGCGTGCAGCGTGGACCGGGGACAGGTGAATATCGCTGGAGCCAGGGCCTAAGCCGACGGTGACACCGGCACCTGTCCCCAATAGCGCGCCAGTGTCCCGGCTGCTCAGGACACCAGCACCTGGCCCTCAGCGACGAGAGGTGAGTATGTCTTTTTTTTATTATTATTCGCAGCAGCATATGGGGCATAATATATGGGGCATAATAAATGGGGCAGCATATGGGGCATAATAAATGGGGCAGCATATGGGGCAAAATATATGGGGCAGTATCTTATGGGGCATAATATATGGAGCATCTAATGGGGAATAATACAGTTATATGAAAAAGTTTGGGCACCCCTATTAATCTTAAGCTTAATGTTTTATAAAAATTGGTGTATTTGCAACAGCTATTTCAGTTTGATATATCTAATAACTATTGGACACAGTAATGTTTCTGCCTTGAAATTAGGTTTATTGTACTAACAGAAAATGTGCAATCTGCATCCAAGCAAAATTTGACAGGTGCATAAGTATGGGCACTTCACCAGAAAAGTGACATTAATATTTAGTAGATGCTCCTTTTGCAATAATAACAGCCTCTAGTCGCTTCCTGTAGCTTTTAATGAGTTCCTTGATCCTGGATGAAGGTATTTTTTGACCATTCCTCTTTACAAAACAATTCCAGGTCAGTTAAGTTTGATGGTTGCCGAGCATGGACAGCCCTCTTCAAATGATCCCACAGATGTTCAATGATATTCAGGTCTGGGGACTGGGATGGCCATTCCAGAACATTGTAATTGTTCCTCTGCATGAATGCCTGAGTAGATTTGGAGCGGTGTTTTGGATCATTGTCTTGCTGAAAGATCCATCCCCTGCGTAACTTCAACTTTGTCACTGATTCTTGAACATTATTGTCAAGAATCTGCTGATACTGAGTGGAATCCATGCGTTCCTAAACTTTAACATGATTCCCGGTGCTGGCATTGGCCACACAGCCCCAAAGCATGATGGAACCTCCACCAAATTTTACTGTGGGTAGCAAGTGTTTTTCTTGGAATGCTGTGTTGTTTTGACGCCATGCATAATGCCTTTTTGTATGAACAAACAACTCAATCTTGGTTTCATCAGTCCACAGGACCTTCTTCCAAAAAGAAATTGGCTTCTCCAAATGTGCTTTTGCATACCTCAGCCGACTCTGTTTGTGGCGTGCTTGCAGAATTGGCTTCTTTCGCATCACTCTCCCATACAGCTTCTCCTTGTGCAAAGTGTGTTGTATAGTTGACCGATGCACAGTGACACCATCTGCAGCAAGTTGATGCTGCAGCTCTCTGGAGGTGGTCTGAGGATTGTCCTTGACTGATCTCACCATTCTTCTTCTCTGCCTTTCTGATGTTTTTCTTGGCCTGCCACTTCTAGCCTTAACAAGAACTGTCCCTGTGTTCTTCCATTTCCTTACTATGTTCCTCACAGTGGAAACTGACAGGATAAATCTCTGAGACAGCTTTTTGTATCCTTCCCCTGAACAACTATGTTGAATAATCTTTGTTTTCAGATCATTTGACAGTTGTTTTGAGGAGCCCATGATGCCACTCTTCAGAGGAGATTCAAACAGGAGAACAACTTGCAAGTGGCCACTTTAAGTAGCTTTTCTCATGATTGCATACACCTGGCTATGAAGTTCAAAGCTCAATGAGGTTACAAAACCAAAAAAGTGCTTTAGTAAGTCAGTAAAAAGTAGGTAGGAGTATTTAAAACAAGAAAATGATAAGGGTGCCCATACTTATGCACCTGTCAAATTTTGTTTGAATGCAGATTGCACATGTTCTGCTAGTATAATAAACCTCATTTCAAGGCAGAAACATTACTGTGTCCAAAAGTTATTAGATATATCAAACTGAAATAGCTGTTGCAAAAACACCAATTTTTATAAAACATTAAGCTTTAGATTAATAGGGGTGCCCAAACTTTTTCATATAACTGTACATGGGGCAGCATATGGGGCATAAGATATGGGGCAGCATATGGGGCAATATATGGGGCATAATATACAGTTATATGAAAAAGTTTGGGCACCCCTATTAATCTTAAGCTTAATGTTTTATAAAAATTGATGTTTTTGCAACAGCTATTTCAGTTTGATATATCTAATAACTATTGGACACAGTAATGTTTCTGCCTTGAAATGAGGTTTATTGTACTAGCAGAACATGTGCAATCTGCATTCAAACAAAATTTGACAGGTGCATAAGTATGGCCACCCTTATCATTTTCTTGTTTTAAATACTCCTACCTACTTTCTACTGACTTACTAAAGCACTTTTTTTGGTTTTGTAACCTCATTGAGCTTTGAACTTCATAGTGTCGTCACTGCTTTCTTGCTGCTTCCATCCTTTGGCATGCGGTACTGGAGAGAATAAGACACAAGACAGGTAGTATGCGTCAACAGACTCTAACTTTATTACAAAGCATAGGGTTTATATACACACCCTGGAGGCAGGAAAAGGATTTACCATATATGGTCCGATCATACAATTTAGCTGTGCAAACAAAAACTAGTTTCTGTTCCCATGACGCCTATGTTTGAAATATTTTATCTGATTTCACCCGATGACTTAGCAAGGACACGTTAGTTCTATTGATACAAGGAAGGAACATTCAGTTGTTATTTTGACCCAAGGTAACCGTCAGATTAATATAGCATAGATGGGGTCTTTGGACTTGAGGGACCTTATTTTCTGCTATAACAATAGCCAGGTGTATGCAATCATGAGAAAAGCTACTTAAAGTGGCCACTTGCAAGTTGTCCTCCTGTTTGAATCTCCTCTGAAGAGTGGCATCATGGGCTCCTCAAATCAACTGTCAAATGATCTGAAAACAAAGATTATTCAACATAGTTGTTCAGGGGAAGGATACAAAAAGCTGTCTCAGAGATTTATCCTGTCAATTTCCACTGTGAGGAACATAGTAAGGAAATGGAAGAACACAGGGACAGTTCTTGTTAAGGCCAGAAGTGACAGGCCAAGAAAAACATCAGAAAGGCAGAGAAGAAGAATGGTGAGATCAGTCAAGGACAATCCTCAGACCACCTCCAGAGAGCTGCAGCATCAACTTGAAGCATATGGTGTCACTGTGCATCGGCCAACTATACAACGCACTTTGCACAAGGAGAAGCTGTATGGGAGAGTGATGCGAAAGAAGCAATTTCTGCAAGCACGCCACAAACAGAGTCGGCTGAGGTATGCAAAAGCACATTTGGAGAAGCCAATTTCTTTTTGGAAGAAGGTCCTGTGGACTGATGAAACCAAGATTGAGTTGTTTGGTCATACAAAAAGGCGTTATGCATGGCGTCAAAAAACACAGCATTCCAAGAAAAACACTTGCTACCCACAGTAAAATTTGGTGGAGGTTCCATCATGCTTTGGGGCTGTGTGGCCAATGCCGGCACCAGGAATCTTGTTAAAGTTGAGGGACGCATGGATTCCACTCAGTATCAGCAGATTCTTGACAATAATGTTCAAGAATCAGTGACAAAGTTGAAGTTACGCAGGGGATGGATCTTTCAGCAAGACAATGATCCAAAACACCGCTCCAAATCTACTCAGGCATTCATGCAGAGGAACAATTACAATGTTCTGGAATGGCCATCCCAGTCCCCAGACCTGAATATCATTGAACATCTGTGGGATCATTTGAAGAGGGCTGACATGCTCGGCGACCATCAAACTTAACTGACCTGGAATTGTTTTGTAAAGAGGAATGGTCAAAAATACCTTCATCCAGGATCCAGGAACTCATTAAAAGCTACGGGAAGCAACTAGAGGCTGTTATTTTTGCAAAAGGAGGATCTACTAAATATTAATGTCACTTTTCTGGTGAGGTGCCCATACTTATGCACATGTCAAATTTTGTTTGGATGCAGATTGCACATTTTCTGTTAGTACAATAAACCTCATTTCAAGGCAGAAACATTACTGTGTCCAATAGTTATTAGATATATCAAACTGAAATAGCTGTTGCAAAAACACCAATTTTTATAAAACATTAAGCTTAAGATTAATAGGGGTGCCCAAACTTTTTCATATAACTGTATGGAGCATCTTATGGGGCATAATATATGGGCAGCATATGGGGCATAATCTATGGAGCATCTTATGGGGCATAATATATGGAGCAGCATAAGGGGCATAATATATGGGGCAGCATATGGGGCATAATATATGGAGCATCTTATGGGGCATAATATATGGAGCAGCATATGGGGCATAATATATGGAGCATCATATGGGGCATAATATATGGAGCATCATATGGGCATAATATACGGAGCATCTTATGGGGCAGCATATGGGGCATAATCTATGGAGCATCTTATGGGGCCATAACCTTTATGGAGCAGCATATGGGGCATATTCTATGGAGCATCTCATGGGGCCATTATTAACCTTTGTGCAGTATTATATGGGGCATATTTTGTATGGAGCATCTTATGGGGCCATCATGAACTGTATGAAGCATTATATGGGGCTCCTGATTCAAAATGGCTATTCAAAAGCATTTAACCTACTTTAAATTTACTTTTATTGGTATCTATTTTTATTTTTGAAATGTATCAGTAGCTCCCTCATTTTCCACCCTAGGCTTATACTCGAGTCGATAAGTTTTCCCAGTTTTTTGTGGCAACATTAGGGGGGTCGGCTTATACTCGGTTGGGCTTATACTCGAGTATATAGGTACATAATTTGGCCAATTCATGCATGCCCATCAACCAATGACAAGGTGGTCTCAAAACTGATGAGTCCTAATGTGAATAACTCTCTAAGGCCGGGGTCACACTTGCGAGTGTGATGCAAGAAAATTGCGCGAGTCTCTCGCATCAATACCCGTCACTGCCGTCAGCACTTGGGACCGGAGTGTGCGGCTGCATGTATTTCTATGCAGCCGCTCACTCTGATCCGAGTGCCTGGTATTGATGCGAGTTCTCGCTTCACACTCGCAAGTGTGACCCCGGCCTAAGACTGAAGTCTGAATTCCTGAGTAGATGTGAATTCCTCTCTTCCAAGTCTGATTTTATGGGTAGGTAGGACCCTGTTGCCATTGAAATCCACCACATGCTGAAGGGCGGAGTGCTCAATCAGAAATCTAATATACAATGACAAAAAAGACTGACTGGCACTTCCAAGCTAAATTGAACAGGTGCCAACTAGGAGCAGCTACCTCCATATATAATAAACAAAAAAAGTTGCAGTCTGTAGTGCTAAAGCATGTCAATGGTGAAATATATGAAATATGTATAGCAATACGGCTTCTGAATACTAGGAAAAAATAAGACGCGTAGTACATACAGTCAGGGCCAGAAATATTTGGACAGTGACACAATTTTCGCGAGTTGGGCTCTGCATGCCACCACATTGGATTTGAAATGAAACCTCTACAACAGAATTCAAGTGCAGATTGTAACGTTTAATTTGAAGGGTTGAACAAAAATATGTGTTAGAAAATGTAGGAATTGTACACATTTCTTTACAAACACTCCACATTTTAGGAGGTCAAAAGTAATTGGGCAAATAAACATAACCCAAACAAAATATTTTTATTTTCAAAATTTTGTGGCGAATCCTTTGGAGGCAATCACTGCCTTAAGTCTGGAACCCATGGACATCACCAAATGCTGGGTTTCCTCCTTCTTAATGCTTTGCCAGGCCTTTACAGCCGCAGCCTTCAGGTCTTGCTTGTTTGTGGGTCTTTCCCTCTTAAGTCTGGATTTGAGCAAGTGAAATGCATGCTCAATTGGGTTAAGATCTGGTGATTGACTTGGCCATTGAAGAATGTTCCACTTTTTGCACTCATGAACTCCTGTGTAGCTTTGGCTGTATGCTTGGGGTCATTATCCATCTGTACTATGAAGCACCGTCCAATCAAGTTTGCAGCATTTGGCTGAATCTGGGCTGAAAGTATATCCCGGTACACGTCAGAATTCATCCGGCTACTCTTGTCTGCTGTTATGTCATCAATAAACACAAGTGACCCAGTGCCATTGAAAGCCATGCATGGCCATGCCATCACGTTGCCTCCACCATGTTTTACAGAGGATGTGGTGTGCCTTGGATCATGTGCCGTTCCCTTTCTTCTCCAAACTTTTGGCTTCCCATCATTCTGGTACAGGTTGATCTTTGTCTCATCTGTCCATAGAATACTTTTCCAGAACTGAGCTGGCTTCTGGAGGTGTTTTTCAGCAAATTTAACTCTGGCCTGTCTATTTTTGGAATTGATAAATGGTTTGCATCTAGATGTGAACCCTTTGTATTTACTTTCATGGAGTCTTCTCTTTACTGTTGACTTAGAGACAGATACACCTACTTCACTGAGAGTGTTCTGGACTTCAGTTGATGTTGTGAACGGGTTCTTCTTCACCAAAGAAAGTATGCGGCGATCATCCACCACTGTTGTCTTCCGTGGGCTCCCAGGTCTTTTTGAATTGATGAGTTCACCAGTGCTTTCTTTCTTTCTCAGGATGTACCAAATTGTAGATTTTGCCACTTCTAATGTTGTAGCAATTTCTTGGATGGGTTTTTTTCTGTTCTTGCAGCTTAAGGATGGCTTGTTTCACCTGCATGGAGAGCTCCTGTGACCACATGTTTCCTTCACAGCAAACCTTCCAAATGCAAACACCACACCTCAAATCAACTCCGGCCCTTTCATCTGCTTAATTGAGAAAGACATAACAAAGGGATTGCCCACACCTGTCCATGAAATAGCCTTGGAGTCATTTGTCCAATTACTTTTGGTCCCTTTAAAAACAGGGTGGCACATGTTAAGGAGCTGAAACTCCTAAACCCTTCATCCAATTTTAATGTGGATACCCTCAAATGAAAGCTGAAAGTCTGAACTTCAACTGCATCTGATTTGTTTTGTTTCAAATTCATTGTGGTAATGTCTAGAACCAAAATTAGATAAATGTTGTCTCTGTCCAAATATTTATGGACCTAACTGTAATTTGGCCAATTCATGCATGCCCATCAACCAATAACAAGGTGGTCTCAAAACTGATGGGTCCTAACGTGTCTAATATGAATACCTCTCTAAGACTGATGTCTGAATTCCTGGATAGATGTGACTACTAGTGTTGAGCGATACGATACTGCAAATATCGGGTATCGGCCGATATTAGCTGTATCGGGCTTTCGATTCCGAGTACCGATATTTTCGTCATATCGGATACCGGAATCGGATTTGTCACTGTCACTGTGAGTGTCCGTCGGTCGGGTCTGTCAGGAGTCAGCGGCACTTACCTGGCAGAAGATCTCCGGCGGTCACGTCCTGGACTGCTTGATGGCCGCCATTATCTTCTCCCTGGCGGTCACATGCAGTTTTTCGCGATAACTGCAGTGACTGCAGGGTAATCCCGGCCGTAAACCAGTCCGATGACGTCACCGCCGGGGAAGCAGGTAATCAGCTGTGCTGCGCCGGGATGACAGGCTCTGCCTGCCTGCCTGCCTCTGATGTCATTCTGATGTAGCAGAGCTGGATCGTCGTGGGACACTCGTTACTATGGACTGCGTCGGACAGGTGGTATACTGCTGTTTTTTTTTTCATTTTTTTACAGGAGATCAATGGCGTCGCAGGATGAGACTGTAATAAAAGTAATGAAAACTGTGTTGTTTTTTTATTAAATTAAAAAACTTTTTTATGAACATTCACCCGTCCGGGTACATCAACAATTTAACTATTTACATACAGGGACCCTGTCCGGGTTATTTATAATTCTTTGGCAGGGGTGTTCCAGGTACCACCTGGTACTCTTCTGATGCTTGCCAAACATCCGAGACACCAAGGACCACCAGGACCTGATGACGTCGTGTGGCCTGTACAGTCAAGTCGTGACCCGCTATCTGTGTCTGTGTGGCCACCTCTTTCATCTCCCTCCGGGTCTGGAGCCCTATGTCCCGGACTGAACGAACCCCAGGGGGCCTAACAGGCGCCGGGTACGGGCCAGCTATCATTATCATGTCCATAGCTGGGGCTGCTGAGGAGACCACTGAGGGAGGTGTTATGTTACGGTAGCTGAGGAGTGCAGGTAAAAAAGGAAATACACCAGAGCAGTTGGAATCTATGAGATTGCAGTACCCTGACTAACCACCACAACTAGAGGCAGCCGTGAAGCGTTCCTACGATGGTCCTAGACGCCTCGTCACAGCCTGAGAAACTAACTACACCTAAAGATAGAAATAGGAAAGCTATCTGCCCCGGAGCAGAACCCCAAAGATAATAGAAAGCCCCCAAACATGTAATGGCGGTTAGACAAGAGGAAATACTGACACAGAAAGAAAATAGTATGAGCAAACGCTGGGGCCCAAACTATCTAAATAGAAAAGGACAGGAAGGGTACTTACTGCAATCCCAGAAAACCCTGAAAAACACCAACATACTAATTTCAAAATCACCTGAGATCACACGACCTCTACCACCTAAATTAGTTCTCTGGTGTAACAAAAACAGCAGCCACTGAAAAAACTGCAAAAAGCAAAAGTACAAAACACAGTGGCTGGACTAAACTGAGAGGGCAAAAGCCCCCGGAGGGGACCCAGAAGGCCCCCACAGAAGTGCAGGACAAAATGCAAAAATATAGCAAAAACACAAAATAAGAAATTGTCTTATCTGATAGCAGGAGATGCAGACACGACACAGCAGGCTACAAGGGAAACTGGAAAGAAGGATTCAGACCAGAACAATTGATCACCGGCAACCCTGATGGGAAAATGATTCCCTTAAATAAGACCAATCAGTAACACCTGATTCCCAATCCTCACTAGTACCGCTTGTAACCACCAGAGGGAGCCTCTGCTCAGAACTCATCTCAAACCCATTCACAACAGTACCCCCCCCTTGAGGAGGGGTCACCGAACCCTCATTTGAGCAACCAGGTCGGTCAGGATGAGTTCTATGATACGCACGGATAAGTCTCCTAGCATGGATGTCCGAAGCAAACACCCAAGAATTATCTTCCTGACCATAACCTCTCCATTTAACCAAATACTGGAGTCTACGTCTAGAAAAACGAGAATCCAATATTTTCTCAACCACATACTCCAGATTGCCCTCAACCAAAACAGGGTCAGGAGGCACAGCAGCAGGAACCACTGGCTCAACAAACCTCTTCAACAAGGACTTGTGGAACACGTTATGGATCTTAAATGTCCCTGGAAGAAGCAAACGAAAAGAAACAGGATTAATAATCTCCATGATCTTATAAGGTCCAATGAACCTAGGCTTAAATTTAGGAGATGCTACTCTCATAGGAATATTCTTTGAGGACAACCAGACCAAGTCCCCCACTTTAAACCGAGGACCATCAGTCCTATGCCGGTTAGCAAACCGCTGGGCCTTCTCCTGAGAGAGGGACAACCTCTCCACTACCTGGTCCCAAATCTGCTGCATACGCTCAACAACAGAGTCAACACCTGGACAGACAGAAGCCTCCGTCTGTCCTGAAGAAAATCGAGGGTGAAACCCAGAATTACAGAAAAACGGAGACATCAAAGTGGCAGAGCTAGCCCTATTATTAAGAGCAAACTCAGCCAAAGGCAAAAAAGAGACCCAGTCATCCTGATCAGCAGACACAAAGCATCTTAGATAAGTCTCCAATGTCTGGTTTGTTCTCTCAGTTTGACCATTGGTCTGAGGATGAAATGCCGAGGAGAAAGACAATTGAACACCCAGTTTAGAACAAAAAGTCCTCCAAAATCTGGAAACAAACTGGACTCCTCTGTCAGACACAATGTTCTCAGGAATGCCGTGTAAACGAACCACGTGCTGAAGGAACAAAGGCACCAATTCAGAGGAGGAAGGCAACTTAGGTAATGGCACAAGATGTATCATTTTGAAAAACCTATCACAAATTACCCAGATGGTGGTCATTCTCTGAGAAACAGGAAGATCGGAAATGAAATCCATAGAGATATGGGTCCATGGTCTCTTGGGCACAGGCAATGGCATCAACAAACCACTAGAGCGAGAGCAAGGCTTGGAGCGAGAGCAAGTCCCGCAGGACTGCACAAATTCCCTGACATCGCGAGACAAGGTAGGCCACCAAAAGGACCGACTAACCAAGTCTCTGGTACCAAAAATTCCGGGATGCCCAGCCAATGCGGAACAATGAATCTCAGACATCACACTCTTTTTCCATTGGTCCGGGACAAACAATTTTCCAACAGGGCAGCGCTCGGGCCTATCCTCCTGACACCCCTCCAGAGCAAGTCTCAAATTAGGCGAGATGGCGGAAAGAACTACACCCTCCTTCAAAATAACAGAGGGATCAGATAGCTCAGGAGAGTCCGCAAGGAAACTCCTCGAGAGGGCATCCGCCTTAACATTCTTAGTGCCAGGAAGAAAGGAAACCACAAAATTAAAACGTGTGAAAAACAAGGCCCACCTGGCCTGTCTAGGATTGAGTCGCTTGGCAGATTCCAGATAGACCAGATTCTTATGGTCCGTAAGGACCACCACCTGATGTTTGGCTCCCTCCAGCCAATGTCTCCACTCTTCAAAAGCCCACTTCATGGCCAATAACTCCCGATTACCCACGTCATAATTACATTCAGTAGGAGAAAATTTTCGAGAGAAAAAGGCACAAGGGTTACTTTTAGAGGTCTCTGGATCTTTTTGGGACAAAACGGCACCTGCCCCAATTTCAGAGGCATCAACCTCCACCTGAAATGGCAGAGAAACATCAGGCTGCCGTAGAACAGGAGCAGAAGTGAATCTCTGCTTAAGTTCCTGAAACGCAGAGACTGCCTCAGGAGGCCAATTCACCACATCAGAACCCTTTCTGGTCAAATCAGTTAATGGTTTAACAATAACAGAGAAATTACCAATAAATTTACGATAAAAATTGGCAAAACCCAAAAATCTCTGAAGAGCCTTTAATGAAGTAGGTTGGACCCAATCACAGATGGCCTGAACCTTGACCGGGTCCATTTCAATAACAGATGGGGACAAAATGAATCCCAGAAATGAGATCTTCTGTACGCCAAAAAGACACTTTGATCCCTTCACATACAGAGCATTCTCTCTCAAAATCTGGAATACAGTTCGAACATGTTTCACATGAGAGTCCCAGTCATTAGAAAAAATCAAGATATCATCCAAATAAACAATCAGAAACTTGTCCACAAAATCCCTGAAAATGTCATTCATGAAGGACTGGAAGACGGAAGGAGCATTAGTGAGCCCAAAGGGCATCACAAGGTACTCAAAATGCCCTTCAGGGGTGTTAAATGCCGTCTTCCATTCATCCCCGTGCTTAATGCGAATAAGGTTATACGCCCCCCTGAGGTCAAGCTTGGTAAACCAAGTAGCGTTTTTCACCCTGGAAAACAGGTCAGAAATCAAGGGTAACGGGTATTGATATTTCACAGTAATATTGTTCAAGAGACGATAATCAATACACGGCCTTAATGAACCATCTTTTTTGGCCACAAAGAAAAAACCGGCACCTAAGGGTGAAGAGGATGGTCTGATATGACCCTTCTCCAATGATTCCTTGATATAAGACCGCATAGCGTCATGTTCAGGTACAGACAAGTTAAAGAGGCGACCCTTAGGGAATTTACTACCTGGCACTAATTCAATAGCGCAGTCATAGCTCCTATGGGGAGGTAAGGATGCAGATTTACTTTCGCTAAACACATCAGAAAAATCAAACAAAAAGTCAGGAACATCCTCAGCCTGGGGGAGGCAGAAAAAACAGGAGTGTTGGTATTAACACATTGGCAGCCCCAACTGGTTACAGACACAGATTTCCAATCCAAAACAGGATTATGAGACTGTAACCAAGGGAAACCCAGCACGATAATGTCATGCAGATTATATAGAACCAAAAATTTGCAGCACTCCTGGTGATCAGGTTCAACCCTCATTATCACCTGAGTAGAAAACTGGGGTTTATTCTCAGCCAAAGGGGTAGAATCGATCCCCAGTAGGGGAATAGACTTCTGTAGGGGTATCAAGGGAAATCCACAACGTTTAGCAAAATCATAATCCATCAGGTTAATAGCTGCTCCAGAATCAACGAAAGCCTGAGCAGAAAATGAGGACAGAGAGCATATCAGAGTGACAGTTAATAAAAACTTAGTCTGAACACTACCCAAGACAACTGAGCGTGCAAAACGTCTTCCCCGCTTAGGGCAGACTGAAATAGCATGAGAGGCATCACCACAGTAGAAACATAACCCATTGCGCTTTCGAAACTCATGACGCTGTGCCCCAGACACCACTCCATCACACTGCATGGGCTCAGCAGCTGGCTCACAAGGCAACACCACTCCACGCATACTTCTCCGCTCACGCAAACGTCTGTCAATTTGAATCGCTAATGACATAGAATCATTGAGACCAGAGGGGACAGGGAATCCCACCATAACATCCTTTACATTATCCGACAGACCCTTCCGGAAAAGGGCCGCCAAAGCGTCGTCATTCCATTTGGTCAGGACTGCCCACCTACGGAATCTCTGACAGTATAACTCAGCGTCATCAAGCCCCTGATTTAATGCCAACAAGGCTTTTTCAGCTTGATCAGTGATATTAGGCTCATCGTACAATAACCCCAAAGCCTGAAAAAATGCATCAACATCACTCAAAACAGGATCCCAAGGTGTCAGGGAAAAAGCCCAATCCTGAGGATCGCCGCGCAGGAGAGAGATGACAATTTGAACCTGCTGCGCTGCGTTTCCTGAGGACTTAGATTTTAAGGCAAGAAACAATTTACAATTATTTTTGAAATTCTGAAACTTAGCTCGATCCCCTGAAAACAAATCTGGCATGGGGATCCTAGGTTCCACAACAGGCAACCTAGCAAGATATGCAGCAATACTCTGAACCTCAGTGGCAAGCTGATCCACACGGCCAGACAACTGTGCAAACTCCATTGGGAGAAAAGATCCTCCCCAGCACCCAGAGATACAGAGGGAAAAAAAAAAAAAAAAAAAAAAAAAAAATGCAACAAACAGAAAAATATCTCTGACAACTTTTCTTCCTTCAAAATATTTTTTTTTTTCCCTTCTGTGAGTACCATACAATTTTTATGGCCGGTGATACTGTTATGTTACGGTAGCTGAGGAGTGCAGGTAAAAAAGGAAATACACCAGAGCAGTTGGAATCTATGAGATTGCAGTACCCTGACTAACCACCACAACTAGAGGCAGCCGTGGAGCGTTCCTACGATGGTCCTAGACGCCTCGTCACAGCCTGAGAAACTAACTACACCTAAAGATAGAAATAGGAAAGCTATCTGCCCCGGAGCAGAACCCCAAAGATAATAGAAAGCCCCCAAACATGTAATGGCGGTTAGACAAGAGGAAATACTGACACAGAAAGAAAATAGTATGAGCAAACGTTGGGGCCCAAACTATCTAAATAGAAAAGGACAGGAAGGGTACTTACTGCAATCCCAGAAAACCCTGAAAAACACCAACATACTAATTTCAAAATCACCTGAGATCACACGACCTCTACCACCTAAATTAGTTCTCTGGTGTAACAAAAACAGCAGCCACTGAAAAAACTGCAAAAAGCAAAAGTACAAAACACAGTGGCTGGACTAAACTGAGAGGGCAAAAGCCCCGGGGGGACCCAGAAGGCCCCCACAGAAGTGCAGGACAAAATGCAAAAATATAGCAAAAACACAAAATAAGAAATTGTCTTATCTGATAGCAGGAGATGCAGACACGACACAGCAGGCTACAAGGGAAACTGGAAAGAAGGATTCAGACCAGAACAATTGATCACCGGCAACCCTGATGGGAAAATGATTCCCTTAAATAAGACCAATCAGTAACACCTGATTCCCAATCCTCACTAGTACCGCTTGTAACCACCAGAGGGAGCCTCTGCTCAGAACTCATCTCAAACCCATTCACAACAGGGAGGCTGGGGAGATTTACGGCGTGGGGTGGGCACTTGTGCAGAGGCCTGGATGTGGGAGGCTGAAGGCTCCGAGGGACTCACAGGTTTCTGACACTCTGGGGACCAGGGGTCGCACCTGGTGACATTTAGAGCATACCATCCATTGTAACCCCAGTGTCGGGTGTAAGTTACCAAGTCTCCTGGCAACAGGTCCCTCCCCGGGTGTCCTTCTGGGAGGTGAGTCTCCACGTCCCGCCGGGTCACAAACACTTCTAAATAAAGTCCAGGCTCCTGGATGAAGCCCCAACCAGCTTTCA
Organism: Oophaga sylvatica; assembly: GCA_033576555.1. NCBI lineage: Eukaryota > Metazoa > Chordata > Amphibia > Anura > Dendrobatidae > Oophaga > Oophaga sylvatica. The sequence continues at coordinate 266,321,047 of JARQOD010000001.1, forward strand.
ATTTAAAGCTCCGTACTGCACCCTTACGCCGCGGCTCCCTCACCGTACTTTTATCTTTTCTCATCCGGTCCTTATCTGCCCGGTCCTTCTCGATGTGACGTTGGCGAAGCTTCTGGGATTCGCGCTGCTCCCTTTGTCGCTCGGCTTCTCTCTCCCGACGTCTACAGTCTTCCTCCTGACGCCGGTTGTAATTCTCCTCCACCAGCATCTCCATGTCTCCACCATCAAACTGCAGCTTACGATGTCCGGTTTGCGGCAGCTCTCCTGGCGCCCGACAGTCCTGGCGGTGCTCACCTGCGGAGGAAGCAGCCGGCTCTGGAACAGATGACAGTCGGGGCTCCGGTACAGACAGGTAGACCTCTGGTGCCTGCGCGGCCTCCTCCATGAGGACGGGTGTCGCTTCTTCTGTCTCAGCGACAGGGGCAGACAGCGGGATCTGGGGTGCTGCCGGTGCAGCGTTTTTTGCAGGAACGGGTGCCTCCACTGCGACAACGTCAACCGGATCACATTGCAAGGGCTGGGATGCCCGCACGGACTCCTCTACTAGAACGGGTGCCTCACCTTCTGGTACAGACACTTCAGGTAAGAGGGATTGGCGCCGCTCCAAGTTTAGTTTTAGGGCACGCCAGCTGGCTTCCATCCTGGCGACCTCCTCCCGGTGCCGGGCCAGGTCTCTTAGGGTATCCTCCGCTTCTTGCAGCGTAGGAGGGTTTCCAGGCCGGGTGCCCAACGGTGGTTCCGTGGCGATCGGGTCGCTTCCGTGGGGGGAGAGCTCTGACTGCTCCATCCCTTCACACTTCTGCTCGTGTCCATTAGCCATCTCTGCCAAGTCACATGTGTCATTAGCATCTGGAGAGGGCCCCTCTTTTGTAGTGAGGCGGGACCTTCGTGTTAGTTTCCGCACACTGAGGAGGATGAGGAGGCGGAACTCAAGAGCTGTGGGGCACGATCTTACATTGCAGTACCATTTAGAGTGGTCGGCCATCGTTTTCGCGCCACTGAGTGAGTGTACACCCACGAAGAGCACGCCCTTCTTCTTCACCAGTGCCTCGTCGTGACGCAGATATGGCGGAAAAATGGCAAATACATTCTCTGATGATTTTAGCAATTCTCAAGCACAAAACCAGTTCAATTCAGGCACACAGGACTCGCTTATAGCGAGCTACAGAATCCTGTTCGTGACGCCCAAGTTGAGTCGCACAGAGCCAGAGGTTTTGGGGGTACTCGGCACCGAGCCCGTCGACTTCTGTGGGGTATGTCACGGCTTTACCCGGCAATTGAATCAGAGTCTATTTTACTATGTAGAAGTGTATAAACTATAAATATATGTATATATATATGTCACAATGACATGTATATATATATATACATATATGTATTCTATGTGTGTATATTTTGTGTTTACAACGAAAGAAAGTGTTTTTTTAGTTGCGATATTTTGTTCCCATAGACTTACATGGGACTTCCGGTATCGGAATCGGATATCGACGATATTTATTGATATCGGCGATACCATTCCGATCCGATATTTTTAGATATCGAGCAGTATCGCTCAACACTAGTGACTACCTCTCTTCCAAGTCTGATTTTATGGGTAGGTAGGACCCTGCTACAATTAAAATCCACCACATGCTGACGGGTGGAGTGCTCGGTCAGAAAGCTAATATACAGTGGGTATGGAAAGTATTCATTCCCAAGAAGACTCATGGTTGTACTAGCTCAAAAGGGTGCTTCTACTCAATACTGAGCAAAGGGTCTCAATACTTATGACCATGTGATAATTCAGTTTTTCTTTTTTAATTTGCAAAAATTTCTACATTTTTTTCAGTCAAGATGTGGTGCAGAGTGTACATTAATGAGAAAAAAAATTAACTTTTTTGAATTTTCCAAATGGCTGCCATGAAACAAAGAGTGAAAAATTTAATGGGGTCTGAATACATTCTGATCCCACTGTACAACGGCAAAAAAAAAATGACTGGCACTTCCAAGCTAATGAAAGCTAATGAGCAGCTACCTCCATATACGATAAACAAAAAAAGTTGCACTCTGTAGTACTAAAGCATGTCAATGTGAAATATATCAAATACACTGTTTGCATAATTATTAGGCAGGTTGTATTTGAGAGGATTCTTTTTATTATTGAACAACAACTATGTTCTCAATCAACCCAAAAGACTCATAAATATCAAAGCTTAATATTTTTGGAAGTTGGAGTGTTTTTTTAGATTTGGCTATCTTAGGAGGATATCTGTTTGTGCAGGTAACTATTACTGTGCAGAATTATTAGGCAACCTAATAAAAACCAAATATATACCCATCTCACTTGTTTATTTTCACCAGGTAAACCAATATAACAACACAAAATTTAGAAATAAACATTTCTGACATTCAAAAACAAACAAAAAAAAACAGTGACCAACATAGCCACCTTTCTTTACGATGACACTCAAAAGCCTTCCATCCATAGATTCTGTCAGTTGCTTGATCTGTTTACGATCCACATTGCGTGCAGCAGCCACCACAGCCTCCCAGACACTGTACCGAGGGAGTAATGTTTTCCCTCCCTGTAGATCTCACATTTTATGAGGGACTACAGGTTCTCTACGGGGTTCAGATCAGGTGAACAAGGGGGCCATGTCATTATTTTTCTTCTTTAGACCTTTACTGGCAGCCACGCTGTGGAGTATTTGGTGCATGTGATGAGCATTGTCCTGCATGAAAATCATGTTTTTCTGAACGATACACTCTTCCTGTACACTGCTGAGAAGGTGTCTTCCAGAACTGGCAGTACGTCTGGGAGTTGAGCTTCACTCCATACTCAACCCGAAAAGGTCCCAGAAGTTCATCTTTGATGATACCAGCCCATACCAGTACCCCACCTCCACCTTGCTGGCATCTGAGTCGGAGTGGAGTTCTCTGCCCTTTACTGATCCAGCCTCAGGCCCATCCATCTGGCCCATCAAGAGTCACTCTCATTTCATCAGTCCATAAAACCTTACAAAAATCTGTCTTAACATATTTCTTGGCCCAGTCTCGACGTTTTATCTTATGTTTCTTGTTCAAAGGTGGTCGTTTTTCTGCCTTCCTTACCTTGGCCATGTCCCTGAGTATGTATGATAACGTTATAGCACAACCAGAATAGGAGGGTGCTCGAGTAGGGTCCTAATCCCATATATTATATAGTAAGCAAAGCTCGGCACACCAACGGATATATTGATATCCAAAGTGAAATTTATTAACAAGTAGTACATAAACCACCAACGTTTCAGGCTGTGCTCAGACCTTCATCAAGGTACTATTAACAGAAAAATAACAGAATATAAAAAAACAAAAAGCGTATATTGCATGAGCAATTGGAAAATATTTGTTTGAAATAAAGTATATACATGTAGGTAAGTGGGCTCTGTAGGTAAATAATAGTTTATACGAAATAAGCGGAAGTGACATGTCTCCAGACATCTAACTTACATATTCTGTTAAATATAATAGCAGCATGAATGACACCCATAAATCAAACAAAAAGGAAAACGTACCTATATATGTACTGTCACTTCATACACAGATATCTATTTGTAGGTTAGCTCCTAATAGGATAGCAAGGAATGTGCCCATAAGTGGTGAGCGACAGACGTGCAGGTGTCCATAGTAATCATACTCAGTACATACCCCATATGTTCAAGATGATTTCTTAAGTAGGATATTCTGTGGGGTGAGGGGGAATCATAGTTTCAGCGTCTCAGATGACGATATAGCATTGGTGCCAGTGTCAGAGGAGTGACAGATAGTCTTACCGGTGGTTGCCTGGAGCACGGACCCTGGGCGCCGGACGCGGTATCCACCGCTTGTCCTGTGTGCTGCCATGAGGGCCCCATGTCCAGCGTTATATGGAGGACAAAGATGGCGTCTGAAACCGGAAGACACCTTCCGGAAGTGACGTGGGTGTATGTGGGCCTCTTGTGAGGTGGACCAAGATGGCGTCTGAAACGGAAGTCGCTCACCGGAAGTGACCTATTTGTTATGGTAACGGTCACCATGGTAGAAAAAACGATTGCATTCCACTGGTGCCTGTGTTTTTCATTGTGGGTCACAAACGAGCTAATAGATAGTACTCGGTATTGCTGTGCATATAGGTGAAGTGATAGCGCTTAGATAGACAGCGGTGAGCTATATTATAGCCGATGTGGGTGACACAATTCCAAAATAAATGTGTTCAATATTGGCGATTCTGTAAGAGAAGAAAATAGTGTCAATGATATTTTCCTAGGTTTTGGCTTAAAATTGTATTAGAAAACATGCATATAAGTAAAGTATTAGGCATCTTAGAATTGGTTACCTGTGACTAGGACAAATGATGAGACACACAAATATATTCTGTTGTACAGTAAGGCAATCTACCCACGTATACGTATTATGTATATACAGTTAGGTCCATAAATATTTGGACAGAGACAACATTTATCTAATTTTGGTTCTAGACATTACCACAATGAATTTGAAACAAAACAAATCAGATGCAGTTGAAGTTCAGACTTTCAGCTTTCATTTGAGGGTATCCACATTAAAATTGGATGAAGGGTTTAGGAGTTTCAGCTTCTTAACATGTGCCACCCTGTTTTTTTAAAGGGACCAAAAGTAATTGGACAGATTAATAATTGTAAATAAAATGATCATTTCTAGTACTTGGTTGAAAACCCTTTGTTAGCAATGACTGCCTGAAGTCTTGAACTCATGGACATCACCAGACACTGTGTTTCCTTTTTTTGATGCTCTGCCAGGCCTTCACCGCGGTGGTTTTCAGTTGTTGTTTGTTTGTGGGCCTTTCTGTCTGAAGTTTAGTCTTTAACAGTGAAATGCATGTTCAATTGGGTTGAGATCAGGTGACTGACTTGGCCATTCAAGAATATTCCACTTCTTTGCTTTAATAAACTCCTGGGTTGCTTTGGCTTTATGTTTTGGGTCATTGTCCATCTGTAGTATGAAACGACGACCAATCAGTTTGGCTGCATTTGGCTGGATCTGAGCACACAGTATGGCTCTGAATACCTCAGAATTCATTCGGCTGTTTCTGTCCTGTGTCACATCATCAATAAACACTAGTGACCCAGTGCCACTGGCAGCCATGCATGCCCAAGCCATCACACTGCTTCCGCCATGTTTTACAGATGATGTGGTATGCTTTGGATCTATGAGCTGTACCACGCCTTCGCCATACTTTTCTCTTTCCATCATTCTAGTAGAGGTTGATCTTGGTTTCATCTGTCCAAAGAATGTTTTTCCAGAACTGTGCTGGCTTTTTTAGATGTTTTTTAGCAAAGTCCAGCCTAGCCTTTTTATTCTTGATTCTTATGAGTGTCTTGCACCGTGCAGTGAACCCTCTGTATTTAATTTCATGCAGTCTTCTCTTTATGGTAGATTTGATATTGATACGCCTACCTCCTGGAGAGTGTTGTTCACTTGGTTGGCTGTTGTGAAGGGTTTCTCTTCACCATGGAGAGTATTCTGCGATCATCCACCACTGTTGTCTTCCGTGGGCGCCCAGGTCTTTTTGCATTGATGAGTTCACCAGTGCTTTCTTTCTTTCTCAGAATGTACCAAACTGTAGATTTTGCCACTCCTAAAGTTGTAGCAATTTCTCAGATGGGTTTTTTCTGTTTTTTGCAGCTTAAGGATAGCTTGTTTCACCTGCATGGAGAGCTCCTTTGACCGCATGTTTCCTTCACAGCTAAACCTTCCAAATGCAAACACCACACCTCAAATCAACACCAGCCCTTTTATCTGCTTAATTGAAAATGATATAATGAAGGGATTGCCCACACCTGTCCATGAAATAGCCTTGGAGTCAATTGTCCAATTACTTTTGGTCCCTTTAAAAACAGGGTGGCACATGTTAAGGAGCTGAAACTCCTAAACCCTTCATCCAATTTTAATGTGGATACCCTCAAATGAAAGCTGAAAGTCTGAACTTCAACTGCATCTGATTTGTTTTGTTTCAAATTCATTGTGGTAATGTCTAGAACCAAAATTAGATAAATGTTGTCTCTGTCCAAATATTTATGGACCTAACTGTATATACATATGAACATCAAATTGTCATATAAAACACAAAGAGAGATTAACTAGCCAGAAATGTGTGACATTATTTTATGTGAGGAATGACTGAATGTCGTAGTCCCTATTTAGGCCCTTAGGGCTCAGGGTTTGTAACTCGTGTATCCAGAAGGCCTCTCGTTTTTTGAGGAGTCTTATTCTGTCACCCCCTCTACGTAGTGGCTTAATCTCCTCTATTACTTGGTATTTCAGTTGTGCTATTGTGTGATTACAGGTGACGAAATGTTGTGGGATCGGAGTTATAGGTTTTTGCATCTGATGGTCGATTTATGCTTTGAGACCCGGTCTTTTATGGGCTGAGTGGTCTCACCCACATAGAGCAACCCACATGGGCACTTAATGAGATATATCACAAATGATGTGTTGCACGTGTAATAACCTTTGATATTATATCTCTTCCCTGTGTGTGGGTGATGGAAATAATTCCCCTTCTGAACGTTATTACATTGAGTGCAATGTAAACAGGGGAAAGTTCCAAATCTTGGGTTGCTCAGAAACCGTTGTGTTGAAGGGGTCTGTGATGAACCCACATCTGCTCGCACCAATGTGTCTCTAAAGTTGCGCGGTCGTCTGAAACAGGGGAGAAACGGTTCCTTAAATTCGTTTATATTCGGATGTGCCGCTGGACATACTGTCGGTATGTGAGATCATTGCGTGGTACTATTGCGCATGTCTGATTTCGTACTTCCGGCCTCCTATACCGCTGTGCTGCAGGCGTTTGTCTCCATGGGGCCCCATGTGTCTCAGCGCTCTTCCGGCCGAGCGGGCGGGGGTCCGGTTATTATGACAACGGCGTTACAAAATGCTACACGCTGTCTGACTAAGTATGACATGCACTTAGGATTGGGTGATTGTGCAATCAACAGGTGTGCGTCCTAATGGATTCAGGTGTTACTTCCGGCTTTATGTGTATTTAAACACGGCTGATTCATCCATACCCTTGCCCCCTGAAGAAGGAAGGAAGGAACCATCCGAAACGCGCGTTGGGGTGGCAGGGGCAGCTTGTGTGGTTAAGCACTTGTGATTCACTGGTATGTACTTTGCATTCACTTACCTCTCTTAAGTCCATTTGATGAATTATGTATAATTAACTTAGTTTATTGCTTGCAAGCATTAAGAGGTATTGCTGAGACTACTGGTCCACATGCGTTGACCCCTGCCTTGTTTAGGTATATGTATTTCTGGCACATATGTATTTTATCCGCTGTGCGTTTATCTTTTATCTATTGTTATCTAATAAAGTTTTTTTATTTTTGCTTATATTTGACCTTTTGACTGCTTATTGCTTTTTGAGTGTTTCATATTGAATACGCAGTTGGCTCTGTTACAGTCCGTCAGCCTCTAGTCTATACTTGTGACACAGTGTCATTATATTTCCTATTATGGAATGACATCTTTATTGACTGACATGTTGATCTATCGTTACATATGGTTAACAAATGTCTACATGGTAGCGTCTAAAGAGACTCGTTTACTTATATACAGTATATAATATAATATAAAAGGTCCCTTAGTCTGTTTCAGTAGGCTCCACATTCATGGGGAAGACTGCTGACTTGACAGGTGTCCAGCAGGCAGTGATTGACATACTCCACAAGGAGGGTAAGCCACAAAAGATCATTGCTAAAGAAGCTGGCTGTTCATAGAGTGCTGTATCAAGCATATTAATGGAAAGTTGAGTGGAAAATAAAACTGTGGTAGAAAAAGGTTCACAAGCAACTGGGATAACCACATCCTTGAAAGGATCGTTAAGAAAAGGCCATTTAAAAATTTGGGGGAAATTTGCAAGGAGTAGACTGCTGCTGGAGTCATTGCTTCAAGAGCCACCACACACAGATGTATCCTGGACATGAGCTACAAGTGTTGCATTCCTTGTATCAAGCCACTCATGACCAATAGATAGCATCAGAGGCATCTTACCTGGGCCAAGGAGAAAAAGAAATGGACTGTTGCTCAGTGGTAAAAGATGTTGTTTTCAGATGAAAGGTACATTTTGCATTTCATTTGGAAATCAAGGTCCCAGAGTCTGGAGGAAGAGTGGAGAGGTACACAATCTGAGCTGCTTGAGGTCTAGTGTGAAGCTTCCACAATCAGTGATGGTTTCGGGAGCCATGTCATCTGCTGGTGTAAGTCCACTGTATTTTATCAAGACCAAAGTCAGCGCAGCCGTCTACCAGGAAATGTAGAGCACTTCATGCTTCCCTCTGCCAACAAGCTTTTTGGAGATGGAAATTTCATTCTCCATCAGGACTTGGCACCTGTCCCACTGCCAAAAGTACCAATACCTGGTTTACAAGCAGTAGTATTACTGTGCTTGATTGGTCAGCAAACTCGCCTGACCTTAACCCCATAGAGAATCTATGAGGCATTGTCAAGAGAAAGATGACAGACACCAGACCCTACAATGCAGACGAGCTTAAAGCAACCCAAGCTTCCATAACACCTCAGCAGTGCCACAGGCTGTTCGCCTCCATGCCACGTCGCATTGATGCAGTAATTGATGCCAAAGGAGCCCGACCAACTATTGAGTGCATTTACTGAACATACATTTCAGTAGGCCAACATTTCGGATTTTAAAATCATTTTTCAAGCTGGTGTTATAAAGTATTCCAATTTACTGAGATAATGACTTTTGGGTTTTCATTGGCTGTAAGCCATAATCATAAACATTAACAGAAATAAATACTTGAAATAGATCACTCTGTTTGTAATGACTCTATATAATATAGAGTTTCACTTTTTGTATTGAAGAACTGAAATAAATTAACTTTTTGATGATATTCTAATTTAGTGAGAAGCATCTGTATGTTATATCTGCATATATTTGAATCCATGTATGTTATATGTATTGCCTGCTTTTAACTAATCTGAATTCCGATTAGGGGTTTTATTTGGTTTTATTAAAGGTTATGTTTTAAGGTACTCTTTGCTGTATACACATTAATTACCAAGAGACTTTTGGGTGACTTATTGCCTTTGTATGCCCTTGCTGGTATAATAATATGTGTTATCCTTAACTCTAGTTCTTCATTTAAAATTATTTGCTAATTTCTTAATATATAACGACTGCAACTTTGTTTCTGATATTGAGTTCCCAGTCCCCAGCAAAGATGTCAAATTAGGCTGCCTCCGCTCACCACTAGAATAAACCTAAAACCAAGCTCAGGCTGGCTGTAGTATGCATGCCCTGTACAAAGACAGAAATCTGAAGCCATGGAACAGAGAACTGCCTGTGCTCCCTTGTTCTGCACTATGAAGGCTTCTTTGACTGTACTGCATTACTTTTTCACAGACACTTTCAAAATGTGAAGCTTGTTACACAGTATATAGAAGCCTCTTTATTTATGAACTTGCTCATATGGCCATATTTGTTACTATGAACTAGGTTGACAATCTTAATATAGATTTGTAGCCTTTTTTTTAGCATTGTACCTTCCAGATTTTCTGGCAAAATGCTCAGTGCGAGTTAGTTTTGCTCACTGGCTTGTCAGAACATATTTTGTGAAAGAGACATACTTAGCATTCTAAATCCCAAAATGTGAAAGCTTTTATTCAAGAAAAATGAAGTAAAGCCATATAATTAGAGCATAAAGAAGTTACAACCAAAAAACAAACTCAAGAAAATGATTCTTTGCTGGACGTCACCGAAGGTGTGTGGATGCCACGGCGCAGAAAATGAGGACACAGCGGTAACTTAACCAAAGAATATTTTTTAATCTAATACAACGGTTTAGTTGATTAGGGTACAGAATTAAATAGGATTGGCAATTTATAGGACTGCAGTGAAGTATTTTACAATGGAAATGTATACCCCTTTTTGAGGGTAGGAGTTCCTATAACAATTCTAACAATGAAAACTCTGTCTTACAAGGCATCAAAAAAATAATGTTTAGTATGACATCTCGGTCCGACAGTGAGTGTGGAAAGTATTCACATTCCTTTAAATTTTTTACTCTTTGTTTCATTACAGCCATTTAGTAAATTCAGAAAAGTTCATTTTTTCTATTAATGTGCACTCTGCATCCCATCTTGACTGAAAAAAACAGAAATGTAGAAATTTTTGGTAATTTATTAAAAAAGAAAAACTGAAATGAGAAAAAAAAAGAACTTTTTTGCATTTACCAAATGGCTGCAATGAAACAAAGAGTGAAAAATGTAAAGGGATCTGAATACTTTCCGTACCCACTGTAATGCCCTGGTCCATAGTGCGTCATAGTCAGTCTCATACAGTCTCATTTCTGTCCAGGCGTATTTCAGAGTTTTATTTTTTTAAACCCCTTTATCCCATCAGACATACTTTTCCGTCCATGTGACCCTGGACCTAATTCCGAAGGACGGAATAGTACGTCATATGCGATTAGCTGCGATCAGCTTCCGCTTCACATCTGACACCCGGCACTATGTGCCAGGAGCGGTCACGGACCGCTCCCGGCACATTAACCCCTGGCACACTGCGATCAAAGATGATCGCAGTGTTCCGGAGGTATAGGGAAGCATCACGCAGGGAGGGGGCTCCCTGCATGCTTCCCTGAGACCCTCAGAACAGAGCGATGTATCGCGCTGTTCTGAGGGACCCTCCTCCCTGCATGATCCTGGATCCAAGATGGCCATGGGGTCCTTTCAGTCCTGCAGGGAGGCGACTTCCTTTAGTGCCTGCTGAGAGCAGGCGCTGAGAAAGCCTGCAGCACTGCCAGTCAGATCGCTGGTCTGACAGAGTGCTGTGCACACTGTCAGACCAGGGATCTGACATTATACAGTGATGTCCCACCCTGGGACAAAGTAAAAATGTAAAAAAAATAAAAATAACATGTGTAAAAAAAAATTCACAAATAAAGAAAAAAAATGTTCCCCAATAAATTCCTTTCTTCATGTAAATAAAAAAAAACACAATAAAAGTACACATATTTAGTATCATCGCGTCCGTAACGACCCGCCCTATAAAACTGTCCCATTAGTTAACCCCTTAAAAAAAAAAAAAAACAAGGCTAAAAAAACAATGATTTATCATCATTCCGCCGAACAAAAAGTGGAATAACACACGATCAAAAAGTCGCATATAAATAAACATGGTACCGCTGAAAATGTCATCTTGTCCCGCAAAAAACGAGCCACCATACAGCATCATTAGCGAAACAATAAAAAAGTTAAAGCTCGCAGAATAAAGCGATGCAAAAATAATTATTTTTTATATATAATAGTTTTTATTGTATTAAAGCGCCAAAACATAAAAAAATGATACAAATGAGGTATCGCTGTAATCGTACTGACCCGGAGAATAAAACTGCATTATTAATTTTACCACAGTGGAATGGTATAAACGCGCCCCCAAAAGAAATTCATGAATTGCTGGTTTTTGTTCATTCTGCCTCCCAAAAAATCATAATAAAAAGCGATCAAAAAATGTCATGTGCCCAAATATGGTACCAATAAAAACGTCAACTCATCCCGCAAAAATAAGACCTTACACGACTCTGTGGGCAAAAATAAGAAAAAATTATAGCTCTCAAAATGTGATGATGCAAAAACTAGTTAGGGAAAAATAATAAAATTAAAAAAATTCTATTTATTTCCATTTTCCCATTAGGGTTAGGGTTGGGGCTAAAGTTAGGGTTAGAGTTGGGGCTAAAGTTAGGGTTAGGGTTGGGACTAGGGTTACGGGTGTGTTAGGGATAGGATTGTGGTTAGGGTTATGATTAGGGTTGGGATTAGGGTTAGGGGTGTGTTGGGGTTAGGGTTGGAGTTAGAATTGGGGGGTTTCCACTGTTTAGGCACATCAGGGGCTCTCCAAGCACGACATGGCGTCTGATCTCAATTCCAGCCAATTCGGAGTTGAAAAAGTCAAACGGTGCTCCTTCCCTTCTGAGCTCTGCCATGCGCCCAAACAGTAGGTTACCCCCACATATGGGATATCAGCATACTCAGGACAAATTGCACAATAACTCTTGGGGTCCAATTTCTTCTGTTACTCTTGGGAAAATAAAAAATTGGGGGCGAAAACATCATTTTTGTGGAAAAAAATATGATTTTTTATTTTTATGGCTCTGCGTTATAAACTTCTGTGAGGCACTTGAGGGTTCAAAGTTCTGCAATGCAAGACGGCACTACTTCACTTCCGAGCCCGACGTGTGCCCTTACAGTAGTTTTCTCCAACATATAGGGTATCAGCGTACTCAGGACAAATTGGACAAACTTTTGGGTCCAATTTCTCCTGTTACCTGTGGGAACATAAAAAACTGGGGACTAAAAGATCATGTTTGTGGAAAAAATATGATTTTTTTATTTTCACGCCTGGGCGTTATAAACTTCTGTGAAGCACTTTGGGGTTCAAAGTGCTCACCACACATCTAGATACGTTCCTTTGGGGGTCTAGTTTCCAAAATGGGGTCAATTGTGGGGGTTTACAATGTTTAGGAACATCAGGGCTCTCCAAACTCGACATGACACCGCAGACCATTCCATCAAAGTCTGCATTACTAAACATCACTACTTCTATTCCGAGCCCCAATGTGTGCCCACACAGTAGTTTTCTCCCACATATAGGGTATCAGCGTACTCAGGACAAATTGGACAACTTTTGAGGTACAATTTCTCCCCTTACCCTTGGGAAAATAAAAAATTGGTGTTGTGGGGAAAAATAGGATTTTTTATTTTCATGCCCCTGCATTATAAACTTGTGTGAAGCACTTGGGGGTTTAAAGTGCTCACCACAGATCTAGATAAGTTCCTTAGGGGGTCTAGTTTTCAAAATGGGGTCACTTGTGGGGGTTTATACTGCTTAGGCACATCAGGGTCTCTGCAAACTGAACATGACAAGCATCAAAGTCTGCATTCCAAAATATCATTACTTCCTTTTGGAGCCCTGCCGTGCGCCCAAACAGTATTTCCCCCCACATATTGGGTAACAGCATACTCAGGACAAATTGGACAACAACTTATGGGGTCCAATTTCCTTGTGAAAAATCAAAAATAGCAAAATTGGGGACTAAAAATCATCATTTTCACACCCAGGCATTACAAACTTTAGTGAAACACTTGGGGGTTGAACGTGCTCACAACAGATCTAGATAAGTTCCTTAAGGAGTGTAGTTTCCAAAATGGTGTCACTTGTGGGGGTTTTCCACTGTTTAGGCACATCAAGGGCTCTCCAAACGCGACATGGCAAACAGCCAATTCTGCATTGAAAAAGTCAGACTGCGCTACTTCCCTTCCGAGCTGTGCCATGCACCAAAACAGTGGTTTACCCCACATATTGGGTATCAGCGTACTCAGGACAAATTGCACAATAACTTTTGAGGTGTTGTTACCCTTGGGAAAGTAAAAATTGGGGTGAAAAGATAATTTTTGTGAAAAAAATATGATATTTTAATTTTACGGCTCTACGTTATAAACTTGTGTGAAGCACTTGGGGGTTCAAAGTGCTCACCACAGATCTAGATAAGTTCCTTAGGGGGTCTAGTTTCTAAAATGGGGTCACTTGTGGGGGATTCCCACTGTTTAGGCACATCAAGGGGCTATACAAATGCGACATGGCGTCCAATGTCGATTCCAGCCAACTTTGGTTTGAAAAAATCAAATGACGCTCCTTCCCTTACGAGATCTGCCATGCACCCAAACAGTGGTTCCCCCCCACATATGAGGTATCAGCGTACTCAGGACAAATTGGACAACAACTTTTATGGTCCAATTTCTCATGTTACTCTTGGAAAAATAAAAAATTGGTGACTTAAATATAATTTTTGTGGGAACAAAATAGGATTTTTTATTTTCATGCCGGGGCATTATAAACTTGTGTGAGACACTTGGGGGTTCAAAGTGCTCACCACGAATCTAGATAAGTTCCTTAGGGGCTCTAGTTTCCAAAATGGGGTCACTTGTGGGGGGTTTCCACTGTTTAGTCACATCAGCGACTCTGCAAACTGAACATGACACCCATCAAAGTCTGTGTTCCAAAACGTCATTACTTCCTTTCCGAGCCCTGAAGTGCGCCCAAACAAAATTTCTCCCCCCACATATCGGGTATCAGGGTACTCAGGACAAATTGGACAACTTTTGGGGTCCAATTTCCTTGGGAAATATCAAAAATTGGGGACTAAAAAATCATTTTTATGGAATTTTTTTTTTCCACACCCAGGCATTATAAGCTTTAGTGAAACACTTAGGGGTTCAAAGTGCTCACAACAGATCTAGATAAGTTCCTTTGGGGGTCTAGTTTCCAAAATGGTGTCACTTGTAGAGGATTTCCACTGTTTAGGCACTTCAGGGGCTCTCCAAACATGACATGGCGTACAATCTCAATTCCAGCCAATTTTGGTTTGAAAAAGTCAAACGGCGCTCCTTCCCTTCCGAGCCCAGACAGTGGTTTTCCCCCACATATGGGGGAGAAATTTCACAACTTTTTCTGTCCATTTTCTCCTTTTACCCTTGTTAAAATAAAAAATTGCTTGTAAAAGATCATTTTTGTGACTAAAAAGTTAAATGTTAATTTTTTCCTTCCAAGTTGCTTCAGCTCATGTGAAGCACATGAAGGGTTAATAAACTTCTTGAATGTGGTTTTGAGTACCTTGAGGGGTGCAGTTTTTAGAATAGTGTCACTTTTGGGCATTTTCTGCCATATAGACCCCTCAAAATACTTCAAATGTGAGTGGTCCCTAAAAAAATGGTTTTGTACAATTTGTTGTAAAAATGAGAAATCATGGTCAACTTTTAACACTTATAACTTCGTAACAAAAAAAATTTGGTTTCAAAATTGTGCTGATGTAAAGTAGACATGTGGGAATTGTTATTTAGTAACTATTTTGTGTGACATATTTCTCTGTTTTAAGGGAATAAAAATTCAAAGTTTGAAAATTGCAAAATTTTCAAAATTTTTGCCATTTTCCATTTTTTTCATAAATAAACGCAAGTTATATTGAAGATTTACCACTATTCATGACGTACAATATGTCACGAGAAAACAGTCTCAGAATCGCGAAGATCCTTTGAAGCGTTCCAGAGTTATAACCTCATAAAGATACAGTGGTCAGAATGGTAAAAATTGGCCCGGTCATTAACGTGCAAACAACCCTCGGGGGTAAAGGGGTTAATTTTGTGGAAGTATGGTTGAAAAGCAATGTCTAATTTTCATTTGCTCATTTTCATAGATTTTTGATTTACTATTTAAATATTTGTCAGATTCAAATTATTTCTGTCACCATTGTGGGTTTTTCCATCATTTAATGAGGGGTACCAACAATTTTGACCACGTGTGTATTTTAGAACTAAAAAAACTTAGTTGCTGTTATCGAATTTTAACTTGGACCGTTTTTCTCATTCCTGTTTCTCTTCCTTCCTTCACCTTCCCTGCTTAATCCATCACTTAACAAATTGGAAATGTTGGACATGTTTGTTTTTGTCCATAATATTTTTACTACAGTCTACACACATGCATTTTTGGGATTAATTCTGTCTTTGAAGCTCTCTTCAGTTTTATACTATACTATACTATACTGATATTGTAGTTTGTTCAATGTGTACTGAGTATAATTGGTTCTTATGATAATATAAATGAGCATTTTATAAGTCTAGATGAATCAGAACTCATAAAACACTAACTTTATTATCAAATGGGAAAATTTTCTAAAAGTATTTGATAGCCATTCTGGCCTTCTGTCAATAATTGACAGGTCACTCCTAATCCCCCAACCGAGACATTGCGCAGGCAGCATCAATCCCTAGGGTGGCAAGTGTGCAGATTGATAGTTCGGCTCTCACAACATCATCAGGACCCTGCTATGCTTTTACCACCCCAATGAAAGATGGCGCTTGTGCAAGAACTGAGGTGGACAAGAAATTGGTGACCTGATAGTTACTGACTAGAGGCAAACAGTGGGTGAAGAAATAAGGAGAGATGCCAGAAACCTGTAAGTTCGGTACCAACCCTACTGCACTTGTGGCTCAATTGCATAAAAATGTGTCAATGGATTACTCAAAAGTGAAAATTGTGTTTTGAAATTAATCAACATTACAGTGACTTTACAGAGATGACATTAATTTGTAGTGTAAAAACCTTAAGACAAGTTCCCTTTACAAGGAAAGAGACTGTGAGAGTGCCAGAAATGTTTGAGTGCATTCCTTCAAGTACCATCAATTTTACTTTTTTTTGCTCTTCTTCATATCTTTTTCTTGCTTGTTATTTCTTCTTCTTCCTTTTTCCTTCTCTCTATCTATTTCATTGTCTCCACCCTTTTTTTTCTTCTCTCTTGACTTCTTATTAGAGATGCAACACCTGAAGAGTAAAGTTCGATGTCGGTACCGAATACCTTATGTTTGGGCATGGACCCCGAAGGCGGACTTCTCAAGGAAGTTTGTTATTGCTCAGGTTTGGCAGCCTGAACATTGGGTGTTTCCCACACTGTCATCTGCATGACAGAATGAGAAACAACACTGGCTCTAATCAGCGGTAAGTTCATTACGGCCGGTAAGAGAGCTGTCGTTTCCACACGTCAGATGACTGGTGGTAAAAAGGTTACCTCTCATCACACTCATTGACTGATGAGAGCGTACAACTCTCAGCAGCCTACGCCTGCTGTCACTGATAACAGCAAGAGCAGGCGCCATTGATGGGAGTATTCATCAGCGGAATCTGTGCTATAAATAAATTTACAAAAGAAAATGATATGGGGTTTCCTCTATTTTTGATAAACAGCACAGCAAAACTGACAACTGTGGACTGCAGCCACTCAAAAATGACGTGTGGGTCCCCCCTATATTTAGTAACCAGCAAATGCTAAACAGACAGCGGGGGACTGATGTTAATAGCCTAGGAAAGGGCCATGATTATTGTCCCCTTACCCAGACTAAAAACAAACTCTCAGCGCCCTGAATTGGCACATTATTAAGATGCATCAAATCTAGCACTTAGCCTTGCTCTTCTCACTTGCCATGGTGCGGTGACAAGTGGGGTAATATTTCTGTGATTGATGTCAGCTTTGTATTGTCAACTGACATCAAGCGCAGGGGTTAGTAATGGTGAGGCATCTATAAAATACCCCCATTACTAACCCTATAATTAGATTGTAAAAATGACAGCCAGAATAAAATCCTTTATTTGAAAGAAAGACACAGACTCTTATTTGAAATAAAAATAAAAAGCACAGTTATACTCACCTTACGCCTAATCCAAAACAACGAATGTTTGGGTCCCCCATTCATCTGAATAGGGTCTGGGGTGGGGTATTGTTCGGATACATGAACCAGACTTCTTTTCAGATGTTCGGTAGGACCTGAACATCCATAAGTTCGCTCATCACTATTTCTCTGCTAACATCTATATGGCGGTATTTGCGGACCAGTATGTGTACAAATCCATCTACTGGTGCCATGTCCGGGTGCTACATCGATGACATTTTTTTCATTTGGGATGGTAGACAAGATGACTTCTTGTGTTTTCAAAATTGAGATTAATACTGTTTTTCCGGAATTGAAATTTACTTTGACTAGTTCTACTGAACGAGTACAATTTTTAGACACAATAGTGTATAAAGATGGTAGTTCCTTGCGTACAGATTTATTTGTTAAGGATGCAGATAGGAATAATTTACTCCTATATAACAGTAATCATCCCAGGAAGATGGTGGGATGTTCGTAGTATAGTATCAGATGAGGAAAGGTTGATCACAGATTCGATGAAATGTGCAATAAATTTATTATGAGGGGTATCCGAGAAGAGAGATTAACAGATAGATGTAGGCAAAGGGAAAAGGAAAAATAGGAAGATAAGGTCAGCTCACCAGTCTCTGTAGCAGTCCACAATCTTCACACGCACGAAGCCACCTTGATCAGAGGCGTTGGCTGAGGCAAAAACATGAGGAAAGAATCTCCAGCGCGGAAATAAATAAAAATCAGTATTTATTATAAAAAAAATTATTAAAATCCATCTTGGGTGGAAAAAACAGACAAAATTGCAGGTGGGTTCCTTGGTGGTCCGAAACCAACGCGTTTCGACCTAGCAGGTCTTATTCATGAAACCGTATAAGCAAACATAAGAGTACAATTAGGACTAAGTTAGTAGATTTACATGTACCTAAACATTTCAGTGAGTCTAGACATTCGATCAACCAACTTAGGTTTAGAATGATAGATGGTGTTCCGATACAGAGAAGGGTAGGGGATAGACTGAGGATTTTAAAGAAAAAAGGGAAGAAATAGATCGCCATTTTGGGAACATGACAGCCGAGGGGACTTAATGTAGATTACAATTTACAAGTTTGTATATCTTAAATATTCCCTTCCTCTTTCTGTAGGGATTCCATCTTCGAATGTGTTTTTTGTTTTTTTGTTGTTTGCATTATGTATAATTTTTTCACCATGCCTGCTTTTTCTCTCCCAACAGTCATGTGACAATAAATAAAATTGTGTATATGTATATTGTCTGTTAATATTACTTTGTTAAGTTCTGAGGACTTCGTCAATTATTTTTGGTGATTTATATGGGAGTTTTCTTCTGTCTTTCCTTTGAAGGTCAGAGTTTAATGCTCCATCATATATTCCCGCTATTAGAGATACGATCGGTAACACTGTCCCATATAATATTCATTAACATATGACGTGAGGATTCTGGGCAGTGACTAGGTATAGTCAGGTGACTAAATTGCTATGGTGATGGCAGGGCGCTTCTTCCTCCACACAGTATGGGCGCTCTGACCGCTGTGTTTGTGAGCGGTAATGTGATATGGTCATGTGGCAGCTTCCTGACATCAGCGCTGGTAAGGGGATGATGGAGCAGTGAATGAAAGGCTTTAGATACAAGATAACAGTGTAAAGGTCTCTGATTAGTTAGTAACCCAAGCGGTTTGAGAGCCAAAGATGATAGTGATTTGGATTGGATCTTTATAGAGTAAACAGTGGGGTGAGTCCGGCTAGGGTTTTGGTTTCTATACCAATGATTTTGCTTTATTTTGATTGGTTGTGTCTTTTTGTACTGAAGATTTGTTTGTTTTTTTCTTTTTTGTGGTTTATGATTCTTTATTGATTGCTCTTATGATTGTACTTATGAGATACATGTGATGATAAGAATACTTATGATAAATTTATGTATATTTTTTATTTGAAGTGGGCAGGACCTTGTAAGTAGAGTTGAGAAAAATAGGTCGGTCAGATTCATAAGTCACGGACTTTCGCCAAAGTCCATAGCGTGAAGTTGGCCATGCGGTCGGCAAAACGAGCGCCAAAGTCAGATTTCCCAGAATGCTTGCAGGCGCCTTTCTTCAACCAATGAGCAAGGACGTACTCTGTGGGCAACGAGATGACATGGGCAGCGTCCACCACCATCTTAGAGAAGGGCATTGCAGTGATTGGCTTGCTTTGGGGTGCATCATAGTGTCTATAAAAGCCCTGACCGCCGACCTCCATTTTACTTCTGACGATCTTAACAGTAGGGAGAGGTTGCTTGCTGTTTATCAGTAGGGAGAGAGTTAGGGCTGGAAAGAGAAGTTCTTCTGTGCTTGTGCTGATAGCAATTGTGCTGTACAGTTAGTGTGCAGTGACAGGGGAGGATGTTCTTGTGTGCAGCAGCGCTGGTTATTAGGCTGCCTGATAGCTGTATTGCTGTGTGTACACTGCTGTGCAGACTGCTTTTTACACAGCACTAATACTTTTATTTTTTTTTCTGCACAGTTACTGACCGTTCATTTTTTCCCAAACCATATAGAGCTGTACGCTCTTCACAAACTATCGTGTACCGGCTGGTATCACAGACAAATACATGCTGACTATCTCTGTGTGACTCCGGAAATTTATACGGAGATTTAAATTTTTCCCTACACCGTATACAGCTGAACGCTTCTGATACTGTACCGTATATCTGCTGTTTGTATTACGGTCAAATCCATACTGAGTGAGCGTCTGTGTTTGACTCCGGAAATTTATACGCTCCTCATAAAGTACCATATATCTGCTGGTATTTTTGGTACATTTTTCCAAACATGAGGAAGTATGGTGGAAGAGGCCAAGGATGTGGGTGGGGGGACAGCTGGTACTGATGGTGGTGGTGGTACTTCTGCTGGTAGTGCGAAAAGCACAATAACACCTAAGGTAGGAGGTATTGAGCCTGCGTCATCGTCTGGCTCCAGAAGGCCTGAAAGGCTCCCTTTTCTGGGAGTAGGTAAACCACTTTTCAAGCCGGAGCATCAGGAACAGGTTTTGGCTTACATTGCCGAAACAAACTCCAGCTCTATCGCCTCCTCTTCTGAAATTTCAAAAACTGCAAGCACTGAGTCGTCAGTGCAGGCTCCTGGTCAGGAACAACAGCTTTCCTTGTGTCCTTCACCCCCACCAAAAGTGAAAGATGCAGCAGGCCATACTTCAGATTACTCCATGGAGTTCTTTTCACATACCATGCCTAACTTATCAAGTCAAATCCTGAATTCCCCAGTCCAAGATGAATATGACATGGAGTGCACTGATACACAGCCAATGCTATATGATTCTGTGATTCTGCTGGTACATTCACCCAGAGCACTACATTGCCCTCGCAGTCTACTGAGCCAGAATCTGATCCTGTTGAAACTCAGGTGACCCTTGCCGCATACTATACCACCTTACACGGTGACACAGAGGAAGGTGCAGATGAAATTGAAGAGGAGGTGACGGATGACCCAGTTGTTGACCCAGATTGGCATCCATTGGAGGAAGAGGGTGCCGCTGGCAATAACTCAGAAGAGGAGGAGATCCGCAGCAGGCATCGACATCGCAGCTGCGGTTATCTGGCAGGCCCGTAGCAGTCCAAAACAGTCTTAAAAAAACAAAAAGAGTTGCAGGACAGCTTGGCCAGATGGTCAAATTAGCGCAGCGTGCAAGCCCTGAAAAGTTATACCATAGTAGGAAGAGTGCAGTGTGGCACTTTTTTGACCAAAATCCTATTGATAAGGAAAAGATTATCTGTAAGAAGTGCGGAAGGACCTTTAGCCGAGGGAAAAATCTCAGAAATTTGAATACCAGTTGCATGCTTAGCCATGTAAACACCATTCACTTGCAAGCGTGGACGGACTACAAAACCTCAGGTAGCACACGTGCACCTGCTCTGACTGAAGGTAGCCAGCAATGCTACATCGCTTCCCCCAATGTAAGCTCACCACCAGCAAGAAATGTTGAGGTGTCGTCGCAAGGCCAAAGCAGTCAGTGAATCCCAATAGTTTTCCAACGAAAGACTGCATGTAGGCCATCACCACCACCATCACCAACCTCCTTTCATTCTGCCATGTCCACCGCTAGTTCCACCATATGCAGCTCTGAAGTCCAGCTCACCGTAGCAGAGACTCTGAGTAGGACTAGAAAGTACTCATCCTCTCATCCGCGCACACTGGCTTTGAACGCCTACATTGCCAAACTGATCTCATTAGAGATGATGCCCTTCCGTTTGGTTGAAAGCGCAGCGTTCCGAGAGCTCATGGCCTATGCTGTCCCACGCTATGACCTACCCAGTCAGCATTTATTTGCTAGAAAAGCCATCCCTGCCCTCCACCTGCATGTGAATGACCGTATTGTCCATGCACTCGAACAATCAGTGAGTGGAAAGGTGCACCTCACAACGGACGCATGGGCCAGTAGGCATGGCCAGGGCGGTTATGTGTCCATCACTGCCACTGGGTTAATGTGGTGGATGCAGGGTCCACAGGGGACAGCGGCGGTGGGACAGTGTTGCCTAGCCCATGGTATAGGCAACAGTTGGCTGTAGGCGTTCGACCCTCCTCCTCCTCCTCCCCCCAGAAGCAAAAGCTCCCCTATTGATGTTCTCCCTCACAGTTCATTCCCCTTTGACTACTGGGCCTGTAAACTGGACATCTGGCCTGAATTGGCACAATATGCCTTACAGGAGCTCGCTTGCCCTGCTGGTAGTGTGCTATCAGAAAGAGTCTTCAGTGCTGCTGGATCAATCCTGACAGAAAGAAGGACCCGGCTGTCGACCCAAAATGTAGGTGATCTCACCTTCATTAAAATGAACCATGCCTGGGTTTCAAAGGATTTTGTACCACCTTCCCCTGATAACACATAGGTTGCCAGCAAAATGGCTCGCTTTGTCCTCCTCTTCCTCCAACTTCTCCAATTCCTCCATTTGCAGCTGCTGAACGTCCAGCCTACACCTCTACATATGCCAGTTTTTTCCACCTCCCTAACTGGGCTGTACTCCCCCCAGGACAGGCATCAGAACCTGGTGTTTGCTCAGGGCCCCAGCACTTGCAATACTTAACTCTCCCTGCTCCACCGCTGTGATGTCTACCGCGTTTCCTGACAGTGACATTCAGGTCAGAGAGCGCTATGAGTCACGTCTGTGCGCCCTCTGCCTGAACAGTCCAAGTGCAGAGAGCTGGAACATGGCGACGCTGAGGAGTCCATAGTAGAGCAGTGCCCAGCGAGGAGAGGTATTTCATTTTTTTTAATGTTTGGAGCAATATATGGGGAGCATTATACACCGGAGAATTATATACAGTATGGGGCCCATCATACACTTTAGCATCATAGTAGGGCCTATTATACACTGGAGCATTATAAATGGGGCCCATCATACACTGGAGCATCATATACGGGGCCCATTATACACTGGAGCATCATATGGGGCCCATTATATATGGAGCATTATATAGGCCCATCATACACTGTAGCATCATCCATGGAGACTATCATATACTGGAGCATCAAATGGGGCCCATTATATATGGCGCATCATATGTGGCACATTATATATGGAGCATCACATGGAGCCGATTATATATGGAGCATTATATATGGGGACCATTATATTTGGTGCATTATATAGGGCTTATCATACACTGGAGCATCATATATGGGGCCCATCATATACTAGAGCTTCATATGGGGTTCATTATTTATGGGGCATCATATAGGCCCTTTATATATGGAGCATCATATGGAGCACATATGGGGCCTATTCTGTATGGAGCATTATATGGAGCACATTCTGTATGGAGCAATATATGGGGCCCATCATATACTGTATGGAGCAATATGTGGGGCTCATTATACTCTATGGGGACCGTCCTATACTGTATGTCACATTATATGGGGACCATCATATACTGTAGCATTATGTGGAGCTCATCATATACTGTATGGAACATGATATAGGACCATTTATGTATGGAGCAATATATGGGGTTCATTATTCTGTATGGCGCACTATGTGGTGCCCATAAAACTGTATGGAGGACTATACTGTCCAGTTTTTGAGCTATTGTAGAATTTACAATAGATATCACTCATGTAATGTAAGGAGTGAAGTATTTGGCATTGTGCTATACCTATATTTAAAGGGGCCCACTGAGACTCTTTCGCCCGGGGGCCCACGAAAACCTGGAGCCAGCCCTGCCCCCACAACTTTAGCCAAATAACCCCCAGTTTTTAATGCGTTACTACATATTAAACATTAAAGTAAACTAAGGTTGACAAGCTTAAGTAATAATTGATGTCGCTGGCATTGAAATGGGCACTGTAGGTGTGTTTACTGTCCTCCACTCCCTGCCAACTTTTATTCCTCATTGATTTGCATTGGGGTCAGGTGGGGTTTCAGTCGGAACTCCAACTTTTTCCGATAGTCGGCCGATTTCGTTCGACTCGAATTTTGGAAAAGTCGGGTGGTCCGACACCCGACTCGACCCTCTCAGAGGCAAATTCGCTCATCTCTACTTGTAAGTGATTGGTGTGCATGTGCCACCACACTATATAAGGCTGCCATTTTATGTAATGTGCATGCTTGACAAAGACCTATATTGGTCAAAACGCTGCATCATGGCAGAATAAAATTTTGAATTTTTCCATCACCTGGATCGGATGCGCTTCCTTTTTTATGCTGGATTTTTCTGTTTTCCATTGGACAGAGCATGTCCCCGATATTGATGTGCTGTTGGCATTTTTATTTGTTTCTGGATTGTGAGTCATGGGGAAAGCAAAATAATTGTCAACGGATCTACGGAAAAAGGTAGTTAAACCGTATAAAACAGGAAAGGGATACAAAAAGATATTTAAGGAATTGATAATGCCAGTCAGCAGCATTCAAACTGTGATTAACAAATGGAAAATTAGGGGCTCTGTAAAGAGAAACTCACGGTCAGGTAGGCCAACAAAAACTACATCCACAACTGCAAAGAAAAACCCACAAATAACATCAGCTGAAATGCTCGACTCTCTGAAAACTAGCAGTGTGCCTATATCAAGATGCATAATAATGAGGCACTTGAAGAAAACTGGTCTGCATGGTCGTGCCTCCAGAAGAAAGCCATTATTACGCAAATGCCACAAAGTATCTTGCCTACAATAGGCAAAACAGCACAGAGACAAGCCTCAAAACTTTTGTAACAAGGTAATTTGGAGTGATGAGACCAAAATGTAACTTTTTGGCCACAACAATAAACATTACATTTGGAGAGAGGTGACAAAGGTCTATCATGAAAGGAACACCATTCCTACTGTAAAGCACGGAGGTGGATTGCTGATGTTTTGGGGATTTGTGAGCTACAAAGGCACAGGAAAGAGTGTCAGTGGGCCCCTTTAACACATACCACAATTCATGATGCTCCGATACGGCACAGAAATATAGGTATAGTACAATGACAAATACTTCACTTCTTACATTACATGACTGATATCTATTTTAAAATCTACAATAGCTCAAAAACTGGACAGTATATTCCTCCATACAGTATTATGGCCACCACATAATGCACCATACAGAATAATGAGCCCCATATATTGCTCCATACATAATTGGTCCCATATAATGTTCCATACAGTATATGATGAGCTACACATAATGCTACAGTATATGATGGTCCCCATATAATGTGCCAAACAGTATAGGACGGTCACCATAGAGTAGAATGAGCCCCACATATTGCTCCATACAGTATAATGAGTCGCATCTAAAGCTCCATACAGTATATGATGGGCCCCATATATTGCTCCTTACAGAATGGGCTACATATGTGCTCCATATGATGCTCCATAACCTATATGATGCCCCATAAAAATGATGGGCCCCATGGATGATGCTCCAGTGTATGATGGGCCAATATAACGCTCCATATGTAATGGGCCCCATTTATAATGTTCTAGTGTATAATGGGCCCCGTATATGCTGCTCCAGTGTCTGATGTGTCCCATTTAGAATGCTCCAGTATATGATGGGCCCCATGAATGATGCTCCAGTGTATGATGGGCCAATATAATGCTCCATATATAATGGGCCCCATTTATAATTCTCCAGTGTATAATGGGCCCCGTATAGCTGCTCCAGTGTCTGATGGCCCCATTTAGAATGCTCCAGTGTATGATGGGCCCCATGATGATGCTCCAGTGTCTTATGGGCCAATATAATGCTCCATATATAATGGGCCCCATTTGTAATGCTCCAGTGATAATGGCCCCGTTTATGCTGCTCCAGTGTCTGATGGTCCCATTAGAATTTTCCAGTATATGATGGCCCCATGGATGATGCTCCAGTGTATGATGGGCCAATATAATGCTCCATAAATAATGAGCCCCATTTATAATGCTCTAGTGTATAATGGGCCCCGTATATGCTGCTCCATTGTCTGATGTGCCATATTTATAAAGCTCCAGTATATGATGGGTCCCATGGATGATGCTCCAGTGTATGATGGGCCAATATAATGCTCCATATATAATGGGCCCCATTTATAATGCTCCAGTGTATAATGGGCCCCGTTTATGCTGCTCCAGTGTCTGATGAGCCCCATTTAGAATGCTCCAGTGTATGATGGGCCCCATGGATGATGTTCCAGTGTCTTATGGGGCAATATAATGCTCCATATATAATGGGCCCCATTTGTAATGCTCCAGTGTATAATGGGCCCCGTTTATGCTGCTCCAGTGTCTGATGGGCCCCATTTAGAATTTTCCAGTATATGATGGGCCCCATGGATGATGCTCCAGTGTATGATGGGCCAATATAATGCTCCATAAATAATGAGCCCCATTTATAATGCTCTAGTGTATAATGGGCCCCGTATATGCTGCTCCATTGTCTGATGTGCCATATTTATAAAGCTCCAGTATATGATGGGCCCCATGGATGATGCTCCAGTGTATGATGGGCCAATATAATGCTCCATATATAATGGGCCCCTTTATGCTGCTCCAGTGTCTGATGGGCCCCATTTAGAATGCTCCAGTGTATGATGGGCCCCATGGATGATGTTCCAGTGTCTTATGGGGCAATATAATGCTCCATATATAATGGCCCCATTTGTAATGCTCCATGTATAATGGGCCCGTTTATGCTGCTCCATGTGTCTGATGGGCCCCATTTAGAATTTTCCAGATATATGGGCCCCATGGATGATGCTCCAGTGTATGATGGGCCAATAAATGCTCCATAAATAATGAGCCCCATTTATAATGCCTATGTAATGGCCCGTAATGCTGCTCCATGTCTGATGTGCCATATTATAAAGCTCCAGTATTGATGGCCCATGATGATGCTCCATGTATGATGGCCAATATAATGCTCCATATATAATGGGCCCCATTTATAATGCTCCAGTGTATAATGGCCCGTTTATGCTGCTCCAGTGTCTGATGGCCCCATTTAGAATGCTCCAGTGTATGATGGGCCCCATGGATGATGTCCAGTGTCTTATGGGCAATATAATGCTCCATATATAACCCTTATTCCATCAGACTACATTCCGTCCATGTGACCCTGACCTAATTCCCATGGACGAATAGTACTTCATGGGCGATCAGCTGCGCTCCCGGGGAGCGCAGCTGATCGCTGCCGGGTGTCAGCTGATTATCACAGCTGACACCCGTGACTGTGTGTCAGGAGCGGTCACGGACCGCTCCCGGCACATTAACCCTTGGCACACCGCGATCAATCATGATCGCGGTGTACCCGGGGCACAGGGGAGGATCGCGCAGGCAGGGGGCTCCCTGCGCGCTCCCCTGAGACCCTCAGAGCAGCGCGATGTGTCGCGCTGTTCCGAGGGTCCGTCCTCCCTCCAGGTCCCCGGATCCAAGATGGCGCCGGGGTCCTGCAGGGAGGCGGCTTCCTCAGTGCCTGCTGAGAGCAGGCACTGAGAAGCCTGCAGCGATGCCAGAGCGATCGCTGGTGTGACAGAGTGCTGTGCACACTGTCACACCAGCGATCTGCTAAAATAAAGTGATGTCCCACCCTGGGACAAAGTAAAAAAGTTAAAAAAATAAAAATAAAAAGTGGTAAAAAAAATCATAAAAAAAAAATATATATTCCCCAATAAATTCATTCTTTCCTGTAAATAAAAAAAACAAAACAATAAAAGTACACATATTTGGTATCACCGCGTCCGTAACGACTCCCCCCTATAAAACTGTCCCACTAGTTAACCCCTTTAGTGAACACCTTAAAAAAAAAAAAGAAAACAAAGCAAAAAATCAATGCTTAATCATCATACCGCTGAACAAAAAGTGGAATAACACGCGATCAAAAAGACCGAGATAAATAAACATGGTACCGCTGAAAACGTCATCTTGTCCCGCAAAAAACTAGCTGTCATACAGCATCATCCGTGAAAAATTAAAAAAGTTATAGCTCGCAGAATAAAGCGATGCAAAAATAATAATTTTTTATATAAAATTGTTTTCATTCTATAAAAGCGCCAAAACATAAAAAAAATGATATAAATGAGGTATCGCCATAATCGTACTGACCCAAGAATAAAACTGCTTTATCAATTTTACCACACGCGGAACGGTACAAACGCCTCCCCCAAAAGAAATTCATGAATTGATGATTTTTGTTCATTCTAACCTCCCAAAAATCGAAATAAAAAGCGATCAAAAAATGTCACGTGCTCAAAAATGGTACCAATAAAAACGTCAACTCGTACCGCAAAAAAAAAAACCTCACATGACTCTGTGGGCCAAAATATGCAAAAATTATAGCTCTCGAAATGTGGTGATGCAAAAAACTATTTTTTGCAATAAAAAGCGTCTTTTAGCGTGACAGCTGCCAATCATAAAAACCTGCTATAAATAGTAAATCAAACCCCCCTTTATCACCCCCTTAGTTAGGGAAAAATAATAAAATTAAAAAAATGTATTTATTTCCATTTTCCCGTTAGGTTAGGGTTAGGGTTGCGGCTAAAGTTAGGGTTAGGGTTGGCGCTAACGTTAGGATTAGGATTAGGGTTGGGATTACGGTTAGGGGTGTGTTAGGGTTAGGTTTGTGGTTAGGGTTGGGACTAGGGTTAGGGGTGTGTTGGGGTTAGGGTTGGAGTTAGAATTGGAGGGTTTCCGCTGTTTAGGCACATCAGGGGCTCTCCAAATGTGACATGGCGTCTGATCTCAATTCCAGCCAATTCTGCGTTGAAAAAGTCAAACGGTGCTCCTTCACTTCTGAGCTCTGCCATGTGCCCAAACAGTAGTTTACTCCCGAATATGGGGTATCAGCGTACTCTGGACCACAAGAGTTATTGTGCAATTTGTCATATTTCTTCTGTTACCTTGGGAAAATAAAAAACTGGGGGCGACAAAATCATTTTTGTAAAAAAAAAATGATTTTTTTGTTTTTACGGCTGTATGTTATAAAACTTCTGTGAAGCACTTGGGGCTTCAAAGCGCTCACCACACTTCTAGATAAGTTCCTTGTGGGGTCTATTTTCCAAAATGGGGTCACTTTTGGGGTGTTTCCACTGTTTAGGCGCATCAGGGGCTCTCCAAATGCGACATGACGCCCCCAGACCATTCCATCAAATCTGCAATCCAAAACGTCACTACTTCCCTTCCGAGCCCCGACGTGCGCCCATACAGTAGTTTACTCCCACATATTGGGTATCAGCGTACTCAGGACAAATTGGACAACAACTTTTGGGGTCCAATTTCTCCTGTTACCCTTGTAAAAATAAAATATTGGGGGCGAAAAATCATTTTTGTAAAAAAAAAAATTTTTTATTTTACAGCTGTACGTTATAAACTTCTGTGAAGCACTTTGGGGTTCAAAGTGCTCACCACACATCTAGATAAGATCCTTGAGGGGTCTAGTTTCCAAAATGGTGTCATTTGTGGGGGTTTCCACTGTTTAGGCAGATCAGGAGCTCTCCAAACACGACATGTCATCCAGCCAATTCTGCGTTGAAAAAGTCAAACGGCGCTCCTTCCCTTCCAAACTCTGCCATGCACCCAAACAGTGGTTTACTCCCACATATGGGGTATCAGCGCACTCAGGACAAATTGCACAATAACTTTTGGAGTCTTGTTACCCTTGGGAAAATAAAAATTGGGGTGAAAAGATAATTTTGTGGAAAAAAGATGATTTTTTAATTTTATGGCTCTACGTTATAAACTTGTGTGAAGCACTTGGGGGTTCAAATTGCTCACCAAAGATCTAGATAAGTTCCTTAGGGGGTCTAGTTTCCCAAATGGGGTCACTAGTGGGGGGTTTCCACTGTTTAGGCACAGCAGGAGCTCTCCAAATGCAACATGGCGTCCAATCTCAATTCCAGCCAATTTTGGTTGGAAAAAGTCAAATGGTGCTCCTTCCATTCTGAGCTCTGCCATGCGCCCAAACAGTGGTTCCCCCCCACATATGGGGTAT
This sequence comes from Oophaga sylvatica, assembly GCA_033576555.1. NCBI lineage: Eukaryota > Metazoa > Chordata > Amphibia > Anura > Dendrobatidae > Oophaga > Oophaga sylvatica. Next base: position 266,350,739 of record JARQOD010000001.1, read on the forward strand.
CAGCGTACTCAGGACAAATTGGACAACAAATTTTGTGGTCCAATTTCTCCTTTTACCCTTGGGAAAATAAAAAATTAGTGACTAAGAGATAATTTTTGTGGGAAAAAAATAGGATTTTTTATTTTCATGCCCGGGCATTATAAACTTGTGTGAAGCACTTGGGGGTTCAAAGTGCTCACCAAAGATCTAGATAAGTTCCTTAGGGGGTCTAGCTTCCAAAATGGGGTCACTTGTGCGGGGTTTCCACTGTTTAGGCTCATCTGGGGCACTACAAACGGAACATGACCCCATCAATGTTTGCATTCCAAAACGTTACTGCTTCCTTTCCAAGCCCTGCCGTGCGCCCAAACAGTTCCCCCCCCCAACATATGGGGTATCCGCGTACTCAGGACAAATTGGACAACAACTTTTGGGGTCCAATTTTCTTGGGAAAAATCAAAAATTTGGGATTAAAAAAATCATTTTTGTGGAAAATTGTTTTTTTTTTTTTTTTCACACCCAGGCATTATAAACTTTTGTGAAACACTTTGGGGTTCAAAGTGCTCACAACAGATCTAGATAAGTTCCTTAGGGGGTCTAGTTTCCAAAATGGTGTCACTTGTGGGGGGTTTCCACTGTTTAGGCATATCAGGGGCTCTCCAAACACGACATGGCGTCCAATCTCAATTCCAGCCAATTTTAGTTTGAAAAAGTCAAACGGCGCTCCTTTCCTTACAAGCTCTGCCGTGTGCCCAAACAGTGGTTTTCCCCCACATATGGGGTATTGGCGTACTCAGGAGAAATTGCACAACAACTTTATCTGCCCATTTTCTCCTTTTACCCTTGTGAAAATAAAAAAAGTTTGTAAAAGATAATTTTTGTGGCTAAAAAGTTAAATATTAATTTTTTCCTTCCACGTTGCTTCAGCTCCTGTGAAGCACCTGAAGGGTTAATAAACTTATTGAATGTGGTTTTGAGTACCTTGAGGGGTGCAGTTTTTAGAATGGTGTCACTTTTGGGTATTTTCTGCCATATAGGCCCCTCAAAGTGACTTCAAATGTGAGGTGGTCCCTAAAAAAATGGCTTTGTAAATTTTGTTGTAAAAATGAGAAATCACTGGTCAATTTTAACCCTTATAATTTCCTAACAAAAAAAAATTTTGGTTTCAAAATTGTGCTGATGTAAAGTAGACATGTGGGAAATGTTATTTCTTAACTATTTTGTGTGACATATCTCTCTGTTTTAAGGGAAAAAAAATTCAAAGTTTGAAAATTGCAAAATTTTAAAAATTTTCGCCATATTTGCGTTTTTTTCAAAAATAAACGCAAGGTATATCGAAGAAATTTTACCACTAACGTGAAGTACAATATGTCACGAGAAAACAATCTCAGAATCGCGAAGATCCGTTGAAGCGTTCCAGAGTTATAACCTCATAAAGAGACAGTGGTCAGAATTGTAAAAATTGGCCCGGGTCATTAACGTGCAAACCACCCTTGGGGGTGAAGGGGATAATGGGCCCCATTTATAATGCTCCAGTGTATAATGGGCCCCGTATATTCTGCTTCAGTGTCTGATGTGCCCCATTTAGAAAGCTCCAGTATGTGATGTTCCCCATGGATGATGCTTCAGTGTATCACGAGAAACCGCTAGGTGGGCACTTACCAGCGGTTTCAGCAGCTCTGACAGTGGGAGCCTGGAGTCTCCGACGGCCTGTGACAGCGGTACTCACAGCGCCCGAGTGTTGGGCAAGACGATAGCAATACAGCAGAGCTGGAGTTAGCAGAACACCAAGTGGTGAGTGTACTGCCAGGACCTGTGGTCATGTGACCCCAGGGGGCGGAGCTTAGCGTCCTGTAGCTGGGGATGAGTGCAGGGAGCTACTGGGACCCTGGAGAATGGAAAGGGGGTCACCAGACACCAGGTAAAGGACGGGGCACTAGAGGGAGACGGAATCCAAGACAAGCCGAGGTCAGTAAACGTGAGAGACAACGCAGTACACAAGGAGCAGGCAAATCAAGAATAGTCAGGGACGTGGCAGGAGTCAGAAAACCAGAGAAGCATATACACAGTACAGAATCAAGAGGCAAAATCACAACGGGAAACAGAACCGGGTCAGAACCATACAAACAAACTAGAACACAGGCACAAGGCACAGGCAATCAGGGGTCAACACACTCAGCCAAGGGCAAAAGTATAACTGACGGGGATTTGTTGTGAATGGGTTTGAGATGAGTTCTGAGCAGAGGCTCCCTCTGGTGGTTACAAGCGGTACTAGTGAGGATTGTGAGGACTGGGAATCAGGTGTTACTGATTGGTCTTATATAAGGGAGTCATTTTCCCATCAGGGTTGCCGGTGATCAATTGTTCTGGTCTGAATCCTTCTTTCCAGTTTCCCTTGTAGCCTGCTGTGTCGTGTCTGCATCTCCTGCTATCAGATAAGACAATTTCTTATTTTGTGTTTTTGCTATATTTTTGCATTTTGTCCTTCACTTCTGTGGGGGCCTTCTGGGTCCCCTCCGGGGGCTTTTGCCCTCTCAGTTTAGTCCAGCCACTGTGTTTTGTACTTTTGCTTTTTCCAGTTTTTTTTCAGTGGCTGCTGTTTTGATTTTTTTTACACCAGAGAACTAATTTAGGTGGTAGAGGTCGTGTGATCTCAGGTGATTTTGAAATTAGTAGAGTTGGTGTTTTTTCAGGGTTTTCTGAGATTGCAGTAAGTACCCTTCCTGTCCTTTTCTATTTAGATAGTTTGGGCCCCAGCGTTTGCTCATACTATTTTCTTTCTGTGTCAGTATTTCCTCTTGTCTAACCGCCATTACATGTTTGGGGGCTTTCTATTATCTTTGGGGTTCTGCTCCGGGGCAGATAGCTTTCCTATTTCTATCTTTAGGTGTAGTTAGTTTCTCAGGCTGTGACGAGGCGTCTAGGACCAACGTAGGAACGCTCCACGGCTGCCTCTAGTTGCGGTGGTTAGTCAGGGTACTGCAATCTCATAGATTCCAACTGCTCTGGTGTATTTTTTTTTTTACCTGCACTCCTCAGCTACCGTAACATAACAGTATCACCGGCCAAAAAAATTGTATGGTACTCACAGAAGGGAAAAAATATTTTGAAGGAAGAAAAGTTGTCAGAGATATTTTTCTGTTTGTTGCATTTTTTTTTTTTTCCCCTCTGTATCTCTGGGTGCTGGGGAGGATCTTTTCTCCCAATGGAGTTTGCACAGTTGTCTGGCCGTGTGGATCAGCTTGCCACTGAGGTTCAGAGTATTGCTGCATATCTTGCTAGGTTGCCTGTTGTGGAACCTAGGATCCCCATGCCAGATTTGTTTTTAGGGGATCGAGCTAAGTTTCAGAATTTCAAAAATAATTGTAAATTGTTTCTTGCCTTAAAATCTAAGTCCTCAGGAAACGCAGCGCAGCAGGTTCAAATTATCATCTCTCTCCTGCGCGGCGATCCTCAGGATTGGGCTTTTTCCCTGATACCTGGGGATCCTGTTTTGAGTGATGTTGATGCATTTTTTCAGGCTTTGGGGTTATTGTACGATGAGCCTAATGTCACTGATCAAGCTGAAAAAGCCTTGTTGGCATTAAATCAGGGGCTTGATGACGCTGAGTTATACTGTCAGAGATTCCATAGGTGGGCAGTCCTGACCAAATGGAATGACGACGCTTTGGCGGCCCTTTTCCGGAAGGGTCTGTCGGATAATGTAAAGGATGTTATGGTGGGATTCCCTGTCCCCTCTGGTCTCAATGATTCTATGTCATTAGCGATTCAAATTGACAGACGTTTGCGTGAGCGGAGAAGTATGCGTGGAGTGGTGTTGCCTTGTGAGCCAGCTGCTGAGCCCATGCAGTGTGATGGAGTGGTGTCTGGGGCACAGCGTCATGATTTTCGAAAGCGCAATGGGTTATGTTTCTACTGTGGTGATGCCTCTCATGCTATTTCAGTCTGCCCTAAGCGGGGAAGACATTTTGCACGCTCAGTTGTCTTGGGTAGTGTTCAGACTAAGTTTTTATTAACTGTCACTCTGATATGCTCTCTGTCCTCATTTTCTGCTCAGGCTTTCATTGATTCTGGAGCAGCTATTAACCTGATGGATTATGATTTTGCTAAACGTTGTGGGTTTCCCTTGATAGCCCTACAGAAGTCTATTCCTTTACTGGGGATCGATTCTACCCCTTTGGCTGAGAATAAACCCCAGTTTTCTACTCAGGTGATAATGAGGGTTGAACCTGATCACCAGGAGTGCTGCAAATTTTTGGTTCTATATAATCTGCATGACATTATAGTGCTGGGTTTCCCTTGGTTACAGTCTCATAATCCTGTTTTGGATTGGAAATCTGTGTCTGTAACCAGTTGGGGCTGCCAATGTGTTAATACCAACACTCCTGTTTTTTCTGCCTCCCCCCAGGCTGAGGATGTTCCTGACTTTTTGTTTGATTTTTCTGATGTGTTTAGCGAAAGTAAATCTGCATCCTTACCTCCCCATAGGAGCTATGACTGCGCTATTGAATTAGTGCCAGGTAGTAAATTCCCTAAAGGTCGCCTTTTTAACTTGTCTGTACCTGAACATGACGCTATGCGGTCTTATATCAAGGAATCATTGGAGAAGGGTCATATCAGACCATCCTCTTCACCCTTAGGTGCCGGTTTTTTCTTTGTGGCCAAAAAAGATGGTTCATTAAGGCCGTGTATTGATTATCGTCTCTTGAACAATATTACTGTGAAATATCAATACCCGTTACCCTTGATTTCTGACCTGTTTTCCAGGGTGAAAAACGCTACTTGGTTTACCAAGCTTGACCTCAGGGGGGCGTATAACCTTATTCGCATTAAGCACGGGGATGAATGGAAGACGGCATTTAACACCCCTGAAGGGCATTTTGAGTACCTTGTGATGCCCTTTGGGCTCACTAATGCTCCTTCCGTCTTCCAGTCCTTCATGAATGACATTTTCAGGGATTTTGTGGACAAGTTTCTGATTGTTTATTTGGATGATATCTTGATTTTTTCTAATGACTGGGACTCTCATGTGAAACATGTTCGAACTGTATTCCAGATTTTGAGAGAGAATGCTCTGTATGTGAAGGGATCAAAGTGTCTTTTTGGCGTACAGAAGATCTCATTTCTGGGATTCATTTTGTCCCCATCTGTTATTGAAATGGACCCGGTCAAGGTTCAGGCCATCTGTGATTGGGTCCAACCTACTTCATTAAAGGCTCTTCAGAGATTTTTGGGTTTTGCCAATTTTTATCGTAAATTTATTGGTAATTTCTCGGTTATTGTTAAACCATTAACTGATTTGACCAGAAAGGGTTCTGATGTGGTGAATTGGCCTCCTGAGGCAGTCTCTGCGTTTCAGGAACTTAAGCAGAGATTCACTTCTGCTCCTGTTCTACGGCAGCCTGATGTTTCTCTGCCATTTCAGGTGGAGGTTGATGCCTCTGAAATTGGGGCAGGTGCCGTTTTGTCCCAAAAAGATACAGAGACCTCTAAAAGTAACCCTTGTGCCTTTTTCTCTCGAAAATTTTCTCCTACTGAACGTAATTATGACGTGGGTAATCGGGAGTTATTGGCCATGAAGTGGGCTTTTGAAGAGTGGAGACATTGGCTGGAGGGAGCCAAACATCAGGTGGTGGTCCTTACGGACCATAAGAATCTGGTCTATCTGGAATCTGCCAAGCGACTCAATCCTAGACAGGCCAGGTGGGCCTTGTTTTTCACACGTTTTAATTTTGTGGTTTCCTTTCTTCCTGGCACTAAGAATGTTAGGCGGATGCCCTCTCGAGGAGTTTCCCTGCGGACTCTCCTGAGCTATCTGATCCCTCTGTTATTTTGAAGGATGGTGTAGTTCTTTCCGCCATCTCGCCCAATTTGAGACTTGCTCTGGAGGGGTGTCAGGAGGATAGGCCCGAGCGCTGCCCTGTTGGAAAATTGTTTGTCCCGGACCAATGGAAAAAGAGTGTGATGTCTGAGATTCATTGTTCCGCATTGGCTGGGCATCCCGGAATTTTTGGTACCAGAGACTTGGTTAGTCGGTCCTTTTGGTGGTCTACCTTGTCTCGCGATGTCAGGGAATTTGTGCAGTCCTGCGGGACTTGCTCTCGCTCCAAGCCTTGCTCTCGCTCTAGTGGTTTGTTGATGCCATTGCCTGTGCCCAAGAGACCATGGACCCATATCTCTATGGATTTCATTTCCGATCTTCCTGTTTCTCAGAGAATGACCACCATCTGGGTAATTTGTGATAGGTTTTCCAAAATGATACATCTTGTGCCATTACCTAAGTTGCCTTCCTCCTCTGAATTGGTGCCGTTGTTCCTTCAGCACGTGGTTCGTTTACACGGCATTCCTGAGAACATTGTGTCTGACAGAGGAGTCCAGTTTGTTTCCAGATTTTGGAGGACTTTTTGTTCTAAACTGGGTGTTCAATTGTCTTTCTCCTCGGCATTTCATCCTCAGACCAATGGTCAAACTGAGAGAACAAACCAGACATTGGAGACTTATCTAAGATGCTTTGTGTCTGCAGATCAGGATGACTGGGTCTCTTTTTTGCCTTTGGCTGAGTTTGCTCTTAATAATAGGGCTAGCTCTGCCACTTTGATGTCTCCGTTTTTCTGTAATTCTGGGTTTCACCCTCGATTTTCTTCAGGACAGACGGAGGCTTCTGTCTGTCCAGGTGTTGACTCTGTTGTTGAGCGTATGCAGCAGATTTGGGACCAGGTAGTGGAGAGGTTGTCCCTCTCTCAGGAGAAGGCCCAGCGGTTTGCTAACCGGCATAGGACTGATGGTCCTCGGTTTAAAGTGGGGGACTTGGTCTGGTTGTCCTCAAAGAATATTCCTATGAGAGTAGCATCTCCTAAATTTAAGCCTAGGTTCATTGGACCTTATAAGATCATGGAGATTATTAATCCTGTTTCTTTTCGTTTGCTTCTTCCAGGGACATTTAAGATCCATAACGTGTTCCACAAGTCCTTGTTGAAGAGGTTTGTTGAGCCAGTGGTTCCTGCTGCTGTGCCTCCTGACCCTGTTTTGGTTGAGGGCAATCTGGAGTATGTGGTTGAGAAAATATTAGATTCTCGTTTTTCTAGACGAAGACTCCAGTATTTGGTTAAATGGAGAGGTTATGGTCAGGAAGACAATTCTTGGGTGTTTGCTTCGGACATCCATGCTAGGAGACTTATCCGTGCGTATCATAGAACTCATCCTGACCGACCTGGTTGCTCAAATGAGGGTTCGGTGACCCCTCCTCAAGGGGGGGGTACTGTTGTGAATGGGTTTGAGATGAGTTCTGAGCAGAGGCTCCCTCTGGTGGTTACAAGCGGTACTAGTGAGGATTGTGAGGACTGGGAATCAGGTGTTACTGATTGGTCTTATATAAGGGAGTCATTTTCCCATCAGGGTTGCCGGTGATCAATTGTTCTGGTCTGAATCCTTCTTTCCAGTTTCCCTTGTAGCCTGCTGTGTCGTGTCTGCATCTCCTGCTATCAGATAAGACAATTTCTTATTTTGTGTTTTTGCTATATTTTTGCATTTTGTCCTGCACTTCTGTGGGGGCCTTCTGGGTCCCCTCCGGGGGCTTTTGCCCTCTCAGTTTAGTCCAGCCACTGTGTTTTGTACTTTTGCTTTTTCCAGTTTTTTTTCAGTGGCTGCTGTTTTGATTTTTTTTACACCAGAGAACTAATTTAGGTGGTAGAGGTCGTGTGATCTCAGGTGATTTTGAAATTAGTAGAGTTGGTGTTTTTTCAGGGTTTTCTGAGATTGCAGTAAGTACCCTTCCTGTCCTTTTCTATTTAGATAGTTTGGGCCCCAGTGTTTGCTCATACTATTTTCTTTCTGTGTCAGTATTTCCTCTTGTCTAACCGCCATTACATGTTTGGGGGCTTTCTATTATCTTTGGGGTTCTGCTCCGGGGCAGATAGCTTTCCTATTTCTATCTTTAGGTGTAGTTAGTTTCTCAGGCTGTGACGAGGCGTCTAGGACCAACGTAGGAACGCTCCACGGCTGCCTCTAGTTGCGGTGGTTAGTCAGGGTACTGCAATCTCATAGATTCCAACTGCTCTGGTGTATTTCTTTTTTTACCTGCACTCCTCAGCTACCGT
>JARQOD010000001.1:266358913-266390731 GCA_033576555.1 Oophaga sylvatica
GGGGAGAGATCCTAGCCCTAGCCACTCCTCACCACCCATCATTTCCCGACAGGCACCAGAAGATGGTGTGATCCAGCCCAAGCCAGGAGCAGCTGTGGGAGGAAGGTCCAGGATGATCGACTCAGGCTACCTGGCTTAAAAGGTATATTACAAGAGAGTCTGTTGCCGTCCCAGCTCAGGAGAAAACACAAAGCCTTTTCATCCCTTAGAGACAGGAAAACACTGAGAGGGAAGAGAGAAAAGGAAGTCTATTTAAACCTCTTGAGTTTCCTGTCCCTAATAAGGATGGGGATGCAACCTCCGGTGTGCTGCCGTGAAGGGGATTAGAGAAAATTGTCAATGTGGGCATCATAAACACCTTTAAAAAATTTATAGCGAGGGTAGCATAATCACCCTGTTGATATGTTGGTGGAGAAGGACGACACAAAAAAGACAAAATCATGAAGTGTATACTCATGTTTGGATGGGAAGCAGTGCATGGAAATAGACCATAAAAGTAACATAAAAACACTGGATTTGAGTTTATCTTCCGCTGATGTCAACCGGTGGTGTACAAAAGTCTGGCCAAATCCAGCCCTTGTTCATTTTAATAAGTCAGCCTGTCATCATTTTCAGCTGACAGGTGGATCCGCCTATTGGTTTTAATACCACCAGTGGCACTAAAAACCCGCTCTGACAAAACGCTAGTGACAGGGCAGGCCAGGGCCTCCTAGGCGTAGAGAGACAGTTCATGCCACGTGTCTATCTTGGACTCTCAATAGTGGTAAGACACAGACGATTCATGGATGATGCTTGTACGGTCGTCAAGATACTCCTTCAGCATTTTCTAATACTTTTTGCTCCTTGTCACAGTACCCCACACATCAGGGCCTGGGTGATGGTAGGGTCTGAGAAAACTGTCCCAGACTTTTGAGAGTGTTCCCATGCCTCTGCTACATGTGGTGTGTGTCTCCCTAGTCTCCATTCCTTGGTTGTCCAAGAAACTGTGACCTCTGCCGCCAGTATTGTCAGATGGATTTTTTAAATTATTCTTCAACTAGGACCTTTTGATACTGCAAAATTTTATTAGACCTGTCCGCCACGGGAAGGAGAGATGTAAAGTTCGCCTTGTAGTACGAGTCTAGAAGGGTGACCAATCATTAATTAGTGTTGGTCAAGATGCATACAACATGAGGGTCATGGGAAAGGCAGTGGAACATAAACTCAGCCATGTGTGCCACACTGCCAACAGCCAAGACTTCCCTGTTCCCACCAAGAGGGCGACGGTCCATGATGTCCTCCTCATCTTCAAGCCATTCAGGCCATCCACGCTGAACAGACAGGATGAAGGTGGTGTGGGTGCTACCGTATGTAGCACAGACAACCAGCTCCTGTTGCTCCTCCTCATTTTCACCCTATCCGTGTTGAGAAGATGAGATGAAGCTGGGCTGTGTAGCATAACCCAGTGAAGTTTTTTGATTCATGTCAACTTGCTTTGCATGCAAAACCTCCTCTTTAATTGAGAGCAGCAAGCATTTCAGTAGACAGAGAAGTGGGATGGTGACACTGATTATGGTGTTACTGCCACTCACCATCTTGGTCAAGTCCTCAAAGTTTTGGAGAACCGCATAGATGGCAGACATCCATGCCCACTCATCAGTTCTTATGTGCGGAGGCTGACCAGAATACTGATGTGCATGGTGTATCTGGTATTCAACTGCTGCCCTCTGCTACGCATAAAGCCTTACCAACATATGCAACGTTGAGCTCCAGTGTGTGGTGACATCGCACACCAGTCAGTGAGCTGGAAGTTGCAGCACTGCTAGAGTGGTGGCAGCTGTAGCTGACTTGCGAAAATGGGCACACACGTGGCGTACTTTCACAAGAAGTTCAGGCAGATCTGTCTAGGTTTTGAGAAACCACTGAACCACTAAGTTGAGCTCGTGGGCCAGGCATGATACATGCGCAAGGTTGCCAAGCTTCAGGGCTGCCACAAGGTCACAGCCATTGTCATACATCACCATGCCTATCTGGTTGTAGGATCAAGGGTGAGATCCACAGATCAGTCTGGTCTGTTAGGGCCCCGTCACACATAGCGACACACCAGCGATCCCAACAACGATATGAACTTGTCAGGATCGCTGGTGTGTCGCTACATGATCACTGCTGAGCTGCCAAACAGGCAGCTCTCAGCAGCGATCAGGACAGCAACTATGTCGGTAACAAGCGACGCACATCGCTTAGTTACCCGCAGTGTACTGGTGCAGGGAGCTGGTAACCAAGGTACACATTGGGTTTCTAGGCACAGCGCAGCGCCTAGAAACCCGATGTGTACCTTGGTTACCAGCTGATCGCTGGTCTCCCGCCTGCCACACGCAGCGATACGTGCTGGTCAGCGGGAGACCAATGTCCACGACATTCAGCGACGATCTGTGATACCCAGCAGAGGGGCTGATCGTCGCTGAATGTTACACACAGCGATATCGCTGGGGAGATCGCTGTTGCGTCACAAAAATTGTGACTCAGCAGCGATCTTGCTAGTGATCTCGCTATGTGAGACGGGTGCTTTAGACATTTCAACAACTCTGAGGTGGTGTTCAGTTTGTCACCTGAGCAGATTAGCTGCAGCAGAGCTTGTTGTGATTAGCCAAGGTAGTGATGCAGTGTTTCCAGCTTGTGACTGATGTTGACATTTCTGAGATGGAGGGTAGACAGGGTGGTGCTGAAAATGTGACTGAAAGCATTAACTGCTATCCATCCAACATCTTTTTAACACTGGTATAGTTTCAAGAGTGGTGTTCCGCACCCCCCTACAAAGTGGGACAGGAAGCTAGATCGACATGATGTGCGTGTTATTGGTGTTTCACCTTGGCCACGTCCTTGGCCTCTTTTCTCACCATCAGAATCACGTCTCTGTCCCTTACCATGTGCCTTGCCCATTTTAAATTACGCATGATTTATCCCTGTTGAGAAAACGCTACAGACAGTATTAAAATGCCAGCAATATTTGCCCACTATAGATAGAAGTAAAAGACTACAGCATCAAAATAGCAAAGCTATTTATTTAACAAAAAATTTTTTTGTGGTTTTGAGACCCAACTGTAGCACAATAAATACTGTATAAAATTTCACTGCTCAAAAAAATGCTGTATTACAATGCCAGAAAAATGTACCCACTTCAAATGGACGTATAAGACTGCAGTATCAATATAGCAATGGGATTTTTTTTTGCATGTGATATGCAATTGTCGCACCGGAATCTCACACCTGCGCCCTGCACTTGCGCTATTATTATTACTTTTTCCGCCCTCCTATCGTCAGTGTCTTCACCGTTTTTCTGCTCAGGTGCAAATTACCAATAGAGGCAGAGTATTCTTCCAGGCACCAGATGCCCCAAAATCTGGAACAACTAATTAACAAAAAAGATGAAAAATCTATTTCTCAGCAACAAGACCACAGCTATGAGACACACAGGTAGGACTTTTTTAACAATGCTGTCACCGAGATGCCCAGATTCCCTTTAAATAGACCAATAATTCGCATCAAGTATTCCTACAAAAAGTCTTTTCCAATTATTAACCAGTGTAAATAGACCCTTAGCAGGTATTGTTGCTACCTAGTATTGTACTTTTTCAAGTTCTCAGATATACAGTGGGGATAATAAATATTTGATACACTGCCGATTTTGCAATTTTTCCCACCTATAAAGAATGGAGAGGTCTATTTTTTATCGTAGGTACGCTTCAACTGTGAGAGACATAATCTAAAAATAAAAAAAACAGAAAATCACTTTGTATGATATTTACATAATTATTTTACATTTTATTTCATGAAATAAGAATTTGATTACCTACCAACCAGCAAGAATTCTGGCTCTCATAGACCTGTTAGTTTTTGTTCAAGAAGCCCTCCTGCTCTGCTCTCATTACCTGTGTTAATTGCACCTGTTTGAACTTGTTTCATGCATAAAAGACACCTGTTCACACACTCAATCAATGACACTCCATACTCTCCACCATGGCCATGACCAAAGAGCTGTCTAAGGACACCAAGGACAAAATTGTAGACCTGCAGAAGACTGGGATGGGTTACAGGACAATCAACAAGCAGCTTGGAGAGAAGGCATCAACTGTTGGCTCAATAATTAGAAAATAGAAGAAACACAAGATGAGTGTCAATCTTCATTGGTCTGGGGTTTCATGCAGGCTCTCACCTCGTAGGGTAAGGATGATTCTAAGAAAGGTCAGGAATCAGCCCAGAACTACGTGGGAGAACCTGGTCAATGACCTGAAGAGAGCTGGGAATGCAATCTCAAACATTACTATTAGTAATGTTATGCGTCATAGATTAAAATTCTGCAGGGCACATAAGGTCCCCTTCTCACGCCAGCACATGTTCAGGTCCTTTTTGAATGGCAGTGTATCAAATATTTATTTTTCCCACTGTGTACTAAAGTTTATTGCAATGTTTATACACTTGAATCAGCATGCAATGTCTAATATTATTAAAAGATTAATTGCTTACAACGTGAAGTGTGGTGCTGTAACTGAAGTCCCAGGAGTTTTAAGTTAAAGCTTTGCCTCAGAACACATTCCCTGCTTTGAAAAGTTGGGATTAGAGGGTTTGTTTGCAATTTGATCAGGTTCAAATAATATAATATTAGAATTTACCAGTAGAAGCTCAGCCTAAATGTTCAAATTTAGTTGATATGGAACTAGTTGACATAATGTCTACAATGTTTTGCAAAGAGAGAGTTCACATAATTGATTTTTGTGGCTGTGTACTGCCCCCTATTAGTTGTGTTTGCTGTTGTGAACGTGTTGGAGATGACTTCGGAGCTGAAGCTCCCTCTGGTGGTTGCTGAGGGTATTGAACCTATGTTGAACAGCAAAAATCCACCACCTGCAACTGATGATTGGTTAGCAGGTGGGACGGACTGGCCTGATATAAGTGAGCTGACCTCCCATGATCCTTTCCGGTGACCAATTGTTCTTTCTGGTCTAGGTTGGAATTCGGCTTGCTTTTCTGCTGTCTCCTGCTTGCATTCAGATAAGTTTCTTTCAGTTTTTTTTTACTGTGGTTTGATTTTCCTTGTTTTTTGCTGCCTTGATTTTTGAGTTCGGCCGGGTCCCCTTTGGGGGGCTTGGGCTTGTCTCTGTTCTCTTTTTGTATTTGTTCATTTGCTCAGTTCTTGTGAAATTTTACTGCTGGGTAGCTGCGTGTTCACACCAGAGATCTGATATAGGTGGTCGAGACCGTGTGGTCTCAGTATTTTTGGATTCAGAAGTGTTGGAGTTTTTCCTAGGGTTTTTCTGGGTTGCAGACAGTATTCTCTCCTGTGCTGACCTATCTAGACAGTTTTGGGCCTCAGCGTTTGCTCAATCTATTTTCTGTCTGTGTTCGTGTTTTCATCTTGTCTAACCGCCATTATATGTTTGGGGGATTCCTATTCTTTTGGGGCTCTTTCCTGGGCAGTTAGCTTTCCTCTTTCCATCTTCAGGGATAGCTACCTCTCCGGCTGTGATGAGGCGTCTAGGGCACCGTAGGAACGTCCCACGGCTGCTTCTAGTTGTACGGTTAGTTTAGGGGTCTGCAACCTATTAGTTTCCAACCTCTCAGGTGTTTGGCTGCCTATGCGTTTTTTTGCTCCTGCCTCCTCAGTTACCAAAACATAACAGTTTGCCTATTTATCTGGCACAAAGAATAGAATGGAAAATTTGAATTTGTCACACCTGCCCCATGATAGAAGTACATGATTAGAGAATAGTTCTGCATCATACAGTGCCTTGAAAAAGTATTCATACCACCTTGTGAACATTTCCACATTTTTTCATGTTACACCTACAAACTTAAATGTATTTTAATGGGATTCTATGAGATATACTAACACAAAGTAGCAAATATTTGCGAAGTGTAATGACAATTATACATAGCTTTATAATAATTTTAAAAATATTTATCTGAAAATTGTATCATGCATTTGTATTCAGCCCCCTGAGCTCCTTTGGTTGCAATTACTGCTGCAAGTCTTTTGGAGAATGTTTCTGCCAGCTTTTCAAATCTAGAGGCGGAAATGTTTGCCCATTCTTCTTTGCACGCTAGTTCTAGGTCAGTGAGATTGAATGAAGAGCAACTATGAACAACAATTAAAGTCTTGCCACAGATTCTCAATTTCAGTAATCAATTCTGACCTGCTTCCCTGTCCCTGCTGAAGAAAAGAATCCCCATAGCATGATGCTGCCACCACCATGTTTGAAGGTGGATATTTGAAGGTGGGGATGGTGTTTTCCGGATAATGTGTAGTATTAGTTTTCGGCCAGATGTAGCTTTTTGCATTTAGCCCAAAAAGTTCTACTTTGGTCTCATTCGCCTAGAACACCTTCTTCCACATGCTACAAGTGCCCCTACATGGCTTTTTCCAAACTGCGAAAGGGATTTCTTATGGCTTTCTTCTTGATATTCTTCCAGAAAGGCCAGATTTGTAGAGTATATGACTAATAGATGTCCCTTTAACAGATTTTCCCACCTGAGCTGTAGATCTTTGCAGCTCCTCCATAATGACCACGGGCCTCATGGCTGCTTCTCCAAATAGTACTTTCCTTGCTTGGCATGTGAGTTTAGGTCAACTGTCACGTCTTGATAGGTTTTGAGTTGTGACTTAATCCTTCCAATTTTAGAAGATGCATTGAAGACTGCTCCATATGATGTTTAAAGCTTGGAAATTTTTTTTTTTATAACCCAACAAAACAGCTGTAGTTATGTCGGGGTCATAACGACAAACCACTCATCCTCCAGTCACGCCAAATTGGATTATAAGCATGGGTTAACCGTTTAAAGAATGAGTCAGACAATAGGCTGGTTCAAACTTCAGAGCATGCTTAAAGGGCTGCTAGCAGGCACCAAATCCAGCTATGTTCTAAACTTTATTTTCACATACATAAGATTACATGCACAGGACATTAGGGTGGAGTAAGGGAGGGATTGGGGGAAGGAGGTATGCTGAACATGTCCATATATGTACACGTCCAGCATCTGGTCATCCTAATTGGTCCTTAGATCTTCTTCTAAGTCCTCCTTTATCGTGTTGTCATCCTTAGTTTCATTTCTTGAGAAACGATTCTGTTCTTCTTGTGTATCATGTGGTTCCTCAATTCCCCAAAGGTGGGGGCATTTTAGTGAATTCAGTTCAAGTTATTAGATAGTTAGTGTAATACAGTGATAGGACACAAGGTGGAGACAGACACCAGCTGATACTGACATTATCTTAAAATAAATTTCAATCTGATGAAGGGACCTGAGTAGTCTCGAAAGCTTGCAATTCGTTACCATCTTTTCAGTTAGCCATTAAAAAGTATCAACCACTGAGGACTCTCAAGTATAAATATCTTTCAATCTGAATAATACTCATTTAAGGGAAACTTCGTGTTTATCTTGACATATCAAAATAACAAGACACATATAAAAATATAATTATAAAAATATAGAAGTAGAAAATTACATTTTACCTTGACAATCCCCCTAAACACTAAGTTTTCCCTTAATTTATGCGGCCTTCGAGACTGTCCATGTGTGGGGACAGGGGTAATGGATTTCTTCGCTTGGTCATTTTAGAAACTGGCCCCTTATGGACCGCCCCCAAACAACCAAGTCCCTAACAAACTTGCACATGGAGTTCTCCCACTATCCCTAAACTAAATCTCTTATTTCCATTTGTATTTTGTTATAGGGGGTTTTATCAGGTTTATCCTGCGGAGTATATTTCTCCATATCACCCTTATCAGTGTCTTCATATAGTAGCGACACAACTTCCTGATGAAGGAAAGTACCTGAGGAGGCGGCTGCATTGGTCACAGCTTTCCTATACATAGATATCACACAACATAGAATTATCAATCCTAGCACCAAAAGCCCTGTTACCACTAAGCAGGCTTGTTGGAGAAATTCTTTAAGTCCTCCAAGCCATCTTGAGAAGAAAGAGGTATCTACTTCTGCATTGGCCTTTATTTCCTGAGCCAGATTTTTAATCTTTGTAAGGGCCACTATAGTTTTACCATTGACTCCAGAATTCTGAGGAATATAAGTACAACATTCTTCCCCTATCATCCCACAGACCCCACCTTTTTCAGCTAGAATCATGTCAATGGCCAACGAAAAAATAGGAACAGCATCCAATCCAGGTGAAGTATAGCAAGTCTTTATTCAGCCACCATAAAATACGACGTTTCGGCCATTTTCAGGCCTTTATCAAGTATGAAAATGGCCGAAACGTCGTATTTTATGGTGGCTGAATAAAGACTTGCTATACTTCACCTGGATTGGATGCTGTTCCTATTTTTTCGTTGGACTGTTGTTCATTTGGATCCTTGAACGCCTGAACGTGCATCCGTGCTAAACTCCCGAGTGCTGTCAGCTGCTTGAATACTCATGTCAATGGCCAGTCTATTTTGAAGAGTCATTCTTTTGTTTTGGGCCCAGTTTCTTAACTATACCCTGGAAAGCATCTTGACTAAAATTGATAAATCTTTGCTCAGTGTAGTATATATAATTTATCCAATCTACATTGTAATTGATCTGCACAGTTGGGATGAGAGAACGGAAACCCGCCAGGATCTGATTCTGAGCTTTGTATTCGTCTGGGACCCCCCTAGGAACACCTATGGGATCCATATAAACTTTGGGATCCTCAGCATAACCGGTGTGCAGCTGACCCAGACTCCTTCTCTTTCTGGATATCAGTGGAGCTATATTCTCGGATCCAGACTCTTTCTCACGTGTCTTTTAATGACTACCCAGTCTCCAGACTGCAGACTCCCAGGATCCAGGTTCGGATCTGGAAGAGAACTGAAAACATTATCATGTACTTTCTTGAGTCTTTTATGCAAATCCCTTACATATGAGCTTAATACATGGTTACTCATTTCCAGTGCTTGGGAAAAGAAACATCCTAAACTAGGCACTTTGCCAAATAGTACTTTATACGGAGAAAGTCCAGTTTTTCTATTTGGAATATACTCTACTGAGTATAGGGCTAATGGTAAACATTCAGGCCAAGATTTCCCTGTTTCAGCCATGGCCTTTTAGATTTTTAACTTCAATGTCCTATTTAGTCCTTCTACTTTTCCACTGCTTTGTGGATAATATGGGGTGTGGAAAGCTTGTTAAATGTGTACCTCTGTCATTTTCGGTCACCTTTGGTACTCCATACCTGCACACCACCTCCGCAAGCAGCTTCTTTACGATTGCCGCAGCCGTAGCCTTGGCAATCGGGAAAGCCTCCGGCCAACCTGAGAATAAATCAAAAACACACCAACACGTACTCCCATGACCCTGATTTTGGCAGCTGAATATAATCAATCTGCAGTCTCTGGAAAGGATAGAGGGGCCGAGGGGCGTGTTTGGGTGGTGTCTTGACTACCCTTCTCTTATTATGTGTAGCACATACCATGCATCCCTGGATCAAACCTCTATACAGGTTGGAAAGCCTGGTGCCTCCCAAAGCTTCTGCATCACACTCATCACAGCAGTTTTGGACTGGTGGGTTGGCCCATGTAACATGTGGGCGACCGCAGGGTACAACACCCTTGGAAGGCATCGACGCATCCCTCTTCCCCATACCCCAGTTGCTGCATTCAGACATACACCTTCTTTTTCCCACTTTTCTACTTCCTCCTGGCGCACCTGAGCCTGCATCTGGGATAAGGCATCCTCCGACACAAAGGGATTTTTGGGAGCGCTTACCTGGTGCATCGTTACCCCTTGGAGTGGTCTACTGGCTGCTGTTTTTGCTGCTGCATCGGCCATTGCGTTTCCTTTACTCACCTGATCAGTGCATCTGGTATGTGCTTTAACTTTTATGACAGCTACTTCTTTTGATAATTGTAATGCATCAATTAACTGCTGGACTGCGTCAGCATTTTTAATGGGATGTCCTGCTGCCGTCAGGAATCCTCTAGACTTCCAAATTGGACCCAAATCATGAGCTATACCGAATGCGTATCTAGAATCTGTGTAGATGTTAACAATTCTACCTTCAGCTATCTTACAGGCCTCGGTCAGAGCCTTAAATTCAGCCTCCTGGGCCGACTGATATGGGAGCATTGGTTCTGCTTTGATTACTGCATTCAGGGAGACGATGGCATACCCGGTGTGGAAGGTACCTGAGTCATCTTGGTGGCGAGATCCATCTACAAAAGATTCAAAATCAACATTACGTCTTTCAGTTTTAAACACTGTGGGTAGGCCTGCTGTTTCCTGTGCCATAAGCTGAACACAATCATAAGGAATCTCCTCTCTTGGATCTTCTTTGTACAATACCGTACCTGACCTCCCCCCTAGATCCGAGAGAGGTAACAATGTGGCAGGATTAAGTGTGGTACATCTCTGCAAAGAAACATTTGGAGGCATTAAAAGTGCACATTGCAATCGAAGGTGACGTGCAGCTGAAAGATGTGCCGGCTGCACCTGGTTCAGTATGGTGTATACATCATAAGGTGTAAGTGTTGTCAGTGGATGATCAAGAACGATATCTGACGATTTGTGGAGCAATAGTCCTACAGCATGTACTGCCCGTACACAGGACGGAGCACTCTAGCCACTGCATCTAGTTTTCCACTGAAACAGGCCACTGGCCTTTGATTGTTACCATGTAACTGAGTCAATACTCCTGCCGCGCGTCCCTGCTGTTCATGGAGATACAGGGTGAATGGTAGTTCATAGTTGAGGGTTCCTAGCGCTGGAGCTGCCACAATCCTGTTTTTGAGAAAATAAAAACAGTCTACAGTCATGGACAAAAGCCCTGAGAATGACACAAACATCAACCTCCACAAAGTCTACTGCTTCACTTTTTCTAATGGCAATTTGCATATACTCCAAAATGTTATAAAGAGTGATCAGCTTAACAGCAATTACTTGCAAAGTCAATATTTGGCTAGAAAATGAACTTTATCCCCCAAAACACATTTCAACATCATTGCAGCCCTGCCTTAAAAGGACCAGCTAACCTCCTTTCAGTGATTGCTCCATTAACACAGGTGTGGGTGTTGATGAGGACATGGCTGGAGATCAATCTGTCATGACTAAGTAAGAATGACACCACTGGACATCTCAAAAGGAGGCTGGTGCTTGGCATCATTGTTTCTCTTCTGTTAACCATGGTTATCTCTAAAGAAACACGTGCAGTCATCATTGCAATGCACAAAAATGGCCTAACAGGGAAGAGTATCGCAGCTAGAAAGATTGCACCTCAGTCAACAATCTATCGCATCATCAAGAACTACAAGGAGAGAGGTTCCATTGTTGCCAAAAAGGCTTCAGGGCGCCCAAGAAAGACCAGCAAGCGCCAGGACCGTCTCTTAAAAGTGTTTCAGCTGTGGGATCGGGCTACCAGCAGTGCAGAGCTTGCTCAGGAATGGCAGCAGGCAGGTGTGAGTGCATCTGCACGCACTGTGAGGCGGAGACTCTTGGAGCAAGGCCTGGTCTCAAGGAGGGCAGCAAAGAAGCCACTTCTCTCCAGAAAAAACATCATGGACAGACTGATTTTCTGCAAAAGGTACAGGCAGTGAACTGCTGAGGGCTGGGGCAAAGTCATTTTCTCTGATGAATCCCCTTTTTGATTGTTTGGGACATCAGGAAAACGCCTCATTTGGAGAAGACAAGGTGAGCGCTACCACCAGTCCTGCCTCATGCCAACTGTTAAGCATCCTGAGATATCTGGAACAAAAGTGTATATATATATATATTGTACCTGCCAATACATAGAGGGTTAAATCTCGTAGCCGAAGGGGGAAGCTGAAGATTGGAATTTGTACTGTCAAGGCCATTGATAAGGAACCTTACTCTTAGCTGCAGAGATGCCGAAGGTGGGGGCTAGGTTTTAACTAAAATATCCCTTGTTACCAGTTTCTGCATCTGCTGAGCAATAGCCGTCTCTTGAGCTGAACTAAGAAGATACTGTCTCTGTTGGGGCAGAATTGCACCTGGCTTTAATTTGACCATGACTGGCTGCACCCTTAATCTGCCCACATCTGTTTTATCTGAAGCCCAGAAATCATGCGGTATCACACCTTCTAACATTGAAGGAAATTCATTTGTGTCCTCTATACTAGCAACGTCTAGCGACATGATTTTACAAAGAGTGCTTGGCTTCAGTCCTGGTGTCATAGTGACAGTTCCATCAGGATAATACTCAATATGTGCTTGCAATTGTGACAACACATCACATCCTAAAAGATTACATTGACCCCGTGGTGATACCATTAACTGTGTGTGTACAGTGGTTCCTTGAATTTGCAGGGGAATCTTTTTAGTGACGGGGAGCAGGATAGATGGAGAGTTGTAAGGAGTTGCTATAACATGGTGGGAGAAATCACTTTTCCCAAATGGCCAGTCCTCTTCTGTAATTACTGAATTGTCTGCCCCCGTGTCCACTTGGAACTCAACCTCATGTCCCCCTGGTAGGTTCACCTGTACTGTGCAATTAGGAATGGGGGGTAAAGAGACAAGGGGGTTCATGTGCAAGCTACCTCTTTTTGCCTGCGCTAAATCATGTTGTGCCCCCTGTGCTATTCTGGCTAGATCCTCTGCTTTAACTGATCTCCAATCCGGTTTACTTACTTTCAGTTTTTCCTTGTCACTTCTTTTTTTTTTTTTTTTTTTTTTAACCCATTCATATAAAACTTGCTAGAACTCTCTCACTAGTCTTGTTTTCTTTGACAAAACCCATTTCCACCCAAGTTTTTCTTAGAGTCCAGAAATAATCTTTTGGCTCTTTCCTGAACTCCGTCTTCTAGTGTAACTTCCTTTCTCTGCCTGTCTATTTGCTTCTCACATACTCTGACCTTCGA
This sequence comes from Oophaga sylvatica, assembly GCA_033576555.1. Lineage (NCBI taxonomy): Eukaryota > Metazoa > Chordata > Amphibia > Anura > Dendrobatidae > Oophaga > Oophaga sylvatica. The sequence continues at coordinate 266,371,735 of JARQOD010000001.1, forward strand.
TTCTTACATACTGTGTCTATTCTAAAAACATATTCAACAAATTTGACTAAAACCCTGTGCATCCTCACGAATACCCGACGGGAGGGGCTGGTCAAACCACTGCGTAGTTTGTGTGTCCTCTCTCCCTCAGCCTGCAGTTTGCTTATCTTTAGAATGACCTTGGTCTAAAGCAAAATACCATCTCGCTGCTACCAGCATTTCCCCCTCCCTTATATCTTTGCTTGCTGTCATTGACTTCTGCATTTTCAGATCCATTCCTACAAATATAACACTTGTATATCTTATCTATCAATCTATTGTATCTAGCTTCATCTGCCAATTTTCCCTTTTTCTGTTTTCTATCCCATATTTGACCAATCATAATAGTTTTTATTCCTTGAGCGGGTGACATAGAGATAAAATGTCCCTTTTCCCCTAAGTCTGATGCGTTGATCCCTTGAAATCATTCCTATCACAGTTGAATATTTGATAGAAATCGAACTTAAAGATAACCACAGGGGTTGTAGTATTAACCCAGAAGGTGGGCATGCTGGCACTACTGGAGATCAGGATATAGCTCAAAAGGATATGTAACGGAAGATTCATGACTGCTGGCTAATCTTGTCCTTCTTGTAGTGGGAGGCGTGAATCCAGGTACTCTTGCCCTCGAGCTTCAGAGCAGTAGGGGTAGTCAGGACCACGGTGTAGGGACCCTCGAATCTGGACTGGAGACAGTCTCTTCTCATAAATTTTTTATGTATACAAGGTCATCAGGCGAGAAATCGTGCACTGTGTCACCTGTAAATTCTGGGAGAGAAGCAGACACTGTAGAGTGGGTGTTAGTTAACTCTTTAGACAAAGCAATCACAAATTTTACTACTTTATCATTGGTTTATCATTGGTTTCAAATAATTCCTGATGCCTAATTTTTCCTTTCCTGGGGGGGGTACCCACTGGGAATAGAGGTAATGCAGTAGCTTCCGGATTAGGAATAGAAGCAGGGGTTGAAGGACCGGGACTGGGACAGGGGTCTCAGCGACGGGAACTAAAACCTTTTTTTTTTTTTTTTCTTCGGCTGTCCGGGTAGTTCTGGGTGTCCCAAGATGGCTGCTGGGTGTCCCAAGAAGGCCGCTGGGGAAAGTGGAAAGGGCGTTGTCTGGGGGCGTCCCACTGTTGGGAATGGGAGGGGCATTGGGCTGGGCATTACACCAGGGGCGACCCGCCCCACAGACACGGCAGGTCTCCGCCCAGGGCGGATTCTGTTCATCACACACATGATAAGTCCAACCTCCCTTTGTTCTGAGATCGGTGCCATTATAGGGCGGTGGCCGAGGGCTTGGATATAGCGGCCATTTTAGTTACATCAACAAGATCATATGCAGAGCATTTTACATATCCGAACAAAGGCTCAGCACCTTCTGAACCTCCTACATCATTTACTTCCTTTCAGTCCTGAACTTTCAAATCATTTGCTACTTTGAGATGTGCCTGAGCTTGATATAGAGTCTCTCATCACATAACTTTCCCTTCTTTTGTACTACATAATCCTTCCACACTGAAGGCTGAAATCTGCTCGTAGTAGGCAAATCCATCATCTTATATAAACTTCTCACATTTGTAACAGCCTTCGTGCCCTCCCGCAACTTCATTAACTCACAGACTCCCACAGCACCACCCTCTAACTTGTGAGGTCTTTCAGATTTAAACATACGCATCATGATTTAACAAAGTGCAATGGTCTGTCGCGACTCAGACCACCGATGCCGCTGGCAAGTCACCACCCGTCAACGTGGAGCCCTCCTCAACACCCTGACAAGACAGAGAGTCCCCCTCTATCTATCTTTTCCCTAACCGTGAGTGATGACCTTACAGCACAGCTCACCGTAACACTTTACACAGCACAGAGTCCCCCTCGATATGCTGACACCTGGGCTTCTCCTAATGAGACTTCCCGGGTTAGACAAAGAGTACTCCTCAATTTGTCACTTCTCAGACGAAAAGACCTCCTCAATTCGCCACTGATAAGACAGAGAGTCCCCCTCAATCTATCTCTAATAAGATTATCATGTGCATCTTTTACCCCACTCAACACTTCAAAAATCTAAAATTTGTCCCAACTTTATTCTAACAGTCGCGGGAGGCAATTTATCTACATAAAGGTACCGTGACCGGAGGAGGAGGAACGTGGTAATTTTCACGAGAACGTGCAGGCATGCAACGTCACTCGGTCACACTTGCTGGTTCGTGGCGTGGGATCGCCTTTGGTCTCACCACTTAACCGATTACCCCCCCAGACCCAATTTGGACAATTACCGCAAAGCCAACAGTGACTGACACACACAGGCAAGTTGGACACATATAAAATATATGATCTCAACTTACCGTGTTCGATGGAGGGTGATCAGTCCTCGAATTCAGTCACCGCGGGCACCACCGCAAAGTCCTCAGGACGGGTCCGGACGGGCGGCGATCCACTGCCCCACGTTATTAGGCGCCAATTGTCGGGGTCGTAACGACAAACCACTCATCCTCCAGTCACGCCAAATTGGATTATAAGCATGGGTTAACCGTTTAAAGAATGAGTCAGACAATAGGCTGGTTCAAACTTCAGAGCATGCTTAAAGGGCTGCTAGCAGGCACCAAATCCAGCTATGTTCTAAACTTTATTTTCACATACATAAGATTACATGCACAGGACATTAGGGTGGAGTAAGGGAGGGATTGGGGGAATGAGGTATGCTGAACATGTCCATATATGTACACGTCCAGCATCTGGTCATCCTAATTGGTCCTTAGATCTTCTTCTAAGTCCTCCTTTATCGTGTTGTCATCCTTAGTTTCATTTCTTGAGAAACGATTCTGTTCTTCTTGTGTATCATGTGGTTCCTCAATTCCCCAAAGGTGGGGGCATTTTAGTGAATTCAGTTCAAGTTATTAGATAGTTAGTGTAATACAGTGATAGGACACAAGGTGGAGACAGACACCAGCTGATACTGACATTATCTTAAAATAAATTTCAATCTGATGAAGGGACCTGAGTAGTCTCGAAAGCTTGCAATTCGTTACCATCTTTTCAGTTAGCCATTAAAAAGTATCAACCACTGAGGACTCTCAAGTATAAATATCTTTCAATCTGAATAATACTCATTTAAGGGAAACTTCGTGTTTATCTTGACATATCAAAATAACAAGACACATATAAAAATATAATTATAAAAATATAGAAGTAGAAAATTACATTTTACCTTGACAGTTATACTGAGAATAAATTACACATGGGTGAACTCAATTTATTAATTATGTGACTTCTGGAAGCAATCGGTCACTCAGGATTTTATTAAGGTTTATCAGACTACAGGGAGCGTAATACAAATGCACATCACAATTTTCAGATTTATATTCTTAAAATATTTAGAAAACCATGTGTAATTTCATTTACACTTCACAAATACTTGCTAATTAGTGTTGGTATATCAGATAAAGTCCCAATAATATACACTTAGGTTTGTGGGTGTAACGAAAAAAAAATGTGAAAAAGTTCAAAGTGTAAGAATACTTTTTCAAGGCACTGCAAGCTCTTACTAAACATTGTATGCCTTTACAATAATTTGTGAATAGTCTCTCACTACACTATGCCACAACTGTGGTTGCTGGCATAATCTAATTGCCTAATAAAACAAAATGGTCTTTTAGTGAGTTTCCTTTATAGATTAACCTGATAAGAAAAAGATCTAAAACAAAATAAGATAAGACATATTGAATAGGTTAAATGTGGAGTACAAAGGTCTTGCAAATTTACAAGGAGATCTCACAACTGGAAACAGTCAATCTATAAATTGCATTCATTATTTACCTTCTTTTAAAACAGACAACTTGTTCAATATTAGCAATTGAAATCTCATAGTTTTATCTGACTTCGTTTCATACATGGTAGATAATATTATTATGCATGAACTTGCTACAGCTAGAAGACAAATTGGGATCTTGTATCAATCTGTCCGTTATATCAAACTAAAGCCCCCGTCACACACAGCGATCTCGCTAGCGAGATCGCTGTGTGTGACGATTCAGCGACGATCAGCCCCCCTGCTGGGTATCGCTGATCGTCGCTGAATGTCCTGGACATTTTTTGATCGTTGGTCTCCTGCTGGCCAGCACGCATCGCTGCGTGTGGCAGGCAGGAGACCAGCGATCAGCTGGTAACCAAGGTACACATAGGGTTTCCAGGTGCCGAGCGGTGCCTAGAAACCCGATGTGTACTTTAGATACCAGGGCGCTGCAGCAGGGGAGCTGGTAACCACGGTACACATCGGGTTTCCAGGTGCCCCGCAGCGCCTGGAAACCCGATGTGTACCTTGGTTACCTGCTCCCTGCACCAGCGGACTGGTATCCAACGTACACTGCGGGTAACTAGGCGACGTTACCCGCAGTGTCGCTGTCCTGATCGCTGCCTGAGCTGCCTGTTTGGCAGCTCAGCAGCGATCACGTAGCGACACACCAGCTATCCTGACAAGTGCATATCGTTGTCGGGATCGCTGGTGTGTCGCTATGTGTGACGGGGCCCTAAGACAAATGAGTGGCAAAATAATTATAATTACATTACTGTTTTTTTCCCACAAGGTTCTTGGAATTTTTTCACAGCCACTAAAACTTGCTTGTCATTTTCACTTACATTATGATGCAATGAATAGAAATAGATTCACTAAGTACATTGTAACATGGAGACACTCAAACCATTGTGAGACAGTGAAGGGGTGTGTGCTGGACGGCGTGTATATCTCGCCCAGGTTTCTTAGCTGGGGCGCATAAAATAGGTTGTCAGTGCGGTGTTCATTCCATTCCTATCTGGGACAGGTTTGCAGTGCAACCCGAAGTGAACACAGCTGCTTAATTAGGCAGCCATAAGTACCTGCTTGAGAAGTTCAGAGGAGGCTCTATCTCTCAGTCTGGATCTGACTTCAGACGCCATTGGAGCCTCATGTGAGCTGCACGCTGGTAACTACTGAACATATGTGTTGTTTTGGGCACAGGCTGTTAGAGTCTGGACCCGGATAGAAAGGGTAATCTATCTAAGTGTAATTAGTGGCGGGACACGCCTAGGCTTTATGTTTATGATTTTGTTTTAATTTATGTTCTGTTTGCTGTGGACTTTAATAAAACTGGTTGCGGCCAGTTTTTAACAGAACCACTGTCTGTGAATGGTCTCTTTATGCCACTCCGTCTCCCCAAGACGGCGATCCCAGAGCTATATCCCCTGAAAAGCTTACAATTGGTGCTTGAATGCTGGGGCAGCACAGTGGCTGAAGACTTTGAAAAAAAAAAAAAAGGTGTCTGCACCGCAAAACTGAACTTATTGTGGAGAAGACTGTGGAGTGTATATGTCTTGGGTGAAGGCTGTCAGCCAGCCCAAGATGTCCGGCAGTATGGAGGAGCTCATTAAGCAGCTGGCCCAGAACCAGCAGGCCATGCAGCAGCAACATCAGCAGGCCATGCAGCAACAACAGCAGAGCATGCAGCAGCAACAGCAGGCCATGCAGCAGCAACAGCAGGCCATACAGCAACAACACCTAGAGGCCCAGCAGAGCCAGCAGCAACAGCAGGAAACCAACCGGTTGTTACTGGAGCAGCTTGCAGCACTAAAAAAAACTCCTAGCACCTCGTCCCCGAATGAAGACGCCGGGTTACCGGCATTATCCGCTGTAAAAAAGGCGGTAAAACAGACTCTGCAGAAGATGACGCCTCATGACAATGTGGAGGCATATCTGGCTATATTTGAGAGACTGGCAGAGAAGGAGAATCTGCCACAATCTGAATGGGCTATGGTGGTTGCGCCCTATTTGACTGGGGAACCCCAAAAAGCCTATTTTGACCTCAGCGAGCAGGACAGCAAAAACTATACTAAGTTGAAAGCGGAGATTCTTGCCCGCCTGGGTGTGACGAGGGCAGTCCGTGCCAGGAGAGTCCATAACTGGAGATACAGGCGAGACAAGCCTGCTCGCTCACAAATGTATGACTTGATTTCTTTGGTAAAGAAGTGGTTGGAACCTGACGTCAGCACCCCTGCCCAAATGGTTGAAAAGGTGGTGCTGGACCGGTACATCTGGGCCCTTCCCCCTGAGGTCCAGCTCTGGGTCGGACAGGGAGACCCCAAAGATGCCGATCAACTGGTCAGCCTAATAGAAAGGTATTTCGCCACCAAAGACTATCTACGTGACCAGCCGTCCGAGCGATCATCAGTTCGGAATACCCGGCCTCCGTCATCTCCCGGTAAGAGGGTTCCAGCTGTGGGGGCAAGGGGGGCTGTTGATAGTCCGGGTCAGCCCCGAGGGACATGTATGAGCGGAAGGGTGATACTTACCTACCAGGAGAACCCAGACCTAGGAAGGTCTCCCCGTCTGAACACACTGACCTGAGACAGTGTTGGAGATGCCGTGAACAAGGTCATATTTCAGCCAATTGTCCACTAGTGGGGGAACCTATGGATTGTGACGCTGGACAGTCTCTCTCGTTCCTCGCCGAGCCCGTGTGCGTGGCCACCCTAGTCGAGGAGACTGGCCCACAGCTGTGTCAGGTCGTGATAAATGGGTGCCCAGTACAGGCCCTACTCGACTCAGGAAGTCGAGTGACTCTGATACATGCTAGTCTGGCTGATGGGGACTTCGTCACAGATAGGTACCTAAGCGTGGTGTGCATACATGGAGACGTCAAAGTCTACCCAGTAACCTCCTCAGACTTCGTCACAAAACTCGGGGAGATCTCATATGAAGTGGGGGTAGTGAAGAACTTGATGCATCCCGCCATATTGGGTCGTGACTTTCCCCTGTTTTGGGGTCTTTGGAAAAAAAATGTTTCTGCTGGACAGTGTGATGAAGCTCCTACTGAGGGTGCGCAGTCCCGAGGGGCGGAACACAAGGCTAGTGGGCCGTTAAACTTATGTGATAATGATGACCATGACAATGATGATGATCATGATAATAATGATGACCATGATAATGATGCTGATGCTGATAGTAATCACGATAATGATATTGATAATGATGATGACTGTAAAAAAAATGATGAATTTCCATTTCAGGTGATGTTGGGGGAGGGGAGGATGTTTCTCTAGAACAGAATGTCCCTGACCTACCGGTGTCCCGTGGCAATTTTGGGAGTGAGCATTTGCAAGACCCCACTCTTAAACATGCCAGGGAGAATATAACCGTTCTGAATGAGATCCCACAAGAGCCCGGCTCTGATGAAAAATTTCCCCATTTTGCCATGAACAATGACCTGCTATATAGGGTCACTAAAGTAAAGGGAGAGGCCGTGAGTCAGCTCCTAGTACCTAAGTCATATAGAAGTATGGTGTTAGGTTTGTCCCATAACCACGTGCTGGGTGGGCACCTGGGGATGGACAAAACCCAGGAAAGAATTCTTCAGAGGTTTTACTGGCCCGGGGTTTATCGAGATGTAGAGGATTATTGTAAAACCTGCCCCTCGTGTCAGATAAATGCTCCGGTGTCTCACTTCCGGAGTCCATTAATCCCGCTGCCGGTTATAGAAATACCCTTTGAAAGGGTAGCAATGGACTTGGTAGGTCCTATTGTAAAATCAGCCAGGGGACACCAATACATCTTAGTTGTCCTTGATTATGCAACCCGGTACCCCGAGGCGGTCCCTTTAAGAAATATGGCATCTAAAAATATTGCACGGGAACTTTTTCATATGTTTTCCAGGACAGGAATTCCTAAAGAGATCCTCACGGACCAAGGCACACCTTTTATGTCCAAAGTGATGAAGGAACTGTGTAAGTTGCTTAAAATCTCGCACATTCGGACATCTGTGTATCACCCCCAGACGGATGGGTTGGTTGAACGTTTTAATAAAACATTAAAACATATGTTAAAGAAAGCAGTAGAGAAAGATGGGAGGGACTGGGACTACCTGTTACCCTACTTATTGTTTTCGGTCAGAGAGATTCCCCAGGCCTCTACGGGATTTTCTCCCTTTGAGTTGGTGTATGGTCGGCATCCGCGGGCTTGCTGGACATAGCCAAGGAGGTTTGGGAAACCGAGACAACTCCATACAAGAGTGTTATAGAGCATATTGCCCAGATGCAAGAGAGGATGGCTAAAATTATGCCATTAGTGAAGAATCATCTGCAGAGAGCCCAAGAAGCTCAAAGCAGAGTCTATAATCGGTCAGCAAAAATTAGGTCTTTCAACCCCGGGGATCGAGTCCTAATTCTAATTCCCACAGTGGAAAGTAAGTTTTTGGCCAAGTGGCATGGTCCATAAGAGGTCGTACAAAAAGTGAGCGAGGTTACTTACAAAGTACACCAACCCGGGAGACGGAAGCCCTACCAGATATATCATATCAATCTGATCAAGCCCTGGAGGGACAGAGAGGCATTGTTGGCCTCGGGTGAAGTAGAGAAAGGGGTAAAACCATCTCTACCTCCTGTGACCATTGGTGAGACATTGTCCGTGCACCAAAAACAGGAAGTACGGGAGTTTCTGCAGAAAAATCGGCAGAGGTTTTCTGACTTGCCCGGCCGGACTTCTCTCGTAAAACACCATGTCGAGACTGAGCCCGGTACTAAGGTCAAAATAAAACCGTACAGAATTCCAGAAGCCCGCAGAAAGATAGTCTCTACTGAAATCAAACGCATGCTAGACCTCGGGGTCATTGAGGAGGCCCAAAGCGAGTGGTGTAGCCCGATTGTTCTGATCCCAAAACCTAATGGAACCTGGAGGTTCTGTAATGATTTCAGAAAGTTGAACGAAGTGTCAAAGTTTGACGCATACCCGATGCCACGGGTAGATGAGCTAATCGAGAGGTTAGGGGGTGCCCGTTATATTACAACCCTCGATCTGACAAAAGGGTACTGGCAGATACCCCTATCTGAGGAGGCAAAAGAAAAAACGGCCTTTGCAACCCCGGAAGGTTTGTTTCAGTATCTGGTGATGCCATTCGGGTTGCATGGAGCCCCAGCTACCTTTCAGAAGCTTATGGACCAGATCCTACGCCCGCATCAAGCCTATGCAGCTGCCTACCTGGATGATGTGGTAATTTTCAGTGCTGATTGGGAGAGCCACCTCGCTAAGGTACAAGCCGTCTTAGACTCGATAGGCGGAGCTGGGCTGAACATAAACCCAGAGAAATGTGCAGTTGGCCTAGAAGAGGCCAAGTACTTGGGCTATGTGATTGGCAGAGGGCTGATCAAGCCACAAATCGATAAAGTAGAGGCAATTCGAAACTGGCCTGTACCCCTCACAAAACGACAGGTCAAAGCATTTTTGGGCATCACTGGGTACTATCGCAGATTCGTACCAAATTATGCCTCCATTGCTGCCCCATTGACTGACCTGACAAAAGGGGGGAAGTCCAAAATGATAAATTGGAATCCGGAGGCAGAAAAAGCATTTCTGTCGTTGAAAATGGCTTTGTGTCAAAGACCAGTTCTGGTCACCCCTAATTTCAGGGAAGAGTTTCTTGTTCAAACTGATGCCTCTAATGTGGGGTTAGGGCAGTGTTATCACAGGTCGTGAAGGGTGAAGAACACCCAGTCCTGTATCTAAGTCGAAAAATGACACCGGCTGAACAAAATTATGCCATTGTGGAGCGAGAGTGCCTCGCAATCAAATGGGCGCTGGACTCCCTACGGTATTACCTCTTGGGTAGGAGATTTAAATTGCAATCAGACCATGCTCCTCTGACATGGATGAAGCAGAACAAGGAAAGGAATGCCAGGGTGACAAGGTGGTTCCTTTAACTTCAAGAGTTCAATTTCTCGGTTGAGCATAGACCTGGGAAATTACAGGGTAATGCTGATGCCTTGTCCAGAGTTCACTGTCTCTTCGGAATTTCTGACCAGTCCTCCGGTCTGGAGAAGAGGGGGGGGATATGTGAGACAGTGAAGGGGTGTGTGCTGGACGGCGTGTATATCTCGCCCAGGTTTCTTAGCTGGGGCGCATAAAATAGGTTGTCAGTGAGGTGTTCATTCCATTCCTATCTGGGACAGGTTTGCAGTGCAACCCGGAGTGAACACAGCTGCTTAATTAGGCAGCCATAAGTACCTGCTTGAGAAGTTCAGAGGAGGCTCTATCTCTCAGTCTGGATCTGACTTCAGACGCCATTGGAGCCTCATGTGAGCTGCACGCTGGTAACTACTGAACATATGTGTTGTTTTGGGCACAGGCTGTTAGAGTCTGGACCCGGATAGAAAGGGTAATCTATCTAAGTGTAATTAGTGGCGGGACACGCCTAGGCTTTATGTTTATGATTTTGTTTTAATTTATGTTCTGTTTGCTGTGGACTTTAATAAAACTGGTTGCGGCCAGTTTTTAACAGAACCACTGTCTGTGAATGGTCTCTTTATGCCACTCCGTCTCCCCAAGACGGCGATCCCAGAGCTATATCCCCTGAAAAGCTTACACCATATTATGACCTAAATAATGGGGAATGGGTTTTTTATGCCACTCCAAACAATCAATGTGGAGCAATAAGACTAAAAGCAGCTTGATGGCAAAAACACTTTATGCAACAAACATAGAATGGACACATGGTTAAAAAATGATGACAACCAGACACCTATTTCTAGGTGACATATGTATGAGACATCATACAATGTGAGTAGTATAACTCTCAAAGGGAAAATGTGCAGCCTTAGTTTTGTGGGGTTGCGAGTATACAATGGGCATGAACAGCATAATGAACATATGCATATGTAAACTACATGCCCAGAATAAATCCAAACGTTATAATTCTGCAGAAATCATCTTCCTAATAATATGAAGCCAGGTAACAGTCATCAGCAAGAAGAAAAGAGCCCAGTGCTCAAATCAGCTGTCATGTGCAGGTAAAAATGCCAGTATAGCTACCGGGGGGGGCAGAGGTGGCCTAGGGCACCACGCTCTTAGGGGGCTCACCCGGAGCTACGCTCCTATAACTGTATCGGCGTGCACAGCCCGCAGGTACAATTACATTCTGCGGCAGAGCAGGGAGAATCGATTTCCCTGCACTGCCGCCCAGCTTCTACGGGACCCCTGAGCAGGCAGGGGGGCCCAATGCCAGCACTGGGCCCCCTCCCGTCATCGCAAGTTCAGCTGTATCGGCATGCAGCCGATACAGCTGACCGCACTGATGAGAGGAGAGAGCGCTCCTTCTCCCATCATCCCTGTGTCAGCGTCTGATGCCAGACACTGAATATAATGGAATTCACCACACACAGGACAGGCAAATTGTATGCAATAATATAGAATTTGTTCTGTGGATAACAAGTCCAAGAAAAGTGCCAACAGGTACAGCCAATACAGTGTAATCACCCGACGTTTTGATCCTCCCGGATCTTAATCATGGGGTACTGGGGAGCCAATAGCATCTGATCCAGCACATGTGGCAAGGCGCAGGAGCGCCGCCTATACTGCATAAGCATTCTCCTATCGGCTCCCCAGTACCCCATGATTAAGATCCGGGAGGATCGAAACGTTGGGTGATTACACTGTATTGGCTGTACCTGTTGGCACTTTTCTTGGACTTGTTATCCACAGAATAAATTCTATATTATTGCATACAATTTGCCTGGCCTGTGTGCGGTGAATTCCATTATTTTCTGTAGTTGGTTCCCTTGTGGTCCAATTGACCAGCACCTCTTTATTTTGATGACCTGAGTGCACACCATCCTAGAGATTTTGATGCCAGACACTGACAGCGGGCGCGATGATGTCACTACCCAGCACCCGCTGTCAGGAGATGAGCGGGAACAGCGCAAGAGCCAGGAGGAACAGAAGTGAGTATTGGATTTATTATTTTTTTTATGGGGGTGCATTATTTTACAGTTTGCCTATGGGGGGTGCTGCCTTACCTAACAGTCTGCCTATGGGGTGCTGCCTTACCTAACAGTCTGCCTATGGGGGGGTGCTGCCTTACCTTACAGTCTGCCTATGGGGGAGGTGCTGCCTTACCTTACAGTCTGCCTATGGAGGGTGCTTCCTCACCTTACAGTCTGCCTATGGGGGTGCTGCCTTACCTAACAGTCTGCCTATGGGGAGATGCTGCCTTACATTACAGTCTGCCTATGGGGGGTGCTCTCCTACCTTACAGTCTGCCTAAGGGGGGTGCTGCCTTACCTAACAGTCTGCCTATGGGGGATGCTGCCTTACCTTACAGTCTGCCTATGGGGGGTGCTGCCTTAGATTAAAGTCTGCCTATGGGGGGTGCTTCCTTACCTAACAGTCTGCCTATGGGGGGTGCTGCCTTACATTACAATCTGCCTATGGGGGATGCTGCTGTGTAGCCCAGCTGCGCTAGGTGCCACATGTTCCCTGGAGGATGCACGGAAAGGTAATTCACAAATACCTGATAAGCACACAACACTTGACATTTTTCCTGGTTCCACCAGAGGGAGCCCTTGAGACAGCAGTGAGTTAAAGACAATCTAGCTGAAAGTGAGTAGTCGTTGATGTTACCTCAGAAAGAGCAGACATGACATCTCGAAGCACGGAGTTACTTCAGGGGAAGCTGACGTCTACTGCTGCCTGTGCTCATATTAAGGTGTGCGTAGGACGACAGGCGAGTGGTGACCAAAGGGAAAGAGTGACCGAGGTGTTATAGCAACTATAGCTGCCTCCACTCTATACAACCGGACACCGGGTCCGAAGATTGCTAGAACCTTCACGGCTAGTGGGAGAAAACCGGAATCCCTGCTGGACTTCAGGTCGCAGAGGGGCCCTTCAGTGCTGATACGTAACAGGGGTTAGGAAGACGGGAGTCTGGCAGGTACCGCCATAGAGACACTTCTGTCCACAAAAAGAACTCATCACAAGATCAGCTGGGCATAGAAAGGAGAAGGAGTTAAACTTAGCTTCATGCAGGTTGGAAACTCACACATAAAGAAGTAAGGAGGCCTTAAATCTACACAGTGATTACTTGGATGTGCATCCTCCACCCTGAGCAGCTTTCCGGGACGTACCTGCAAATACCACCAGTAAAGGTATGGAAAGAGACTGATTTGTGTGTGACTGCCTTATTACTTGCACCCCTGCATCGCCATTTATTCTGAGGGATCCAGTCTCGCCTGTGGGAGACTTAACATCTTGCTGCCAGTAACCATCCCCTCAGAAGATTAACCCTGCAGCGCTGGTCACCTTGATCAGAAACCACAGGTGGCGTCACGAACAATTCCTAAAATCCCCTCTAAATATCCCCCTTTGTATGAGCGCTCAGGGCAACGGACCGAGCTGTGCTACTTGTGACATTCCCCATAGACTTCAACGGGCTCAGTGCCGAGTACCCCATAAGCCCTGGTACTATACGTGCGACTCACTGCCTTACCTTACAGTCTGCCTATGGGGGATGCTGCCTTACATTACAGCCTACCTATGGAGGTGTGCTGCCTTACCTTACAGTCTGCCTATGGGGGGTGCTGCCTTACATTACAGTCTGCTTATGGGTGGCTGCATTATACTATAGAGTCTGCCTATGGGGGGTCTGCATTATACTGTGGAGTCTGCCTATGGGGAGTGCATTATACTATATTGAGGACTATCTGGTGTATTATGCTATATTGAGGCTATGTAGGGGGCCATCATACAGTGTGGAGATTACAGTGAGGGGGCCATCATACAGTGTTGGAGCCATCAAAAAGTTTGGGGGATACTAAGGGGTCAGTATATATACAGTGAGGGGGCATTATACTGTGTATAAGAGAGCATCATACTGTGTATAGAAGAGCTGTACAGGGGAGACTCTGGACATTATTAAATGCAAAGTGGGCACTTATTCTTATAGGGGAACTCAGATTACTGTGACTATCAAAGGGGCACACAGAGGGCAGAGTCATAATAAAAAGAAGGGAATCCCAGAAGTCTGCAAAAATTGATGTTTTTTTTTCTGCCATCCTTAGTGTTCATTGGAAAAACACACTGATTTTTATTTATACATATTTTTCTGTACTGCAAATGAACAGTGCAAGCAATGGAGCTCTGAGGCAGTCAGCTAGGGAAGGTGACTGCATGCAAAGCAACAGAGAGGGTGGGAAATATTTCATTCTCCATCCCTCTCACTCCCGACGAAACTGCCCAGTCAAACCTTGCTCATCGGCTCTAGTCTCATATTTAATTATGGCTAATATACTTGTTCAGCCTGACACTTGGTGTAGCGGAGCATGACTAGCTGGTTGGTGAAGACTCGTACAGTATCTATATATATAAGAGGCATCGTGATTACTCGCTAATCCCGCCCCCTGCACAGTAGCTCCGCCCCCACCACATTACCACACATAATCCCGCCCCCCACCACATTACCACACACAATCCCACCCGCACCACATTACCACACGCAATCCCGACCTCCCACCACATTGCCACACACAATCCCCGCCCCCCCACCACATTGCCACACACAATCCCGCCCCCCCACAACATCACCACACAAAATCCCGCCCCCTAACACATTACCATACATAATCCCACCCCCCAACACATTACCACACATAATCCCGCCACCCCAACACATTACGGCTCATAATCCCACACCCCATCACATTACCGCTCATAATCCCGCCCCACCACATTACCGCTCATAATCCGGCCCCCCACCACATTACCTCTCATGATCTTGCCCCTCACCACATTACCGCTCATAATCCCGCCCCCCCACCACATCACCACACATAATCCCGCCCCCCCACCACATCATCACACATAATCCCCGCCCCAACACATTTCCGCTCATAATCCCGCCCCTCACCACATTACCGCTCATAATCCCGCCCTCCCACCACATCACCACACATAATCCCGCCTCTCACAAGATTACCACACATACTCCCGCCCCACCACATTACCGCTCATAATCCCGCCCCCAACACATTAGCACACATAATCCCACCCCCCAACACATTACCACACATAATCCCGCCCCCCACCACATTACCGCTCATAATTCCGCCCCCCACCAGATTATCACACATAATTTCGCCCCCATCACATTATCACACATAATCCCACCCCCACCACATTACTGCTCATAATCCCGCCCACCAACACATTACCACTCATAATCCCGCACCCCCCCATATTACCGCTCATAATCCCGCCCCCCTAACACATTACCACACATAATCCCGCCCCCCTAACACATTACCACACATAATCCCGCCCCCCACCACATTACCACACATAATCCCGCCCCCCACCACATTACCACACATAATCCCACCCCCAACACATTACCACATATAATCCCGCCCCCCAACACATTACCGCTCATAATCCCCGCCCCCCCACCACATTACCACTCATAATCCTACCCCCCACCTCATTACCGCTCATAATCCCGCCCCCCACCACATTACCACACATAATCCCGCGGCCCCAACACATTACCACTCATAATCCCACCCCCCACCACATTACCACACATAATCCCGCCCCCACCACATTACCACACTTAATCCCGCACCCCCACCACATTACCGCTCATAATCCCACCCCCACCACATCACCACACATAATTCCGCCCCCCCACCACATTACCACACATAATCCCGCCCCCATCACATCACCACACATAATTCCGCCCCCCCACCACATTACCACACATAATCCCGCCCCCCACCACATTACCACTCATAATCCTGCCCCCAACACATTACCACACATAATCCCGCCCCCACCACATTACCACACATAATCCCGCCCCCCCAACACATTACCACACATAATCCCACCCCCCACCACATTACTACACATAATCCCGCCCCCCCATCACATTACCACACATAATCCCACCACCCCACATTACCACAAGAGGCTCCGTCCCCCCACATTACCACACGAGGCTCCGTCTCCACACATTACCACACGAGGCTCCGTCCCCCCACATTACCACATGAGGCTCCGTCCCCACACATTACCACACGAGGCTCCGTCCCCACACATTACAACACGAGGCTCCGTCCCCACACATTACCACACGAGGCTCTGTCCCCACACATTACCACATGAGGCTCCGTCCCCACACATTACCACACGAGGCTCTGTCCCCACACATTACCACACGAGACTCCGTCCCCACACATTACCACACGAGGCTCCGTCTCCACATATTACCACACTGTGAATAAAATGTATCATTAGTATTATTCAGATTTTTGATGATTATTATTGTTATTAACTTCATTTTAATTTCATTTACCACCTGCGTAAGCGCTATTGAATGTTGTCATTATTTACTTTAGTTTAATCACCAGCAGCGTTAATTAGATAGCAAAGAGCGTGCCGAGCGTTAGGTGATACTGTGACTGGAGTGTATAGTCGCAATATCACCTATATAACATATGTACAGCAGTATCACCCATATATTGTATTTATAAGGCCGGTTTCACACTAGCATGTGTGATGCGAGAAACTCGCACAAGTCTCTCGCATCAACACCCGGCTCTGGCACTCGGGACCGGAGTGTAAGGCCGGCGTCACACTGGCGACAGAATCGGACGACTGCAATGCGATGAAAAATCGTATTGCAGTCTGCCCTATGTTAATCTATGGAGCAGCTCCCAGTATCAGATTTTTTGTGGTCCGTTTTAAACGTCCGTGTGCAATCGCAGCATGCTGCGATTGTCACCGATTGTCGGTCGACTATCGCCAATGCAAGTCTATGGGAGCGATGAAAAATCTGATTACAAACGGACTGCATGTGTGACTTGCGATGAAATCGCATCGGTGTCCTTTAGAAAAGCCGGCAATTCATCCCCGGCTATACTGTAAAATCACACTGACAGCTTTAATAAAGACTAGAAAGAATAGATATACACACATAGAATACATATATATATATGTAATTGTGACATGTATATATATATATATTTATATTTCCTAGACTTCTACATACTGTAATAGCCGCAAATTCAATTGCCGGCTTCTGTGAAATCACAGAAGCCGACATGAAATGATACATTGTTTCCACACAGTTAACCATGTCATTTCCTGTATTTTGATATTTGTTTAGAACTTACAATTACATGAGTGTATTTGTGCTAAATTTCAGACATGTAGGGGTTAATTAAAGGTGTAAATTCATTGACAAAAAAATGCGTGGGCTCCCGCTGTATTTTCTCCACCAGACAGACAAAGCAAGCGAGTGGGGGCAGATAATAATAGCCTAGGGAGGGTACTTTTTTTTGTGCCCCCCCTGGCTACTAACATCTGCCCCCAGACACCCCAGAAAGGGCAAATCTATAATTAGATTCGCCCTTTCTGGCACTTTGCCCGTCTATTCCCATTGCCCTGTAGCGGTGGCGAATGGGTTAATAATCTCACCTTAATGTCACCTTAGTATTGAAAGGTGACCTTAAGGCAGGTTAATAATTGAGAGCTGTCAATTAGACAACTATCAATTATTAATCCTATTGAAGTAAATTAAAAAAAACACAGACACATTAATAAAAATTAATTTTAATGAAATAAAAACACATTTTTTTGACCATATTTTATTTTACACTTAATCCGTGCGAAGCCATTGATCTCCTAAAATAAAGAACAAAAAATAAAACAACATTATTCTTACCTATTCCGCCGATCTGTCACGTCCCACGCTGTAATCCTTCACAAAGGGTTAACTAGCTTTGAGCCAAGCAGTGCAAGTAATCCTGCATGCTCAGCTCAAAGCTCCTGAATGAATAAGTTCCTCTCCTGGCGACAGGAGAGGATGTGTTTAATGAATGAAGCTTAATTGATTGTGTCCACTTTCCCTTTAGGTCAGGTCACTAAAGTTAAATTGCCAATAAATCAATTAAGCTCCATTCATGAATCACTTCCTCTACTTTCTGTGGTAGAGGAACTTATTCATTCAGGGGGTTACAGCTAGGAGACAGAATTATCTCTCTGCTAACTGTAACCTCTTAACCCTTTCTGATGGATTACAGCGTGGGACCTGACTGTACATCGGATTGGTAAGTATGATTTTGCTTTTTTATTTTATTTTTATTACAGGAAATGGTTTTAGCAGGAAAATAAAATATTGTCAAAAACTGTGTGATTATTTCATTAAACTTCTTTTTTATTAAACTGTGTGTGTTTGATTTTTCTTTCATACAATAGGATTAATAATTGATAGTTGTCTAATTGACAGCTCTCAATTATTAACCTGCCTTAAGGTCACCTTTCAATACTAAGGTGACATTAAGGTGAGATTATTAACCCACTCGCCACCGCTACAGGGCAATGGGAATAGACGGGCAAAGTGCCAGAAAGGGCGAATCTAATTATAGATTTGCCCTTTCTGGGGTGTCTGGGGGCAGATGTTAGTAGCCAGGGGGGCACCAAAAAAATGTACCCTCCCTAGGCTGTTATTATCTGCCCCCACTCGCTTGCTTTGTCTGTCTGGTGGAGAAAATACAGCGGGAGCCCACGCATTTTTTTTCAATGAATTTACACCTTTAATTAACCCCTACATGTCTGAAATTTGCACAAATACACTCATGTAATTGTAAGTTCTAAACAAATATCAAAATACAGGAAATGACATGGTTAACTGTGTGGAAACAATGTATCATTTCATGTCGGCTTCTGTGATTTCACAAAAGCCGGCAATTGAATTAGCGGCTATAACAGTATGTAGAAGTCTAGGAACTATAAATATATGTATATATACATGTCACAATGACATGTATATATATATATATATATATATATATATTGTGTTCTATGTGTATATATCTATTCTTTTTTTTGTGATTGAAATACTATTCTTTTGGATCCATTATATGTCAGTTTTGCAAGCCTGCGAGAAATTCTCGCAAGTCGGATGAAAATCGGATGTTACAAGGTACACACACATGCGACTAAATCGCATCTTTGAAGGAAAATCGGATGCCAGAAGGATGTGTGATGTTTGCATTTTGATCCGACAATCGACCGTCTAAAACGGACCGATTTTTTGTCGTTGTGTGTGACGCCGGCCTTAGGCTGCATAGAAATACACGCAGCCTTACGCTCTGGTCCCAGTGCCTGCGGCAGACTCGTGCGAGTTT
>JARQOD010000001.1:266390831-266427449 GCA_033576555.1 Oophaga sylvatica
TGTCCTGATCGCTGCCTGAGCTGCCTGTTTGACAGCTCAGCAGCGATCATGTAGCGACACACCAGCGATCCTGATCGTTGTCGGGATCGCTGGTGTGTGGCTTTGTGAGACGGGGCCCTTAGTTAAGGGTAGCCTAGCTCCGGGTGGGCCCTGTGAGTGGTGGACCAGGGGCGACTGCACCCTCTGCCCACTGTAGCTACGCTACTGCTTCTGTATGCTTCTTTATGTCCAATTGTGATTGTTTCTAAAATGTTAGCACTTTCTGAGACATATACACTTCCATCTAGTTCAGGAACATCATTGATATAACAACTGTATGGGGTGAATTGGCTAGTGAGTTGGTGAATTTTCTCTCTATAGACACACTTTTTGTCCATGTTGTTGACCATGATGTTTACCCTTGTGCCAGATGACATTTGGCACTGATCTCATCTGTGATCTCCACCACACCTATAGCAATATCCATTTTGAATTTCTGATGTTTTTGCTAAGTTTACATTTTAATGTGACATTATACACTTAAGGCCAAGTTCACATGATTGTCATCGATTTGTCATGGATTTGAATCTCAGATTCCGCGTTGCAATTTACAGTACAAAACAATTGAATGGTTGTTTCAAATTCCAATTTACAAGTTGTGAAAAAGAAATAAACACGAAAATGAAAGCGTGTGGATGTCAAATGTGTTAAAGCGGGGATGTAAAATCTGCAGTATGCTATTATCTGTGTAGATTTTCATTAAGGCTATCATCCTATACAATGCTTAATAAATGGAGTAGGGTAAAATCCGCAACAAAATCTACAAGTAACAAGTGTGGATTACATTTGCGGATTTGTTGTGAATTTGTCACAGATTTGTGACCAAATACTCTGTGAAAATTTTTCACATGTGAACATGACCTTATCGTGCAGCAGATTTACAAATGAAGCTTGCACAGAACTACTGTAGATGTCAGCATTCCTCTAGAATGGTAAGATGCCGAATCATAGGCTTGTGCTTCCTGTTGTGCTATAGTGAAGGTTAGTTTTTGTGTAGCCAATAACTTCCTTCCTCATATTTGACACCACACAGAAGTCTCTCCTGTAATAGTAGCTCTAAACTGTTACTAACATTATGTACAATAGAGCAACATAAACCAAAAAAATTTCACCTGGAACCTTATTCCTCTACTTGAAATGGAAATGCCGTATTGATTCCGATGTTACAAGAGCAAAATGATTTTTTAAAACTGTAACGATGTCCTTAATAAAATAGTTTGTATATTTAGCAGGGATGACCAAGTGGACAATATCAAATGTCTTTGAACCGCAACAACAGAGCTCGTTTCTGAACAGCATCAATTTCTTTACTTCAACATTAGTTAGAGCAGGGATGTCAAACTCAAACACTCAGTAGGCCAAAATTGAAAACATGGGCAAAGTCGAGTGGCAACCTTGATATTTGTTTAAAGAAAAACTTCGATGGTATGGAAGTTTTACCATACCATCAAATATAATAATGAACCTTTTCATATGGAAAAAAGCTTAAATTTTGCTTAAACATTAAATCTGAAACAAGCAAATCTTAAAGGCAATCTGTCACCAGGTTTTTGCTGCCCCATATAAAAATTGTAGTGCGTGATCAAATAAGGATATGTCGTCGCTGTTATCTTGTTAACCCTTTCCTCCTCGGAATGTGGTACCAGAGAGAATAAGACACAAACCAAAGGGTGCGTCAATAGACTCTACTCTTTATTGCTAATGAAGGGGCTTATATACACCCCTGAAGCAGGAAGCGGAATTACCATATATGGCAGTTAATACAACTTATCATTAAAGCACGTAACATACTGTTTTCTAACCAAACTTTCCATCTTTGCCTTTAGCCCCTGATTTTCGCTCCTAGCACAGAGTATCTCTTTATGTCAGGGGGAGTATTATCAAGGAAGGAACATTCCTTTCTTATCTTCCCTTCTGCTATGCCTCAGCTTCCCAAGGCCTTGAGAAGAAATACTGAATTTAACTCTAACATCCCCTCCTTTTTTTCCTTCCTTTGATCAATACACATCTTCATATCTCCTCTTTGTCCTAGTACATCGTCTAATACACATCAAACAAATTTTAAAAACTAAATAGATAGCAAGACATATCATCAAAACCTGTAGGCCAGCTTGTATTATCCCAGTCAGCCATCCCCCTATGCCTTTGAACCAATTTGCGGGGTTAAGAAAGGAGAAAGTATTTGCCCACCATGAATCTTGATTCTTCAGATTTGCCTCATCATATAGTTTACTTAACTTTATGACATCCTCTAGCTTATGTTTAAGGGTTAAAACACTAGAATTATCAATATAATGGCAACATGCAGGTCCAATAATCTGACACATCCCTCCTTGAGCTGCAGTCAGGTAATCTAACACGAGGGTATGTTGGTTAGTAACAATAATTAGCTGGTTCTGTACTGCAAGGGACCCATTGATGATATTTAAAATATCCCATATTTGATCATCTAGGTAGTCTGTGGATTCTACCAACTTATCCCATGTCTGAGTTATCATAGGGTAGATGAATAATGCACTGAAAAATGTATTTGCTATCCCCATCTCCACTATGTGTGGTCTCCCATTTGGGCGAGGTCTATTGTCTGCAGATCGTTTATGTAATGTACAAATCCAACAGTTTGCAACAGTTTGGTTTTGTTCTTTCAGTCCATCCACTAAAACTAAGTGGTGTCTAATGAACCTGTTATCATCACCATTTACTCGGCTAAGTCTGTTCCAAGCATCCGTTACTGCAAGGATGCAAGCAAATGTCATTAGTAGCATCATTCCTCTTCTGGAGGCTCTCCAAGGATCTTCTTACAATGCGATGCGTGGATCCAAGTTTCCTTGCCTTGTAGCTTGACTGCGGTACTTGTCGTCAGTAGAACTTGAAAAGGTCCATCAAATCTCGGATCCAGACTCTTTCTCACGTGTCTTTTAATGACTACCCAGTCTCCGGGCTGCAGGCTGTGACTCCCAGGATCCTGGTTCGGATCTGGAAGAGAACTGAAGACATTATCATGTACTTTTTTGAGTCTTTTATGCAAATCCCTTACATATGAGCTTAATACATGGTTACTCATTTCCAGTGCTTGGGGAAAGAAACATCCTAAGCTAGGCACTTTGCCAAATAGTACTTCATACGGAGAAAGTCCAGTTTTTCTATTTGGAGTGTACCTTACTGAGTATAGGGCTAATGGTAAACATTCAGGCCAAGATTTCCCTGTTTCAGCCATGGCCTTTTGGATTTTTAACTTCAATGTCCCATTTAGTCTTTCTACTTTTCCACTGCTTTGTGGATGAAATGGGGTATGAAAAGCTTGTTGAATTCCCAGAGCTGTCAAGACTTCATTCATGATTTCACCTGTGAAATGTGTACCTCTGTCACTTTCGATCACCTCTGGTACTCCATACCTGCACACCACCTCCGCAAGCAGCTTCTTTGCGGTTGCCGCAGCCGTAGCCTTGGCAATCGGGAAAGCCTCCGGCCAACCTGAGAATAAATCAAAAACACACCAACACGTACTCCCATGACCCTGATTTTTGGCAGCTGAATATAATCAATCTGCAGTCTCTGGAAAGGATAGAGGGGCCGAGGGTGTGTTTGGGTGGTGTCTTGACTACCCTTCCCTGATTATGTGTAGCACATACCATACATCCCTGGATCAAACCTTCTATACAGGTGGAAAAGCCTGGTGCCACCCAATGCTTCTGCATCACGCTCATTACAGCAGTTTTGGACTGGTGGGTTGGCCCATGTAACATCTGGGCGACCGCAGGGTACAACGCCCTTGGAAGGCATCGACGCATCCCTCTTCCCCATACCCCATTTGCTTCATTCAGACATGCACCTTCTTTTTCCCACTTTTCTACTTCCTCTTGGCGCACCTGAGCCTGCATCTGGGCTAAGGCATCCTCCGACACAAAGGGATTTTTGGGAGCGCTTACCTGGTGCATCGTTACCCCTTGGAGTGGTCTACTGGCTGCTGTTTTTGCTGCTGCATCGGCCATTGCGTTTCCTTTACTCACCTGATCAGTGCGTCTGGTATGTGCTTTAACTTTTATGACAGCTAACTTTTTTGGTAATTGTAATGCATCAATTAACTGCTGGACTGCGTCAGCATTTTTAATGGGATGTCCTGCTGCCGTCAGGAATCCTCTAGATTTCCAAATTGGACCAAAATCATGAGCTATACCGAATGCGTATCTAGAATCTGTGTAGATGTTAACAATTCTACCTTCAGCTATCTTACAGGCCTCGGTCAGATTTCTGTATAGCTTCTTTGCGAGCGCTGGTCAGATGTCGCGCCCCCAGTGTAATGCAATGTCCCAAAAAGATAACTGAAGATTTACAAAATTGCAGTTTATCTTTTGACGCTTTACATCCAGCTTGGTACAAAAACAACATGAGTGATATTGTTGCAATACGACACTGTTTCCTGGAGGGGGCACAAACCAGTAAGTCATCAGCATATTATAAAAATAACATTGGCAAAATCAATAACTGTGAACCCAGCAGCTTCCTGAGATATCTGGAACAAAAGTGTATATATATATTGTACCAGCCAATACATAGAGAGTTAAATCTCGTAGTTGAAGGGGGAAGCTGGAGTTTTTTTTTCTGTTAAGGCTACTGATAAGAACCTAGCTGCAGGCCTGCTGCCGAAGGTGGGGGCTAGGTTTTAACATCACTTGCTACCAGTTTCTGTAATCTGCTGAGCTATAGCCGACTCTTGAGCTGAACTTAAGAGGATACTGTCTCTGTTGGGGCAGGATTGCACCTGGCTTTAATTTGACCATGACTGGCTGCACCCTTAATCTGCCCACATCTGTTTTATCTGAAGCCCAGAAATCATGCGGTATCACACCTTCTAACATTGAAGGAAATTCATTTGTGTCCTCTATACTAGCAACGTCTAACGACATGATTTTACAAAGAGTGCTCGGCTTCAATCCTGGTGTCATAGTGACAGTCCCATCAGGATGATACTCAATATATGCTTGCAATTGAGACAATACATCACTTCCTAAAAGATTACATTGACCCCGTGGTGATACCATTTAACTGTGTGTGTACAGTGGTTCCTTGAATTTGCAGGGGAATCTTTTTAGTGACGGGGAGCAAGATAGATAGAGAGTTATAAGGAGTCGCTATAACATGGTGGGAGAAATCACTTTTCCCAAATGGCTAGTCCTCTTCTGTAATTACTGAATTGTCTGCCCCCGTGTCCACTTGGAACTCAACCTCATGTCCCCCTGGTAGGTTCACCTGCACTGTGCAATTAGGAGTGGGGGGGTAGGGAGACAAGGGGGTTCATGTGCAAGCTACCTCTTTTTGCCTGCGCTAAATCATGTTGTGCCCCCTGTGCTATTCTCGCTAGATCCTCTGCTTTAACTGATCTCCAATCTGGTCTACTTACTTTCAGCTTTTCTTTGTCACTTCCTTTTTTTTTTTTCTATCTTTCTTCTCACGTACTCTGACCTTCTATTCACATGCCTAGCCCTTCGATTCTTACGTACTGTGTCTATTCCAAAAACCTATTCAACAAATTTGACTAAAACCCTGTGCATCCTCACGAATACCCGACGGGAGGGGCTGGTCAAACCACTGCGTAGTTTGTGTGTCCTCTCTCCCTCAGCCTGCAGTTTGCTTATCTGTAGAATGACCTTGGTCTAAAGCAAAATACCATCTCGCTGCTACCAGCACTTCCCCCTCCCTTATATCTCTGCTTGCTGTCACTGACTTCTGCATTCTCAGATCCGTTCTTACAAATATAACACTTGTATGTCTCATCTATCAGTCTATCGTATCTAGCTTCATCTGCCAATTTCCCTTCTTCTAAGCGCTTGCAGATCCTGTCTAGTTGCTTTATTAGAGCCAACTGCTCTGTAGGGCTCCATGGTCTGTATAACACTACTGTCGGGGGGCGCCTTGAGCTAGTCCGTCCACCTCACCTCCCGCAGCACCTGGGGTACCAGGTACCACTACTGTCCTCATTGGAAATAAAATTGGCCGGGGGAGGTCTGGGTCCACCGCAACCTACACAGACATCTACCGTCAAAGGATTCTGCTGTCCACACCTGGGGCAGACCCAACAGTTTTGTTCGTGGGAAGTCTGTGGGAAGGTCTGATACTGGGGTGGAGGTAACGTAGGGGGCAAACAGGAGGGTAAATCAGTCATCCCTGTTTTTGTCAGTCTGTAACGTCCGTCTCCTAATTCTTCAGTCTTTTCTTCTAAGTAATCACACGCACTCATCCACAGGTTCACTGTTTTCAACAGTCCTTTGTCTCTCAACCATCCATGATGTGAGTTAAAGAACCTTTTCCATTTATCACTGTTCAATTCTCCGTTTTCATTCATGCCTGCTTTTCACAATCTCTGCGCACAACTAAATCTTTAGCAGAAATGCCTTCCTTGGCATTTTGGTCCCCCATTTTTCTATCTCCTCACCTAGAAGAGATTCTCTTGTCACCAAGACAAGTTTGTCACCAAGACAATTGCGTCACCAAGACTCTGTCACCAAGACAGTTGCGTCACTTAGACAATGGGCCACAAAGGTTTCTGAACCATTCCACTGCTGTCTTTCCAAGATTTGTACGCCAACCAAATGAACAATCCAATCACACAGACACCAAGACAAAACCACAACACAATCATTGGATCCATACTGTCATTATTCAAAGGAGGAAAGGCAGGACTGACAATTAATCTGAGGGTCTACTGGTTCAAAGGGACCTGAGCCAGGAATACCTGTGATTTACCTGGAAAGCCGACCGCTCGGGGAGGAGGGAGTCCACTATACAGTGATATAGATTTTAGGTAGAATATAATAAGTATTCTTACCCCAGCGCTGTGTATATCACCAACAGAGACCTCCGCTCATCCCACGTCTTCCGGACCGGTCGGGCTTCCTCAGAGTAAGATAACTCAGTCCCCTGGTCGGGCGCCAGTGTTGTCGTCGCTGTTATCTTGTTAACCCTTTCCTCCTCGGAATGTGGTACCAGAGAGAATAAGACACAAACCAAAGGGTGCGTCAATAGACTCTACTCTTTATTGCTAATGAAGGGGCTTATATACACCCCTGAAGCAGGAAGCAGAATTACCATATATGGCAGTTAATACAACTTATCATTAAAGCACGTAACATACTGTTTTCTAACCAAACTTTCCATCTTTGCCTTTAGCCCCTGATTTTCGCTCCTAGCACAGAGTATCTCTTTATGTCAGGGGGAGTATTATCAAGGAAGGAACATTCCTTTCTTATCTTCCCTTCTGCTATGCCTCAGCTTCCCAAGGCCTTGAGAAGAAATACTGAATTTAACTCTAACAGATACGATCTCAATACACAGGAAAAAGATAATAATGTAAAAAAATACAAAATGGAGAATAAATGAAATAGAGCGGTAAAGTAAATCATGGCATGATCCAAAAAGGCCTAAAGGGAAAAAGTCCCACTAGAAATGACCTCTCTGGCAGATCAATAAAACTTAGCTTTTATTGTACTACATTAAAATAGTTATTTTATGGGGTAATGAATGAAAATGACAATATGAATCTGCCATAAATAGATTACATTATTTAATATATGTGTATAATTTAATCTTTTTATGGCAAATTAGGATTGTCATTTTAATTAGTTACTGTGACTCTAGTCACTAATCATGGGCAAGCCATAAGGCTGGTTACTCAAGAGGTCTGGGGTCAGATACCAAGAGAGCTTGCCATAAATAAAGTGGTAAGACAAAGCCATAGTCGGTCACAGACAAGGGTCAGAATTCCAGGAAGGTAGCAGATAAAGTAGATAAAGACATAGGGACAAGGCAAACGAATGGTCAAAGGCAAATCCAAGGTCAGGCAACAAAGATCAGAATATAAGAACTCAGAACACAGAACAAATGCACACCACTTGAGCTAAGCTACAACTGGCAGTAATTGGAAGCAGAGAGCCATCTAAATAGCCAGGTAATAACTCAGAATAGGAGACAAATGGAGGAAACCCTACACGTATCTACCCTGATTTGGCAGCTGGACTGTCACTTATAATACTGAAAACTCAGCATGTCCCAGCCTCCGATTAGACAGCTATGCTGTACATCACTATACTGACTGTCCAGCATGCCCCAGCCCTAAATTGGACGGTTGAACTGTTACTCGTTGCATCCAGACACACCGATAAGAGAAATCGTAACACTACACCCTCTTGTAAGGGGGCCACTGGACACCAGGTTTCCCAGGATGCCTACAATAAGAGGCCCTGATCAGATGAACCCAGCGTCTTCTTTTGAGTCTGTATACCCTCCAAAGATTGAGATACTGGAGAGAATTTCGGATCCTCTGAGAATCCATGATCCATTACACCTCATACTCCAAACAAACAGCAAGATGCCCACATGACACTGAATAAAAATTCAATACATAGCAATTCGGTCTTAGAGTTTAGCGTTCAAAGCAAAACATTTCAGTGACTTACTTGCATATGTATGTAAATGTTTATTGAAAAAATTTCAATCCATGTTAAGCCAGGTACACATCAAATTTATGCAACATGTCATTAGCTGCTCCTTTGATGATTGTTTTTAACGTAATGAAAATCAATGGAATCAGGCATATTCACCTATGGGTACATTAACTTAAAAGGAAGCAGAGTCACTTTGTGCTCTGGTTTACATAATTTTTGGCAGGATCTACCTTTATCATGCAGGCACAAAAATGTGCTAAACTACGTTTTTGTGCTTGCCTGAAAAACGACAGATACTGAGCACAAAGTGACTTTAACTTCTTCACTAAAGTCAATGTCTGCATCGCATGTACGCATAAATCCAGTTTTTCAGGGCGTCAAATGGAAGCCCCAACAGAGGCACTGATGTAATGTGATCCCAGCGTCATTCATTGATATAGGGCAAAATGAATGGCACAAAAGTGACATCTGTGACTTAATGGGAGTCTGTCAGCCCAAACTAACAGTACATTTAACAAAAAATATGCAGTGAAAACATCACAGAATTTAAGTCATTTGGTGCTTGTTTACTGGTCTCTAACCACAGGCTGATGAAAAATGGTGAAGGAACCAATTCTTATACAATGGATTTTAATCAGGCATCTTTTTGCAATCGTGGTTATGGTGTCTGTGCAGCTCACCTCAACATTTCCAGTTTTGGATTGACTACTAGAGGCACCCAATTGATTTCTTGTTCAGTTTTGTATTGATGGAGATGATTCCTGTGTATTTTAGTGGCTCTAGCAATTTGATTTTCAGTTATTTTCGGGTGATAGCCCTGATTCAAAAGTGTGTATATATCTGTCTATAGGATTAGAACATATTCAGTTGTTCACATATTCAGTGTAGCTTGACTGTGACAATAGAGGTTTTTAGAGGTATATTGAATGGTCAATTGGCTTCTGGTACAGGAATACTTTTCTGCATCTTCATGATAGTACCCAAAAACAATATTTCTGCGCAGAAGTAGTTGAGTGTTAAATTGACAATGGGATGAAACTGATTAAAGTCTATAGGCCAAATTCCTGTTGGGGCAGAAGTACAAAATGTAATCTTCAAGATTAGCCATGAAAAGATTTGTATATTGTGGTGCCATTTTACTTCTCATCACTGTACCAGTCTGCTGTAAATATATTTTGTTATCAAATGTAGAGTAATTATTTTGTAAGTTTCACCATAGTTATGTGGCAAGGCCTTTTAAATGGTAAATACTGACTTTAAGGATTCCTACAATTAGGTGACATGAGAGTTCCAGTCCTCTTGCTCTCTGAAGAGGATATTTGCATATTTAAATTCCCATAAGAGCTTTGCATGAGTTATAAGTCTACATGTTAAAAACATAGCATATTACACACACACACATGGCATGTTACATATACAGCATAAGGCCGGGGTCACACTTGTGAGTGTTATGAGTCTCTCGCATCAATACCCTGCACTGTTGCCGGCATACGGACCAGAGTGTGCGGCTGCATAGAAATACGTGCAGCTGCACAATCTGGTCCCAAGTGCCGGCATACGGACCAGAGTGTGCGGCTGCATAGAAATACGTGCAGCTGCACAATCTGGTCCCAAGTGCCGGCATACGGACCAGAGTGTGCGGCTGCATAGAAATACGTGCAGCTGCACAATCTGGTCCCAAGTGCCGGCATACGGACCAGAGTGTGCGGCTGCATAGAAATATGTGCAGCTGCACAATCTGGTCCCAAGTGCCGGCATACGGACCAGAGTGTGCGGCTACATAGAAATACGTGCAACTGCACAATCTGGTCCCGAGTGCTGGCAGCAGTGCCGGGTATTGATGTGAGAGACTTGCGAGAGTTTCTCTCATCACACTCACAAGTGTGACCCTGGCCTAATATACACTGTAAGAAGGCGTCAGTTAAAGTGATTGACAGCGTATATGTATCACCAAGGTGGCTGGTCTTGGCGATATAGGTCCCTGAAAGTCTGTACCAGTAACACTAGGTTACTGAGTAGTTTGGTTAGTTTCCGGGTCTAGGATTTAGGAGTGACCAGACAGAATAGGTGGGAAAGGTCGCACCCATAGTCTACCACAGATGAAAAAGCAGCTTATAGAGCTCAGAAAGTGTTTTTTATTTGAGTTTTGTGTCTGAAAGCATTTAAAGCTGTTTGAGTTTATCCTGCCTGCAACACTGGTGAGACCGTTATAGTCTTTTTGTTTTGTCTTGCCTGAAGAAAAGACTATTTAGATTGTATCTTACTGTGCTGCAGAAAGTAATTTCAGTGGAAGTGCAGAAAAAGGCAATACAAATTACTTTATGTTTGCACCAAGGCCTTTGTGTTGAAATTAGCGCTTACCTGTGAGCTAAAATTCCTACAGTCGGTGTTTGAATGCCAGCATTAAGTCCCAAAGAGCACAGGTGATTACAGTTTAAAGATGCTTACTTTCTCATATATTGTATTTAAAATGAATTCAGTCCTCATATGTTTATGTATTTCTTCTGTTGCAGGATTGATCATGTCGAATTACAAGCTGACCTATTTCAATTTCAGAGGCAGAGCAGAGTTTCTCCGTTACCTGCTGGCCTACACAAACACTGAATTCGAAGACCATCGAATTGACTTTAAAGATTGGCCTGCACAGAAAGATGGTAAGTTCTGAAACCTAATGTATCATTATAGAGCTATACATACTTGGATTAAATTTAAAAGTGAAAGTTATAATGAAGAAATTATGTAAGTAACTGTCAGACTTTAACAAATATATTCACAGATACAGTGGGTGAAATAAGTATAGCACACATCAACTATATTCTAAGTAAATATATTTCTGAAGGTGCTATTGACATAAAATGCTCACTAGATGTTGGTAACAATCCATCCAAGCAGTGGTTCAGCTCTCTGGTAGCTTAACCCCTAAAGTACGCACATGTCGGATTCCCCCTGTTTGGTGCAGGCTAACGCGCTGAGTCTGCTCCTTTCCGGGCACATGACCACTGATCTATAAAGCAGACATGTGTTTGCAACAGCCGCGGTGGAATCGTGATCCACCTGCGGCTGTTAAATAGTTAAATGTCGCTGTCAATCTCTGACATTGGCATTTAACTTGCGCTTACAGGAAGCACATCACTAATCCCGTCCATCGGTGACCCCGTCACATGATCGTGGGAAATCGATGGGTCGGCATGACAACCAGAGGTCTGCAGCAGACCTCTGTGTTTGTCATTGCCAGATTGCTATGAATGCTGCCCCATGATCGGCGTTCATAGCAAGTAAGCATTTCTGTTACACACAGGCGATCTGATCAACGCCTGTTTTTAGGAGAGGCGATCAAAGTACTGCAGCTTCTAGTTTCCTATGTAGACTATTGTAGCATGCAAAAAATAAAAGAAAAATGTTTTTAAAAATAATAAAAAATAAAAAAAATTAAAGTTCAAATCACCCATCTTTCACCCCATTCAAAATAAAACAATAAAAAAAAATATTTGGTATCACCACATTCAGAATCGCCCAGTCTAGCAATATATAAAAAATTTAACCCGATCGCTAAACGGTGTAATGAGGAAAAAATTCAAAACACCAGAATTTTGTTTTGGTCACCACTACATTGCAATAAAATGAAATAACAGGTGATCAATTCATTGTATCTACACCAAAATTGTATCAATAAAAACATCAGCTTGGTACGCAAAAAATAAGCCTTAGCCCATACTCAGATCACGAAAAATGGAGATGCTACAGGTCTCGGAAAATGGCGCCATTTTTTAACTTATACATGTTTGGTGTCTGTAAACTCGTAATGACCTGGAGAATCATAGTGGCAGGTCAGTTTTAGTATTTAGTGAACATAATAAAAAAAACAACTATGGAATTTAACTTTCTGTTGCAATTTTACCGCACTTGGATTATTTTTTCCATTTTCCAGCACATGATTTTGTTAAAACCAATGCTGTCTTTCAAAAGTACAATTTGTCCCACAAAAAACAAGCCCTCATATGTGCATATTGACCAAAAAAAATAAAAAAATGGTGGCTCTGTGAAGAAGGGTAGCCAAAAACAAAAAACGCAAACATGGAAAATGGCCCGGGGATTAATGGGTTAAAGAATTTAAAAAATCACAAAAAAAATGACAATAAATAAGCATATTAATTTGTCCCATCAGCCAATACCATTGATGAAAGTTAAACTTTTTACCTAACCATGTCAAATGGGAGGAACAAGTCTAAGCTCCAGATTTGGCGCATCTTATTGTTGTGTGAATTCTGGGGCCACTTATGGCTGATGCTATTTGCCTGGGAGGGGACCAATATCCACGTCGACTTCCCTAGCTATTAATATCAGCCCACAGCTGTCTGTTTTACCTTTGCTGGTTAGAATTTATAGAGGAACCCTACGTCATTTTTATTCTAGGGTCCCCTGTATACTAGCCAGTAAAGGTTAAGCTAACAGCTGTGAGCTGTTATTAATAACCTGGGAACATTCAGGGCTAATGGCCCCTTTCCCATTAATATCAGCCCCAGCAGTCAGCTTTTCCTCTGCTAGTTATGAAAATTATAATGAAAAAGCAATGATTATATAGCACACATGTTTCTTTTAGGACATTTTTATCTATCTATCTATCTATCTATTATCTATCTATCTATCTATCTATCTATCTATCCATCTATCTTTCATATTCTTCATCACTATCTCTATCTTTGAACATCTTTACTACACAACACTCTATTCCTATGCTGAATTTCATTCCACACGTGTCACACTGACCGCACACTGACATCACAAGGACACACAAACATGGACACATGGATAGCAGCTCTTCCAGGTTTTCATGGGCCCTGGGCAAATAGTCTCAGTGTGCCCCTTTAACACGTACCATGATTCATGATGCAGAGATAAGAAATATAGGTACAGTACAATGCCAAAGATTTCACTTATGTCTTACATTACATGAGTGATATCTATTGTAAATTATACAATAGCTCAGAAATCGTCAAATCTTCACAGTGCATAGTGCGTGCATTTGGCGAATTGAAAACTCTGCAGACATGTTTTCCGAAAATAAAACCGGATTGTTAAAATTGGGTTTTCTGCAGTGAAAAATCCACAGTGGATACAACATGTGTTTTCTGCAGTGGAAAATCCTTGGTGGATACCACCCTAAAGAAGGGGTCCCCAACCTGTGGCTTGAGAGGGACATGGCTCACAGACCTGAGATATGAGGCTTGTGGCTGTCCGCCAACTTGGTGTATTTGCACCATGTTTAGCAAACATTTACAAAGAGCAGGTCTCCAGATGATGACTTTTGTGAGTAGCTCCGCTAAGAAGAACATATCTGGATGCACATATACTGGCAGAGGGGCTGAGAAATACATGTTGCAAAAGCTGATCTGTGTGAAAAATTGGTTTTCCCTATGCAGTCCGTGGTTCGCATGGACAGTGCACATCTGTACAACATGCTTGCCTGAATGAGTCCTTAGTGTAACTTTTTACACAGAGCTCTTCAGTAAGTCACATACTAAATCAAGGTTTATGCAATACATTTCCTATCAGGAAATGTATAACTAAAGCAGATCTAGATGTGGACGGTCAACCCGTCATAGTTCAATTTTGCTACTCAGCGATCTATGAAGTAAATTGCAAAATGATGGTGAAAATCTTTAAGAATCAACATTATTCCAAAACCCTAATGTAAGTCTTTAGTAATGATATTATATATTGTAGACCCAGTAGCGTAGCTACTGGAAGGAGAGTGGGGGCCGCTGCCCCGGGCCCCCTCACATGAAGGGGCCTACTGGGAGTCACTGCCACTTTTGTCATGAGGCCGCGTCTGAGGTGTCAAGGAGAGAGCAGCAAAATGCTTGCTCCCCTGTCTGAGAGACACTGCACTGTGGCCGGTTGCAGAGCTTCAGTCCATGCTGTGCGAGGTGCTGTCTGACCTGAGGAGTAGTGTTGAGCGATACGATACCGCAAGTGTCGGGTATCGGCCGATATTAGCTCTATCGGCCTTTTGATACTTTGTTTCGATATTTTCCATATATCGTATACCGGAATCGGAAGTTCCCATAATTCTTTGAGAGGCAATGTGATTTTAGTCAGCCAATGAGGAATCCTAAGAAGTGTGGGCACATCCTGTACTGCTGCGGTCATGTTAACTAATGGCATGGCTGTGATTGGATGCTGAAATGATGTCAGAATGCACTATAAAAGGCGCCGCCGCCATTTTAGCGTCACTGTGCTGTGAATTCAGTTAGGGACAGAACGCTGCTGTGCTGACTCTGAGGGACAGTTAGAGATTGCGATTTAGTGTAGTGTGCTTTAGGCAGGCTAGCACCAACCGCTGTGTAAAGCTTCCTTTTGCCTGCAGTGTTGTTTTAACAGCTCTGCAAGGTGTGTGTGAGTGCAGGTGACGCTGCAGTTTGCTCTGCATGCAACGCTGTCTGTAGGCATCTGCACGTGTCACTCACAGACTCTTTTTTTTTATTCAGTGTAATTCTTGCTGCTCCATGCAATTTAAATTTTAGTGTGACGCGCTTCCATCCGTATCCAAGACATTGGTTGCAAACACTATAGAAGTAGACAAAGGAGTAGCCTTTCACAGATTGTGAACAGTTGTGTTTCAGTGTTCACTTCAGTCTGTGTTTTTTATTTTTTGAGTGCACATCACGCTCCAGTTACTTGTTCAAGAACTGCTGCTTGTACTCTGCTGAGCATGTCTCAGTGCCTCATCCTTTTCATTTCTCTCCAATTGGTTCTGCTCCATTCCATTTAAAATAAATATAATCTATTAGTGTGACGCGCTTCCATCCGTATCCAATACATTGGTTGCAAACACTATAGAAGTAGACAAAGGAGTAGCCTTTCACAGATTGTGAACAGTTGTGTTTCAGTGTTCACTTCAGTCTGTGTTTTTTATTTTTTGAGTGCACATCACGCTCCAGTTACTTGTTCAAGCACTGCTGCTTGTACTCTGCTGAGCGTGTCTCAGTGCCTCATCCTTTTCATTTCTCTCCAATTGGTTCTGCTCCATTCCATTTAAAATAAATATAATCTATTAGTGTGACGCGCTTCCATCCGTATCCAATACATTGGTTGCAAACACTATAGAAGTAAACAAAGGAGTAGCCTTTCACAGATTGTGAACAGTTGTGTTTCAGTGTTCACTTCAGTCTGTGTTTTTTATTTTTTGAGTGCACATCACGCTCCAGTTACTTGTTCAAGCACTGCTGCTTGAACTCTGCTGAGCGTGTCTCAGTGCCTCATCCTTTTCATTTCTCTCCAATTGGTTCTGCTCCATTCCATTTAAAATAAATATAATCTATTAGTGTGACGCGCTTCCATCCGTATCCAATACATTGGTTGCAAACACTATAGAAGTAGACAAAGGAGTAGCCTTTCACAGATTGTGAACAGTTGTGTTTCAGTGTTCACTTCAGTCTGTGTTTTTTATTTTTTGAGTGCACATCACGCTCCAGTTACTTGTTCAAGCACTGCTGCTTGTACTCTGCTGAGCGTGTCTCAGTGCCTCATCCTTTTCATTTCTCTCCAATTGGTTCTGCTCCATTCCATTTAAAATAAATATAATCTATTAGTGTGACGCGCTTCCATCCGTATCCAATACATTGGTTGCAAACACTATAGAAGTAGACAAAGGAGTAGCCTTTCACAGATTGTGAACAGTTGTGTTTCAGTGTTCACTTCAGTCTCTGCGTAATAACCACACTTAGGCCTTATAACTTTTCTGACTTTCTTTATCAATCTACCAAGATGAAGAAGTCAGTGAGTAAGGCACGTGGTCGTGGCCATGGAGTTTCAGCAGGGAGAGGACGTGGGGATTCTGTGGTTGCTGCCGCCCTCAGTGACACAGCATCCACCATTTATCCCCGTGAGCGTTTCTTTATGCGCACTTTGGTAGGAGCTCGGCGTGCCCCCCTGCTGCGGGAAGAACAAATTGAAGCCGTTGTTGGTTGGATGGCAGCCAATGCATCGACTTCAATTCCTTCCACCTCCTCTCAGGAACACAACACTGTTGAGCAACCATCTGTCTGTTCACCGCCTGTCAAATTGGCCAGGCAGTCAGGGAGTTCTGTACAGGAGCCAGCTGAGTCTCTGCTTCTGTTCTCAGAATCTGTTGGCTCGCAAACACGGGCACAGGCAAGCAGCATTCTGCAATTTGAAGAAGAGGGAGTATGCAGTGATGCGCAACAGCTGTGTCTCTCTCAATCTGAAGAGGCGGGTGAGCCAGTGCCGATGGACAGCACACCGCAGAACGCATCTCATGATGATGATGAGACTCAGGTGCCAGGTTTTGTGGAGCATGGTGCTGCCCAGACCATCCAACAGCAGCAGGTGTTGGAAGAGGGTAGTGGAGATGATGAAGTCCGAGACCCAACATGGCGTGAGCAACAGGAAGGTGGTGGGAGCAGCTCTGAGGAAGAGATTGGCCCAACGGTACAAAGAGGAGGGAGAGGTAGGCTGCAGACTCGCTTGCCTGTAGCCTCCAGTTTGGCACGTGTTGGGAGCAGTTCTCTTAGAAAAGTCAAAATTGGTGCTCCCATGACTTGCACTGCGTGGTCCTTTTTTGACAGACTTATAGATGATATTTGCTATGTTCAATGCAAGCTGTGTAAGCAAAAAGTTAAAAGAGGTAAAAATATCAGTAACCTGAATACCACAAATATGTGGAAACATGTACGGACAAAGCACGTTGCTGAGTTACAAAGACACACTGGAGATGTAGGCCAACCTACAGCAGCACCTACATCTTCAGGTCGTGTTGGATCCTCTACCTCCAGCTCACACACACCTGGTTCGGCTTCCTCACAGGATCTCCATGGAAGAACCTCGGTCACTGTTGTCCATAGACAAACTGTTATTCCACCCACAGCAGCAAGTTCACAGTCATCGTCACACTCCCAGACCACAAAACAGCCATCGGTACCACAGGCATGGGATAAAAGACGGCCATACTCGGCAAACCATCCACGAGCACAGGCTCTGAATGCTGGCATTGCAAAACTCCTGCCTTGAAATGCTGTCATTCAGGCTGGTGGAGACTGACAGTTTCAGGAACTTAATGGCATTGGCAGTCCCACAATATAATGTGCCAAGCCGATTTTATTTCAGCAGGCAAGCCGTCCCTGCTCTGCAAAAACATGTCGAGGGAAACATTAAACATGCGC
Organism: Oophaga sylvatica; assembly: GCA_033576555.1. NCBI lineage: Eukaryota > Metazoa > Chordata > Amphibia > Anura > Dendrobatidae > Oophaga > Oophaga sylvatica. The sequence continues at coordinate 266,408,494 of JARQOD010000001.1, forward strand.
TACTAAACGCCGTCAGTAGCAGGGTCCACCTGACCACCGATGCGTGGACCAGTACCCATGGCCAGGGACGATACCTTTCCCTCACTGCCCATTGGGTCAATGTTGTGGAGCCGGGTACAGATCTTGCCAGTGGCGCTGTACGTGTTCTGCCAACTCCAAGGATTGCAGGAATCCATTCTGTACACATTGATTTCTCCTCCTACTCCAGTTCCTCAGAATCATCGCTGCACGAGCCGTCACGGTATACCTCCACATGGACCCGTGAACGCTTACCTGTTGCGACCGATATGAGCACAGCCGTGGCCAAACGTCAACAGGCCGTCCTGAAATTAATTTCCATGGGGAATCGAAGCCACACAGCGCAGGAGCTCTGGGATGCCATCAAGCAGGAGAGCGACGTGTGGTTTTTGTCAGCTAATCTCCAGCCAGGCTTGGTAGTGTGTGACAATGGCCGAAATCTGGTGGCAGCTCTGTGCCTTGGCAACCTCACTCACATACCATGTCTGGCACATGTGCTCAACTTGGTCGTGCAGAGTTTTTTGAGGGACTATCCGGATCTTGATGCACTGCTGCACAAGGTCCACCTAGAGTGCGCTCACTTGCGACGTTCCAGCATGGCCAGATCGCGCATTGCAGCTCTGCAAGTCAGATTTCGCCTTCCTGAACATCGCATCATATGTGACGTACCCACCAGGTGGAATTCCACGTTACATATGTTGGAGCGGTTGTGTGAGCAGCAGCCAGCAGTAATGGAGTATCAGCTGCAACAGGCGCAATCAACTCGCAATTTGCGCCGTTCACACTTCACCACTACTGAGTGGGCCTCTATGAAGGACATCTGCGACGTTTTGCGTGCGTTTGATGTCTCAACGCGGATGGCGAGTGCAGATGATGCACTAGTCAGCATGACTGTCCCCCTTATCTGCCTGCTTCAGAAATCACTGAAAGCACTAAAGGAAGAGGTTTTGGAAGAGGTCGAGGATGAGGAGTCACAAATTCAATTACCTTCAGGACAGTCAGCGCAACGTGGTTCCTCACAAAGGGCTGGGCAGGGCTCACTTTCTGAGGAGGAGGAGGAGTCAATGGAGGAGGAAGAAATCCCTACAGAGGGAGGTATACAACGCTCTAGTCAGTATGTAGAGCGAGGGTGGGGTGATGCAGAGGAGGCAGAGATGACGCCTCTTCCAGAGGACAGCCTTTGTTGGCCAGTTGGGAGTCTGCAGCACATGGTTGATTTCATGCTTCAGTGCCTGAGAAACGACCGCCGCATCGCCCACATTCTCACCACGTCAGATTATTGGGTGTACACCCTCCTAGACCCTCGCTACCGGGACAACTTACAAACCCTCATCACACCGGTGAACCGGGACCGTAAAATGCAGGAGTACCAAGACACACTGGTGCAATCCATACTGTTGTACATTCCAGCCGAGAGAGCTGCTGCTGCTACTGCTTTACAAAGCAGCTCTGTGCGTCGAGGCAGTGTAGACACCTCTACAACAAGAGGGAGCACAAGCAGCGCCTCTGCACAGGGCAAGAGCTGTATGTTACAAATGTGGCGAAGTTTTGTGACAGCGCCAGCAAGGTCTACACCATCCGAGACGGCTCCAGTCACCAGGAAGAAACGTTTCCGTAAGATGGTGACAGACTACTTGGCTTTCCCTCTAAGTGTACTCCCAGATGCCTCTTCCCCTTTCAAATTTTGGGTCTCTAAGTTGGATACATGGCCAGAGCTTAGCCAGTATGCATTGGAGGTGCTGGCTTGCCCTGCTGCCAGTGTATTATCTGAGCGCGTCTTTAGTGCTGCAGGTGGTGTAGTAACAGACCGTCGCATGCGACTATCCTCAGAGAATGTAGACCGGCTTACTTTTCTGAAAATGAACAAGGCATGGATCTCACCTGAATTTGCCTGTCCGTTTTCAGATTAAATAACTGTTTGGCAACGTTTTCCATGTCTCCTGTTATGTTCATCTTTCTACTACCTGAACTCTACTCCCTGGGCTACAACACCGCCATTTGTTGCTCGTAAGTAATTGGCAGGGGTACTGACTCCTGGCCAGCCTGGTTACAGCACGACAGCTGTTTCCTGGCAGTGTGAACGTCAATTATCCTCCAATAAGTTGTGCTGTCGTGTTGCATTCGGGTTAGCCGACTCTATGGTGCCTGCAGTTTAGGTGATTCCTATGTGTGCTGTGGGATATGTAAATAAAGGCTGTTTCCATTGTGACAATAGGACAATCACCCACTGTAGGACTGTGTGATTCGGTAACTGCGGACGGCTTGCGTCCTGTCAACTTACATTTTCATGGGTGCGTTCTGCTACCCGTCCGGGTCCAGTACCGTCAACTGGTTCTCCCCAGTGCCTTTGGCCTAGGTGCCTCCATCTCCGTATCCGAGTTCCACCAACGTCTGCTGGTCCTTGGTAGTGCTTTGGAGCACAGGTACCTCCTGCTTAGTAACCGTGTCACAGTAACGTCAGCTGGTACTCGGTTGTGACATTGCCTCTTTTCCTTCTGCTACCCGTCCGGGGTCCAGTACCGTCAACTGGTTCTCCCCAGTGCCTTTGGCCCAGGTGCCTCCATCTCCGTATCCGAGTTCCACCAACGTCTGCTGGTCCTTGGTAGTGCTTTGGAGCACAGGTACCTCCTGCTTAGTAACCGTGTCACAGTAACGTCAGCTGGTACTCGGTTGTGACATTGCCTCTTTTCCTTCTGCTACCCGTCCGGGGTCCAGTACCGTCAACTGGTTCTCCCCAGTGCCTTTGGCCCAGGTGCCTCCATCTCCGTATCCGAGTTCCACCAACGTCTGCTGGTCCTTGGTAGTGCTTTGGAGCACAGGTACCTCCTGCTTAGTAACCGTGTCACAGTAACGTCAGCTGGTACTCGGTTGTGACATTGCCTCTTTTCCTTCTGCTACCCGTCCGGGGTCCAGTACCGTCAACTGGTTCTCCCCAGTGCCTTTGGCCCAGGTGCCTCCATCTCCGTATCCGAGTTCCACCAACGTCTGCTGGTCCTTGGTAGTGCTTTGGAGCACAGGTACCTCCTGCTTAGTAACCGTGTCACAGTAACATCAGCTGGTACTCGGTTGTGACATTGCCTCTTTTCCTTCTGCTACCCGTCCGGGGTCCAGTACCGTCAACTGGTTCTCCCCAGTGCCTTTGGCCTAGGTGCCTCCATCTCCGTATCTGAGTTCCACCAACGTCTGCTGGTCCTTGGTAGTGCTTTGGAGCACAGGTACCTCCTGCTTAGTAACCGTGTCACAGTAACGTCAGCTGGTACTCGGTTGTGACATTGCCTCTTTTCCTTCTGCTGCCCCTCTGGGTTCCAGCACAGTCAGCTGGTCCTCGTTACTTCCATTGTCTCTTGCTCCATCTGATACCCGTCCGGGTTCCAGTAACGTCAGCTGGTTCTTGGAAATTAGACGACCTTAAAGACCACCCAGAAGAAGATGACGACAACAAGGACGACGAGCATGAAGCCGACCAGCCTGAACACCATCACAAAGAAAAAATAAAAGATTACCCAGAAGAAGATCACCAACAGGACAAAGAAGGTTAAGACAAACTACAAGATACAGAACAAGAGACAGAAGAACAATAAGCAGAAGATCAAAAAGCAGAAGAACATGAAGTATAAGACCAAAATGAAGAGCAAAATATATGCTCTAAATTATAAGCAGAAGAAGACTAAGCAGTGTATGGGGGTGAGTCCGTTCCTCCTCGTGGTGCCCCTGGAAAATGCCTGCTGCTGCAGGCTACACTGAACACGGACAAATACTGTTGTAATTTAAATCTTTTGTGACAGCAAGAACGGAAGAATGAAAAATTCATACTTTTACAGATTACAAGTACAGGAATCTCTGTCACAAATAAGAATATGATGAAGAAGATGAAGAGGAAGAAGATGAAGAATTTGAATATGAAGAAGATTAATAGTTTAATAATAACAATATGAGTAATGTAAACAAAAACATGAATAGCAAGAAGTTTAAGAAGAAGATTAAGAAGGTGAAGATGAAGAATAATTTGATGAGAAAGATGATGCTGCTGAAGATTATGAAGGAGAAAGTGTGGCACTGGCAAAAGTTAAAAAGGTGAAGAGCATGGAAGTTGTGAAACATACATATTTGCCAAAATAGAAAAAAGGTTAACAACATTGTCAATTTGTTCGTCAATACAAACGTATTTCCAAAAAAATATATATTAATGCTATTCCAATGCATTGGGTTAAACATGTATGCCTTTATTGTCTCCTCAACCTCCCCCAATACATTCTACATTACTCTTTGTTGTTTTCCTTCATGTACAATTAACCAACAAGGCAAGAATGGGTTTTTTTTAATGTCGATATTTGGTTCCCATAGACTTACATGGGACTTCCGGTATCGGAATCGGATATCGCCGATATTTAGTGATATCGGCGATACCATTCCGATCCGATATTTTTAGATATCGAGCAGTATCGCTCAACACTACTGAGGAGCTTTTTCCATGCCTGCAGCAGCTGCAATTAGTTTCTAGCTATGCAGGCTCTGATTGGCTCAGGCAGGCTGGAACCTGGTACATATCTTGCAGTTAACACAACACTTCCTGGCCCTGCCTGCAAACTTCTTTGGTAAGTGGGGATGGAATTTATTGGATCGATTCAATTTAGGCATGTCATCAGCGCCGTAACTATAGCGGTCACAGCCGCAATGGGGCCCGGACTGCTTAGGAGCTCGTCCGTCCGTCCACCAATAGTGAGGAGAAGGAGGACGTCACCCAACCATGCGACCCGCAGCAGAGAGGCATCACCGCAGGTCCTCTTGTTACATGGGAAGATGGATTGAATGCAGTCACGTGATCCAGAGAGAAGCATGTCCACAGGTCCTTCAGCTGCCCCGCTGCTTGAGTGTGTGAGTGCTGCAAGCTGTTGCTGCATCCTCCTGCTGCTGGCCAAGGGTCCCACAGATCTGTCCTGCGAGACCTGTTATTAGGAGCCGCTCGGTGCCGGGGTGAGAAGTGGCAGAAGCTTCTGATTCGGAGGTCTCTCTCTCCATATATGGCTCTATAGTGCACAGTGAATTGCACAGGTCTCTCTTATGATATGGCTCTATAGTGCCCAGCGAAGTGCACAGGTCTCTCTCATGATATGGCTCTATAGTGCACAGTGCAGTGCACAGGTCTCTTTCTCTCTCTATATGGCTCTATAGTGCACAGTGAAGTTCACACTGATGTCTCTCACTCATGATACGGCTCTATAGTGCACAGTGAAGTGCACACTGATGTCTCTCTCTCATCATATGGCTCTATAGTGCACAGTGAAGTGCACACTGATGTCTCTCTCTCTCATGATATGGCTCTATAATGCACAGTGAAGTGCACACTGATGTCTCTTTCTCATGATACGGCTCTATAGTGCACGCAGATGATACATGATATGGCTCTATAGTGCACACTGATGATACATGATGAGGCTGTATAGTGCACAGTGAAATGCACACTGATGATACATGATGAGGCTGTACAGTGCACAGTGATGATACATGATGAGGCTGTATAGTGCACAGTGAAGTGCACAGTGATGATACATGATGAGGCTCTATAGTGCACAGTGAAGTGCACACTGATGATTGTTATGAATGTTCTAGAGATAGTTTCTGAGCAGAGGCTCCCTCTGGTGGTTACAGACAGTACTGAACCTTTCAGCGAGGAATGGCAATCTGGGTTCACTGACTGGTCTGATATAAGGGAGGTTCCCTCCCATGATGGTTGCCGGTGACCAATTGTTCTTGTCTCAATTGGGGTTCCTGGTTCATTTGGAAGTTTGCTGGAGTCTTGCCTGCATTTCCTGCTTTCAGATAAGTTATATTTTGCTTTTCTTTTTGTGCTTGCTTTTTGCATTGTTTTCTGCACTTTTGTGGAGGTCAGCCAGGTCCCCTCCTGGGGCCTGAGCTCCTCGCAGTTTATCTGCAGCCTCTGTTATTTGCTTTTTCCTGTTTTTTTCAGTGGCTGCAGCTTTGGTTTTGTTCACACTGAGATCTGATTTAGCGGATGGCGAGATCGTGTGATCTCAGTATTTTTGCAATCAGAATTGTTGGATTTTTGTAGGGTTTTCTGGGTTGCAGAAAGTAATCTCTCCTTTCCTATCCTATTTAGTCAGCTTGTGGCCCCAGCGTTTGCTCAATCTATTTTCTGCCTATGTTTGTGTTTTCATCTTGTCTAACCGCCATTATATGTATGGGGGCTTCCTATTTTCTTTGGGGATCTGCTCCGGGGCTGATAGCTTTCATCTTTCTGCCTTTAGGTGTAGTTATCTCTCAGGCTGTGACGAGGCGTCTAGGATCAACGTAGGAACGCTCCACGGCTACCTCTAGTTGTGATGTTAGTTTAGGAATCTGCAACCCATCAGTTACCAACATCTCAGGTGTTCTGCTGCCCTGCTGTTGTTCCTGTCCTCCTCAGCTACCGAAACACAACAGATGATACATGATGAGGCTCTATAGTGCTTTTGATTTGAATATGGGAATATGCAATAGGTGGCCATGGCTACTAAATAGTAGACAGAGCAGCTCTGTAACAAAATATAAAAAGGACTGACAGCACTCACTGCACTGGGGCGCTCGTATAAAAACCAAGGAACCCTCTTGGATGTGTCAATTGAAGCAAAACCAGAAGAAACAGCGCTCCATCCAGGCGAAATATATTTCAATGAGGTTTATTCCGCCATACAACAGCTGAATAAACCTCATTGAAATATATTTCACCTGGATGGAGCGCTGTTTCTTCTGTTTTTGCTTCAGAGCAGATCTGTAAGGCAGCAGTTCCAGTTGGCACCAAGAACAGCTGACTGGCAGGGGTGAAGGTGTCACACCCCCACTGATCAGACATTGCTGACTTATTCTAAGGTTAGCCAGTCTTAGTGATTTATCTGCATCTGTATTTTTTATGCAAACGGATGCAAACGCATGCAACTGCATCCTGATCAGGATTTGGTTGGAAATGTGAAATTCTGACTTCTGGGGCAGAGGAGAGAGAAGAGAGGAGAGGAGAGGGGTGAAAAGTGAAAGAAAAAAAGAAATGGGGCTCCGAGCATGAGCAGTATGAAATCCGCATGCAGATTGGAAGCAGGTATCCTGATTCGGGTGCGTCTCCATTGACAATCATATGTTTTTTATTGCAACAAAACTATAGTGTGCAAAATGAATAGGGAAAATGTGAATTTGGGTGGAAAATATTTGGCATGGGGGCCCCCATTTGAACATTTGCACCAGGGCCCATATCTTTGCAGTTACGCCACTGCATGTCATGATCACTGTGGGGTGAATGTAAGAGGATGGGGGTATTGTGGGTGTTGGGATGTGGGGGGACGATTATTATACTGTTTAATGTTATGAGATTTTATGCGCTCTATCACATGTAATAGTTGCTGTCTTGGGGGGCTGGAGATGTGGAGGTAGGGGGCTTTTTATACTTGCAAGCTGGGTCTTTATAAGTATTAGTATAACAAGCATAACAATGCAGGTTAATAATGTTAATACTTTAATAATCGGTTAATATTTAAGTATTAGTATAACAAGGATAAGTATTAGCATAAGGGCGCAGACAGACGGCCGTATAACTCATGCAAGAATCGTATCGCAATCCTTGGACTGGCCGATACCGCTCCTGCCATGAGCGTGACATTGTAATGGATTACTATGCAGGTGTCACGCTCAGGTCAGAAAAGCCGATGGTCAGTCCAAGGATTGCGCACGAGAAATACATCGGTCTGCCTGCCCCCTAACAAGTATAACAATACAGTGTCCACAAACTGCATTCTATTTAATAATTTCAAAATAAGCAATTTATTATTATAAAGTTATTAATGGCTTCTGATAAATGACTGCCAAATCATGATAGGGTGCACCTGCTGTCATGAGACCCCAATATCACTGGCATTATCAGTAGAGTTGAGCGAAACAGGTCGGTCAGATTCAAAAGTCGCCGACTTTCGCCAAAGTCGGGTTTCGCCGAGCGAAACCCGACCATAGCGTGAGATCGGCCATGCGGTCGTCAACCCGAGCACCAAAGTGGGTTTTCCCATAATGCTTGCAGGTGCCTTTTCTCAGCCAATGAGCAAGGACGTACACTGTGGGCAATGAGATGACATGGGCAGGGGCCACCACCATCTTAGAGAAGGGCATTGCAGTGATTGGCTTGCTTTGTGTGGCGTCACAGTGACTATAAAAGCCCTGACTGCCGACCGCCATTTTTCTTCTGCTGATCTTAGCGTAGGGAGAGGTTGCTGACGCTGTTTATCAGTAGGGAGAGAGTTAGGCAGGAAAGAAAAGTTATTCTGTGCTTGTGCTGATAGCAATTGTGCTGTACAGTTAATGTGCAGTGACAGGGGAGTATTTTGTTGTGTGCAGCAGCTCTGGTTATTAGGCTGCCTGCCAGTGACAGGGGTGGATTTTCTTGTGTGCAGCAGTGGTGGTTAATAGGCTGCCTGCTAGCAGTATTGCTGTGTGTACACTGGGGTGCAGACTGATTTTTACACAGCACTAATACTTTTATTCTTTTTTTCTGCACAGTTACCGAGTGTTCATTTTTTCCCACACCGTATAGAGCTGCACGCTCCTCACACACTAACGTGTACCGGCTGGTATCACGAACAAATACATGCTGAATCTCTGTGTGTGACTCCGGAAATACTGTATATACGGAGATTTACAATTACCCCTAGACTGTATAGAGCTGTACGCTTGTGATACAGTACCCTTTTTCTGCTTTTTATATTCTGGTCTAATCTATACTGAGCCTGGGAGCATCTGTGTGTTACTCCGGAAATATATACGGAGATTTAAAATTACCCCTAGGCTGTAAACAGCTGTACGCTTCTGATACAGTACCCTTTTTAAGCTTTTTATATTCTGGTCTAGTCCATACTGAGTAAGTGTCTGTGTGTTACTCCAGAAATATATACGGAGATTTAAAATTACCCCAGCACTGTATACAGCTGTACGCTTGTGATACAGTACCCTTTTTCTGCTTTTTATATTCTGGTCTAATCCATACTGAGCCTGTGAGCGTCTGTGTTTTACTCCGGAAACATATACGGAGATTTAAAATTACCCCAACACTGTATACAGCTGTACGCTTCTGATACAGTACCCTTTTTCTGCTTTTCATAATCTGTTGTAATCCATACTGAGCCTGTGAGAGTCTGTGTCTGACTCTGGAAATATATACGGAGATTTACAATTATCCCTAGACTGTATACAGCTGTACGCTTCTGATAAATTACCGTTTTCCTGCTTTTTATATTTTGGTCTAATCCATACTGAGCCTGTGAGCGTCTGTGTGTTACTCCGGAAATATATACGGACATTTAAAATTACCCCAACACTGTTTACAGCTGTACGCTTCTGATACATTACCCTTTTTCTGCTTTTTATATTCTGGCGTAATCCATACTGAGCCTGTGAGCATCTGTGAGTTACTCTCGAAATATAGACGGAGATTTAGAATTTCCCCCTTCACCGTATACAGCTGTATGCTTCTGATACATTACCATATGTCTGCTGGTATTTTGGGTACATTTTCCCAAACATGAGGAAGTATGGTGGAAGAGACCACGGACGTGGGAGGAGAGGGCCAGCTGGTACTGATGGTGGTGGTGGTGCATCTGCTGGTAGTGCCAAAAGCACAATAGCACCTAAGGCAGGAGGTGTTGAGCCTGCGTCATTTTCTGGCTCCAGAAGGCCTGGATTACTCCATGGAGCTCTTTTCACTTACCATGCCTGGGTTATCAAGTCAAATCCTGAATTCTCCAGTCCAAGATGAATGGGACATGGAGTGCACTGATGCACAGCCACTGCTATATGATTCTGCTGGTACATTCACCCAGAGCACTACATTGCCCTCGCAGTCTATTGACCCAGAATCTGACCCTGATGAAACTCAGGTGCCCCTTCCCGCATACTATACCACCTTACACGGTGACACAGAGGAAGGTGTTGATGAAATTGAAGAGGAGGTGATGGATGACCCAGTTGTTGACCCGGATTGGCATCCATGGGGGAAGAGGGTGCCGCTGGCAATAGCTCAGAAGAGGAGAAGGATCAGCAGCAGGCATCGACATCGCAGCAGCGGTTATCTGGCAGGCCCGTAGCAGTCCAAAAACGTGTTAAAAAAACAAAAGAGTTGCAGGACAGCTTGGCCAGACGGTCAAATTAGCACAGCGTGCAAGCCCTGAAAATTTATCCCATAGTAAGAAGAGTGCAGTGTGGCACTTTTTTGACCAAAATCCTATTGATGAGGCAAAGGTTATCTGTAAGAAGTGTGGAAGGACCTTTAGCTGAGGGAAAAATCTCATAAATTTGAATACCAGTTGCATGCTTAGACATTTAATCAACATGCACTTGCAAGCGTGGATGGACTACAAAACCTCAGGTAGCACATGTGCACCTGCTCCTACTGAAGGTAGCCAGCAACACTCCATCGCTTCCCCCACTGTAAGCCCACCAGTTAGCACACCACCAGCAAGAAATGTTGAGGTGTCATCGCAGGGCAAAGCAGTCAGGGAATCACAATATTTTTGCAATGAAAGACTGAATCTAGGCCATCACCACCACCACAATCACCATCACCAACCTCCTCTCAGCCCGTCATGTCCACCGCTAGTTCCCCCATATGCAGCTCTCAAGTCCAGCTCACCCTTGCAGACACTCTGAGTAGGACAAGAAAGTACTCATCCTCTCATCCGCATTCAGTGGCTTTGAACGCCTACATTGCCAAACTGATCTCATTAGAGATGATGCCCTTCCGGTTGGTTGAAAGCGCAGCGATCAGAGAGCTCATGGCTTACGTTGTCCCACGCTATGACCTACCCAGTCGGCACTTCTTTTCAAGAAAAACCATCCCTGCCCTCACCTGCATGTGAAAAACCGCATTGTTCATGCACTCAAACTATGAGTGAGTGGAAAGGTGCACCTCACAACAGATGCATGGGCCAGTAGGCATGGCCAGGGCCGTTACGTGTCCATCACTGTGTACTGGGTGAATGTGGTGGATGCAGGGTTCCCAGGGGACAGCAGCGGTGGGACAGTGCTGCTTAGCCCACCGTATAGGCTGTAGGCATTCGACCCTTCTCCTCCTCCAGAAGCGAAAGCACGTCGAAAGAGCGCAGTCGCACGAGCACTCCATCTGCAGCTGCCAGTGTTGCACACGAGGTGTCCCACGATCGAACAGCTAGTGGTAAGCGTCAGCAGGCTGTTTTAAAGATGATGTCTTTGGGTGACAAAAGACATACCACAGAGGTACTGGCCGACTACTTTCAGCGAGAAACCGAGTCATGGCTGGGCAGTCTACATCTTGCGCCAGACAAGGTAGTCAATGATAACGGCCGTAATTTTGTGGCGGCCATAGCCCTGGCAAAACTCAGACATGTACCTTGCCTGGCTCACACCTTGAACCTGGTGGTGCAGTGCTTCCTAAATAATTATCCAGAGTTAACAGCCCTGCTCCATAAGGTTGCGAAGACTGTGCTCGCACATCCGTCGCTCGCCCGTAGACTCCAGTCGTATGCAGAGGCTGCAGCGATCGCTCCACCACCCTAAGCACCGCCTAATCATAGACGTTGCAACAAGGTGGAACTCCACCATGCATATGGTTAAGAGGCTGTGCGAACAGAGGCAGGCTGTAATGCATTTGTGGTAGGATACACGGACAGGCAGTTTGAGGCCAGATATGGAGTTGTCGCGAGTGCAGTGGTCAAAGCTGAAAGACCTCTGTAAAGTCCTTCAGTGTTTTGAGGAATGCACACGGCTGGTAAGCGCAGACGACGCCATCATAAGCATGAGCATCCCACTTATGCGTCTGCTCATGCAAACTTTGACGCACATTAAGGATCAGGCGTCTGCTGCGGAGGAGGAAGAGGGAAGCCTTGATGACAGTTAGGCATTGTCTGCTCAGGTAACTGTCCTGGACGAGGTGGAAGAAGGAAGAGGAGGAAGAGGATGAGGGGGATGATTATTTTGGGGGGGAGGAGTCTTCTTGGGGGGCAAGAGAAAATGTTGGCTTGCCAAGGTCAGGTACAGGGTTTGTGCGTGACTGGAGGGATGTGGATTTGGCAGAAAGTGCTCCTCCACCCACCACTGTCAGTGCATTATTGACACCTGGAACATTGGCCCACATGTGTGATTATGTCTTGCGGATCCTTAAATGGGACCCCCGCATTGCCAAAATTATGAAGGATGACGACTACTTGTTGGCCAGCATCCTCGATCCACGCTATAAAGGCAAATTACAGAACATCATGCCACAAGAGAACATAGAGCTAATATTGGCGAACAAACAAGCAACTCTGGTAAACCATTTGTTAGAGGCATTCCCAGCACACAGCAGCGGTGCAGGTTCTACCACGAGCCGTACTGGGCCAAATGGAAGAGGTGTTTGTGGTGCACACAGCCGAAGTGGCGTTGGTGACAGGGGTTTCATGACCATGTTGTGGACTGATTTCTCGAGTACCGCTCACACGACTGTTAATACTGAATTGGTTGCAACAGACAGGAGACAGCAGTTGTCAACTATGTTTCAAAATTACCTCCCCTCCCCTATTGATGTTCTCCCTCACAGTTCATTCCCCTTTGACTAATGGGCCTGTAAACTGGACACCTGGCCTGAATTGGCACCATATGCCTTACAGGAGCTCGCTTGCCCTGCTGGTAGTGTGCTATCAGAAAGAGTCTTCAGTGCAGCTGGATCAATCCTGACAGAAAGAAGGACCCGGCTGTCGACCCAAAATGGTGTTGATCTCACCTTCATTAAAATGAACCTTGCCTGGATTTCAAAGGATTTTGTACCACCTTCCCCTGATGACACATAGGTTGCCAGCAAAATGGCTTGCTTTGTCCTCCTCTTCCTCCGACTTCTCCAATTCCTCCATTTGCAGCTGCTGAACATCCAGCCTACACCTCAACATATGCCAGTTTTTCCAACTCCCTAACTAGGCTGTACCCCCCCAGGACCGGCGTCAGCACCTGGCACTCCCGGGCAAGTGCCGGTGCCCTGAGAAGGTGGGGGGGCCCACTCGTGAGCGACGGCACTGGCACATGGCCCCTCATAGTACGCCAGTGTCTCTGACGGTGGGGAGGCCCACTCACCATCAGACTCACCGACGTACTATGAGGGGCCCTGTGCAAGTGCTGTCACCAACAGGTGGGCCCCTCTGCTTGCTCAGGGCCCCAGTACTTGCAATACTTACCTCTCCCTGCTCCAACGCAGTGACATCTTCCGCTTTTACTGACAGTGACATTCAGGTCAGAGAGCACGATGATGTCACGTCTGTACGCCCTCTGCCTGAACATTCCAAGTACAGAGAGCTGGAAGATGGCGACGCTGAGGAGTCCAGAGTAGAGCAGTGCCCAGCGAGGAGAGGTATTTCATTTTTTTTAATGTTTGGAGCAATATATGGGGAGCATTATACACTGGAAAATTGTATATGGGGCCCTGCATACACTTGAGCATCATAGATAGGGATCATCATACACTGGAGAATTATAAATGTGGCCCATCATACACTGGAGCATCATATATGGGGCCCATTATACACTGGAGCATTATAAATGGGGTCCATTATATATTGAGCATTATATACACCCATCATACACTGGAGAATCATGCATGGGGCAGATCATACACTGGAGCATCATCCATGGGGCCCATCATACAGGGCCGGCTCCAGGTTTTTATGGGCCCCGGGCGAAAGAGCCTCAGTGGGCCCCTTTAACACAGACCACGATTCATGATGCACAGATACAGCAGAGAAATATGGGTATAGTACAATGTCAAATACTTCACTTCTTCCATTAAATGAGTGATATCTATTGTAAATTGTACAATAGCTCAAAAACCGCCAAATCCTCACAGCGCACAGAACAGACTGGACTGGACAGTCCTCCATACAATATTATGGGCACCACAGTCTCCCCCTCATCACCCATATAATACCCCATGCGGGATGTCACCCCCCATATAATGCTCCATACAGAATACTGGACCCAAAATAATGCTCCATACAGAATACTGGACCCAATATAATGCTCCATACAGGATACTGGACCCAAAATAATGCTCCATACAGAATACTGGACCCAATATAATGCTCCATACAGGATACTGGTCCCCATATAATGCTCCATACAAAATATGGAGCTCTCCTCTGCGCTGTACTGCGTTCTGCACTGTTATGGCTCAGGAAAGGGCGCTGTGGAAAGACTCCCCATTATCATCATGATTTCCTCCCCATCATCATCATTGCCTCCTTATCATCATCATTGCCTCCCCATTATCATCAATGCCTGCCCATCATCATCATCTCCTCCCCATCATCATCAATGCCTGCCCATCATCATCATCTCCTCCCCATCATCAATGCCTGCCCATTATCATCATGGCCTCCCCATCATCATCATCTCCCCATCATCAATGCCTGCCCATTATCATCATGTCCTCCCCATCATCATCATGGCCTCCCCATTATCATCAATGCCTGCCCATCATCATCATAGCCTCCCCATCATAATTATCGCCTCCCCATCATCATCAATGCCTCCCCATTATCATCAATGCCTGCCCATCATCATCTTCTCCCCATCATCAATGCCTGCCCATTATCATCAATGCTTGCCCATTATCATCATCTTCTCCCCATTATCATCATCTTCTCCCCATCATCAATGCCTGCCCATTATCATCAATGCCTCCCATTATCAGCAATGCCTGCCCATCATCACACACAGACAGCACTACAGCACAAGCACTCTCTCACATACACACACACACACAAAGCACAAAGCACCGCACTACATACACACAGACACACAGAGACACGTCTTACCTGTTCAGCGTCCGCGCTCTCTGCCACAGCCGGCCGCTGAATGATGACGTCATTCAGTGGCGCTGCTGTGGGAGGAAGCGCCGGCGCCCCCTGGAGCCCGGAGCTGCGGCAGCGGAGGCACGGGAGAGGTAAGTATTGTGCCAGCTGCTGCCGGGGCCCTGAGCAAGCGGGGGGGGGGGCCCAGTGGCGGCGCTGACACCGCTCTCCCCGCTAACGGGCGCGGGTGTGCCAGACAGCGAGTGGGCCCCCCCGCCTGCTCAGGGCCCCGGCACTTGCCCGGGTGTGCCGGGTGCTGACGCCGGCCCTGCCATCATATATTGGAGCATCATATGTGGCCCATTATATATGGAGCATTATAAATAGGGCCCATTATATATGGAGCATTATATACATCCATCATACACTGGAGCATCATGCATGGGGCAGATCATACACTGGAGCATCATCCATGGGGCCCATCATATATTGGAGCATCATATGGGGCCCATTATATATGGAGCATTATATAGGCCCATCATACACTGGAGCATCAACCATGGGGCCCATCATACACTGTAGCATTATAAATGGGGCCCATCATACACTGGAGCATCATCCATGGGGCCCATCATATACTGGAGCATCATATGGGGCCCATGATATCTGGAGCATTATATAGGCCCATCATACACTGGAGCATCATCCATGGGGCCCATCATACACTAGAGGATTATAAATGGGGCCCATCATATACTAGAGCATCATATGGGGCCCATTATATATGGAGCATTATATAGGCCCATCATACACTGGAGCATCATCCATGGGGCCCATCATACACGAGCATTATAAATGGGGCCCATCATACACTGGAGCATCATATACGGGGCCCATTATACATTGGAGCATTATAAATGGGGCCCATTATATATGGAGCATTATATAGGCCCATCATACACTGGAGCATCATCCATGGGGTCTGTCATATACTGGAGCTTCATATGGAGCCCTCTATATATGGAGCATTATATAGGCCCATCATGTACTGGAGCATCATATGGAGCATATTATATATGGAGCATTATATAGGCCCATCATACACTGGAGCATCATCCATGGGGCCCATCATACACTGGAGCATTATAAATGGGGCCCATCATACACTGGAGCATCATATACGGGGTCCATTATACACTAGAGCATTATAAATGGGGCCCATTATATATGGAGCATTATATAGACCCATCATACACTGGAGCATCATCCATGGGGCCCGTCATATACTGGAGCATCATATGGAGCCCATTATATATGGAGCATTATATAGGCCCATCATACACTGGAGCATCATCCATGGGGCCCATCATATACTGGAGCATCATATGTGGTTCATTATTTATGGGGCATCATATAGGGTATGGAGCATCATATGGAGCACATATGGGGCCTATTCTGTATGGAGTAGTATATAGAGCAATATATGGGACCCATCATATACTGTATGGAGTTTTATATGTGACTCATTATACTGTATGGAGCAATATTTGGGGCTCATTATACTCTATGGGGACCGTCCTATACTGTATGGCACATTATATGGGGACCATCATATACTTTAGCATTATGTGGAGCTCATCATATACTGTATGGAACATTATATGGGACCAATTATTCTGTATGGAGGAATATACTGTCCGTTTTTTGAGCTATTGTAGAATTTAAAATAGATATCAGTCATGTAATGTAAGAAGTGAAGTATTTGGCATTGTACTATACCTATATTTCTCTGCCGTATCGGAGCATCATGAATTGTGGTATGTGTTAAAGGGGCCCACTGACACTCTTTCGCCCAGGGCACATGAAAACCTGGAGCCAGCCCTGCCCCCCCACAACTTTAGGCAAATAACCCCCAGTTTTCAATGCGTAACTATTATTATAAAGTAAATTAAGGTTGCCAAGCTTAAGTAATAAGAATTGATGTCGTTGGCATTGAAATGGGCACTGTAGGTGTGTTTACTGCCCTCCACTCCCTGCCGACTTTGCTTCCCCATTGACTTGCATTGGGTTTCATGTTTCTGTCGTACCTCTGACTTTTCCCGATAGTCGGCCGATTTCGTTCAACTCGACTTTTGCGAAAGTCGGGTTTCACGAAACCCGACTCGACCCTCCAAAAGGCAAAGTCGCTCATCTCTAATTATCAGGCATTCATGTCACCACGTTTGCTATTTGCACGTGTCTAATAGATAAGTTTGACTTCTCTCAATAGAAGAAAATTAAGAGAAACCGAAAGAGTTGTCACATGACCCTCTGCTCACATCAGCGATGTTGGGGCCATTATTACTGTATATAGGGGGACTCAGGACACTTGGTTAAATATTTATTAGGCACTTAAGAAGCATTATTATTTATAGGGTAGCTAATGGGTGGCAGATGATTCTGAGCTGGCTGTCGGTCAGTGCCAGAGTGTGGTTATAGCCGCTGCTCTCTATACACAGAGAGGTGACTGAAAATGTGCCACCATGTTGAAACTAGTGATCCCACACTAGGACACTCCCGTGAAGCACTTTACAACATCACTTCTTGATTGTGGGCTCTCACCCTGCATGTTCCAAGAGGGACAGGAGATGCTGTTTAGTGATGCACAAAACATAGAGCAGCCACTGTCAAGAAGATGATGGTTGGGAACATAAAATTTTGTCAAGCCAGGAAGATGATGATGAGACACACTTGCAGATTGTTAAGTCTCCAAGTCAGGAGGACCAGGGTGCGGCTGTGGAAGACGTGGTGGTGGATGATGAAGTTACCCACCCAACCAGGGAATCTGGCATGCAGAGATAGGCCAGCAGAGCTAAGAGTGAGGGAGCAGCAGCACCAAAACAGTCAGGAAGAAGCAGTGGGGTAACTAGAGGGAGAAGGCTGACAGATGTTTGTCACGCTCACGCCCTGGTTGATGGGCGTGAGGCAGGGGGTTGTGGCCCCACTGTGCCTCAAACCAGACTACCCTGGATGAGGCGTGACTAGGACAGCTGCCTTGGTTTTCACTGGAGCCTCTGATGGTGAGGTCAGGCTTGTGCGGCAGACAGTTGCCAGGTGCCACTCCAGGGTGGTGTCTGGTTGTGGCTGCTGATCCCACTTGGGGAGATGGTGGCATGGCTGAGACACTGGCAGGCAGGCATGGCAGAGACAAGAGTAGGCCGGCATGGCTGAGACACAGGGCTGGCAGGCACGGCTGAGACACAGGACTGGCAGGCACGGCTGAGACACAGGGCTGGCAGGCACGGCTGAGACACAGGGCTGGCAGACATGGCTGTGACACAGGATAGGTAGGTAGGTACGGCTGAGACACAGGGCTGGCAGGAACGGCTGAGACACAGGTCTGGCAGGCACAGCTGAGACACAGGGTAGGTAGGCAGCAACTGGAAAGGCACAGGGACATGAAGTGGTGTGTGAAATGGGTAGGGTCCTGTTCACACAGCAAGTGCAGGTACTGGTACTGACTGGAAGGAATGGTGTATGGAGGAACAGGTAGAGACCTGTTCACACAGCAGGTGCAGGTACTGGTACAGACTGGAAGGAATGGTGTATGGAGGAACAGGTAGAGACCTGTTCACACAGCATGAGCAGGTACTGGTAAAGACTGGAAGGAATGTAGTATGGAGGAACAGGTAGAGACCTGTTCACACAGCAAGTGCAGGTACTGGTACTGATAGAAAGGAATGGAGTATAGAGGAACAGGTAGAGACCTGTTCACACAGGAGGAGAACTGCAAGACTGCGGAGAAGGGTTGTAGAGCAGCAAGAGGTTCTGCAATGGTAGGAGCAAAGCAAAGCGGAAGCGCAAGGTATGCGGAGAGGAGCTGCAGCAAGAGGTTCTGCAGCTGCAGGAGTGAAGCAAAGCGGAACCGTAAGATATGCGGAGAGAAGCTGCAGCAAGAGGTTCTGCAGCTGCAGGAGTGAAGCAGAGCGGAACCGCAAGATATGTGGAGAGGAGCTGCAGCAAGAGATTTCTGCAGCAACAGGAGCAAAGCAGAGTGGAATGGAGCAGAACCGCAGGAGTGTGGATAAGAGGCAGAAAGTGGTTCAGAGAGAACACAAGGCAAGACTACAGGAAAAGAAACCA
>JARQOD010000001.1:266427549-266449230 GCA_033576555.1 Oophaga sylvatica
TTATCGGGGGGGGTTAAAACTGTTTGGGCCCAGGGGCTCTCCAAACCATCATGGGTCCGTAATGATTCCAGCAAACTTTAAGTAGGAAAATCAAGGTTGATTTTTTCAGCCCCTGCGGGGGAATAAAATGGGGGTTTTCCCAAACTACTCACTTGATAGGGAGTATCTGGTTCTTCGTACTACTGTACAAAACTCTCCTGCCCGCTGAAATTTTCCTTTTGCGGGGTAGAACTTCTTGGATGACCACCTGACGCCTTAAAAAGGCCCCGGGATCACACCTAGGGAAACCTTTGGCTCTTTGGTTTAAAAAATTTTTCCCCTTACTAGAAGGTGGCCCCAAGAAAAGCATTTTTTTACTTATTAAGGAATTAGTCTCTGAAATGGAAAAGGTATACACTAAGTGAAGGGAGCCAAAAATTAGAGGAGGCACTCCAAAAAAATTTTTTTAAGAGATGAAAATGGGGGCCTCAGAAAACAAATTTTTAAAAAATTTATGGAGTGGGATCCTAATTGGAATCCCCATACACTTGATGGCGAAAAAATTTCCCCCCTGTTAGGTATACATATATATAAAAAAAAATGTTCGAGGTAGGCCTCTAAAAATAGAATTACACTTACGGTAATTTGATTTCTAAGACCCTCCATGACAGCACACGGAGATTGCCTCACCAGTCTAATTAGGGACAGAAAACACAAGAGGTTTAAATAGCCCTCCCCTTCTCTCTATTCTCAGTGTTTTCCAAGGACCAAACAGGATGAATGCTTGAATTTTTTTATTTACACTGTAATTTCACAGGGGGAAATTACTTGTGCTGTCGTTGAGAGTCTTAAAAACCAAATTACTGGTAAGTGTAATTCTATAATTCTATTTTCTCTTATCCCCTCCCGACAGCACACAGGAGAAGCACCAAAGAATAATGCCTTGGGAGGGACAACAGTCTGGAGGATTTTCCTGCGAAGGATAGATCTCTTAAAGACATTAGGTCTAATCTGTAGTGCTTAGTAAAGGTATGGACTGAGGACCAGGTAGCAGCTCTGCAGATCTGTTCGATGGAAGCATTGGCCTTTTCAGCCCAGGAGATGGCGACGGCTCTAGTGGAATGGGCCCTTAGCGATTTTGGAGGAGATAAATCTTGATTTTTTTATGTTTCCGCTTTCTTAATCTAGATCGTCAGAAAGCTCTTGGAGGCTTTCTCTCCTTTGTTTGGTCCACCCTATTGGCTGAAAATATTCTGATCCTTCCTCCAAGGTCTTGTTTGGCTTAAGCAGAAGAGGATGGTTCACCGAACATCTAGAGAATGTAATTCTGCTCTCTACCTTCCTTTGGGTTGTCACGGAAGGTAGATCATTTCCTGGACATGTGGAAGTCAAAAGATACTTTTGGAAGGAGGAAGGGTCTAGGTGAAAGATGTATTTGTCATCCAGAATTTTTAAATATGGTTCCCCTAAAGAATAGGGCCTGTATCTTGTCCACCCTTCTTGCTGTTCTAGTGGACACTAATAGGCCTCATTTCAGGATAGTTTGTCTATTTGGACCTGGTCCATAGGCTCAAAGGGTAGAATAGTTTAGACATTTCAACACTATATTCAAGTCCCAATTTGGAATTATATTCGACTTCCTTGGACGGATTCTGGAGGAAGATGTCATGAACCTCTTTATCCAGGGTGGACTGCCAGTTTTGCTCAAAGTAGGAGTTCAGAATAGACACCTGGACCTTCAAGGTACTAGGTTTTAGTCCTTTTGATAAGCCATTCTGTAGGAAGACAAGTAGTTTAGCCATGTCAGTGTGGAAAGGATCGATAGGAATGGATCCATACCATGCTGAGAAGGTCTTCCATATTTTTGAACAAATGGCGTTAGTGACCTGTTTCCGGCTTTTTTGCAAAGTGGTTATGACTGCATCTGAGAGGTCTCTGGCTTTCAGGACTGTGGCTTCAGAAGCCAGGCTGAAAAGCGTTAACGGTGTGGAGCCGGATGGAAATTGAGACCTTGATATAGAAGATTGTGGTCTAGAGGCAGGGTAAGAGGTTCGTCTGAGCTATTTTAATTTCAGACCCCCAAACCAGCTCCTCTTTGGCCAGAGAGGATCGATCAGAATGGTTTTGACCCTATCCGTTCTGACATTTTGTAATGTCCTTGGCAATAATGGAATTAAAGGGAATGCATAGGCCAACCTGAAAATCCACTGGTGAGAAAAGGCATCCACCTTTAATTGGGTTTCGTTTGGACCAATAGAGAAATAATGCCCTACTTTCACATTCTGTTGATTCGCAAACAGGTTCACATCTGGGCGACCACATTTTTTGGCTATTGACCGGAACACACTCTTGTACTGAGGCTCCATTCCTCTGGATCCATTTTCGTCCTGCTCAGGAAGTCTGCTTCGATATTGATACCTTTAGATGAAGAGCCGACAAGGACAGAAGATGATGTTCTTGCCCATAGAAAAGTTTTTTGCTGAGACCTGTTGCAGACTCTGGGATCTTGTGCTACCCTGGTGATGTAGTTAGGCCACAGTGGTCATGTTGTCAGAGTAGATTCGGACATGGGTTCCTTGGAGTATCGATTTTGCTGCTCTCAGGGCTTCCTCTACCGCTCTTAATTCCCTGAAATTGAAAGATCAATCATACATCTTTTTGGGCCAAGTTCCCTGAAAGGACTGCTCATGAAGTCACGGCTCCACAACTTCGTTTGCAGTCATCTGTGTTATGTTTTGGTAGCTGAGGAGAATAAGCAAAAACGGCAATACACCAGAGAGGCTGGAACCTATTGGATTGCAGAAACCTGAAACTAACCACACAACTAGAGGTAGCCGTGGAGCGTTCCTACGTTGATTCTAGACGCCTCGTCACAGCTTGAGAGATAACTACACCTAAATGCAGAAAGATGAAAGATATCTGCCCTGGAGCAGATCCCAAAGAAAAATAGGAACCCCCAAACATGTAATGGTGGTTAGACAAGAAAAAGCACAGACACAGACAGAAAATAGAATGAGCAAACGCTGGGGCCCAATCTGTCTAGACAGAAAAGTACAGGAAAGGATACTCACTGCAATCCAAAAAACCCTAAAAAATACCAACTCTTCTGATTGCAAAAACACCTGAGATCACACGATTTCTACCACCTAATCAGATCTCTGGGTAACAAAACTAAGCCGCAGCCACTGAAAAAACAGGGAAAAAGCAAATGAACAAACAACAGTGGCTCCAGATAAACTGAGAGGAGCACAAGCCCCCAGAGGGGACCTGGCTGACTTCCACAGAAATGCAGGGAACAATGCAAAAAACAAGCACAAAAATAACAGCAGAAAATATCTAATCTGATAGCAGAAGAGCAGGCAAGACTCAGCAAACTTCCAATGGAACCAGGAACCACAATTGAAACAAGAACAATTGATCACCGGCAACCATCATGGGAGGGACCTCCCTTATATCAGACCAGTCCGTGATCCCAGATTGCCATCCCGCTGAAAGGTTCAGTACTGTCTGTAACCACCAGAGGGAGCCTCTGCTCAGAAACCATCTCTAGCATATTCATAACAGTACCCCCCTTGAGGAGGGGTCACTAAAACCCTCACTTGTGCAACCAGGCCGATTAGGATGATCTCGGTGATAGGCATGGATCAGTCTCCTAGCATGGATGTCCGAAGCAAACACCCAAGAATTGTCCTCCTGACCATAACCTCTCCACTTAACCAAATACTGGAGTTTCTGTCTAGAAAAACGAGAATCCAATATTTTCTCAACCACATACTCCAGATTGCCCTCAACCAAAACAGGGTCAGGAGGCGCAGCCATAGGAACCACTGGCTCGACAAACGTCTTCAATAAGGACTTGGGAACACGTTATGGATCTTAAATGTCCCTGGAAGAAGCAAACGGAAGGAAACAGGATTAAGAATCTCCATGATCTTATAAGGTCCAATGAACCTAGGCTTAAACTTTGGAGATGCAAACCCTCAAGGGATATTTCTTGAGGACAACCAAACCAAGTCCCCTACTTTAAACCAAGGACCATCAGTCCTATGCCGGTTGGCAAACTGTTGGGCCTTCTCCTGAGAGAGAGACAATCTCTCCACTACCTGGTCCCAAATCTGCTGCATTCGCTCCACAACAGAGTCAACACCCGGACAGACAGAAGCCTCCGCCTGTCCCGTAGAAAATCGAGGGTGAAACCCAAAATTGCAGAAAAATGGAGATATCAAGGAGGCAGAGCTAGCCCTATTATTAAGAGCAAACTCAACCAAAGGTAAAAAAGAGACCCAGTCATCTTGATCAGCAGACACAAACATCTCAAATAAGTCTCCAAGGTCTGGTTTTGTTCTCTCAGATTGTCCATTGGTCTGAGGATGAAAAGCAGAGGAGAAAGATAATTATACACCAAGTTTAGAACAAAATGTCCTCCAAAATCTGGAAACAAACTGGGCTCCTCTGTCAGACACATTGTTCTCCGGAATGCCATCTAACCAAACCACGTGCTGAAGGAACAAAGGCACCAATTCAGAGGAGGAAGGCAACAAGATGGCACAAGATGTATCATCTTGGAAAACCTATCACAGATTACCCAGATAACGGTCATTCTCTGTGAAACAGGGAGGTCGGAAATAAAATCCATAGAGATATGGGTCCATGGTCTCTTGGGCACAGGTAATGGCATTAAAAAACCACTAGAGCGAGAGCAAGGCTTGGAGCGAGAGCAAGTCCCACAGGACTGCACAAATTCCCTGACGTCACGAGACAAAGTAGGCCACCAAAAGGACCGACTCACCAAGTCTCTGGTACCAAAATCCCGGGATGACCAGCCAACGCGGAACAAGAATCTCAGACATCACACTCTTCTTCCACTGGTCTGAGACAAACAATTTCCAAATAGGGCAGCGTTCAGGTTTATCCTCCTGACACCCTTCCAGAGCCAGTCTCAAATTGGGCGAGATGGCAGAAAGAACTACACCCTCTTTCAAAATAAGAGCAGTATCAGATAACTCAGGAGAGTCCGCAAAGAAACTCCTCGATAGGGCATCCGCCTTAACATTCTTAGTGCCCGGAAGAAAAGAAACCACAAAATTAAAACGTGTGAAAAACAAGGCCCACCTGGCCTGTCTAGGATTAAGTCGCTTGCTGATTCGAGATCAACCAGATTCTTATGGTCGTGAGGACCACCACCTGATGTTTGGCTCCTTCTATCCAATGTCTCCACTCTTCAAAGGCCCACTTCATGGCCAATAACTCCCGATTACCCACGTCATAATTACGTTCAGTTGGAGAAAATTTTCTAGAGAAAAAGGAATAAGGGTTACTCTTAGAGGTCTCTGGATCTCTTTAGGACAAAACTGCACCTGCCCCAATTTCAGAGGCATCAAATTCTACCTGAAACGGTAGAGAAACATCAGGCTGCTGTAGAACAGGAGCAGAAGTGAATCTCTGCTTAAGTTCCTGAAATGCAGAGACTGCCTCAGGAGGCCAATTCACCACATCAGAACCCTTTTTGGTCAAATCAGTCAATGGTTTTAACAATACCGGAGAAATTACCAATAAATTTACGATAAAAATTGGCAAAACCCAAAAATCTCTGAAGAGCCTTTAATGAAGTAGGTTGGACCCAATCACAGATGACCTGAACCTTGACCGGTCCATTTCAATAACAGACGGAGACAAAATGAATCCCAGAAATGAGACCTTCTGTACGCCAAAAAGACACTTTGATACCTTCACATACAGTGCATTCTCTCTCAAAATCTGGAACACAGTCCGAACATGTTTCACATGAGAGTCCCAGTCATTGGAAAAAATCAAGATATCATCCAAATAAACAATCAGAAATTTATTCACAAAATCCCTGAAAATATCATTCATGAAGGATTGGAAGATGGAAGGAGTATTAGTGAGCCCAAAGGGCATCACTAGGTACTCAAAATGCCCTCTGGGGTATTAAACGCCGTCTTCCATTCATCCCGTGCTTAATGCGAATAAGGTTATACGCCCCCCTGAGATCAAGCTTGGTAAACCAACTAGCACTTTTCACCCTGGAAACAGGTCAGAAATCAAGGGTAACGGATATTGATACTTCACAGTGATCTTATTCAAGAGACGATAATCAATACACGGCCTCAATAAACCATCCTTTTTGGCCACAAAGAAAAAACCGGCACCCAAGGGTGAAGAGGATGGTCTGATATGACCCTTCTCCAATGACTCCTTGATATAAGATCGCATAGCATCGTGTTCAGGTACAGAACAAGTTAAAAAGGCGACCTTTAGGAAATTTACCACCAGGCACTAATTCAATAGCGCAATCGTAGCTCCTGTGAGGGGGCAAGGATGCAGATTTACTTTCACTAAATACATCCGAAAAATCAGTCAAAAAGTCAGGAACATCCTGAGACTGTGGAGAGGCAGAAAAAACAGGAGTGTCGGCATTAAACACATGGCAGCCCCAACTTGTCACAGACACAGATTTCCAATCCAAAACAGGATTATGAGACTGTAACCAAAAGAAACCTAGTACAATAATGTCATGCAGATTATACAACACCAGAAATTTGCAACTCTCCTGATGTTCTGGTTCAACCCTCATTATCACCTGAGTAGAAAACTGGGGTTTATTCTCCGCCAAAGGGGTAGAATCAATGCCCAGTAGGGGAATAGACTTCCGCAGGGGTATTATGGGAAACCCAAACAACGTTTGGCAAAGTCAAAATCCATCAGGTTAATAGCTGCTCCTGAATCAACAAAAGCCTGAGCAGAAAATGTGGACAGGGAGCAAATCAGGGTAACAGTCAACAGAAATTTAGTCTGAACACTACCCAAGACAACTGAGTGTGCAAAACGTCTTCCCCGCTTAGGGCAGACTGAAATAGTATGAGAGGCGTCACCACAGTAGAAACATAACCCATTGCACTTTCGAAACTCATGACGCTGTGCCCAGAAGTCACTCTATCACACTGCATGGGCTCAGAAGCAGGCTCACAAGGCAACACCATCTCACGCATACCTCTGCGCTCACACAAACGTCTGTCAATTTGAATAGCCAATGATATAGAATCATTGAGACCAGAGGGAGCAGGGAATCCACCATAACATCCTTTACATTCTCTGACAGCCCCTTCCGTAAAAGGGCTGCCAAAGCATCATCAATCCATTTGGTCAGGACTGCCCACTTTCGGAATTTCTGACAGTACAACTCAGCGTCTTCAAGACCCTGATTTAATGCCAACAAGGTTTTTTCAGCTTGATCAGTGACATTAGGTTCATCGTACAATAACCCCAGAGCCTGAAAAAATACATCAACATCATTCAAAACAGGATCCCCAGGTGTCAGGGAAAAAGCCCAATCCTGAGGGTCGCCGCGCAGGAGAGAGATGACAATTTGAACCTGCTGTGCTGCGTTCCCTGAGGACTTAGGCTTTAACGCAAAAAACAACTTGCAGTTATTTTTGAAATTCAGAAATTTAGCCCGATCCCCCAAAAACAAATCTGGCATGGGAATCCTAGGTTCCACAACCGGCAACCCAGCAAGATAGGTAGCAATACTCCGAACCTCAGTGGCAAGCTGATCCACACGGCCAGACAACTGTGCAAGCTCCATTGAGAGAAAAATAAAATCCTCCTCAGAACCCAAAGAAAAACAGGGAAAAAAATGCAACAAACAGGGAAAAAAAAATCTCTGACAACTCTGACAACTTCTTTTTTTTTTTCCCACACTATTTTTCCCTTCTGTGAGTACCATATAATTTCAGTTTGGGCCGGTGATACTGTTATGTTTTGGTAGCTGAGGAGAATAAGCAAAAACGGCAATACACCAGAGAGGCTGGAACCTATTGGATTGCAGTAACCTGAACTAACCACACAACTAGAGGTAGCCGTGGAGTGTTCCTATGTTGATCCTAGACGCTTCATCACAGCCTGAGAGATAGCTACACCTAAAGGCAGAAAGATGAAAGCTATCTGCCCTGGAGCAGATCCCCAAAGAAAATAGGAAGCCCCCAAACATGTAATGGCGGTTAGACAAGAAGAAGCACGGACACAGACAGAAAATAGAATGAGCAAACACTGGGCCCAATCTGTCTAGACAGAAAAGTACAGGAAAGGATTCTCACTGCAATCCAAAAAAAACCTAAAAAATACCAACTCTTCTGATTGCAAAAACACCTGAGATCACACGATCTCTACCACCTAATCAGATCTCTGGTGTAACAAAACTAAGCTGCAGCCACTTAAAAAACAGGAAAAAGCAAATGAACAAACAACAGTGGCTCCAGATAAACTGAGAGGAGCACAAGCCCCCGGAGGGGACCTGGCTGACCTCCACAGAAATGCAGGGAACAATGCAAAAAGCAAGCACAAAAATAAAAGCAGAAAATATCTAATCTGATAGCAGAAGATGCAGGCAAGACTCAGCAAACTTCCAAATGAACCAGGAACCACAATTGAGACAAGAACAATTGATCACCGGCAACCATTATGGGAGGGAACCTCCCTTATATCAGACCAGTCCGTGATCCCAGATTGCCATTCCTCGCTGAAAGGTTCAGTACTGTCTGTAACCACCAGAGGGAGCCTCTGCTCAGAAACCATCTCTAGCACATTCATAACACATCTGTTGTTATCGAAGAGACCGGGTGTTGGATCCAAGGTATTCCCTTCACCAGATTTTCTTGGCTGAACCACTAGTTGAGGGATAATTTTACATGGTGGGGAAGGGAGAGTCTTGTACCGTGTGTTTCTGGAGTTTTGTCCCAGCAAGAGAGAATACAATTTTGGAGAATCCACGAAAGAGCGTGGACCCAGGGATCTGCCTGAATACATGCTGTCATTGATCACAGGACCGACATGGCAAATCTTAACAACACCTGTTTTTGTTTTTTTAGGGTCCAAACCCTTGATTTTATGTATAACTGTTTGGTGACCGAAAGAAAGGATCTCTGGTTTTGAGAGTCTAACAGGATCCCTTCTCGGTTGATGGGGTCAGATCTGATTTTTTCTGATTTATGATCCAGCCTAAAGATGTTAGGGTATGTAAAACTGACTGGAGATGTGTCCTTAGAATGACAGTGGAAGGAGCCATGATGAGAAGGTTGTCCAGATAGGGAACGATGCAGATGTTTTCCGTCCTGATAAAGGCTACTACCTCCACTGTGATCCTTGTGAATGTTCGGGGAGCAGAAGATATGCAGAAAGGAAAGACATTGAACTTGAAGTGACTTACCTAATGGCCTAGAGTGACTGCAAACCTCAGATATCGATGGTAGCTTGGATGAATGAGTATATGGTAATAGAAAAATATTTAGACTTGAGAGTCCTCAGTGGTTGATACCTTTTAATGGCTAACTGAAAAGATGGTAACAAATTGCAAGCTTTCGAGACTACGCAGGTCTCTTCATCAGGCTGAACTAATACAAAATCTGAAGAATCACATATTTATACACAAGAGGACACAGGAATAATGCAATAGGTAAGACATGTGACGTGAAGCAGAACTGTCATTATGGCCGAGGGATGAACATAAATATGACTAGTTCATAGATAAGGAGTGAAAGTTTTATTACCCTCTGATTGGGGTCTGGTATTGTGTTGTGATGACCCTAAAAGGTCAGGGAAGCAGATTCCTTAATTGTTGTAGAAAGTCATAAAACTCTGGGATATATTCATCCCAGCACTAAGAGTGTCAAAGGTCATCATAAGTTTATATTCCCAGACTTTTCTATCCTTCTCAGATTTGAAGTTAGATTTTAATACCAGTAATTCCATATCCGTCATGCTATGACCGGGCATACAAAAGTGTTTTGCCACAGGTAAATCCATTCTCCTTTCTCTTATTGTGTGGCAATAAGAGAAAGGAGAATGGATTTACCTGTGGCAAAACACTTTTGTATGCCCGGTCATAGCATGACGGATATGGAATTACTGGTATTAAAATCTAACTTCAAATCTGAGAAGGATAGAAAAGTCTGGGAATATAAACTTATGATGACCTTTGACACTCTTAGTGCTGGGATGAATATATCCCAGAGTTTTATGACTTTCTACAACAATTAAGGAATCTGCTTCCCTGACCTTTTAGGGTCATCACAACACAATACCAGACCCCAATCAGAGGGTAATAAAACTTTCACTCCTTATCTATGAACTAGTCATATTTATGTTCATCCCTCGGCCATAATGACAGTTCTGCTTCACGTCACATGTCTTACCTATTGCATTATTCCTGTGTCCTCTTGTGTATAAATATGTGATTCTTCAGATTTTGTATTAGTTCAGCCTGATGAAGAGACCTGCGTAGTCTCGAAAGCTTGCAATTTGTTACCATCTTTTCAGTTAGCCATTAAAAGGTATCAACCACTGAGGACTCTCAAGTCTAAATATTTTTCTATCTACTGGCTAACACGGTACGAAGATACACATCTTTCCTATATCTATATGGTAATATGCATCCTAGAAGTCTATAGTGGCCATGGCAAAGTCCTTCCCGATCAATGAGATTGTAGATTTTACGGATTCCATCTTGAATCGTCGGTATACAATGTATTGATTCCGCCATTTTAAGTTGATAATAACATGTTGGGCTCCACTTGGATTTTTTTATAAGGAGCACAAGGGAGTAATGACCTTGGCCTTGCTCTGCTTCTCGAACCGGAGATATCACTGCAGACGATAGCATTTGTTGGAGCTCTGTGTACATGCTGTTCTGTAACCTTGCTGACAGAAGAGATGTTACTTCTAGTCTCTGTGGAGGGAAAGGAGGAAAACTCTATCTTCATTCCCCTCCTGACTGAGTCCAGGATTTTGCGGACTGATGATATTTCCAGCCATTTTGGGAAGAAGTTTGAAATCCTGCCCCCTACTCATTTGGCGTCATTGACTATCTGAACGTGGGTCTTAAAAAATATTTCTTCCTCTACCTCCAATGTCCAGATTTACCTTTCACTCTGTATTGAGGATTTTGCGTCTATGGTGAACAAAAAGGCTTCTTTTTGAGGGATTTTGGTTCAGGAAGATTTTTCTTTTTGTCTGCCTCTTTCTCAAACAACTTGTCCAGGGCAGAACCAAACCTGTACTGTATTCCCCTTTCAAGGGTATAGAGCATAGTTTAGACTTGAATAGGATGACTCTGCTCCACATGTTTAATCATAGCTGTGTTCTCGTGGTGTTGGTGAGCACAGAAGTTCTCGTTGCAATGCAAACCGATTCAGCAGAGGCGTCTGCAAGGAATCTGCAAGAGGGGTAACGAGGCCTCAAGATGTTCTCTAGCGGTACCTCCCTTAATATGGTCTTCCAACCAGGGCTGCCACTAGGAATTTCGGGGCCCCATACTGGCAACATTTATGGGGCCGCCCTTGAGACTCTGCCCAGGCTCCACCCCCCAGTTCCGCATCCACCCTAGCTCCTCCTCCACCACATAAACCTTCCAAAATCCCTCCGCCCTTTCATGGAAAAACTTCACTTCTGCACCATGCCCTCACCAATGACACATTAACACCAATCACTCGATGAATATGCAGCATTTTGCTTGTTTAGTATAATACACCACATAGTCCTCCATATATTATAATGTGCACCACAGTCCTCCATATTGTAAAGTGCACACCCCATAGTCCTCCATATAATATAATGTATCCATAGTCCTCCATATAGTATAATACACTCCTAATAGCCCTCAATATATTAAAATACACTCAGTCATTCATATAGTATAATACACTCCTCATAGTGCTCCATATAGTATAATGCACCGCCATAGTCATCCATGTAGTACAATTCACTTCCCATAGTATAATGCACCCCATAGCTCTTCATATGGTATAATGTATTCTCCATAGTCCTCGATACAGTATAATGCAGCCCACATATAGTATAATGCAGTAACCCTATAGAGCATAATGCAGCCACCCCACAGAGCATAATGCAGCCACCCCACAGAGCATAATGCAACCACCCCAGAGTATAATGCAACCACCCCAGAGTATAATGCAACCACCCCACAGAGTATAATGCAACCACCCCACAGAGTATAATGCAACCACCCCACAGAGTATAATGCAACCACCCCACAGAGTATAATGTAAACCCCCATAGAATATAATTGAGCCCCCTTATATAGTATAATGTAGCCCCTCCATAAAATACAATGTAGCCCTCATATAGTATAATGCAGCCCTCATAGAATATAATGTAGTTCCCTCATAACAGTATAATGAAGCCCCCATACAATATAATCTAGCCCCCCATAGAATACAATGTACCCACCTCATACAGTATAATGTAGCCCCCTCATAAGTGTATGATGCAATCACCCCTCATAGAATATAATAAATATAATACAGCCCCTCATAGAATATAATGTATCCCCGAATACAATATCATACAGCCCGCCTCCCCAAAGAAATATAACGTAGCCCCCCATAGTATATAACACAGCCACAAAGTATATAACAGTCACCCTATAAAATATAATATATCTCCCAATAGTATATTACACAGCCAACATAGTATATAGCACGGCCCACATAGTATATAGCGTGGCCCACATAGTATACAACAGGACCCACATAGTATACAGCACGGCCCACATAGTATATAGCAGGGCCCACATAGTGTACAGCGTGGCCCACATAGTATATAGTAGCAGGGCCCACATTGTACAGCAGAGCCCACATGGTATACGGCAGGGCCCACATAGTATACGGCAGGGCCCACATTGTATGGCAGGGCCCACATAGTATACGGCAGGGCCCACATTGTATGGCAGGGCCCACATAGTATACGGCAGGGCCCACATTGTACAGCAGGGCCCACATTGTACAGCAGGGCCCACATAGTATACGGCAGGGCCCACATAGTATACAGCAGGGCCCACATTGTACAGCAGGGCCCACATAGTATACGGCAGGGCCCACATTGTCCAGCAGGGCCCACATTGTACAGCAGGGCCCACATTGTACAGCAGGGCCCAAATAGTATACGGCAGGGCCCACATAGTATACAGCAGGGCCCACATTGTACAGCAGGGCCCACATAGTATACGGCAGGGCCCACATTGTCCAGCAGGGCCCACATAGTATACAGCAGGGCCCACATTGTCCAGCAGGGCCCACATTGTACAGCAGGGTCCACATAGTATACGGCAGGGCCCACATGGTCCAGCAGGGCCCACATTGTACAGCAGGGCCCACATAGTATACGGCAGTGCCCACATAGTATATAGTAGCAGGGAACACATTGTACAGCAGAGCCCACATGGTATACGGCAGGGCCCACATAGTATATAGTAGCAGGGCCCACATTGTACAGCAGGGCCCACATAGTATACGGCAGTGCCCACATAGTATATAGTAGCAGGGCACACATTGTACAGCAGAGCCCACATGGTATACGGCAGGGCCCACATAGTATATAGTAGCAGGGCCCACATTGTCCAGCAGGGCCCACATAGTATACAGCAGGGCCCACATTGTCCAGCAGGGCCCACATAGTATACGGCAGGGCCCACATTGTCCAGCAGGGCCCACATAGTATACGGCAGGGCCCACATAGTATACGGCAGGGCCCACATAGTATACGGCAGGGCCCACATAGTATACGGCAGGGCCCACATTGTCCAGCAGGGCCCACATAGTATACAGCAGGGCCCACATTGTCCAGCAGGGCCCACATAGTATACAGCAGGGCCCACATTGTACAGCAGGGCCCACATAGTATACGGCAGGGCCCACATAGTATACGGCAGGGCCCACATTGTCCAGCAGGGCCCACATAGTATACGGCAGGGCCCACATTGTCCAGCAGGGCCCACATAGTATACGGCAGGGCCCACATTGTCCAGCAGGGCCCACATAGTATACAGCAGGGCCCACATTGTCCAGCAGGGCCCACATAGTATACGGCAGGGCCCACATAGTATACGGCAGGGCCCACATAGTATACGGCAGGGCCCACATTGTACAGCAGGGCCCACATTGTCCAGCCTTCATCTCTCCTCCACCCACCCACAGTTCAGTAAAGCACTGACAGCTTTAGAAAAAAAAAAAACCACTCCTCACCTCATCCTCGTGCCAGCGCTGCTCCCAGCTCCTATCTCCTGCTCTGCCCAGCACACAGTGAGCGCGCTGTGTCAGAGGCAGAGCAGGGAATGATGGGAGAGGGAGCGTCAGCTGACGCTCTCTCCTCCATTATCGCTTTGAACTGTGCCGGCAGACGCCGGTATAGTTCAAAGCAGCGGCGGGGGAGTCGGCGCTGGGGCAGGCGGGCCCCCCTGCCACACAGGGGCCCCCATAGCGGCTGCGTGATGTGCCGCTAGCTGGGGGCCCCTTGGGGAGCAGGGGGAGCCTCAAAATGTTGGGGGCCCCCGGGCCCGAGCGCGGACCTGCGTGCTCGGGCGGCGGGCCCCCCTAATCACCGGGCCCCATACAGCAGTGAGGGTTCTCATGCCCTGATGGCGGCCCTGCTTCCAACTATTGTAACCAGAGAAATAGGCCTCTCGTGACACAGGCGGATGCAACATTTGTCCTTAAGGAGGTCGCTGATGCTTCCCAAGACTTCCTCAGTAGACTGTCCATCTTGTGGTCAAGTGGATCATTAAGTTGGGAGGAGTCTTCGAAGGGTAAGGTAGTTTTCTTGGCTACGCTAGCCACCTGGATATTCACTTTGGGAATTTCAGTCCAGCACTTTGAGATATCTTCATCCAGGGGAAAGCGATCCTTCAGATCACCTGGGACATTCAGCTTCCTTTCTGGGAATTCCCATTCATCCAGGATTAAATTATGTACATTGTCATGGATGGGAAATACCATCTTCCTTCTAGATTTCAGACCCCCGAACATCTGATCCTGGATGGTGTGGGATGATTTCTCCTCTCCAACTCCCATCGCATTTCTGACCGCAATCAATAATTACTCCATGTCCTCAGAGGAAAAGAAGAAATTTGTATTATCCTCCGTATGACTCAGAGAAAGCTCTCCTTCTTCCAACCATTCTTCAGGACCTGATATTTCAGCTACTGAGTCAGAGCTATCTTCAGTGGCATATTTTCTCGTTTTTAGGACAGAGGGGTCCCATGAAAAGGACCAGGAGAAGGTTGGGACGACTGGATTTCCTGTCGCACCATTCCTCTTTTCTCATCCATCAGGGATGGCTGTTCCTCACAAATGATTTTCTCCATACATAGCTGACATAAAGCTTTTTTATGGCCGGATGGGAGTTTCTTACTGCAGATGGTGCATTTGCGATTTGCAGATTTTTCCTTTGAATTTGGTGCAGGATCATTGTTTATATTGAAAAGAGTTGAGGGGAAATCCATAAGGATGGATTCTGTACCAAAACCCTTACCTGATATACTCACTGGGCCCGGGTTAGCGCTGGGCTCTGCAGATGTAGATCTAAGTGAAGACACATCCATTATTAGAACCTTAGTACTGCCTTATGTAGTCTTCAGTCAGGGTCTTTTTATGCAGGAACTGAGACCTAGCGCTTCTTCTCATTCAATAGGATGAGATCTCTCCCCCTCTACATCAGGTCCTGCTTCTGAGCATCTTTCGTGACTTGAAACTTCAAATTTCCCACCAAAATAGTGGTGCGTTCCGCTGTGGAACGTATGCCGAAGTGGTCACGCCTTCTGACTCAGCAGTAAACGTGACTATGCTTGCCCAGGTCTGCAGGAGCGAGGGGAGAGATCCTAGCCCCTAGCCACTCCTCACCACCCATCATTTCCCGACAGGCACCAGAAGATGGTGTGATCCAGCCCAAGCCAGGAGCAGCTGTGGGAGGAAGGTCCAGGATGATCGACTCAGGCTACCTGGCTTAAAAGGTATATTACAAGAGAGTCTGTTGCCGTCCCAGCTCAGGAGAAAACACAAAGCCTTTTCATCCCTTAGAGACAGGAAAACACTGAGAGGGAAGAGAGAAAAGGAAGTCTATTTAAACCTCTTGAGTTTCCTGTCCCTAATAAGGATGGGGATGCAACCTCCGGTGTGCTGCCGTGAAGGGGATTAGAGAAAATTGTCAATGTGGGCATCATAAACACCTTTAAAAAATTTATAGCGAGGGTAGCATAATCACCCTGTTGATATGTTGGTGGAGAAGGACGACACAAAAAAGACAAAATCATGAAGTGTATACTCATGTTTGGATGGGAAGCAGTGCATGGAAATAGACCATAAAAGTAACATAAAAACACTGGATTTGAGTTTATCTTCCGCTGATGTCAACCGGTGGTGTACAAAAGTCTGGCCAAATCCAGCCCTTGTTCATTTTAATAAGTCAGCCTGTCATCATTTTCAGCTGACAGGTGGATCCGCCTATTGGTTTTAATACCACCAGTGGCACTAAAAACCCGCTCTGACAAAACGCTAGTGACAGGGCAGGCCAGGGCCTCCTAGGCGTAGAGAGACAGTTCATGCCACGTGTCTATCTTGGACTCTCAATAGTGGTAAGACACAGACGATTCATGGATGATGCTTGTACGGTCGTCAAGATACTCCTTCAGCATTTTCTAATACTTTTTGCTCCTTGTCACAGTACCCCACACATCAGGGCCTGGGTGATGGTAGGGTCTGAGAAAACTGTCCCAGACTTTTGAGAGTGTTCCCATGCCTCTGCTACATGTGGTGTGTGTCTCCCTAGTCTCCATTCCTTGGTTGTCCAAGAAACTGTGACCTCTGCCGCCAGTATTGTCAGATGGATTTTTTAAATTATTCTTCAACTAGGACCTTTTGATACTGCAAAATTTTATTAGACCTGTCCGCCACGGGAAGGAGAGATGTAAAGTTCGCCTTGTAGTACGAGTCTAGAAGGGTGACCAATCATTAATTAGTGTTGGTCAAGATGCATACAACATGAGGGTCATGGGAAAGGCAGTGGAACATAAACTCAGCCATGTGTGCCACACTGCCAACAGCCAAGACTTCCCTGTTCCCACCAAGAGGGCGACGGTCCATGATGTCCTCCTCATCTTCAAGCCATTCAGGCCATCCACGCTGAACAGACAGGATGAAGGTGGTGTGGGTGCTACCGTATGTAGCACAGACAACCAGCTCCTGTTGCTCCTCCTCATTTTCACCCTATCCGTGTTGAGAAGATGAGATGAAGCTGGGCTGTGTAGCATAACCCAGTGAAGTTTTTTGATTCATGTCAACTTGCTTTGCATGCAAAACCTCCTCTTTAATTGAGAGCAGCAAGCATTTCAGTAGACAGAGAAGTGGGATGGTGACACTGATTATGGTGTTACTGCCACTCACCATCTTGGTCAAGTCCTCAAAGTTTTGGAGAACCGCATAGATGGCAGACATCCATGCCCACTCATCAGTTCTTATGTGCGGAGGCTGACCAGAATACTGATGTGCATGGTGTATCTGGTATTCAACTGCTGCCCTCTGCTACGCATAAAGCCTTACCAACATATGCAACGTTGAGCTCCAGTGTGTGGTGACATCGCACACCAGTCAGTGAGCTGGAAGTTGCAGCACTGCTAGAGTGGTGGCAGCTGTAGCTGACTTGCGAAAATGGGCACACACGTGGCGTACTTTCACAAGAAGTTCAGGCAGATCTGTCTAGGTTTTGAGAAACCACTGAACCACTAAGTTGAGCTCGTGGGCCAGGCATGATACATGCGCAAGGTTGCCAAGCTTCAGGGCTGCCACAAGGTCACAGCCATTGTCATACATCACCATGCCTATCTGGTTGTAGGATCAAGGGTGAGATCCACAGATCAGTCTGGTCTGTTAGGGCCCCGTCACACATAGCGACACACCAGCGATCCCAACAACGATATGAACTTGTCAGGATCGCTGGTGTGTCGCTACATGATCACTGCTGAGCTGCCAAACAGGCAGCTCTCAGCAGCGATCAGGACAGCAACTATGTCGGTAACAAGCGACGCACATCGCTTAGTTACCCGCAGTGTACTGGTGCAGGGAGCTGGTAACCAAGGTACACATTGGGTTTCTAGGCACAGCGCAGCGCCTAGAAACCCGATGTGTACCTTGGTTACCAGCTGATCGCTGGTCTCCCGCCTGCCACACGCAGCGATACGTGCTGGTCAGCGGGAGACCAATGTCCACGACATTCAGCGACGATCTGTGATACCCAGCAGAGGGGCTGATCGTCGCTGAATGTTACACACAGCGATATCGCTGGGGAGATCGCTGTTGCGTCACAAAAATTGTGACTCAGCAGCGATCTTGCTAGTGATCTCGCTATGTGAGACGGGTGCTTTAGACATTTCAACAACTCTGAGGTGGTGTTCAGTTTGTCACCTGAGCAGATTAGCTGCAGCAGAGCTTGTTGTGATTAGCCAAGGTAGTGATGCAGTGTTTCCAGCTTGTGACTGATGTTGACATTTCTGAGATGGAGGGTAGACAGGGTGGTGCTGAAAATGTGACTGAAAGCATTAACTGCTATCCATCCAACATCTTTTTAACACTGGTATAGTTTCAAGAGTGGTGTTCCGCACCCCCCTACAAAGTGGGACAGGAAGCTAGATCGACATGATGTGCGTGTTATTGGTGTTTCACCTTGGCCACGTCCTTGGCCTCTTTTCTCACCATCAGAATCACGTCTCTGTCCCTTACCATGTGCCTTGCCCATTTTAAATTACGCATGATTTATCCCTGTTGAGAAAACGCTACAGACAGTATTAAAATGCCAGCAATATTTGCCCACTATAGATAGAAGTAAAAGACTACAGCATCAAAATAGCAAAGCTATTTATTTAACAAAAAATTTTTTTGTGGTTTTGAGACCCAACTGTAGCACAATAAATACTGTATAAAATTTCACTGCTCAAAAAAATGCTGTATTACAATGCCAGAAAAATGTACCCACTTCAAATGGACGTATAAGACTGCAGTATCAATATAGCAATGGGATTTTTTTTTGCATGTGATATGCAATTGTCGCACCGGAATCTCACACCTGCGCCCTGCACTTGCGCTATTATTATTACTTTTTCCGCCCTCCTATCGTCAGTGTCTTCACCGTTTTTCTGCTCAGGTGCAAATTACCAATAGAGGCAGAGTATTCTTCCAGGCACCAGATGCCCCAAAATCTGGAACAACTAATTAAACAAAAAAGATGAAAAATCTATTTCTCAGCAACAAGACCACAGCTATGAGACACACAGGTAGGACTTTTTTAACAATGCTGTCACCGAGATGCCCAGATTCCCTTTAAATAGACCAATAATTCGCATCAAGTATTCCTACAAAAAGTCTTTTCCAATTATTAACCAGTGTAAATAGACCCTTAGCAGGTATTGTTGCTACCTAGTATTGTACTTTTTCAAGTTCTCAGATATACAGTGGGGATAATAAATATTTGATACACTGCCGATTTTGCAATTTTTCCCACCTATAAAGAATGGAGAGGTCTATTTTTTATCGTAGGTACGCTTCAACTGTGAGAGACATAATCTAAAAAAAAAAAACAGAAAATCACTTTGTATGATATTTACATAATTATTTTACATTTTATTTCATGAAATAAGAATTTGATTACCTACCAACCAGCAAGAATTCTGGCTCTCATAGACCTGTTAGTTTTTGTTCAAGAAGCCCTCCTGCTCTGCTCTCATTACCTGTGTTAATTGCACCTGTTTGAACTTGTTTCATGCATAAAAGACACCTGTTCACACACTCAATCAATGACACTCCATACTCTCCACCATGGCCATGACCAAAGAGCTGTCTAAGGACACCAAGGACAAAATTGTAGACCTGCAGAAGACTGGGATGGGTTACAGGACAATCAACAAGCAGCTTGGAGAGAAGGCATCAACTGTTGGCTCAATAATTAGAAAATAGAAGAAACACAAGATGAGTGTCAATCTTCATTGGTCTGGGGTTTCATGCAGGCTCTCACCTCGTAGGGTAAGGATGATTCTAAGAAAGGTCAGGAATCAGCCCAGAACTACGTGGGAGAACCTGGTCAATGACCTGAAGAGAGCTGGGAATGCAATCTCAAACATTACTATTAGTAATGTTATGCGTCATAGATTAAAATTCTGCAGGGCACATAAGGTCCCCCTTCTCACGCCAGCACATGTTCAGGTCCTTTTTGAATGGCAGTGTATCAAATATTTATTTTTCCCACTGTGTACTAAAGTTTATTGCAATGTTTATACACTTGAATCAGCATGCAATGTCTAATATTATTAAAAGATTAATTGCTTACAACGTGAAGTGTGGTGCTGTAACTGAAGTCCCAGGAGTTTTAAGTTAAAGCTTTGCCTCAGAACACATTCCCTGCTTTGAAAAGTTGGGATTAGAGGGTTTGTTTGCAATTTGATCAGGTTCAAATAATATAATATTAGAATTTACCAGTAGAAGCTCAGCCTAAATGTTCAAATTTAGTTGATATGGAACTAGTTGACATAATGTCTACAATGTTTTGCAAAGAGAGAGTTCACATAATTGATTTTTGTGGCTGTGTACTGCCCCCTATTAGTTGTGTTTGCTGTTGTGAACGTGTTGGAGATGACTTCGGAGCTGAAGCTCCCTCTGGTGGTTGCTGAGGGTATTGAACCTATGTTGAACAGCAAAAATCCACCACCTGCAACTGATGATTGGTTAGCAGGTGGGACGGACTGGCCTGATATAAGTGAGCTGACCTCCCATGATCCTTTCCGGTGACCAATTGTTCTTTCTGGTCTAGGTTGGAATTCGGCTTGCTTTTCTGCTGTCTCCTGCTTGCATTCAGATAAGTTTCTTTCAGTTTTTTTTTACTGTGGTTTGATTTTCCTTGTTTTTTGCTGCCTTGATTTTTGAGTTCGGCCGGGTCCCCTTTGGGGGGCTTGGGCTTGTCTCTGTTCTCTTTTTGTATTTGTTCATTTGCTCAGTTCTTGTGAAATTTTACTGCTGGGTAGCTGCGTGTTCACACCAGAGATCTGATATAGGTGGTCGAGACCGTGTGGTCTCAGTATTTTTGGATTCAGAAGTGTTGGAGTTTTTCCTAGGGTTTTTCTGGGTTGCAGACAGTATTCTCTCCTGTGCTGACCTATCTAGACAGTTTTGGGCCTCAGCGTTTGCTCAATCTATTTTCTGTCTGTGTTCGTGTTTTCATCTTGTCTAACCGCCATTATATGTTTGGGGGATTCCTATTCTTTTGGGGCTCTTCTCCTGGGCAGTTAGCTTTCCTCTTTCCATCTTCAGGGATAGCTACCTCTCCGGCTGTGATGAGGCGTCTAGGGCACCGTAGGAACGTCCCACGGCTGCTTCTAGTTGTACGGTTAGTTTAGGGGTCTGCAACCTATTAGTTTCCAACCTCTCAGGTGTTTGGCTGCCTATGCGTTTTTTTGCTCCTGCCTCCTCAGTTACCAAAACATAACAGTTTGCCTATTTATCTGGCACAAAGAATAGAATGGAAAATTTGAATTTGTCACACCTGCCCCATGATAGAAGTACATGATTAGAGAATAGTTCTGCATCATACAGTGCCTTGAAAAAGTATTCATACCACCTTGTGAACATTTCCACATTTTTTCATGTTACACCTACAAACTTAAATGTATTTTAATGGGATTCTATGAGATATACTAACACAAAGTAGCAAATATTTGCGAAGTGTAATGACAATTATACATAGCTTTATAATAATTTTAAAAATATTTATCTGAAAATTGTATCATGCATTTGTATTCAGCCCCCCTGAGCTCCTTTGGTTGCAATACTGCTGCAAGTCTTTTGGAGAATGTTT
>JARQOD010000001.1:266449330-266503741 GCA_033576555.1 Oophaga sylvatica
GGGTTCCAGAGTCCACAAGTGTTCAGAGTTCCTCAGTAGGAATAGCTGGAGTACATAGTCCAAGGCTTCCAGGAGTCAGGTCACAGGTTCACTGCAGGCTAGATTCAGAAGCACTGATTGCTTAGCTGTGGCTGCTTAAGAAGCAAGAGGGAGAGAATCAGGGCGGGAACATGAAAGCTGAAAACTCCATATTGACTGAGGGCAAGATAGCTGCAGCAAGACAGAAAGCAAAATGGCTGACGGAAAAACTGAGTTTCAAGAACATATACAAAGAACCTTACATTACTCCCCCCTTAGGGAAAACCTCCGGATGGCCTCAGACCAGGCTTGTCTGGGTACCTCTGATGAAACTGGCGGAGCAAACGAGGAGCATTAACGTTATTAACTGGTTCCCATGAGTTGTCCTCCACTGGGTAGCCTTGCCATTTAATCAAATATTGTAACTGATTTCTATATAACCTGGAATCCAGAATCCTTTCCACCACAAATTCTTCCTGACCATCGACTAGCACTGGGTCAGGGCAAGGAGAAGAACGTCCAGGAAACGTATTGGGTGTTGCAGCCTTTAGTAGGGATACATGAAAGACAGGGTGGATTCTCATAGTTCTGGGCAGTTGAAGACGACAAGCAACGGCACTTATAATCTTACTGATTTTATAGGGTCCAATGTACTTATGTCCCAACTTAGATGATGGAATCCTTAACTTAAGATTTCTGGTTGACAGCCAGACCAGGTCTCCTACCTTGAAAGCTGGTGCAGGTTTACGAAATTTATCTGCTGCTTTCTTGTACCTTTCCTGAGCCGATTCCAGATTCTCTTTTAGAAGATCCATATTCTTCTGTAAAGACATGATTCTTTCCGCCACTGCTGGTAAAGGCGTTTCTATGGGAAATCGTGGTAGAATGTTAGGATGATAACCTAGATTGGAGTAAAAAGGAGACTGCTTAGTGGAGGCACTCTGAGAGTTGTTATAAGAGAACTCAGCTAATGGAAGTAGATCCACCCAATCATCCTGTAGGTGGCAGATAAAGCAGCGAAGATACTGCTCCAGGGTTTGATTGGTTCGTTCGGTCTGTCCATTAGTCTGGGGATGAAAAGCAGAAGAAAGGTTTACTTTAATGTCCAATGCTGCACAGAAATTTTGCCAAAATCTAGAAGTGAATTGCACCCCTCGATCCGAAATAACCTCATCCGGTACTCCATGTAAGCGAAACACATCTTTAATCATCAAATCTGATGTCTGTTTTGCAGTGGGTAAGCCGACACAAGGGATAAAATGAGCTGCTTTTGTTAGACGGTCAACCACCACTAGAATGGTGTTCTTCCCTTGAGAGGTTGGTAACTCCACAATGAAGTCCATAGAAATGGATCCCCACGGGCGGGACGGGGTGGGAAGAGGTTGCAACAGACCAGTTGGTGAGGAGCGAGGTGTTTTGCATCTTGCACAGACTTCACATGAAGTGACATAGTTTAAAACATCCTTCCTGCAAGTGGGCCACCAAAAGAAATGAGAAAGAAATTCCTGTGTTTTTAGAATTCCTCTATGCCCAGCTATCTTGGAATCGTGAATAAGTTGCAATACTCTCAATCTGACTGTTTCAGGAATATACAGACGTTGTCCCAGAATCCACACACCATTCTTAAAGACAAGACTTACGTCCCTTGGGGGTTGTGCCAACAAGGAATCCGCATGGTATGCTTCCTTGATGTCCTTAAGTAGGTCTTGATTATGAATCACTCCCAGGAATCTAGAGTCAGGAAGAATAGTCTTAGGAGGAGCAAGTGGACGTGTCTCTGCTGAATGAATCCTAGAGAGTGCATCAGCCTTTCCATTGCGTGATCCTGGTCTATAAGAAATAACAAAATTAAATTGGTTTAAGAAAAGATTCCAGCGAGCCTGGCGAGGAGTCAGGCATTTAGCCGACCTGATAAATTCAAGGTTGCGATGGTCTGTCAGGACGACTATTTGTTGTGCAGCTCCCTGAAGAAGGTGTCTCCATTCTTTGAAGGCGGCAATAATGGCCAACAACTCTCTATTGCCCACATCGTAGTTCCTCTCAGCCGAAGACAACTGCTGGGAAAAGAAGGCACAGGGATGCAAGACATTCTTCTCACCTGTTCTTTGAGAGAGTATAGCTCCAACGGCACAATCTGAAGCATCCACCTCTATTATGAAGGCAAGTTCGGGGTTGGGATGTACCAAGATAGGTGCAGTGGTAAATTTATCTTTCAGACGGGAAAATGCTTCCTGGGCTTGGGGAGTCCAGGAGAACCTAGACTCTTTCCGGGTAAGTTGGGTGATAGGTGACACTACCTCAGAGAAATTCCTAATGAAACGTCTATAGAAGTTGGCAAACCCGATGAAGCGCTGCACCTCCTTCACATTTCTAGGACTTGGCCAATCCTTGATGGCTTGGGTCTTGCTTCCATCCATACTAATTCCTTGTGTAGACAGTACATACCCCAGAAATTGAATTTCGGTCCTATGGAATTCACACTTTTCAAGTTTGATGTAAAGATGGTTTTGTCTTAGACGTTCCAAGACCATTCTCACATGTCCATGATGTTCCTCTGTGGAATTAGAAAAAATTAGAATATCATCCAAATAAATCACCACGAATGTATCTAGGAGATCCCTGAAGATGTCATTCACCAAGTGTTGGAAAGTGGCTGGGGCGGTACTCAGACCAAAAGGCATAACTAGATATTCAAAGTGTCCATAGCGTGACCTGAATGCAGTCTTCCACTCATCCCCAGGTCTAATACGGACCAAGTTATAGGCCTCACGGAGATCCAATTTAGAGAAAATTTTGGCATGCCGCACTCTCTCCAATAACTCAGGGATTAAAGGCAATGGATAACGGTTTCTAATAGTAACCTTATTGAGTTCCCTATAGTCTACGCAGGGTCTCAGAGATCCATCTTTCTTCTTCACAAAGAAGATGGGTGCACCTGCAGGAGATGAAGAGGGGCGTATGAAGCCCTTGGCTAGATTTTCGTCTATGTAATCCTTTAAAGCCTTTAGCTCAGGCCCCGCCAGGGGTAGATCTTACCAAAAGGTATCTCTGCTCCAGGCAATAATTCAATTGGACAATCATATGGACGGTGAGGGGGAAGCTGGTCAGCGTTCTTCTTGTCACATAAATCCACATAGTCCTGGTATACAGCTGGTAGTTCAGGGACTGACATGGTTCCTTTAGGAACAGAGCAAGCTGAAACTTCTGGACTCATCTGTTTCTCTGGAAAGTGTAATTCCTTGGTCTCCCAGTTAATGGTAGGGTTCTGAGCCTGCAGCCATGGTAGCCCTAGAATAATGGGAAAGTGGGGAGAAGAGATAAGCATAAAGGACAGTTTCTCTTGATGATCTTTACCCATAAGGACCCTTAAAGGCTCCGTTTCCTGATCCACTGGTCCAGAGGTCAGCAGGGAGCCATCCACAGTTTCCATCTGTAATGGAGTAGCCTTCTTCACTGAACGTATCCCCTGTTTCAGAGCAAAGGAGACATCCATAAAATTCCCACTTGCCCCTGAGTCGATCATAGCAGAGCTAGACACCCAGACTGAGTTAATCCAGAGTTTGATGGAAAGGAAGCAATAAGAATTGTTTTTCCTATAACTCAGCTGGGACACCGCTGAGGAAACTGGAAAAATTGCAGTGTTTACACAGTCATCGTCCTCAGAAGTAACGGAGTTTAAGTCCGAGAAATCAAGATCTGTTGCTGCAGATCTCTCTGGAGCCTGAGGCTCGGACCTGACAGATC
Source organism: Oophaga sylvatica (assembly GCA_033576555.1). Lineage (NCBI taxonomy): Eukaryota > Metazoa > Chordata > Amphibia > Anura > Dendrobatidae > Oophaga > Oophaga sylvatica. The sequence goes on from JARQOD010000001.1 coordinate 266,453,093, forward strand.
TCCTCTCGCAACACTCACAGTGAATGAGTGCTGCAGTAGTCTTACGAGAACGGCTGGGGCAGTTTATAATGAAGTGCCCTGACTTACCACAATAGAAACATAGATTTTCCTTAAAACGATGTTCCTTGCGTGCATCACTAACCCGTCTTTGTAAAGAGTCTACCTGCATGGGTTCAGGTTCAGGTTCCCGTGTGATCCTACTCAAAGGTTCCTTAGCTGGGGAGGAAGGTAGGAAAAGGTTAGTGCGATTGCTTTCGAACCATCTCTCTTGCCTGCGTTCAGTCAGGCGAGCATCAATACGGATGCAGTAGTTAATAAAGTCACCTAACGCAGTGGGAGGGTCGGCACGAGCAAGTTCATCCTTAATTAGTGGAGACAACCCCTTTCGAAAAATAGATTTTTTGGCGGAACTGTCCCAGGTGGTATCAAGGGCCCATCTCCTGAAATCCAAGGCATATTCGGCTACCGAGTGCTTACCTTGGCGCAAAGTTAACATGGCTGCTTCAGCTGTTGCACCTCGATTGGGGTCATCAAACACCTGCCCCATGGCTGAAATGAAAGCATCAAGATGATCCAAACATTCATCCTCAGTCTCAATCAGAGGGTTTGCCCACATCAAAGCCTTGTTGGTAAGTAACATAATTATAGTAAGCACTTTAGATCGTTCAGTGGGAAATTGTGAAGCATGTGCAGAAAAAAACAGATTGCATTGGTTAATAAATCCCCTGAATTTTTCACGTTCACCGCCAAAACGAAAAGGGGGCAACTTGGGAATCCCAGAACTTGGGGCTACGGCAGGAGCCTGGACTCGCTCCTCTAGAACCTCAATCCTGGCTTGCAAATCCTGGGCAGTCTGTCCAAACACTTGCAAATTGTGATTAGTGAGGTCCTGTAGGTTTGTAAAACGGGTTTTTATAGTCTGTAAATCTGCAAGGATATTATAAGTCACTCCGCAAAGTTCCTTTATGCGGGCCTCCATTTTCCAGATCTTTTAAGACAGGAGTACTGGAAGGAGAGGAGAAAAGAAAAAAAAAACAATAGTGTTTACCTGTGGTAACACTGCAAAGAGAAAAAAAAATTAAGGGAACTGCTCACCTGGAATGGTTGTGAGAAGTCACAACCACTATCATCACAGAAAGTTCAACCGGACATCTGATATCCACAGTTACAGCAGACACAAAAGAGGGAAGAGAAAAAAAAAAAACAATAGTGTTTACCCGTGGTAACACTGCAGAAAAAAAACTTAAGGGAATTGCTCACCTGGAATGGTTGTGAGAAGTCACAACCACTGTCATCACAGAAAGTACAACTGGACGTCTGATATCCACAGTTACAGCAGACACAGCCTTCCCAGACCCAGCAGACACTAACGTTTTGGCTTCTGAATCTTGTAATGTATGTAGTACAGTTCATATAGCGTCTTGTGCTTGGGTGCGATGAAAATACATGAGACACAGGTTTGATATAGAAGGTCTTGTATTACTTCATACAAGTGCAAAAATAGTCACACAGTTTGCAGATACAGAAGCAGGAGACACAGCAGGCCAGAGTAACTTAAGCTCAGCAATCACTCTCCACAACAGGTTCAGGATCTTCTTCTCTGTTACCGTAAGTCCATGCAAACGTGGGTCTTTCAAAGAGCAGGGTTCAGAGTCCACAAGTGTTCAGAGTTCCTCAGTAGGAATAGCTGGAGTACATAGTCCAAGGCTTCCAGGAGTCAGGTCACAGGTTCACTGCAGGCTAGATTCAGAAGCACTGATTGCTCAGCTGTGGCTGCTTAAGAAGCAAGAGGGAGAGAATCAGGGCGGGAACATGAAAGCTGAAAACTCCATATTGACTGAGGGCAAGATAGCTGCAGCAAGACAGAAAGCAAAATGGCTGACGGAAAAACTGAGTTTCAAGAACATATACAAAGAACCTTACAGCTTATGGGTTTACCTCTTTTGTGATTTCTGTATCCCCACCTTCATCTAACTTGTGTCCTGATGTTATTACATTTTAGCTATTTTTGTGACTTAATAAAATGTTATATTTTATACCTGAATAATTTGATTCTGTGACTGGTTGTTGTAGTGGAGGTTTTTGTTTATAATTTATTTGCAGTTGAATCATATCGTATGAGTCCTTGTGTATTTGGAGCAGTATTTACTAATATGACATGCTAATTGCTCCATATATATCATGCTTGTCAATCAAGTGTAAAATCCTGAGTGACAACCTCCTTTCCTTCGCTAGGACATTAAAAATAGGTTGTGGCAGGGTCTTCCAGCAAGACAATGACCCAAAACAAACAGCCAAAGCAAAAAAGGAGTGGCTCAAGAAGCACATTAAGGTCATGGAGTGGCCTAGCCAGTCTTCAGATCTTAATCCCATAGAAAACTTATGGAGGGAGTTAAAGCTCCGAGTTGCCAGGTGACAGCCTCAAAATCTTAATGATTTAGAGATGATCTGCAAAGAGGAGTGGACCAACATTCCTCCTGACATGTGCGCAAACATCATCATCGACTACAAAAAACATCTGACTGCTGTGCTTGCCAACAAGGCTATTACATACCAAGTATTAAGTCTTGTCTGCCAGAGGGATCAAATACTTATTTCTCACTGCAAAGTGCAAATAAATTTATATAATTTATACAATATGATTTTCTGGATTTTATGTTTGATATTCTACCTCTCAATGTTAAAATTAATGATCCTTAGAATTATAGACTGTTCCTGTCTTTGTCAGTGGGCAAACTTACAAAATCAGCAAGGAATCAAATACTTAGTTCCCCCACTGTACTGCAATCTAAGCTCTTGTATGCTGATATTACTATTAATTCAAAGCTCTGTTGATAAAAATGGAGGAAAATGGGAATGCATACAGAGGAATGTGAGAAAAACGCATTTAATGTACATATAATTAAAATTAACTGTGTGTGTATAGGAAGTAGTGATGAGCGAGTATGCTCATTGCTCTGGTTTTCCCGAGCATGCTCGGGTGGTCTGTGAGTATTTGGAAGTGCTCGAAATTTAGTTTATGTCACCGCAGCTACATGATTTGCGACGATAGGCAGCCTGAATACATGTGGGAATTGCCTGTTTGTTAGGGAATCCCCACATGTATTCAGGCTGTCTGGTAGCCACAAATCATGCAGCTGCAGTGACAAACTAAACCTCCGAGCACTTCTAAATACTCGGAGACCACCTAAGCTTGCTCTGGAAAACCCAAGCAATGAGCATACTCGCTCATCACTAGAGATGAGTGACTTTGCCTCCGGAGAGTCGAGTCGGGTTTCGGACCATCCGACTTTACCAAAAGTCGAGTCGAACAAGATCGGCCGACTAACTCACGGCAAAAGTCGAAGTTCGGCCAAAAACGAAACCCGACTCCAATGCAAGTCAATGGGGAATAACAGTCGCCAGTGAGTGGAGGACAGTAAACCAATCTACAGTGCCCATTTCAATACCAACGACATCAATTCTTATTACTTAAGCTTGTCAACCTTAATTTACTTTATAATAATAGTAACGCATTGAAAACAGGGGGTTATTTGGCTAAAGTTGTGGGGGGCAGGGCTGGCTCCAGGTTTTCGTGGGCCCCGGGCAAAAGAGCCTCAGTGGGCCCCTTTAACACATACCAGAATTCATGATGCTCCGATACGGCAGCAAATACAATAGTACAATGCCAAATACTTCACTTCTTACATTACATGAGTGATATCTTTTGCAAATTCTACAATAGGTCAAAAACCAGACAGTATAGTCCTCCATACAGTATTATGGACACCACATAGTGCGCCATATAGAATGAGCCCCATATATTGCTCTTGTCACGTCGCCTTTGGATTCAGTGGCTGGTGTTCCTGCCTCCTTCGGCTGGTGGTGCCGGTGATAGGAGAGCGGTATCCTCATATGTGTCATGGGTGCATCGCCACGAAGATCGTCGCGATTGCACATTCTGACTTCTCACAGCTGAGCTTCTGTTTCTTTGTTTTTTGGTGATGTGAGAGTTAATTTTTCCTAGCTCTTTGCTAAGGCTAGGTGCAGCCTCGCCCGGCTGCTTTTGTTTATGTTCTAATTAGTTTCCTTTTATTTCTGCCAGTCTGGGTGTTAGACGCCGGTGAAAGCATTCATGTAGTTCAGCAGACTGGATCGGTTCTGAGAATATTTAAGCTAAGAGTTCATTAGGTGTTTTTACTCTTATAGCTTATAGTTAAATCTCTGAGACCTTAGGTGTTCCTACTGTGTGTGAGTGTTGTATGTAAGACTTTATTTACTTTATTCCTTCTCTTTCTTGTATGTCTTTCTGTTCATTAACCGTTACCTGGTCATTCCCTTTGGTGGTATTCAGGGTCCTTCTTAGGACTAGAATACAGTTGGCAGGGATTGATAGGAGACAGGGTTTACGCTGGTGGCCTGGACCTCTGTACCTTTAACAGTACCTCCAGGTTGAGGGATTAGTTAGGACCCCAGTTCAGGGTCAGCTTAGACCCCGGTCACCCTCTAGCCGGAGACAGCGTATAACGGATTCCGTTTTGACCCAGTGGACATTCTGTCAGGTAAATCCATGTTATAATATATCTATGCGCATGTTATATAGTATGTTGCCCTTTTTGATATAGATTACAGACATCTCATATATATATCTGCTATACAGCGTGACATTTTCACCGGCCTAAAACTAAAGATTCTCCCCAGCTGTCATGGATCCAGTAGCCCAGCGGGCCCCGGCAGTTGCAGGGGTTGTCCATGGAATTTGCAGACATTAAGTCCAAGGTTTTGTCCCTCCCAGAGCAAGCCAGATCTGAACCTAAGGTTGCTCTCCCGGACAGGTTCACTGGTGGGCGGGACAAATTTTTTACTTTCCGGGAGGCATGTAAATTGTACTTTCGGCTGCGGCCTCGGTCATCTGGGAGTGAAGAGCAGAGGGTGGGAATTGTTATCTCGCTCTTACAAGGGGACCCTCAATCTTGGGCGTTCTCTATTCCTCCAGGCTCCCCAGATCTCCAGTCAGTGGATCGATTTTTTACTGCCCTGGGTCTGGTATATGATGATCCGGATCGAGTTTCCCTTGCTGAAACAAAGTTACGTAAAATACGGCAAGGAAATCGTCCAGCGGAGGAATATTCTTCTGAGTTCCGTAGATGGGCAACAGATACTCAGTGGAATGACCCAGCTCTTAGGAGCCAGTTTTGTCAAGGGTTGTCTGACAAATTAAAAGATGTGTTGGCTCAGTATGATTCTCCTCCATCACTGGAGGCTGCTATGGCCCTCGCTATTCGCATTGATAGACGACTTCGGGGAAGACGCGAGGTAACTCCGCCCCCCATGATGACTCCACCTACTACTAAAGTCCCTTATACTGAGGTTCCCCTGGTCTGTTCTGAGGAACCCATGCAGTTGGGAGGGACATCATTTTGTAGGAGGGAATCGGCGGTGCGCCGCAAGACTAGAAGGTGTTTCTTTTGCGGGAGAGAGGGACATTTTGTTGGGGGTTGTCCATCCCGGACCTCTTTGACCCAAGGAGTTAACCTGGGAGTCTGTATTTCGTCCCCAAATCCCTCTCAGTTTATCGTGCCTGCGGAGGTGGTGATTGGTACTAGAACTGAGAGGATTTCTGTTTTTCTTGATAGTGGGTCCGGGGCTAATCTTGTGGACGCTCGGTTTGCCCAGGTGCATGGTATGCAACTGAGTGTATTGGCCAAACCGGTCCCTATACTCTCTATTGATTCTAGACCTCTTGGTCAAGGTAGCTTGGTTCAAGCTGTTCATAACATAGATCTTCGAGTAGGGGCAATACATAAAGAGCAATTGTCTTGTTATGTGTTGGAGGGTCTACCTACTCCTATTGTGTTGGGACTTCCTTGGTTGGCTAAACATAACCCAGTGATTGATTGGCAATCCAGAAAGATTAGCCAGTGGGGTGAATTTTGCAAGAATAACTGCATGAGCACGGTCATCGGTGCGGTTGTACCTAGGACTTTGCCTCCTTTTCTGGAGGACTTTGGGGAGATGTTCTCAGAGGAGGGGTGTAAAGAGTTACCTCCTCATCGCGCATATGACTGCTCAATAAAGTTGCTTCCTGATGCCTTATCTCGTACTTTCCCAGGGACCGGGAGGATGGATGATCCGGTTCCTATTCCTCAGGAGGGAGTTGTAGTGTCAGCTGTATGCTCTGAGCTTGAGGGGGAGGTATTGGGGGCTCAGGGGACGCCCCTGTGGGACTTCCAGGGAGACTGATAGTTCCAGATCAGTTAAGACTGAAGGTTACGGAGAACCGTTACAAACGGATGGCTGATAGGGGGAGAGTTTCTGGTCGAGATCTGAAGGTGAATGATCTGGTGTGGTTGTCTACCAGGAATATTAAACTTAAAGTTTCCTCCTGGAGGTTGGGTCCCAGATTCATCGGGCCGTACAGGATCAGCTCCATAATTAATCCTGTGGCATTTCGTCTGGACCTCCCTCCTACGTTTAAAATTCATAATGTGTTTCACAAGTCATTACTTAAAAAGTATGTGGCACCAGTCATACCGTCACCTCTACCTCCTTCAGTGGTGGTCAATGATAACGTGGACGGACCTTTCACACAACTCACCCGGACAGACCTGGTCATGAGGGTCCGGAGGCCCCTCGTAGAAGGGGGGGTACTGTCATGGGTGCATCGCCACGAAGATCGTCGCGATTGCACATTCTGACTTCTCACAGCTGAGCTTCTGTTTCTTTGTTTTTTGGTGATGTGAGAGTTAATTTTTCCTAGCTCTTTGCTAAGGCTAGGTGCAGCCTCGCCCGGCTGCTTTTGTTTATGTTCTAATTAGTTTCCTTTATATTTCTGCCAGTCTGGGTGTTAGACGCCGGTGAAAGCATTCATGTAGTTCAGCAGACTGGATCGGTTCTGAGAATATTTAAGCTAAGAGTTCATTAGGTGTTTTTACTCTTATAGCTTATAGTTAAATCTCTGAGACCTTAGGTGTTCCTACTGTGTGTGAGTGTTGTATGTAAGACTTTATTTACTTTATTCCTTCTCTTTCTTGTATGTCTTTCTGTTCATTAACCGTTACCTGGTCATTCCCTTTGGTGGTATTCAGGGTCCTTCTTAGGACTAGAATACAGTTGGCAGGGATTGATAGGAGACAGGGTTTACGCTGGTGGCCTGGACCTCTGTACCTTTAACAGTACCTCCAGGTTGAGGGATTAGTTAGGACCCCAGTTCAGGGTCAGCTTAGACCCCGGTCACCCTCTAGCCGGAGACAGCGTATAACGGATTCCGTTTTGACCCAGTGGACATTCTGTCAGGTAAATCCATGTTATAATATATCTATGCGCATGTTATATAGTATGTTGCCCTTTTTGATATAGATTACAGACATCTCATATATATATCTGCTATACAGCGTGACAATATGGTTCCGCTCCTTTGAAGCCGGCCTCTGTCGCTGCGCATCGCCATGTTTCGCCTGTGGGTAATGTTGGTGACAGAGAAGGGGTCCCTGTGCAGGCGTCTGGTGGGCATAGGCTTCGCTCTTCTGTCAGAGGTGAAGTGGTTGGTGTCAGTCATACATCACCATCTGGCCTGGTTCTGGGGGCGGTCCAGATGAGGTCATCAGACTGTGAGCCTGTGAGAGGTAGCCATGCCCTTCAAATGCCTTGGAGCCTGGCTTGCAGGCCCCCAGATATAGTCTTGGTTTCCCCAGTGTACTAGTTTGTTTTGCTTTGTATCTCTGACCTTTGCCTGGATTTCTGACTCTTCTACTGCCTGCCGATTTTGTACCTTTGCTGCCCTCCTGGTTTTCACTTTAACGTTAGCCTGAATTTCTGACCCTTCTACTGCCTGCCAATTTTGTACCTTTGCTGCCCTCCTGGTTTTGACCCCTGGACTTCTGATTTCGCATTTGGTCTCGCTTTTTAATCCTTCCTAGCGTCCTTCCTACTCCGGTCCACTGCTCTCATAGGCAGCTACACCCTGGGCTTCGCTGTAATTCCAGATCCCTGTATAGGGGTAAAGGGTCTCGGGGTTTCTCGGGGTGCTGTCTTACCTGCAGTTCAGACCTGCAGTGAGCGGACAAATAGAAGAAAAGAGCAGCATCCATCCAGGTGAAGAAAATAGAAAAACTTTATTCTGCCATAGGAAATTTCCTATGGCAGAATAAAGTTTTTCTATTTTCTTCACCTGGATGGATGCTGCTCTTTTCTTCTATTTGTGGACTTTGGGGTCCATTGGGATCCATGGACCTGAGCGCGCATCCTTGACTCACTGAATGCTGTCTGCTGAACTGTCTTTTGGAGCTGCAGTGAGCGGACGTCACAGCTCTATACAGAATAATGAGCCCCATATATTGATCCATACAGAATGGGCTCCATATAATACTCCATAAAGAATAGGCCCCCATATGTGCTCCATATGATGCTCCATATATAAAGGGCCCTATATGATGCCTCATAAATAATGAACCCCATATTATTATTATTATTATTATAGATTTTTATAGCGCCATTTATTCCATGGCGCTTTACATGTGAAGAGGGGCAAATATAGACAAGTACAGTCAGGGCCGCCATCAGGGCATTACAGCCCTGACTGGTGTATGGGGCCCCGTCACCTCTACCCATCAGGCCCCACTGCCCCGCCCCAGCGGCAGGATTCTGCCGCTCAAGTAACTGAACCTGCGTCCGGGACGCAGGTTCAGTTACTCTATTACCGTGGGGGCCCGCACGGTAATAGTTAACGCTGCCAGCCAATCGGAGACTGGCAGCTGACGTCAGCGTGCATGTCACTGGCGTCTGACGTTCCTCTGCACTATGGATCTCTCGCCGCTGGAACGCGGCAAGGTAAGGAGAAAGTTTTTTTTTTTTTTATCATTAACATTGAAAGCGGCAAAGCCGGGCCCGGCAAGATTGAGACGGGGCAGGATTGAAAAGGGGCTGGAATCATGATGGAGATGGGGCAGGATGAAGACACTGGGGGCAGGGTGGAGAAGGGGCAGGAATCAGGATAGAGACACTGAGGGCAGGATGGAGAAGGGGCAGGAATCATGATGGAGATGGGGCAGGATGGAGAAGGGGCAGGAATCATGATGAAGGCAGGGCAGGATGGAGACACTGGGGGCAGGATGGAGAAGGGGCAGCAATCATGATGGAGACGGGGCAGGATGGAGAAGGGACAGGTATCATGATGGAGACAGGGCAGGATAGAGACACTGGGGGCAGGATGGAGAAGGGGCAGGAATCATGGAGACAGGGCAGGATGGAGAAGGGGCAGGAATCATGATGGAGACTGGGCAGGATGAAGACACTGGGGGCAGGATGGAGAAGGGGCAGGAATCAGGATAGAGACACTGGGGGCAGGATGGAGAAGGGGCAGGAATTATGATGGAGAAGGGGCAGGAATCATGATGAAGACAGGGCAGGATGGAGACACTGGGGGCAGGATGGAGAAGGGGCAGCAATCATGATGGATACGGGGCAGGATGGAGAAGGGACAGGTATCATGATGGAGACAGGGCAGGATAGAGACACTGGGGGCAGGATGGAGAAGGAGCAGGAATCATGGAGACGGGGCAGGATGGAGAAGGGGCAGGATTCATGATGGAGATGGGGCAGGATGAAGACACTGGGGCAGGAATCAGGATGGAGACATTGGGAGGCAGGATGGAGAAGGGGCAGGAATCAGGATGGAGACGGGGCAGGATGGAGACACGGGTAGAATGAAAGACATGGAGGCACTGGGAGCAGGATTGGAGGCACTGTGGGCAAGATTGGAGGCACTTTGGGCAGTATTGGAGACACTGGGGGCAGGATTGGAGGCACTGGGGGCAGGATTGGAGGCACTGGGGGCAGGATTGGAGGCACTGGGGCACGATTGTAGGCACTGGGGGCAGGATTGGAGGCACTGGGGGCAGGATTGGAGACACGGGGCAGGATTGGAGACACGGGGGGCAGGATTGGAGGCACTGGGGGCAGGATTGGTGGCAGGGGGGCAGGATTGGCGGCATGGGGCAGGATTGGAGGCACTGGGGGCACGATTGGAGACACAGGGGGCAGGATTGGAGACATGGGGGCAGGATAAGAGACATGGGGGTGGGGTTGGAGACAGATGGGGCAGGATTGGAGACAGATGGGGCAGGATTGGAGACATGGAGCAGGATGGGGAGATCATATGGGGCAGAATGGATACTCATGAGGGCAGGATGGGAGAACATATAGCTGAAGCCACGAATGAGACACACGGGGGCCAGGATGGGGGATATTATTACCATAGGGGCTAATTAAGGGATATTATTACTGCAGTGATGTATTTATTTTATTTTTTGGAGATTACTGTTTTAAATGGGGGGGCGGTCCTGTTACTGTGCAGAGCAACACTATGTCACCTTTTTTTCTTCATCTGGTGTAGTTTAGAAGTTGGGAAAAAAATAAGTAATGTGTTCTGCAAGCGAAGCTCTAGATAACTGTAATTTCCTGCAGAGACAAGCCCTGGCTGGAAGAAGTGATGGCGGTCTGTGCTGGATGAAAGATGAAAAGCAAAGATGAAGGACTTAACCTAGAGACGTCACTGATGAGTCAGTGTTACCTGTACACTGACACTATACACTGTATACTATATACAGTGGTCCTGTGTACAATGTCACCAGTGATCACTGTATTACCTGTACACAGACACTGCACACTAAGTACAGATCTCCTGTGTATAATGGCACTCATGGTGATAGTATTGTATTTTTTTTTATTACCGATCAGTATTGTAGTATTCAGTCACTATGTGGTGGTAATATGTGGTCTGGACATGGTGTTGCGGTATTTATCCCTTGTATGTGGTATTATTTGGTCACTTTTTGGTGGTAATATGTGGTCTGGTCATGGTGTGACGGTATTTGTTCCTTGTATGTGGTGTTATTTGGTCTCTGTGGTGGTAATATATTGTCTGGTCATAGTGTGGAGGTATTTGTTCCTTGTATGTGGTATTATAGGTCACTATGTGGTGGTAATATGTGGTCTGGACATAGTGTGGCGGTATTTGTTCCTTGTATTTGATATTATTCCGTCACTGTGGTGGTAGTATGTGGTCTGGACATGGTGTGGCGGCATTTGTTCCTTGTATGTGATATTATTGGTCATTTTAAAAATTGAAAATTAAATAAAAATATGCCTAAATTGTATTGGATATTAATAAATATTTAATACTGTAGGTTACAGTACAGTAGGGGCCGGCCAATAGAGTATACCTTGTTATGGTGGCGGCTTAAAAAAATCTTTTGGCCAAAACAAGAGCTGCTGGCTATATGTGTGATCTGGTGATTGAAACTGTTAATGTGTGATTGGTGAGAAGTGGAGTTCTTCCAAGAGAGAGCGGTGGGACTGTGGACAGTTTGAGGGGTGGAGCCTGGGCGGAGTCTCAAGGGGGCCCCGAAAATTTTGCCAGTATGGGGCCCCAAAATTCCTAGCGGCAGCCCTGAGTACAGTAAACATGAGCAATACAAGGCACACACAAGTACAGAAGGAGAGAGGACCCTGCCCGCAAGGGCTCACAGTGTACAGGGATGGGTGAGCATACACTAGGAGAGGGTAGAGCTGGTCGTGCGGTGGTTCAGTAGACTGATGATCACTGCAGGTTGTAGGCTTGTCGGAAGAGGTGGGTCTTCAGGTTCTTTTTGAAGGTTTCCATGGTAGGCGCGAGTCTGATGTGTTGGGGTAGAGAGTTCCAGAGTATGGGAGAGGCACGGGAGAAGCTTTGTATGCAGTTGTGGGAAGAAGAGATAAGAGGGGAGTGGAGGAGGAGATCTTGAGAGGATCGAAGGTTGCGTGTGGGTATGTACCGGGAGACTATGTCACAGATGTATGGAGGAGACAGATTGTGGATGGCTTTGTAGGTCATGGTTAGGGTTTTGAACTGGAGCCTCTGGACGATAGGAAGCCAATGAAGGGCTTGGCAGAGAGGAGAGGCTGGGGAATAATGGGGAGACAGGTGTATTAGTCGGGCAGCAGAGTGCAGGATGGATTGGAGTGGTGCCAGAGTGCTAGAGGGAAGGCCAGAGAGTAGGAGGTTGCAGTAGTCGAGGCGGGAGATGATGAGGCATGCACTAGTGTTTTTGTAGTTTCATGGTTAAGGAATGCACGGATCCGGGAAATATTTTTGAGTTTGAGACGGCAGGAGGAGGCAAGGGTTTGGACATGTGGCTTGAAAGAGAGGGCAGAGTCGAGGATCACTCCGAGGCACCGAGCGTGCGGGACTGGGGAAAGTGAGCAGCCATGATGCTCTAGTATATGATGGGCCTCATATATGATGCGCCAGTGTATGATGAGCCCCATATAATGCTCCAAATATAATGGTCCTCATATATAATGCTCCATATATAATGGGCCCCATGGATGATGCTCCAGTGTATGATGGGCCTATATAATGCTCCACAGATAATGGGCACCATATGATGCTCCAGTATATAATGGGCCCCATATATGATGTTCTAGTGTATAATGGGCCCCATATATGATGCTACAGTGTATAATAGGCCCCGTATATGATGTCCAGTGTATGATGGGCCCCATATATAATGCTCCAGTGTATAATGGGCCCTATCTATGATGCTCAAGTGTATGATGGGCCCCATATATAATTCTTCAGTGTATAATGCTCCCCATATATTGCTCCAAGCATTAAATAAAATGAAATACCTCTCCTCGCTGGGCATTGTTCTACTCTGGACTCCTCAGCGTCGCCATCTTCCAGCTCTCTGCACTGTGACTGTTCAGACAGAGAGCGCTCAGACGTGACGTAATCGTGCTCTCTGACCTGAATGTCACTGTCAGGAAACGCAGAAGACGTCACAACAGTGGAGCAGGGAGAGGTAAGTATTGCAAGTGCTGGGGCCCTGAGCAAGCAGGGGGGCCCACTTGTGGTCGCCGGCACTGGCGCAGGGCCCCTCATAGTATGCCGGTGTCTCTGACGGCGAGTGGGCCCCCCCACCTGCTTAGGGCCCCGGCACTTGCCAGTTGCTGAAGCCGGCCCTCGGGGGGGTACAGCCCAGTCAGGGAGGTGGAAAAACTGGCATATGTTGAAATGTAGGCTGGACGTTCAGCAGCTGCAAATGGAAGAATTGGAGAAGTCGTAGGAAGAGGAGGACAAAGAGCCATTTTGCTGGCAACCTATGTGTCATCAGGGGAAGGTGGTACAAAATCCTTTGAAACCCAGACATGGTTCATTTTAATGACGGTGAGATCACCTACATTTTGAGTCGACAGCAGGGTCCTTCATTCTTTCAGGATTGATCCAGCAGCACTGAAGACTCTTTCTGATAGCACACTACCAGCAGGGCAAGCGAGCTCCTGTAAGGCTTATTGTGCCAATTCAGACCAGGTGTCCAGCTTACAGGCCCAGTAGTCAAAGGGGAATGAACTGTGAGGGAGAACATCGATAAGGGAGGAGAGGAAATTTTGAACCGTAGTTGACAACTGCTGTCTCCTGTCTGTTGCAATCGATTCAGTATTACCAGTCATGTGAGCGTTACTCGAGAAATCAAACCACAACATGGTCATGAAACCCCTGTCTCCAACGCCACTTCGGCTGTGTGCACCACGAACATCTCTTCCATTTGGCCCAGTACGGCTCGTGGTAGTACCTACACCACTGCTGTGTGCTGGGAATGCCTCTAACAAACGGTTTACCAGAGTTGCTTGTTTGTTCGCCAATATTAGCTCTAGGTTCTCCTGTGGCATGATGTTCTGTAATTTGCCTTTATAGCGTGGATCGAGGATGCTGGCCAACCAGTAGTCGTCATCCTTCATAATTTTGGCAATGCGGGGGTCCCTTTTTAGGATCCGCAAAACATAATCACACATGTGGGTCAATGTTCCAGGTGTCAATGATGCACTGCCAGTGGTGGGTGGAGGAGCACTTTCTGCCAAATCCACATCCCTCCAGTCACGCACAAACCCTGTACCTGACCTTGGCAAGCCAACATTTTCTCTTGCCCCTTGAGAAGCATCCTTCTCCCCAAAATAATCATCCCCTCATCCTCCTCCTCTTCCTCTTCTTCCTCCGCCTCGTCCAGGACAGTTCCCTCAGCAGACAATGCCTGACTGTCATCAAGGCTTCCCTCCTCCTCCTCCTCCGCTGCAGACGCCTGATCCTTAAGTATAATATTACAGGCTATATTCACTAGTTTCCTAGATACAGCGTTGATCCAGGGAGCTAGTCTGATTGCCGTATGTGGAGTCGGGAAGGAATTTTTTTCCCCAATGTGAAGCTTACTGTTTGTCACTTGGGGTTTTTTTTGCCTTCCTCTGGATCAACATGTTAGGGCAGGTTAGGATAGGATATGGGTTGAACTAGATGGACTTAAAGTCTTCCTTCAACCTTAATAACTATGTTACTATGTTACTTAACTTAATGTGTGTCAATGTTTGCATGAGCAGACGCATAAGTGGGATGCTCATGCTTATGATGGCGTCGTCTGCGCTTACCAGCCGCGTGCATTCCTCAAAAAACTGAAGGACTTTACAGTGGTCTTTCAGCTTTGACTACTGCACACCCGACAACTCGATGTCTGCACTCAAACTGCCTGCCCGTGTATCCTCCCACAAATGCATTACAGCCTGCCTCTGTTCGCACAGCCTCTCAACCATGTGCATCATGGAGTTCCACCTTGTTGCAACGTCTATGATTAGGCGGTGCTTGGGGAGGTGGAGCAATTTCTGCAGCCTCTGCATACGACTGGAGTCTACGGGCGAGCGACGGATTTGCGAGCACAGTCTACGCACCTTATGGAGCAGGGTTGGTAACTCCGGATAATTATTTATGAAGCACTGCACCACCAGGTTCAAGGTGTGAGCCAGGCAAGGTATGTGTCTGAGTTTTGCCAGGGCTATGACCGCCACAAAACTACATCCGTTATCACTGAATACCTTGACTGGCTCAAGATGTAGACTGCCCAGCCACGACTCAGTTTCTCGCTGCAAGTAGTCGGCCACTACCTCCGCGGTGTGTCTGTTGTCGCCCAAAGACATCATCGTTAAAACAGCCTGCTGACGCCTACCACTAGCTGTTCGATAGTGGGACACCTCGTGTGCAACACTGGCAGCTGTGGATGGAGTGCTCATGCGACTGCGCTCGGTCGACGAGCTTTTGCTTGTGGAGGAGGAGGAGGGTCGAACGCCTGCAGCTAACTGTTGCTTATACAATGTGCTAGGCAGCACTGTCCCACCGCCGCTGTCCCCTGTGGACCCTGCATTCACCACATTAACCCAGTGCGCAGTGATTGACACGTAACGGCCCTGGCCATGCCTACTGGCCCATGCATCTATTGTGATGTGCACCTCACTGATTGTTTGAGTGCATGGACAATGCGGTCTTTCACATGTAGGTGGAGGGCAGGGATAGCTTTTCTAGAAAAGAAGTACCGACTGGGTAGGTCATAGTGTGGGACAGAGTTCATGAGCTCTCGGAATGCTGCGCTTTCAACCAAACGGAAGGGCATCATCTCTAATGAGATCAGTTTGGCAATGTAGGCGTTCAAAGTCAGTGAGGTTTTGTAGTCAGTCCACGCTTGCAAGTGCATAGTGTTTACATGTCTAAGCATGCAACTGGTATTCAAATTTCGGAGATTTTTCTGGATCCTGCACTGATGACTCAGTGCTTGCATTTTTTGAAACTTCAGAAGAAGAGGTGATAGAGCTGGAGGCAGGGCTGCCACTAGGAATTTCGGGGCCCCATACTGGCAAAATTTAAGGGGCCCCCCTTGAGACTCCGCCCAGGCTCCACCCCCCAGTTCCGCATCCACCCTAGCTCCTCCTCCACCACGTAAACCTTCCAAAATCCCTCCGCCCTTTCATGGAAAAACTTCACTTCTGCACCATGCCCTCACCAATGACCCATTAACACCAATTACTCGATGAATATGCAGCATTTTGCTTGTTTAGTATAATATACCCCATAGTCCTCCATATATTATAATGTGCACCACAGTCCTCCATATTGTAAAGTGCACACCCCATAGTCCTCCATATAATATAATGTATCCATAGTCCTCCATATAGTATAATACACTCCTAATAGCCCTCCATATATTAAAATACACTCAGTCCTCCATATAGTATAATACACACCTCATAGTGCTTTATATAGTATAATGCACCGCCATAGTCATCCATGTAGTACAATTCACTTCCCATAGTATAATGCACCCCATAGTTCTTCATATGGTATAATGTATTCCCCATAGTCCTCGATACAGTATAATGCAGCCCACATATAGTATAATGCAGTCACCCTAAAGAGCATAATGCAGCCACCCCACAGAGCATAATGCAGCCACCCCACAGAGTATAATGCAACCACCCCACAGAGTATAATGTAAACCCCCCATAGAATATAATTGAGCCCCCTTATATAGTACTAGTAATGAACCCGTTCTACGCCCGGGTGGCAAGCATTTTTATTGGTATATGGTCTCCCATCCTGGTATGTGCTGCCCCCTGCTATCCTGGTATGCATGGTCCCCTCACCCCACCCAATCCTGGTATGCATGGCACCTAATACCTCATCCTGGTATGCATGGTCCCCTCACCCCCCAATCCTGGTATGCAAGGTATCCCCTCATCCCTATCCTGGTATGCATGGTCCCCTCACCCCCAATCATGGTATGGCATGGTCCCTCCCCTCAATCTTGGAATGCATGGTCCCCTCACCACCCAATCCCGGTATGCATGGTGCCCTCACCCCCTCAATCCTGGTATGCATGGTCCCTCACCACTCAATCGCAGTATGCATGGTGCCCTCACCCCCCCAATCCCGGTATGCATGGTGCCCTCACCCCCAAATCATGGTATGCATGGTGTCCTCACCCTCAAATCCTGGTATGCATAGTCCCCTCACCCCCCAATCCTGGTATACATGTTCCACCCTCATCCCTATCATAGGATGTATGGGACCCCTCACCCCCCAATTCTGGTATGCATGGTTCCTTCATCCTCAATCCTGGTATGCATGGTACCCTTCACCCCCTATACTGGTATGCATGGTACCCCTCATCCCCCAATCCTGATATGCATGGTACCCTCATCCCCCAATCCTGATATGCATGGTCACCTCACACCTCTATCCTGATATGCATGGTCCCTTCACCCCCCTATCCTGATATGCATGGTCCCCCTCACCCCCCAATCCTGATATGCATGGCGCCCTCAGTCCCCTATCCTGATATGCATGGCCCCCTTAGTCCCCTATCCTGATATGCATGGCCCCCGCAGTCCCCTATCCTGATATGCATGGCCCCCCAGTCCCCTATCCTGATATACATGGCCCCCTCAGTCCCCTATCCTTATATAAATGGCCCCCTCAGTCCCCTATCCTGATATACATGGCCCCTTCAGTCCCCTATCCTGATATGCATGACCCCCACAGTCTCCTATCCTCATATGCATGGCCCCCTCAGTCCCCTATCCTGATATGCATGGCCCCGCAGTCCCCTATCCTGATATGCATGGCCCCCTCAGTCCCCTATCCTGATATGCATGGCCCCCGCAGTCCCCTATCCTGATATGCATGGCCCCCGCAGTCCCCTATCCTGATATGCATGCTACCTCTCACCCCCGTATCCTGATATGTATGGTCCCCTCAGTCCCCTATCCTGATATGCATGGCCCCCGCAGTCCCCTATCCTGATATGCATGCTACCTCTCACCCCCATATCCTGATATGTATGGTCCCCTCAGTCCCCTATCCTGATATGCATGGCCCCCGCAGTCCCCTATCCTGATATGCATGGCCCCCTCAGTCCCCTATCTTGATATGCATGGCCCCCGCAGTCCCCTATCCTGATATGCATGGCCCCCGCAGTCCCCTATCCTGATATTCATACTACCTCCACCCCCGTGTCCTGATATGTATGGTCCCGTTCACCCCTATGAAACTGCACACATACAAAAAAAGCAAAACATTTATACTCACCTTTCTTCCCCGTGCTCCAGCGCTGTCCCGTTCTGCCAGAGGCTGGGGGAGGAGAGCGGCGCCGGAGTACGCGCATTCCAGCGCCATTTTCTTGACACTGCAGTGTGTGTTCCGGAAAGCGCGGACTGGGCATGCGCCGATGGCGAAATCGGCACCTGCGCAGTCCTCGCTTTCCGGCGCCATTTTCTTGAAGACACACTGCAGTGTGTCTTCCACAATATGGCGTCGGAAAGCGCGAACTGGGCATGCGCCCTCTCCAGTCTTGACATCCCAGCAAGACCCCGCAGCGCCGGCAACACGGGATCGATGGGATCGGTAAGGGGTTGTGGCGAAGATCGCGGTATGCGTTCAGTGCTTACGCATACCGCGATCTCCTGGGCCACCCTCCTCATCGCCGGGAGCGTTACTCTGTCCAGACTGCGCAGGCATGTCGCGCTTGCACAGTCTATAAAGGTTTCAGACAGAGTGACGCTCCCAGCGTTATATTATAGATAATGTAGCGCCTCCAGAAAATACAATGTAGCCCTCCTCATATAGTATAATGCAGCCCCCATAGAATATAATGTAGCCCCCTCATAAAGTATAATGAAGCCTCCATACAATATAATCTAGCCCCCATAGAATACAATGTAGCCACCTCATACAGTATAATGTAGCTCCTTCATAGAGTATGATGCAATCACCCTCATAGAATATAATAAATATAATACAGCCCCCCATAGAATATAATGTATCCCCGAATAGAATATCATACAGCCCGCCTCCCCAAAGGAATATAACGTAGCCCCCCATAGTATATAACACAGCCACAAAGTATATAACACAGCCACCCTATAAAATATAAAATATATAACACAGCCCACATAGTGTATAGAGTGGCCCACATAGTATATAGAACGGCCCACATAGTATATAGCAGGGGCCACATGGTATATAGCAGGGCTCACATAGTATATAGCACGGCCCACACAGTATATAGCACGGCCCACATAGTATATAGCAGGGCCCAAATAGTATATAGCAGGGCCCACATAGTATATAGCATGGCCCACATAGTATATAGCGCAGCCCACATAGTATATAGCGCAGCCCACATAGTATACAGCAGGGCCCACATAGTATATAGCGCGGCCAACATATTATATAGCAGGGCCCACATAGTATATAGCAGGGCCCACATTGAACAGCAGGGCCCACATAGTATATATAGCAGGGCCCACATAGTATATAGCAGGGCCCACATAGTATATAGCGCAGCCCACATAGTATACAGCAGGACCCACATAGTATACAGCAGGGCCCACATAGTATATAGCGCGGCCCACATAGTATACAGCAGGGCCCACATAGTATACAGCAGGACCCACATAGTATACAGCAGGGCCCACATAGTATATAGTAGGGCCCACATAGTATATAGCAGGGCCCACATAGTATATAGCAGGGCCCACATTGTACAGCAGGGCCCACATAGTATACAGCAGGGTCCACATAGTATACAGCACGGCCCACATAGTATATAGCACGGCCCAAATAGTATATAGCAGGGCCCACATAGTATATAGCATGACCCACATAGTATATAGCATGGCCCAAATAGTATATAGCACGGCTCACACAGTATATAGCAGGGGCCACATAGCATTCAGCAGGACTCACACAGTATACAGCAGGGCCCACATAGTATATAACAGGGCCCACATAGTATACAGCAGGGCCAACATAGTATACAGCAGGGCCCACATAGTGTATAGCAGGGCCCACATAGTATATAGCAGGGCCCACATAGTACAGCCCTCATCTCTCCTCCCCCCTCAGGAATGGCCCCACAGCCACAGCAGTACACACTGACAGATTTATAAAAAAAAACAAAAACACTCCTCACCTTCTCCTTGTGCCAGCGCTGCTCCCGGCTCCTGTCTCCTGCACTGCCTGGTACACAGTGAGTGCGTGATGACATCATCGTGCACGCACTGTATCAGAGACAGAGTGGGGAATGATGGGAGAGGGAGCGTCAGCTGACGCTCTTTCCTCCATCATTGCTTTGAACTGTACCGGCAGCGGACACCGGTATAGTTCAAAGCAGTGGCGGGGGGAGTCGGCGCTGGGGGAAGGCGGGCCCCCTTGCCTTACAGGGGCCCCCATAGCGGCTGCGTGATGTGCCGCTAACTGGGGGCCCCTTGGGGAGCAGGGGGATCCTCAAAATGGCGGGCCCCCCTAATCACCGGGCCCCATACATCTGTAAGGGTTGTCATGCCCTGATGGCGGCCCTGGCTGGAGGCTATTTCGGCAATGTAAGCCAAAACCTGTTACTGATGCTCCGGCTTTAAAAGCGGTTTACCTACTTCCAGAAAAGGGAGCTTTCCAGGCCTTCTGGAGCCAGACGATGACGCAGGCTCAACACCTCCTGCCTTAGGTGCTATTGTGCTTTTGGCACTACCAGCAGATGCACCACCACCATCAGCACTAGCTGGCCCCCCCCCCGCACATTTCCATGGCCTCTTCCACCATACTTCCTCATGTTTTGGAAAATGTACCAAAAATACCAGCAGATATATGGTACTGTATGAGTAGCGTACAGCTGAATACGGTGTAGGGAAAAATTTAAATCTCCGTATATATTTCCGGAGTCACACACAGACGCTCTCTCAGTATGGATTTCACCTTAATACAAAGAG
Organism: Oophaga sylvatica; assembly: GCA_033576555.1. Lineage (NCBI taxonomy): Eukaryota > Metazoa > Chordata > Amphibia > Anura > Dendrobatidae > Oophaga > Oophaga sylvatica. The sequence continues at coordinate 266,473,691 of JARQOD010000001.1, forward strand.
CAGACATATGGTACTGTATCAGAAGCGGACATCTGTATATGGTGTAGGGGAAAATTTCAATCTCCATATATATTTCCAGAGTCAGACACAGACGCTCACTCAGTATGGATTGGACTGTAATACAAAAAGCAGATAAACGGTACTGTATCAGAAGCGTACAGCTGTATACGGTGTAGGGGAAAATTTAAATCTCCATATATATTTCCGGAGTCACACACAGACGCTAGCTTAGTATGGATTTAACCGTAATACAAAGAGCAGATATACGGTACTGTATCAGAAGCGGATAGCTGTATATGGTGTAGGGGAAAATTTCAATCTCCGTATATATTTCCGGAGTCAGACACAGACGCTCACTCAGTATGGATTTGACCGTAATACAAAAAGCAGATATACGGTACTGTATCAGAAGCGGACAGCTGTATACGGTGTAGGGGAAAATTTAAATCTCCGTATATATTTCCGGAGTCACACACAGATAGTCAGCATGTATTTGTCCGTGATAACAGCCGGTATTAGTGCTGTGTAAAAAGCAGTCTGCACAGCAGTGTACACACAGCAATACAGCTATCAGGCAGCCTAATAACCAGCGCTGCTGCACCCAAGTAAATCCTCCCCTGTCACTGCACACTAACTGTACAGCACAATTGCTATCAGCACAAGCACAGAAAAACTTCTCTTTCCAGCCCTAACTCTCTCCCTACTGATAAACAGCATCAGCAACCTCTCCCTACTGTTAAGATTGGCAGAAGCAAGATTGAGGTCGGCGCTCAGGGCTTTTATAGACACTATGACGCCCCCCAAAGCAAGCCAATCACTGCAATGCCCTTCTCGAAGATGGTGGTGGACGCTGCACGTCATCTCGTTGCCCACAGTGTACATTCTTGCTCATTGGCTGAAAAAAGGTGCCTAAAAGCATTCTGGGAAAACCGACTTTGGCGCTTGTTTTGCCGACCGCATGCATGCTATGCTATGTTCGTGTTTCGGTCAACGAAACCCGACTTTGTCGAAAGTCGGCACCTTATGAATCTGACCGACCTGTTTCGCTCAACTCTACTGATCACTAATAGGAAGCTGATGTGTGAATACATGTAATGTACCATCTTTTCAGTTAGCCAGTAGATAGAAAAATATTTAGACTTGAGAGTCCTCAGTGGTTGATACCTTTTAATGGCTAACACGGTACGAAGATACACATCTTTCCTATATCTACATGTAATGTAGTGATGTGTATAGTCTTGGCTAACAAAATGCACAATTCCACTGTCTGCATATTACAGTATACACAGCTCTGCCACGCACACATTAAATGTACTCACACCTCTGCTTCCTATACACACAGCTCTACTCACATTACTGTATGCGCATTCCCATTTTTTACCTCTTTTGCCAACAGGTTTGAATGAAAGTACTGTAATGTCAGCATAGCATAGCTCAGTTTTCACTATATATATTGCTATCTGAGCTCTGCAGACTTTTTTCCGCTTTGGCCTGTACATTTCATTTAAAATTACATATTTATATAATCTTAAAGGGGTTTCCAAAGCTGAAGTGAAAAGTCTCTAGTCACTCTATGTGACTGCAGACTGCTGAATAGTGGCAGTGTGCGATGCACATAATGGCACTATTTCCTGTGCGTGTGTTCAGTCACTATTTTCGCCTGTAAAATGCCAAACACCCTAATTGTGGGCAAAGGGGAACCTCAGCCGATGACCATGATATTACTGAAAATAAATCTCTATAAAAAAACAACACTTATTACTGCCATATGGTACTAGATACCACTAATGCAGAACATATGGATGAGCGAGCACTAAAATACTCGGGTGCTCAACCCCAGCAATGAGCCCAATGTAAGTCTATGTGAAACCCAAGCTTTTTTTGCCGCGACCCCCCAGGAGGTCTTTTAAGGGTGTCAAAACATCAGAAATCTATGGGAACAGTGCTCAAATGACATGGGAACAGGGTCGGACTGGCCCACCGGAGAACCGGAGGATTCTCCGGTGGGCCCTGGCATCTGGGGGGCCCTGGCACCTGCTGGCATACAGGGGCCAGTTGCCTAGGGCCCCCGCTGCTCCAGGGGTCCCCAGCCGGTGGCGTGTCGCTAATAGCGGCACACCACGCAGCTACCATGGGGGCCCCGTGCCAGCGGAACAGCAGCGGGTGACAGGAGGCAGGAGCCCCTGTCCCCGCTGCTAAAGAGAAATGAATATTCACTACTTCCCACGCCCACATGGGCGTGGGAAGCAGTAAATATCATTACTTACCTGTCACCCGCTCCAATCACTGAGCGCCACTGTCCTCGGGTCATCTTGCTGCGATGTTCAGGCAGAGGGCGCGATGACGTCATTAGTGAGCGCCGCGCCCTCTGCCTGAGCATTCACTGCCGGAGGACCCGGAAGACAGCGGCGCTCAGCGGTGGAGCGGGTGACAGGTAAATCTCTCAGGTGCCGGGGCCCTGAGCCAGTGGTGACACCGGCACCTGTCCCCATAGTGCGCCGGTGTCCCCGCCTGCTCAGGACACCAGCACCTGGCCCCCAGCGACGAGAGGTGAGTATGTCTTTTTTTTTGCAGCAGCAGCAGCAGCTGCGGCAGCATAAAGGGGCCTATAAAATGCAGCATCTATGGGGGCACAGTCTGTGGAGCATCTATGGGGGCATAATCTATGGGGCATAATCTGTGGAGCATTTATGGGGGCATAATCTGTGGAGCATTTATGGGGGCATAATCTATGGGGGCATAATCTGTCGAGCATTTATGGGGGCATAATCTATGGGGGCATAATCTGTGGAGCATCTATGGGGGCATAATCTATGGGGGCATAATCTGTGGAGCATCTATGGGGGCATAATCTATGGGGGCATAGTCTATGGGGGCATAATCTATGGAGCATCTATGGGGGCATAATCTAAGGAGCATCTATGGGGGCATAATCTAAGGAGCATCTATGGGGCATAATCTATGGTGGCATAATCTATGGAGCATCTATGGGGGCATAATACATGGGCAGCATATGGGGCACAATCTATGGAGCATCTTGTGGGGCATAATACATGGGGCAGCATATGGGGCATAATCTCATTTTCCACCCTAGGCTTATACTCGAGTCGATAAATTTTCCCAGTTTTTTGTGGCAAAATTAGGGGGGTCGGCTTATACTCGAGTATATATGGTATCTATCTATTATCTATATCTATCTATATATATATATAGCATTATACCCTATGAGGGGGGCAGCATTATCCTCTATGAGGGGGGGCAGCATTATCCCCTATGGGGGCAGCATTATCCCCTATGAGGGGGCTGCTTTATAATCTATGAGGGAGGCTACCCCAACTCCTGCTACATAATTAAGACATGTACTACCTTATATTATACCCTGATATTAGTGTGTTTTACTGCACAATTGGTGGTCTTGTATTTATTTCTATGTAGCTACATAGTGGGCCCCAAGAATGATTTTCTCTGGTGGGCCCAAGGTGTTCCAGTCTGACGCTGCATGGGAACATCATGGGGACGACCCCTGGAAGCTTTTCTGACTCCCAGGTCACAGCTGTGAACAATGTTGTCAGAGTGTTATGCCACTTTTGCAGGCACACACTAAACCATACAAAAACGAAAACAAAATGGATTTTCCTGGGAAATATGTTAAGGAACATCCTCTCCAGGGTAATGATTTGTATGTAAGGCAAAATAAATAACCCCCCCAAAAAAATGTACCTCCACCACTTGGGCTATGTTCACACGTAGCGTTTTTGATGTGCTTTTCAAGTTTAGCATTGCTTTCAACCAATACATATGCATTCACTGGGAAATGTCATTTTAACATTTAGCAACCTTAGCTGGCCATGTGGTGTGTGACACATCATCATCAGACACATCCTGTTTCATTTATGAAGGAGGCACTTTGAAAGTCACAAAGCCTATTTTTATAGGGGCATCAGGCGGCATTAATATTCTTAAAGGGCCATCAGCCAGCTATGCTGTGTTGTTCCCATTATTAAGCAGTGGGTCTCCTATACTGTTATTGCCTATGCAGTGAGTGGCTGGGCTGCCAAAAATTAGGACGCACCCCAATACCCCTTTGACGAGACGTTTAGGAGGGCCTCATGAAAAAATGTTCCCATTATAAGAAAGTGGGTCTCCCATAGTGTTTGCCTATGCATTGAATGCAAAGCCTGCCTTACCCCTAAGTTACACCAACCCCAATATCCCTTTGAACTGACATACTGGATGGCCACATTAAACCAAAGTTTCCATTATTATTTATTTGATACTGCCACACTGTTTGCATATGCATTGAATGCAAGGCCTGTCTTGCCACAAAGTTACACGCACCCCAATAACCCATTAAACCGACGTAGTGGATGGCCACATGAAACCAAAGTTCCCATTATGCTTATTTTTTTTACTCCCATACAGTTTGCCCATGAAGTGAATGCAAAGCCTGGCCTGCCACAAACTTACATGCACCCCAATAACACTTGGAACAGACATCCTGGATGACCTCATGAAACCAAAGTTCCCATTATTATGAATTTTGTACTCCCATACAGTTACAGTGTGTCCATGAAGTGAATGCAAGGCCAATAAACATAGTTAACCACCAACCTGGGAAACAACAGATTTCCTCTTTGCAAGATATGGACAATGATAGTATTGATGACGACTTGGAACTTTCCCACATCCCCATCAAGAAGATGAAGATCACAGCTGCCAACACTGCAAAAAAGGCCAGGAATGTCTGGAAATTCATTCTCTTGGGCAAACTTTACCTCTTAAGGGTATGCCACACTAAACAGCGTCGCTAACGAGATCCTAAAATACGTCACTATTTAGCGATCTCGTTCGTGACGCTAACGTGTGTGGCATGTAGCAACGAAGTGGCCCCTGCTGTGATCTCGCTGATCGTTCACTAGAGTTCTGGACCGTATTTAGATCGTTGGCGTCCCGCTGGTGAGCCTATATCGCTGTGTCTGGCACCTTTTGTGAGCGATGTGCGCTGTTTTTTACATCGCAATGACCGTTAAAGTCGTTAATGAGATCGCTAACCGCTTTTTGAGTCGTTAACTGAAAGATTAAACTTAGAGATGTAGGCAAGGCTCACTTAGAGTACATTCAAAGACGATCACAAAAACGATTCTCACATTTAGCATTTGCGGTCGGTTATTGAGAATCCGCACTAACGATAGAATCACACTAAGATGGTGGCCAGGTACCTTTACCTGAAGTGGCATACAGAATGGAATATATATACAGCTCCTATGTTTACTCAGCACGGGCCTTCGCCACCTTTATTCGCACACAAAGGCTCTAACCAACGTGTCACGGACACTTGTGACAACGGAGGCCAGTTCATCAGTAGGGCCCACTCCAAAAGAGTCTGTCTTTAGCCCTTTAGAAGGGACAAAAATGACCATTAATAATTTGCATTCAAGGGTCACAGAGGAAGATATTGTGGAGCTTTTCTGTGTATGCTGTGCCTTGAAGTGCACCTGCTTGTTGAGTTCCGGAGTTACAGAGGTTGTGTTTGTAAGAAAGGAAGATGCAGTTGGTGCCTACAAAAATACAACAGATACCTAGATGGACAACCAATTAAATGAAATCTTCCTTTGAATGGTACTGTCATAACATCAGACCAGCCAATACTTCTAAGATTAAGTGACACCCCATCAAAGAAGGAAAGTGAATCTAGAAGAAACACAACCTCCTCCTCCTCCAGTGTTGCTTAAAATCCTCCAGCTGAAGTTGATCCTGATACTACCTTAAAAGAACTCTTTAAATCCTCAGGGTCATCAGCAGTCATCCAACCACCTGCATTTAAGATTAAGAACTGATGACACCAACACAAATTGGAGATTATAATAAGAGAGAGTCACAATTCACATATGGGCCAAGAGACTCCTTTAAAAAAAGCGCTGATGATCACCAGCATGTAGTTGATGTTTGAAGGAGTCTGGCATCAGACATTGGACAATTAATCCTGTTCCCAGCATTGTAGTACAGTTCACCTTCATTGTGGGGCAGTGGCATTATTGCATCAAGGATTTCCATTTTCCCCTTGCTCTAGTATTCTGATACAGCACGATTATGGTACTACTGTTTGTAATGAATGGAAGTGATGGCACAGGTGATGAAGTTCACATTCGGATTTTATTTTTTGAGTGGAACCTCGAGACCTCGGTCCGGGGGGCTCTGAAGGGGGCGTAACTAGTGATCCCCAGGTATCCGTAGTAAGGTCCCTCGAACAGAACCAGAATGGAATACCTGGGGGACACAGGTGCTACCTCCAGTTAGACCCTGGACATGTGGCAGCTGTCCTAGCGGGACAAATGGGGTAAACAGTTATTACAGATATTGTGGAGCAGACCGGCAGATACCGGAGATATGAGGTGAAGCTGGTTCTGGCGAAGATCGTCAGGTTCCGGGTAGATGGCAGGAAGCTTTCTCCAGCAACTTTAACTTTGTCCACAGGTTTGGATGGTGAGTGGTGGAGCGGGATAGCACTGAGTGTATAGGTACAGATGTTGTCTTGGATTGCCGAACAACAGGTCACTGATATTCTGCGAAAACAGAAAGTATAAGTAGAATGCCAAATCGAATGCTATAACAGGCAAGACAGAGCAAGGACAGAACCGGGTTTAGAAAGAGTAGATACTCATTGCTCCGGCACTGCCCCTATGGCGGATTGGCCAGAAATAGTAATCAGTGCGCTGCCATTGGTTAATTGATATTTTCAAAAAATGTACACTGTCCCTTTAAGAGACCAGAGAGACACGTGCTCGCATCCTAATAATTCTCCCTGGAGGCTTGCTGGCAGCATGACAGGAAGTAGAGGAGAAAGCAGCAGCAGCAGAACGCCAAGGGACAGACAGAGAGCGAAGATCCTGACAGGGACTTTGCAGAGGTACAGAGGCAACCTCGGGAGCAGGAGCAGGTGAGGGGCCAGAACTGGGACCGGGTGTAACACTGTTCTGTCAAGGGAGGCTAAATAAATGTTGAATAACTTGTTTAAATTTCTTCAATAATCTGTTTCTACTTAACCATGGTGATCTAGTGGTGCTGGATGATGAGGATGAGGAGAAGGAGGAGGACGACAACAGCAAATAGGTGAAATCAGGAAGCGTATACCCATGTGTGGGTGTGAAAGGGTGCATGGTAATAGAGTTCCCAAAAAAAGACACTGGATTACAGTTTATCTTTCACTGCTATCATTCGGTGGTGTACAGAAGTCTGGCCCAATCCAGCCCTTGTTCAATTTTATAAGAGCCAGCCTGCCAGCATTTTCAGCTGGCAGGCTGATGCGCTTATTAGTTAGAATTACACTAGCGGCACGGCACTAAATACCCACTCTGACAAAACGCTAGAGGCAGGGCAGGCCAAGACCTCCAAGATGTACAGATCCAGTTTATGCCACCTATCCAGCTTGGATACCCAATAATTATAAGGCACAGAGGAATCACAGAGGACATTGGTACGGTCAGCAAGGTACTCCCTCAGCATCTTCCAAAACTTTGCACTCCTTGTGAGAGTACCCCATGCCTCAGGGCCTTTGCGATGGGAGGGTCTGAGTAAACACTCCCAGAACTTTGTCAGTGTTACCCTGCCTCTGCCGGATTGGAGTTGTATCTCTCTCGCCTGTACTTCTTGGTTGTCCAACGAACTGTGACCTCTGCTGCCAGCGTTTTCAGATGGGAATTTTTTTTAAAATTCTGCAACAATGGCCCTCTGGTACTGCACCATTTTAACAGACCTGTCTGCCTCTGGAATAAGAGATAGAAATTTCTCCTTGTAGCATGGGTCTAGAAGTGTCACTAACCAGTAATGACTGACACTCAAAATTTTGAGACTGCAAGGGTCACGGGAAAGGCAGCGATACATAAACTCAGCCATGTGTGCCAGACTAACAGGCAAGACTTCTGTGTCCTCACCAAGAGGACAACTGACCATGCTCTCCTCCTCCTCCTAGTCCTCATGCCATCCACGCTGAACAGACGGTATGACAGCTGTGCTTGCAGTACAATGTAGAGTGCATGAAAGTAGCTCCTGTTCTTCCTCCTCCTCTTCCTCATTGTCACCCAGTCCACATTAGGATGAGATGAGGCTGGGCTGTGTGCAATAACCCTGTATGGTTTCTTGCTCCATCTCATTAATCTCTGCCTGCAATGCATTGTCATGTATAGTGTACAGTTCCTATAGCGTCTTGTGCTTGGGTGCGAGGAAAACACAGGAGATATAGGTTGAAATGAAATGACTTGTATTACTTCATACAAGCATGCTGAAAAGTTCACACAGTTTGCAGGAATAGAGACAGGAGACACAGCAGGCCAGAGTAACTTCAAGCACTACAATAAATCTCCAAAGCAGGTTCAGGATCTCTTCTCTGTACCGTAATTCCTCTGCAAACATGGATTCACCAAACAGCAGGTTTCCAGAGTCCAAAAGTGTTCCAAGGTTCCTCAGTAGGGAATAGCTGGAGTACAAGTCCAAGGTTTCCAGAAGTCAGGTCACAGACTGACTGAGGCTTGATTCAGGAGCACTGATTGTTCAGCTGAGGCTGCTTAAGAAGCAAGAGGGAAGAATCAGGGCGGGAACATGAAAACTGGAAACTCCATATTAACTGAGGGCAAGAGCTGCAGAAAGACAGAAAGCAAAATGGCCGACGGAAAACTGAGTTTCAAAGAACATGTCAACAGAGACAAAGAACCTTACATTACTCCCCCCTTAGGGACAACCTCCGGATGACCTCAGACCAGACTTGTCAGGGTACCTCTGATGAAACTGGCGGAGCAGGCGAGGAGCATTTACATTATTGACTGGTTCCCATGAGTTGTCCTCCACTGTGTAGCCATGCCATTTAATCAAATATTGCAACTGATTTCTGTACAACCTGGAATCTAGAATCCTTTCCACCATAAAATCTTCCTGACCATCGACCAGCACTGGGTCAGGGCAAGGAGAAGAACGTCCAGGAAACGTATTGGGTGTTGCAGCCTTTAGTAGGGATACATGAAAGACAGGGTGGATTCTCATAGTTCTGGGCAGTTGAAGACGACAAGCAACAGCACTTATAATCTTACTGATCTTATAAGGTCCAATGTACTTATGTCCCAATTTAGACGATGGAATCTTTACTTTAAGATTTCTGGTTGACAGCCAGACCAAATCTCCTACCTTGAAAGCTGGTGCAGGTTTACGAAATTTATCTGCTGCTTTCTTGTACCTTTCCTGAGCCAATTCTAGATTTTCCTTTAGAAGATCCATATTCTTTTGTAAAGAAGTGATTCTTTCAGCCACTGCCGGCAAGGGCGTATCTATGGGAAATCGAGGAAGAATGTTAGGATGATAACCTAGATTGGAGTAAAAAGGAGACTGTTTAGTGGAGGCGCTCTGAGAGTTGTTATAAGAGAACTCAGCCAGTGGAAGTAGATCCACCCAATCATCCTGTAGGTGGCAGATAAAACAGCGGAGATACTGCTCCAGGGTCTGATTGGTTCGTTCTGTCTGTCCATTAGTCTGGGGATGAAAAGCAGAAGAAAGGTTTACTTTAATGTCCAATGCTGCACAGAAATTTTGCCAAAACCTTGAAGTGAATTGCACCCCTCGATCCGAAATGACCTCATCCGGTACTCCATGTAAGCGAAACACATTCTTAATCATCAAGTCTGATGTCTGTTTTACAGTGGGTAAGCCGACACAAGGGATAAAATGAGCTGCCTTTGTTAGACGGTCAACCACCACTAGAATGGTGTTCTTCCCTTGAGAGGTTGGTAACTCCACAATGAAGTCCATAGAAATGGATCCCCACGGGCGGGACGGGGTGGGAAGAGGTTGCAACAGACCAGTTGGTGAGGAGCGAGGTGTTTTGCATCTTGCACAGACTTCACATGAAGTGACATAGTTTAAAACATCTTTCCTGTAAGTGGGCCACCAAAAGAAACGAGAAAGAAATTCTTGTGTCTTTAGAATTCCCCTATGCCCGGCTATCTTGGAATCGTGGATGAGTAGCAATACTCTCAATCTGACTGTTTCAGGTATATACAGACGTTGTCCCTGAATCCACACACCATTCTTAAAGACAAGACTTACGTCCCTTGGGGGTTGAGCCAACAAAGAATCCGCATGGTATGCTTCCTTGATGTCCTTAAGTAGGTCTTGATTATGAATCACTCCCAGGAATCTAGAGTCAGGAAGAATAGTCTTAGGAGGAGTAAGTGGACGTGTCTCTGCTGAATGAATCCTAGAGAGTGCATCAGCCTTTCCATTGCGCGATCCTGGTCTATAAGAAATGACAAAATTAAATTGGTTTAGGAAAAGATTCCAGCGAGCCTGGCGAGGAGTCACACACTTAGCCGACCTGATAAATTCAAGGTTATGATGGTCTGTCAGGACGACTATTTGCTGTGCAGCTCCCTGAAGAAGGTGTCTCCATTCCTTGAAGGCGGCAATAATGGCCAACAATTCTCTATTGCCCACATCGTAGTTCCTCTCAGCCGAAGACAACTGCTGGGAAAAGAAGGCACAGGATGCAAGACATTCTTCTCACCTGTTCTCTGAGAGAGTATAGCTCCAACGGCACAGTCTGAAGCATCCACCTCTATTATGAAGGCAAGCTCGGGGTTGGGATGTACTAAGATAGGTGCGGTGGTAAATTTATCCTTTAAACAGGAAAATGCTTCCTGAGCTTGCGGGGTCCAGGAGAACCTAGACTGTTTCCGGGTAAGTTGGGTGATAGGTGACACTACCTCAGAAAAATTCTTAATGAAACGTCTATAGAAGTTGGCAAACCCGATGAAGCGCTGCACCTCCTTCACATTTCTAGGAATTGGCCAATCCTTGATGGCTTGGGTCTTGCTTCCATCCATACTAATCCCTTGCGTAGATAGTACATACCCCAGAAATTGAATTTCGGTCCTATGGAATTCACACTTTTCAAGTTTGATGTAGAGATGGTTTTGTCTTAGGCGTTCTAAGACCATTCTCACATGTCCATGATGTTCCTCTGTGGAGTTAGAAAAAATTAGAATATCATCCAGATAAATCACCACAAATTTATCTAGGAGATCCCTGAAGATATCATTCACGAAGTGTTGGAAAGTGGCTGGGGCGGTACTCAGACCAAAAGGCATAACTAGATATTCAAAGTGTCCATAGCGTGACCTGAAAGCAGTCTTCCATTCATCCCCAGGTCTAATACGGACCAAGTTATAGGCCCCACGGAGATCCAGTTTAGAGAAAATTTTGGCATGCCGCACTCTCTCCAACAACTCAGGGATTAAAGGCAATGGATAACGGTTTCTAATAGTAACCTTATTGAGTTCCCTATAGTCTATGCAGGGTCTCAGAGATCCATCTTTCTTCTTCACAAAGAAGATGGGTGCACCTGCGGGAGATGAAGAGGGGCGTATGAAGCCCTTGGCTAAATTTTCGTCTATATAATCCTTCAAAGCTTTTAGCTCGGGCCCCGCTAGGGGGTAGATCTTACCAAAAGGTATCTCGGCTCCAGGCAATAATTCAATTGGACAATCATATGGACGGTGAGGAGGAAGCTGATCAGCGTTCTTCTTGTCACATAAATCCACATAGTCCTGGTATACAGCTGGTAGTTCAGGGACTGACATGGTTCCTTTAGGAACAGAGCAAGCTGAAACTCCTTGACTCATCTGTTTTTCCGGAAAGTGTAATTCCTTGGTCTCCCAGTTAATCGTAGGATTCTGCGCCTGCAGACATGGTAGCGCTAGAATAATGGGAAAGTGGGGAGAAGAGATAAGCATAAAAGACATTTTCTCCTGATGATCTTTACCCATAAGGACCCTCAAAGGCTCTGTTTCTTGATCCACTGGTCTAGAAGTCAGTAGAGAGCCATCCACAGTCTCCATCTGTACTGGAGTAGCCTTCTTCACTGAACGTATCCCCTGTTTCAGAGCAAAGGAGATATCCATAAAATTTCCACTTGCTCCTGAGTCGATCATAGCAGAGCTAGACACCCAGACTGAGTCAACCCAGAGTTTGATGGAAAGGAAGCAATGAGAATTGTTTTTCCTACAACTCAGCTGGGACACCGCTGAGGAAACTTGAAAAATTGCAGCGTTTATACCGTCATCGTCCCCAGAACTAACAGAGTTTAAGTCCGAGAAATCAAGATCTCTTGCAGCAGATCTCTCTGGAGCCTGAGGCTCGGACATGACAGAGCTCCTCTCGCAACACTCACAGTGAATGACTGCTGCAGTAGTCTTACGAGAACGGCTGGGGCAGTTTATAATGAAGTGCCCTGACTTACACAGTAGAAACATAGATTTTCCTTTATACGATGTTCTTTTTGCTTGCATCACTAACCCGTCTTTGTAAAGAGTCCACCTGCATGGGTTCAGGTTCTGGTTCCCTTGTGATCCTACTCAAAGGTTCCTTAGCTGAGGAGGGAGGTAGTAAAAGGTTAGTGCGATTATTTTCGAACCATCTCTCTTGTCTGCGTTCAGTCAGACGAGCATCAATACGGATACAATAGTTAATAAAGTCACCTAACGCAGTGGGAGGGTCGACACGAGCAAGTTCATCCTTAATCAGTGGAGACAACCCTTTCCGAAAAATAGATTTTTTAGCGGAAGTGTCCCAAGTGGTATCAAGAGCCCATCTCCTGAAATCCAGGGCATATTCGGCTACTGAACGCTTACCTTGGCGCAAAGTTAACATGGCTGCTTCAGCTGTTGCACCTCGATTGGGGTCATCAAACACCTGCCCCATGGCTGAAATAAAAGCATCAAGGTGATTCAAACAATCATCCTCAGTCTCAATCAGAGGGTTTGCCCACATCAAAGCCTTATTGGTAAGCAACATGATTATAGTAAGCACTTTGGATCGTTCAGTGGGAAATTGTGAAGCATGTGCAGAGAAAAATAAATTGCATTGATTAATAAATCCCCTGAATTTCTCACGTTCACCGCCAAAACGAAAAAGGAGGTAATTTGGGGATCCCAGAACTCGGGGTTATGGCAGGAGCCTGGGCTCGTTCCTCTAGAGCCTCAATCCTGGCTCGCAATTCCTGGGTAGTCTGTCCAAACACTTGCAAATTATGATTAGTGAGGTCCTGTAGGCTTGCAAAACGGGTTTTTAAAGTCTGTACATCTGAAAGGATTGTATCAGTCACTCTGCAAAGTTCCTTTATGCGGGCCTCCATCTTCCAGATCTTTTAAGGCAGAAGTGCTGGAAGGAGAAGAGGAAAGGAAAAAAAAAAACAAAAAAAACAATAGTGTTTACCTGTGGTAACACTCCAGAGTAAAATTTTAAGGGAATGCGCTCACCTGGAATGGTTGTGAGAAGTCACAACCACTGTCATCACATAAGGTATTAAACGGACATCTGATATCCACAGTCACAGCAGACACGGCTTTCCCAGACCCAGCAGACACTAAACATTGGCTCCTGAATCTTGTCATGTATAGTGTACAGTTCCTATAGCGTCTTGTGCTTGGGTGCGAGGAAAACACAGGAGACATAGGTTGAAATGAAATGACTTGTATTACTTCATACAAGCATGCTGAAAAGTTCACACAGTTTGCAGGAATAGAGACAGGAGACACAGCAGGCCAGAGTAACTTCAAGCACTACAATAAATCTCCAAAGCAGGTTCAGGATCTCTTCTCTGTACCGTAATTCCTCTGCAAACATGGATTCACCAAACAGCAGGTTTCCAGAGTCCAAAAGTGTTCCAAGGTTCCTCAGTAGGGAATAGCTGGAGTACAAGTCCAAGGTTTCCAGAAGTCAGGTCACAGACTGACTGAGGCTTGATTCAGGAGCACTGATTGTTCAGCTGAGGCTGCTTAAGAAGCAAGAGGGAAGAATCAGGGCGGGAACATGAAAACTGGAAACTCCATATTAACTGAGGGCAAGAGCTGCAGAAAGACAGAAAGCAAAATGGCCGACGGAAAACTGAGTTTCAAGGAACATGTCAACAGAGACAAAGAACCTTACATGCATCCTCTTTGATTGTGAGCAGAGAGTGTTTCAGAACACAGAGAAGTGGGTAGGTGACTCTAATTATGGCGTTATCGCCGCTCACCATCTTGGTGGAGCCCTCAAATGAGACAATTTTTAGCCCACAGATTGGTGAGGCAACGGAGATACCACACTTTAAAATATCTGGCCTGTATTTTGTTTTTAAAACAGCAAAATCGTGTCTATAACTAGGCTAAGACACAGCAAAAGCAGTTCTATGGAGCAACAAAAATGACACAATTTTTAACCCACAGATAGGTGAGTCGTGTGACGTAGATACCAGACTTTAAATTATCAGTCCTCAATTTTTTTTGTTTCACAACAAAATTGTTTCAATAAGTAGGCTAAGACAGTGCAAACAAAAATCAATGGAGCCCTCAAATGGCACAATTTGTAGCCCACAGATAGATGAGCCTCGTGACGAAGATACCCCATTTTCAAATATCTGGCTTATACTTTTTTTCACAGCAAAATTGTGTCAATAACTAGGCTAAGACATAACAAAAAAATTCAATGTAGGCCTGAAATGCCACAATTTTTAGACAACAGATAGGTGAGTCGTGTGACTGAGATACCAGACTTTAAATTGTCTGGCCATTTTTTTTTTAAAAAAACAGAAAAATAGTGTCACTAACTAGCCAAAGACATAGCGAAAACAGTTCAATGTAGGTCTGAAATGCCACAATTTTTAGCCCACAGATAGACCACAGATGTGGTCAGCCACAAATCAATATCAAATAAAAAGGGGGGAGAAGCCAGCGCTGCCTATGGTCAGCACGTAATACATAAAGTGCATATGCACATATTGATTTTTAACTGTACTTTAAAATGAGACATTTAGCAAACAATTGATCAATTCTTTGAACCACCCCGCCACGATAAGGCATTCACATATGGGGCAGTCCTACTCTATGCTTTTTATATTCACTATATCCATACTGCAGCCCTGCCCTGCCCCAGGCTTTATTTGATTGTGCACCTGTGTCTGGGCCTGTTTCACCCTTCATCTGTGGTTGATGGTTTGGCAGTGTGGAGGTCAGATTTGAAATGTCCACATCCGGACCTGGTCGGCCTTTATCTGCGCTCGTCCTTTATGGCGTCATGGGAGTGATTCAGAAACGCTTCAGGTACATTTTGCATTTAATATAGTCTTGCTTTTAATACATTTAGGAGGCCGTAATGGCCCAGAAAATATAAAAAATGTAGACTAGGACTGCCCCATCTGAGAATGCCTTGTTGTGGCGAGGTAGCTCAAAGAATTGTTCAATTGTTTGCTTAATGTCTCATTTTAAATACAGTTAGAAACCAATATGTGCATATGCACTTTATGTATTGCATGCTGACCATAGGCAGCGCTGGCTTCTCCCCCTTTTTTATTTGATTAGTATTGCAGTATTCGGTCACTATGTGGTGGTAATATGTGATTCAATCATGGTGTGATGGTATTTGTTCCTTGTATGTGGTATTATTGGTCATTTTAAAAATAAATGAAATATACCTAAATTGTATTGGATGTTTTAACAAATGTTTAAAAAGTTACAGTAGAGTAGAGCCAGACCAAAAGAGTATACCTTGTCATGGTGGCGGCTTAAGAAATCTTTTGGCCAAAACAAAAGCTTCTGGTTATGTATGTGATGTGGTGATGGGAACTGTTAATGTGTGCTTAGTGAGGATGGGGTGCAGAAGTGTAGTTTTTCCAAGAGAGGGTGGTGGTGGATGGTTCGAGGGGTGGAGCCTGGGCGGAGTCTCAAGGGGGCCCTGAATATTTTGCCGGTATGGGGCCCCAAAATTCCTAGTAGCAGCCCTGGACAGACTCATGAGCGCCTTCTTGCAATACTATCTACAATATGATTGTAGCCCACATTGTTAGGGTATGTTTCCACGGTCAGGACAGTACAGCGGCAGCATCAAACACACAGCGTCCAGATGTTACATCATAGTGGAGGGGATTTCATGAAATCCCATCTCCAATATGCGTTAAAAGACATAGGCGGACGACCCACGTAAATGGACATGTGAAGCGTCTTTCCAGAACGCAGCATGTCTGTTTACAATACGGCGGCGCTCCGTCACCGCACCGTAAATTTCCCATAGACAATCATTAGATGCGGTAAAACCGCATCTAATGATTGGTCACTTGCATAATAACTGCGTAAACGCAGCTTACTATGCATGTCTACTAATTTAAATAAAGTTCTTACCTGTCCCGCGGCCGGAAGTCCGCGTCCACTGCAGTTCTTTCGATAACTTAGCTTATCCCGAGAACTGCCGTGCACGTGACCGGGGGTTATCTCCGGTCACTAGGCTAGTTCTCATGGTCACCTAACCGTGAGAACTACAGTGTAGATGATCGCCGGAGATCTCCAGTGGTCATCTACAAGCTCTGCTATTCTGCTATATCCGGATGTCATGCATCCAGATGTAGCAGAGCTGGACTCGTCGTGGGACACTCGTGATTAAATGGACCAGTGTGATGGTCATCATTGCCCCCAATCTCATTCCTCTTATGTCTTGACTCTGCACTGAAACATTATAATGAGAAATAGAAATGTGCACTGGATAAAGCTGCACCTTTTACATTTAGCACAAGTTTGCACAGATGGCATCAACCCTGGCACAAGCTGCAAACATGTTTTCTCCAGTGGTTCTCCAGGTGTGCCAAATGTCTTTGGAGAAAACCTAATCTGGCTGAAGATTTCATCCATTATAAATTTATGCTTAAAACATACAACTCCACTCTTGACATCCCCAAACAAACCTATTTTAACACTCTCATCACCTCACTATACAACAATAATGAAAGCCTCTGACACTTTTCACTCTCTCATCAATCAAACAGTACAGGCCCCCACCACCCACCTCAATGCTGATGATCTGGCCAAATATTTCAAAGAAAAAAATTGACCATATCCAACAGGAAATTTTCTACCAATCCCATAATGTTGTGCATTCTCCTCTCTCTTGCACTGCATCTTGCTCACTTTCTGTCTGTCTTTGAATCAGTCACGCAAAAAGAAGTGACAAGGCTCCTTACATCTTCTCTCCCTAATACCTGCACCAGTGACTCTATTCCCTCACATCTCCTGCTGTCACCACTTACCTAACTAAAATATTTAACCTTTCCCTCTCCTCTGATATTTTTCCCTCCTCATTTAAACACACCGGCATACATTCCATTACTTCAAAAACTATCCCTCGACCAGAACTGCACTGCTAACTACAGACCTGTCTCCAATCTTTCTTTCATCGCTAAACTCCTGGAACGTTTGGTCCACTTCGGTCTAATCTGCAATCTCTCAGAAAACATTTCTTCTTGAGTCTTGACATTTTATAATCTGGTTTCCGTTTTTTACATTCTACTGAAACTGCCCTCACTAAAGTCTCCAATGATCTACTAACAGCTAAATCTAATAATCACTACTCCTTTCTGTTTCTCCTGGATCTCTTTGCAGCATTCGATCACCAGCTCCTTCTCACTATGCTCCGCTCTATTGGGCTCAAGGATACTGTTCTCTCCTAGTTCTCCTCCTACCTCTCTGACCACTCCTTCCCTGTGTCTTTTGGTAGCTCCTCTTCCTCTCCCTTTCCCCTTACTGTCGGGGTTCCTCAACAATCAGTCCTAGGCCCCCTCCTTTTCTCCTTGTACACCACACGTATTGGAAAAATAATCAGTGGATTTGGTTTACAATATCATCTCTATGCTGATGACAGCCAATTATACACCTCATCACCTGCTATTCAGGGCCGGATTAAGAACATGATGGGCCTGGAGCTGAAGGGGCGGGGCAAGGGGTGGGGCCAAACACGGCAATTCACAAAGGCCAAAAATGTAACGTAAAAGATATAAACAAAGTAAATATATGATACATGCCTAATATAAATACAGTGGATATAGAAAGTCTGTTATGGTTATCGCGCTGATAGTAACTTATGAGGCAAATAAGCAGGGTTATTCACTGAACGTTAAACTGTGTTTTATTGTAAATAAAGCTATAGAACAAAGTAAATATAAATATTGATACATGCCTAATATAAATACAGTGGATATAAAGTATGTTATGGTTATTACGCACGCTGATAGTAACTTATGAGGCAAATAAATACAGATTAAAATCCACAATCCAGGCACAATCTACACGTGCGGACATTGACTATGTGGGTAAATACAGATAATAATCCACAATCCAGGGACTAACAAGCAGCTGGTGGATCACAATCCCCAATCAACCTCCATATTAATGGCAATGGTCCAAGTAATGAGATTATGCGCCGGACAGGTGTGACAATCATCCGCTGCAGCAGTCACTGTCAGAACTCCTAGCATGATGGCGGCCACCATGCCAGAACTTCAGACAGTAGCCACTGATTGGCCACCTGTCTGTATATATGTCAGCAGCACATCTACATATAACATTAATACCTGCGTATATACCAGTACCACGGCTATATATACCAGTTCTGTGTCTGTATGTATGTCAGCAGCCCATCTATAACATTAGTACCTGCCTATATACCAGTATCACAGCCATATATACCAGTACTGTGTGTGTATATATGTCAGCAGCACATCTATGTATAACATTAGTACCTGCTTATATACCAGTACCACAGCTATACATAGCAATAACATGTCTGTATATATGTCAGCAGCACAAGATGTATTATAACATTAGTACCTGCTCCACAGGAACACACAACTCACACCTCAGTTTGACGTCCTCCTATAGCAGTTTTTCTCAACCTTCTCAGCCTCAGGGCACCCTGGGAAAAAATTAAAGTCCGGCCGATCAGACAAGAATTTGGACAGTCTAAACGGCCCTTAATACTGCCACACATAGCCCTCTTATAGTGCCACACACAGCCCCCTTAATACTGCCACACATAGCCATCTCAATAATACTGCCATACATAGCCACATTAGTAATATTGCGTCAGAGAGGCCCCATACACATATATGGCAACATTGAGAGGCCCATTCTAGTATATGGTGGATATAGAAAGTCTGTTATGGTTATCACGCTGATAGTAACTTATGAGGCAAATAAACAGGGTTATTCACTGAACGCTAAACTGTGTTTTATCGTAAATAAATCAAACTGGTAGAAGAAAATTAAACTACACATTCACTTTTCGTGCTTTTTTGCTTGCAAATTCCTCAATTGCAGAATCAAGATTAAGCTCATTCAGCAATCTATTTTCAATACATAACAGAGAGAGGGCATTTAAACGCTCCCATTCTAGTATATGGTGCAGCATTGAATGTCCCATAGTAATATAGGGCAACATTGAGAGGCCCATTCTAGTATATAGCGCAGCATTGAATGTCCCATAGTAATATAGGGCGACATTGAGAGGCCCATTCTAGTATATAGCGCAGCATTGAATGGCCCATAGTATATATAATGCAGCATTGAGAGGCCCATATAGCGCAGCATTGCATGGCCCATAGTATATATAGCGCAGCATTGAATGGCCCATAGTATATATAATGCAGCATTGAATGGCCCATATAGTATATATAATGCAGCATTGCATGGCCCATAGTATATATAGCGCAGCATTGAATGGCCCATAGTATATAAATGCAGCATTGAGAGGCCCATATAGCGCAGCATTGCATGGCCCATAGTATATATAATGCAGCATTGAATGGCCCATAGTATATATAGCGCAGCATTGAATGGCCCATAGTATATATAGCGCAGCATTGCATGGCCCATAGTATATATAATGCAGCATTGAATGGCCCATAGTATATATAATGCAGCATTGAATGGCCCATAGTATATATAGCACAGCATTGAATGGCCCATAGTATATATAATGCAGCATTGAATGGCCCATAGTATATATAATGCACCATTGAATGGCCCATAGTATATATAGCACAGCATTGAATGGCCCATAGTATATATAATGCAGCATTGAATGGCCCATAGTATATATAATGCAGCATTGAATGGCCCATAGTTGCGCAGCATTGAGAGGCCCATAGTATATATAATGCAGCATTGAGAGGCCCATAGTATATATAATGCAGCATTGAGAGGCCCATAGTATATATAATGCAGCATTGAGAGGCCCATAGTATATATAATGCAGCATTGAGAGGCCCATAGTATATATAATGCAGCATTGAGAGGCCCATAGTATATATAATGCAGCATTGAGAGGCCCATAGTATATATAATGCAGCATTGAGAGGCCCATAGTATATATAATGCAGCATTGAGAGGCCCATATAGCGCAGCATTGAATGGCCCATAGTATATATAGCACAGCATTGAATGGCCCATAAGTATATATAATGCAGCATTGAGAGGGCCTCTAAATGCTGCGCTATATATACTATGGGCCATTCAATGCTGCCCTATATACTAGAATGGGCCTCTCAATGCTGCCCTATATACTAGAATGGGCCTCTCAATGCTGCCCTATATTACTATGGGCCATTCAATGCTGCGCTATATACTAGAATGGGCCTCTCAATGCTGCCCTATATTACTATGGGCCATTCAATGCTGCGCTATATACTAGAATGGGCCTCTCAATGCTGCCCTATATTACTATGGGCCATTCAATGCTACTGATGGAATTTGTCAGAAACCACACACTTTACAACACAAACCTGTGCAGAGACTTCAGGATTCTCCATCTGCTTTCACTGTAATATGGCTGGGATTCTTGTAACAGCACACACACCTCTGCCTGCCTGTCTCTAACTCTCTCCTCCAGACAGGGACCGTCACTACAACGTGACACTGAACACAGGGCAGGATGCCAATAGGCAAAGCTGTAAGAAGACAGTGCATGGATGAGGACAAGTGAAAGGTGAGCTGTGACTGGCTGCTCTGTGGTCACATGTTCTGCCTTCATTTACATCCTGCTTCTGGATTGGGTGAATGAGATAACACTGTGCTGCTGCCCACTCCTCTCCTATAGTACTTTCAGCACCAGGTTTCCCCTCTCCCCCTCCAGCACACAGTCTCTCCTGGCTCCTCCCCTCCCCCTCCATCACCAGACTGACGTCAGCAGCACAGGGAAGGGAGGAGAGCAGAGAGCCATTAGATAACAAGCGGCTGGCTGGGCCGGGGGATGGGCCTATCTCTAACAAGGGGCCTGGAGCTGCAGCTCCATCAGCCCCTACGTTAATCCGGCCCTGCTGCTATTAACCCTGTATTACTACAAAATACCAGTGATTGTCTTTCTGCTGTCTCTAACATTGTCCTCCCTCTAAAACTGAATCTGTCAAAAACTGACATGCCTGCTGTCTTTTTGTCATCTTTGATTCAGATCTTTCCTTCACTCCCCACATCCGATAACTCCAAGCTAATATCACCTACACCTCAAAAACATATCTAGAATTAGACCATTTCTTACCTTTGACTTGGGAAAAACCCTTACTGTAGCTATTATTTATTCTAGTCTGGACTATTGCAACTCTTTACTAATCAGTCTCCTTCTTACTAAACTTCTTATTAAACTCTCTCCTCTCCAATACATCCCGAATGTAGCAGCAAGGATCTTATTTTCTGCCTTCCGCTACACCGATGCCTTTTCCTGTGCCAGTCATTGCACTGGTTGTCCATCCAATACAGAGTTCAATATAAATTTATCACTCTCACCCACAAAGCGCTCTACTGTTCAGAACCCCATTACATCTCCTCTCTCGTTTCAGTCCACCACCTTACTCATGCCCTCTCTTCTGCTAATGACTTAAAACTAAAACCTTAATAATTCAAACCTCTCATTCCCGTCTCCAAGACTTCTTGCGTGCTGCACCAATTCTTTGGAATGCACTACCTAGGACCAGGGGTGGGATTCAAATTTTTAACAACAAGTTCTGTGTTTGTGCGTCGGAAAACCACACCCATTTTAAACCACACCCATTTACACGCACCTTTTCCTCAAACATATAAGTAGGGGCGCAGTCAGTTGAAAAACAATAAATAAATTGGAATGAGATCAGAACAGTGCACATTCTGGCCAGTGGCTCTCCTGACCCGAGTGTGACAGCTGCATATATTTCTATATATATATTTCTATGCAGCTGTCTCACTTGACTGACCGGCTGGCCAGGCTGTGCACTACATTCTGATTAAGAAGTCTCTTTCTAGTCTCATACTGAACTGAAGATTAAACTATAGTATTATGTAGCTGGGACTTACAGTTCTACCTTCTATCCAGAAATACAATATACAATAATTAGTGATGAATGAACGTACTCGGATAAGGTGTTATCTGAGCATGCTCGGGTTCTAACCAAATGTCTTCGGCATGCTCGAAAAATATGTTCCAGTCCCCGCGGTTGCATGTCTCATGGCTGTTCGACACCCGCAACACATGCAGGGATTGCCTAACAAACAAGCACATTTGCTCATCAATAATAATAATAATGTATTTATTTCTCTAAGGATAGGGTCACACGACCGTATTTTGTCTCATCCGAGAAAATCGTTCCGATTAAGCTAATCACACTCTGATCGAAGTTTGATCAGAGTGTGCTCACAGCGTGCTCCGATTTTCGCGGATGTGGAGAAGGTGGAAATAAAAAGTTTCCCATCTTCATTCTGTAAAGCTGTGAAAATCAGACTGCACTCAGATGTCATCCGAGTGCAGTCTGATTTTTTTTCACGGACTCACTGATTTGCCTGGCTGAGTGCGATCCCATAATCGGATGCAACTCGTGCGTGCTGCCATTTCTTCTTCTGACCAAAAATACGATTGTTTGGATCAGCCTAAAGTCGATACTACATAATATCTGAATAATAAACGTGTGTCTAATATCTAGACAAATGGGGAGATGCTGGGACTTATACTAGTGATTGTAATAATAGAACATATTTATTGTATTACCTGCAGTAATCTCTATAGATCAGATGCCAATATGCAATGCTGGGACTTACAGTTCCCCCACCACCACTGCATGTACAGTAACTAAGGTACGATATAGGTATTACTGTCATCTTTATAAAGTAGACCGTATAAAAAGCAGCAGGATGTAAATGTGACTCTATACACCTGGGTACATACAAGTGGATTGCAAGCTTCTCGGTAATAATGTCTAAGAAGGCACCAGGATCTGGGAGCTGGTGGTCTGTCTCCAGCTGGGTGGCTTTCTGCAGCTGTGCCCTACAGACAGCTCTGAGCATAGACCTCAAGCTCTCCAGAGAAGAAGACAACGCAGGGGGCTAGAAGAACTGCTCTTCCATGGAGGCCTTACTACTCTGACCGGCATCTATCTATCATAGATAGACGCCGGTCAGACCACCTCAGTCCACACAGACACACTCCTCCAGCTCCACTCCAGGGCCCAGGCAGTGCCACAGCTCAGCTCACACAGTACCTCTCTCCTCTCCGGCTCCGCCTCGTGACTAAAGAAGATGGCCGCTGGTCAGACCACCTCACTCCACACAGACACACTCCTCCAGCTCCACTCCAGGGCCCAGGCAGCGCCGCAGCTCAGCTCACACAGTACCTCTCTCCTCTCCGGCTCCGCCTCGTGACTAAAGAAGATGGCCGCTGGTCAGACCACCTCAGTCCACACAGACACACTCCTCCAGCTCCACTCCAGGGCCCAGGCAGCGCCGCAGCTCAGCTCACACAGTACCTCTCTCCTCTCTGGCTCCGCCTCGTGACTAAAGAAGATGGCCGCGCCGCTACCCAATCGCCGCACTGCAGAGATCAGTCCGCGGGGGCCGGGGCTGGCGGTGTGTTACGGCGCTGCAAGCTGGCTGCAAAATAGTACCGGACATGGGCGTACCCAGGATCAAAACTAGGGGGGGGGCAAGCCAATGTCGCATCTTATACAGGTTACATCATATACACTGTACATTATCCTGCATATTAGGTATGGAGCATTAGAACTGTTGTATATTGTATAATACAGCAGTGTATGCGACACTACGCTGTATATACCATATATTATACATGGCAGTCGCGCTCATGTCAGGAGCTGTACCAGCAAGTCCAAGGATTGCAGTGCGATCCTCGCATGAGTTATACGGCCGTCTGTCTATGCCCTTGTTATAATAATACTGAAATATTAATCTATTATTAAAGTATTAAGGAGCTCACAAGTAAAAAAAAAAGCCCCCTACCTCCCCTGTCCCCCACCCACACCCCAACAGCCCATCGTCTCACATGCACCCCTTAGTGTTCTGTCCCACTGACCCCACAATACCCCCATCCTCTCACATGCACCCCTCAGTGCTCTGTTGCCCCTCCCCACTTCAGTCCCCACAATAACCCATCCTCTTACATTCAACCCCAGTGACCTGTCCACCCTCCCTCACAATACCCCATCCTCTCACATCAACCCCTGTGCGCCAGCCCCCACAATACCCCATCCTCTCACATTAACCCCCCCAGTGCCCTAGCCCCCACAATACCCATAGGCCGGCGTCACACTAGCGAGTTTGATGCGAGTACTAACTCGCATCAACACCCGGCACGGCCGCCCGCTCTCGGAACAGAGTGCGCAGCTGCATGTATTTCTATGCCCCCGTGCACTCTGGTCCGAGAGCGGGCGGCCATGCCGGGTGTTGATGCGAGTTAGTCGTGCGACTAACTTTCATCAAACTCGCTAGTGTGACGCCGGCCATACTCTTACATTCACTCCAGTGCCCTGTACCCCTCCCCCACAATACCCCATCCTCTCACATTAACCCCCCCAGTGCCCGAGCCCCCACAATACCCCATACTCTTACATTCACCCCAGTGCCTTGTACCCCTCCCCACAATTACCCCATCCTCTCACATTAACCCCCCCAGTGCCCTAGCCCCACAATACCCCATACTCTTACATTCACTCCAGTGCCCTGTACCCCTCCCCCACAATACCCCCATCCTCTCACATTAACCCCCCAGTGCCCTAGCCCCCACAATACCCCCATCCTCTTACATTCACCCCAGTGCCCTGTCCACCCTCCCTCACAATACCCCCATCCTCTCACATTAACCCCTGGGTGCCAGCCCCCACAATACCTCATCCTCTTACATTCACCCCCAGTGCCCTGTACCCCTCCACCACTGTACCCCTATCCTCTCACACTCCCCCACAGTGACCATGACATTCCCAATCTGAATGAATTTAATAAATTCCATCCCCACTTACCATGAAGCTTGCAGGCAGTGGCTGAAGCAGGACAGGAAGTGTCCAGTGTCTGCACACAGAGGGCACTAGGACCCAGTGTGGCTGAGACAACCAGAGCCTGCAGGGCAGAAAGTGAAACTACAGCTGCTGCCCCCAGGAAGGAAGGAGGAAGCTCCTCTGGTGAGACAGCAGCTCCGTGCACTGCGCACACAGACAGGCACTGCAACCTGTGGCAGAGGGAGCCACCATTGTGCTGCTCTCTCCGCTCTCTTTCATTGTGTGCCCCTGCCCCACGGTGGGTACGCCCATGGTACCGGATCGCCGCTCTTATTCTCCCCGGTTCGGGGAACCGGCTGCTTTTTGAACAACCGGTTCCATCGAACCGGGGAGAACCGGCTGAATCCCACCCCTGCCTAGGACAATTAGATTAATTCCCAATACCTCCCGTTTTATGGAAAGTCTGGTTAAAGGGTTGATATTGATTTTAAGGATTGCTGCTTCCAATGGATGGCACTAGAATGCAAGTCCTCTTATTCTCTGAAATGGTAGCTTACATATTTAATTTCCCAGAGTAGCATTGCATGGCTTATAGGCCTCCTTATACTGGCATACCAGGTAGTGCTGTCATCACCAGCCGGCGCACCTGGCCAAGTGCTGGGGCCCTGGACAAATGGTGGGGCTCATTTGCTGTCGGGGACACCATCACACTATGGGGCACATGTGTCAGGGGAGCCCGGTGCCCGTGCTGGCACCGGCCCCATCCTCAAATACTCCTCTCCTTGTTCCCTGCAGGTCCAGTTTCTTCAGCGTCTTCTGACTCTCTGTAATGTCTCAGGCAGAAGACGAAATGACTCACTAAAGCACACCCTCTGTGCTGAGCACTGCAGAGAGTCAGAAGACAATGAGGAGACCAGAGGGGAACGGGAGAGGTGAGTATTTTATTATTGTTTTTAATGTATGGAGCATTATTTGGGGCCCATTGTATTGTATAGCTTACTAGAAAACACCTAGACTAAAAATTAACTTTTAATGATACATTTCTAAAAACACTTTCCTAGACAGGTTGCTAAACTTAAAACAGACACTAACAGGACTACTGGGGTTTATTAATTGGACATAGCCTCCAGTCTGTCCTTTACAACCAAAGCCAGATAAATCTGGTATAAATATAGCTCTAAATCTCACACACTGATGGCTACTTAGTGTGTCAGAAAAAACCTCATCAAAGCAAACAAGATATAGTGATTGAACAAGGTGCACAATAATCACAAACACACTCAGCCGTATAGTGCAGAAAGTGGACTGCCCCTATCACCAAAAATGCTGACTGTACTCCTACCTAGATGCGGAGGTTGGCACCCTAAGATAAAACGAGAATGGCTCGCCCGCTCATATGATGGCTATCCCTCTTCTCCTATTTTTGCCCTACAAGACCTAATAGTCTGAAACAGAGAGCCAGACGGCCTGTAACTGTTTATCTATATATCATCATCAGTTCTTCATGGATAGCAGTATACAGGAATGCAAAACATGTAAGAAAGAGGAAAGTAGCACAGTCAGCTCATATCAGTATCATTATAATACACACCAGCTAAGGTTTTTAAAGCACCACTATGCAGTCATTCACATAGCAATATTTAAATAAACTGCCATGCTCATACCAAAAATTTTTTGGCAATGATATACAAATAGTACCGCCACAATACACATGAACATTAAAAAAATGTGCAGTACTGTAGTATCCCCGAGTAGATAATCTGCCAGAATCAACAGTTCATAGCGATAGACATTTGTCCTGATACATGTCTACGGTACTTATCTCAGAGACTGCTGCACAAATATAACCGAGATGCCGTTATGGCTTAATCTCAAGGTTACATTCCATCGCCCATAATACTGTACTGAAGACTATGTGGTGCCCATAATACTATGTGGGTTACTACGTGGTGCCCATAATGATGAGTATGAAGTCACTCTGTGTGCTTTTTTGACTTTTTCCAGCTATTGTAGAATTTACAATAGATATCACTCATGTAATTTAAGAAGTACGTGAAATCTTTGGCATTGTACTATTTCTATATTTCTTATCTGTGTATCATGAATTGTGGTATGTGTTAAAGGGGCCCACTAAGACTCTTTTGTCCAGGGACCACAAAAACCTGATACCAGGCATGTCACTCTCCACAAGGAGTGTGATCCTGTCATGAAAACAAAGCCTCAAAAACAGTCAATTGCAATTTCTTTTCTGTTGTTTTTTTAGTTCATTATAAGGTAAAATGAATGGTGTCATTAAAACTACAACTCGACTCAAACAAATTCCCTCATATGGCTATGTAGATGGAAAAATAAATAAGTTGCTCTTTGAAAAAGAAAAGGGAAAAAAATTAAAACTTAAATATCAAATAATGACTTTTGTTAAGGGGTTAATTGAATAATGACTAATTTTGCAAATGGGAGGATATTTAAGCTCTTGAATCTGCTGTTTTTTTGTGTTTGACAAAGATTAGTAATACATTTATTAAATGCACCATGCTCCTTCCCGGCAAGTCACACCACTTTTGCTAGGTAATGCTTTCCTACGCGTATAAACATATAATACAGTAAATCATGTTCGCAAAATAAACCAGAATTATGACGCATTTAGCAAAGTGAATCTTGCTCATTGTTTTAGCTTGAAAAGCTGTTTATAAGTAAGAAAGATACTTAGGTCTGTTCTTGATGTGACATTGATGTAAATGAAAAAAAGAATGTGTGTGAGGATATGGAGGTCATACTAAACTCATCAGAAGGAATGTTCTGCCGCACTGAATACACTTGGGCATGCAAATCATCAGCCATAGAATACTACTACTACATTACTGCCACAGATGCCTCATAACAGTGTGAACCATTCACTCATTCAACAATAGTTGTCAGCCACAGATGCCCCTAAAATAGTATCCTAGCCCATGATTGCCAACAGTACATCTGCTGGTGCGAAGGAGGTCAATGTCTGTGCTGTGTCACTCCGTTTCACTCTTCAGTTTAGTAAATCTCTCCTTAAAAAACTCACAAGATATAGAATTTCATTAGGAAATGCTAAGCCCTACACAGGAATACGTCATTACTGTGATCAGTAGATGTGGATACACCAGGGTTCGGCAATGAATTTTCCTAAGGGTCCACATGAGAGACCATGACTGCATGGTTTAAATGTCGTACCAAGGCCTGCAGTGTACCCGAACTTGACTTCGATTGAGCACGTCTGGGACATCATTGGTCGGCAATTAGAAAGGGAGCTGCCAGCAGCAGATCTCCGTGATTAATGTGCCCAAGTATATTCAGCGAGGCGGAAAATCCCTCAGAAAATGCTTAATAACCTCATTGAAAGCATGCTAAGATATATAAGTGCATATGTTTCGGCGCATGGCACGCATACTCGATACTGAATACATTGAGATATTTTGAAACTTTAGCTTCAAGTTTTTCAGCATTAACTTGTCTATTGTTTCTGAATTTTCAGAATTCTATAACATTTCCTTGTTCAAGTATTTTTTATCTGCCGCTTTTACAACAGAATAGTTATTCAACAACTTTTTCTCTGCTACTAGATCCATCAGCTAGTGTGCAAGTAGCCAAATAGTCCAAATGACTCCAATATAAAAGAGGTCGTGATATCTAAAGCATATCTAAAGCGCATCTAAAGTATTTTTTTGCATATATGCATTAGCTGGGCCAGTTTTGCATAAGCATCTCAACTCAGATGGTGGTCCAAAGTGTCTTTCAGGGGTCTGCATTTTGTTACCTCCCAGGAATGTGACTTGGCCAGTTCTCCAAAATTGTTGTTAGTAACATAGTAACATAGTTAGCAAGGCCGAAAAAAGACATTTGTCCATCCAGTTCAGCCTAGATTCCGTCAGAATAAATCCCCAGATCTACTGTACATCCATCTGAAGAACTTAATAACTGTAAGATACCATATTGTTATGCTCCAGGAAGACATTAAGGCCTCTCTTGAACCCCTCAACTGAGTTCGCCATCACCACCTCCTCAGGCAAGGAATTCCAGATTCTCACTGCCCTAACAGTAAAGAATACTCTTCTATGTTTGGTGGAAAAACCTTCTCTCCTCCAGCCGCAGAGAATGCCCCCTTGTGACCGTCACCTTCCTTGGCATAAACCAAGGGTGGGGAATCTCAAACCCCTGAGCCATTTACGGCCCTTGATGTACTTTTATCAGGGCACCGAGCAGATTCTCAGGGGCCGCATTCTTGGGCAGGGAGCTGTATTTTGATTGCCACCAGCTCATTAAATTCTTCTTGCTCTGCTCACTACTGAACACAGAAGGGCATGCAAAGAAAATTAAGATTCCTGACACCAGGGCCAGAGTCAGGATGTACTTTGTGGGCGGAGCTTGTACAGCCCCCAAAGGATAATAAATATCAAAATGGCCCTTGGCAGAAAAAAGATTCCCCACCCCTGGCATAAACAGATCCTCGGAGAGATATTTGTATTTTCCCTTATATACTTATACATGGTTATTAGATCCCTCCTCAGTCTTCTTTTTTCTAGACTAAATAATCCTAATTTTGCTAATCTCTCTGGGTATTGTGATTCCCCATACCCTTAATTTATTAATTTTATTGCCCTCCTTTGTACTCGCTCTAGTTCCATTATATCCTCCTGAGCACCGGTGCCCAAAACTGTGCACAGTACTCCATGTGCGGACTAAGCAGAGATTGTACAGAGGCAATATAATGCTCTTCATCATGTGTATCCAGACTCCTTTTAATGCACCCATGATCCTGTTTGCCTTGGCAGCCGCTGCTGGTACTGGCTGTTCCAGGTAAGCTTATCATTAACTAGAATCACCAAGTCCTTCTCTATGTCAGATTTACCCAGTGGTTTCCCGTTCAGTGTGTTATGGTGATATGACCTTTTTACCAGTGTATACCAACATTTATATTGTAACAAAATCTGCCACCT
>JARQOD010000001.1:266503841-266671441 GCA_033576555.1 Oophaga sylvatica
ATACAAAAACCCCTCCCATTTTAAATCCCCCCACAAAAAAAAACCCCCCTTTCCCACCCAAAAATTCCCCCAACAAAAAAAAAAACCCCCCCCCCCAAACCCCAAACCCCCCCCCAAATAAAAAAAACCCCCCTTCCCCCCCCAAAATTTTCCCCCCCCACACAAAATTGTATCCCCCTACCCCCACCCCAAAACCCCCCCCCCAACTTTAAAAAAACCCCCCAAACCCCCACCCCAAAACCCCCCCAACACATTTTGTATCCCCCCTTTCCCCCCCCCAAAACCCCCCCCAAAACCATAAAAAAACCCCACCCCCACTCAAAATTTCCAACCCCCACACATAAAAAAACCCCCCCAATCCCCCCCCAAAATTTCCCCCCCCTTTACACACACTCACCCTAAAGGGGGTTATGCCCCCTTTAAATTTTGTGGTTTCTTCAGCTCCATAGTGGAGCACACTTCACCACAAATTTCTTCCCCCTTCGGGGGCCGCCCCCGGGGGAGTGAGGGTCAGCAGCGTGTTTCCCCCAATGAACCCCTTTAAATTTCACGCTGCAGCCTTTCGCTCTGACAGGGGGGAGAGCCAATTGTATGGCTCTGTAAAAAGCCCAGTCAATTGTTCCCTGGGACCCGGCACCCCCCAGTTTCTCGAATAAACAGCCGGCCCCAGGGAACCCCCCGACTCCCTGGCCGGGGGGGCAGGCCCCCCGCGGGGGGGGACATGCGGACTGCCACATTAGGCGGGCCCGACTGCCCCCCCCCTTTTGGCTGCCCCTGGGGGGACGTGCCCCCGGCTCCCCCCCCTAGATAGCCCCTCCCAAAACTTTTTGTTTATCAGTGACGGGCAATGTCTCCCCTTTTTTGCAAAGTCATATGAAACCCCTTTAAAAACTTTAAACCCACATACGGGTATGGGCCCCAAAAAAAATTTCCACTTCACCATATTATTTTTGAAATTCCCGGGTATCTTTTTTTTACAAAATTGACAGCAATGCCCTGCCCTGCTGCATGCCATATCCCACCCCATTTCCCTTTGGGCCCCCAAACATACTGGATGGGCCCCTTTTAAACCCCTTCAAAAATATTCATTTTGTCTTCGTTACTCTTTGTTTTACACATTAACAGCAATGTTTTCCCCCTGCTGAAATCCCAAATATACACCTATTATCCCCTTTGGAACCCACATACTGGGTTGGGTCCCGTAAAAAAAAACTTCCCCCTTTTCCCTTTTTGTACTTCCGTACTTTTTGGGTTTTACACATTGACAGCAATGTTTTGCCTGCTGTATAGCCATTGCACCTCATTTTTGCCTTGAAACCCACATACTGGGGGGGCCCCTTGTAAAATCCACTTCACCATATTCATTTTGTACTCCCGTACTCTTTGTTCTACACACTGACAGCAATGTCTGCCCTGCTGCAAAGTCACATGCACCCCATTACGCCTTTGAACCCACATACTGGATGTGCCCTGTAAAATCCACTTCACCATATTCATTTTGTACTCCCGTACTCTTTGGTTTTACACATTGTCAGCAAAGCCAGCCCTGCTGCATAGCCATATGCACCCCATTACACCTTGGAACCCACATACTGGATGGGTCCCGTAAAAAACACTTTACCATATCCATTTTGTACTCCCGAACTCTTTGTTTTACACAATGACAGCAATGTCTGCCCTGCTACAAAGTCATATGCACCCTACTACGCCTTTGAACCCACATAATGGATGGGCCCTGTAAAATCCACTTCACAATTTTTATTTTGTACTCCCGTATTCTTTTTTTTAAACATTGGCAGCAAGACCAGCACTGCTGAATAGTCATATGCACCCCATTACGCCTTGGAACCCACATACTGGATGGTCCCCGAAAAAAACCACTTCACCATATTCGTTTTGTACTCCCGTACTCTTTGTTTTACACATTGACAGCAATGTCTTCCCTGCTGCAAAGTCATATGCACCCCATTACACCTTTGAACCCATACACAGTATGGGCCCAGTAAAATCCACTTCACCATATTCATTTTGTACTCTCGTACTCTTTGTTTTACATATTGAAAGCAATGTCTTCCCTGCTGCAAAGTCATATGCACCCCGTTACACCTTTGAACCCATATACAGTATGGGCTCAGTAAAATCCACTTCACCATATTCCTTTTGTACTCCCGTACTCTTTGTTTTACACATTGACAGCAATGTCTACCCTGCTGCAAAGTCATATTCACCCCTTTAAGCCTTGGAACCCACATACTGGATGTGGCCTGTAAAATCCACTTCACCATATTCATTTTGTACTCCCTTACTCTTTGTTTTACATATTGACAGCAATGTCTGCCCTGCTGCATAGCTGTTATGATTTGGTAGCTGAGGAGGACAGTCTCAAAAAACAGGCCAGGCAACCAGACACCCAGAGAGGTTGGTAACTAGCGGATTGCAGACCCCTAAACTGACAGCACAACTAGCGGCAGCCGTGGGACGTACCTACGGTGCCCTAGACGCCTCGACACAGCCGAAGAGTTAACTAAGCCTAAAGAGAGAAAGGGGAAAGCTAACTGCCCCGGAGTAGAGCCCCCAAAGGAATAGGTAGCCCCCAAACATATATTGGCGGTGAGACAAGATGAAATACAAGCACAGGCAGAAAATAGAGCAAGCAAATGCTGGGGCCCAAACTGTCTAGATAGAACAGGACAGGAAAGAATGCTGTCTGCAGTCCAGCAAAAACTCTAAGAAAATTCCAACACGTCTGATATGCAAAAATACTGAGACCACACTATCTCTCCCCCGCTAGATCAGAACTCTGGTGTGAACTGGTAGCAAATCAGCAGATACTGAAATAACAGGGAACTGAAAATACATTAACAGTGGCAAATGAGAAAACGAGTCCAGCGCAGGCCCCCGCAGGGGAACCTGGCTGTACTACCTCCAAAAGGGCAGAAAACTGAGATAGACAAAAGGAAAAACAAATTCCACAGAAATAAACAGCAAATAACTTATCTCAAAGTTGCAGGACAAAGTAGAAAGCAAGCTGACTTCCAAAAGGGACTAGGAAGAAACAAATCACCGGCGAGGATCATGTGAAGGTTGCTTACTTATATCTCCCCAGTCAGTAACACTTGATTGCCAATCCTGCCCCCAGATGTTAAACTTCTGTTAGCCAAAGCAGCTTCATTACTATCAGCAGCCACCAGGGGGAGCACAAACTCAAAGTCAGATCCAAAGCGTTCACAACAGTACCCCCCTTGAGCAGGGGTCACCGAACCCTCACCTGTGCCACCAGGCTGATCAGGATGAGCCTGGTGAAAGGCGCGAACCAATCTCTCAGCATGAATGTCAGAAGCAAACACCCAAGAATTGTCTTCCTGACCATAACCTTTCCACTTAACCAAGTACTGGAGTCTCCATCTAGCCAGATGAGAATCCAATACCTTCTCCACTTCATACTCCAGATTGCCCTCAACCAAAACAGGCTCAGGGGGCGTAGCCATAGGAACTACTGGCTCAAAAAACCTTTTCAATAAAAATTTATGGAAGACGTTGTGAATCTTAAACGTCCCTGGAAGAGCCAAACGGAAAGGAACGGGATTAAGAATTTCCAAAATCTTATAAGGTCCAAAGAACCTTGGCTTAAATTTTGGAGAAGCAACCTTCATAGGGATATTTTTTGAGGACAACCAAACCATGTCACCTACTTTAAACCGGGGACCATCAGTCCTATGCCGGTTGGCAAACCGTTGGGCCCTCTCCTGAGAGAGAGACAACTTATCCACTACTTGATTCCAAATCTGCTGCATTCTCTCTACCATAGAGTCAACACCCGGACAGGCAGAAGCCTCCACCTGCCCTGAAGAAAACCGAGGATGAAACCCGAAATTGCAGAAAAAAGGGGACATCAAAGTGGCAGAACTAGCCCTATTATTTAGAGCAAATTCAGCCAAGGGTAAAAAAGAGACCCAGTCATCTTGATCAGCAGATACAAAACATCTCAAGTAAGTTTCCAAAGTCTGGTTTGCTCTCTCAGTCTTCCCATTGGTCTGAGGGTGAAACACAGAGGAGAAAGACAACTGAATTCCCAGTCTAGAACAAAAGGCTCTCCAAAATCTGGAAACAAATTGGACTCCTCTGTCAGACACAATGTTCTCTGGAATGCCGTGCGAACTAACCACTTGCTGAAAAAATAAGGGCACCAACTCGGAAGAGGATGGCAACTTCGGCAGTGGCACAAGATGAACCATCTTGGAAAATCTATCACAGATCACCCAGATAACAGTCATTCTCTGAGAGACAGGGAGGTCTGAAATAAAATCCATTGAGATATGGGTCAAAGGCCTCCTGGGCACAGGCAGTGGCATTAACAATCCACTAGAGCGAGAGCAGGGTTTGGACTGAGAACAAGTCCCACAGGACTGCACAAAATTCCTGACATCACGAGATAAAATAGGCCACCAAAAAGACCGACTCACCAAATCTCTGGTACCAAAAAATACCGGGATGACCAGCCAACGCAGAGCAATGAATTTCAGACATTACTTTCTTCCTCCATTGGTTGGGTACATACAATTTCCCCACAGGGCATAGTTAAGGTTTATCCCCCTGAAACTCCTCCAGAGTCAGTCTCAAATCGGGTGAGATAGTGGAAAGAACCACACCATCCTTCAGAATGGCAGTAGGCTCAGTCACATCAAGAGAATCCACAAAGAAACTTCTAGAGAGAGCATCCGCCTTAACATTCTTAGTGCCCGGAAGAAAGGAGACCGCAAAATTAAAACGCGTGAAAAACAAGGCCCACCTGGCCTGTCTAGGATTTAATCGCTTGACTGATTCGAGATAGATCAAGTTCTTTTGGTCAGTGAGGACCACGGCTTGATGCTTGGCTCCCTCCAAACAATGTCTCCACTCTTCAAAAGCCCACTTTATAGCCAATAATTCCCGATTTCCCACATCATAATTACGTTCAGCTGAGGAAAATTTTCAAGAGAAGAAGGCACAAGGGTTACTCTTAGAGGTTACAGGGTCCCTTTGGGACAAAACAGCTCTAGCACCAATCTCCGAAGCATCTAATTGGTAGAGAGACATCAGGTTGCCGTAGAACAGGAGCAGAAATGTATCTCCGCTTAAGCTCCTGAAACGCTGCAACTGCCTCTGGAGACCAATTCACTACATCCGAACCCTTTTTGGTCAAATCCGTCAGTGGTTTCACAATATCAGAGAAATTACTTATAAATTTACGGTAAAAATTAGCAAACTCCAAAAATCTCTGAAGAGCCTTCAAGGAAGTGGGCTGAACCGAATCACAAATGGCCTGAACCTTGACCGGGTCCATTTCAATAGCGGACGGAGACAAAATGAATCCCCAAAATGAAACCTTCTGTACGCCAAATAGACATTTTGATCCCTTAACATACAAAGCATTTTCTCTCAAAATCCGGAATACCATCAGAACATGTTCCACATGAGAATCAAAGTCATTGGAAAAAATATCGTCCAAATAAACAATCAGAAACTTATCTACAAAATCCCGGAAAATATTGTTCATGAAAGATTGGAAGACGGAAGGGGCATTAGTGAGTCCAAAAGGCATCACTAGGTACTCAAAATGCCCCTCAGGAGCATTAAACGCCGTCTTCCATTCATCACTGTGCTTAATGCGAATAAGATTATATGCCCCCTCTAAGGTCAAGCTTGGTAAACCAACTAGCACCTTTCACTCTGGTGAATAAATCGGAAATCAGGGGTAATGGATACTGATATTTAACAGTGATTTTATTAAGGAGACGATAGTCAATACATGGCCTCAATGAACCATCCTTCTTGGCCACAAAGAAAAAGCCGGCACCTAAAGGTGAAGAGGACAGTCCAATATGACCCTTCTCCAATGACTCTTTGATATAGCATCATGCTCAGGTACAGACAAATTGAAGAGCCGACCCTTGGGAAATTTACAACCGGGCACTAACTCAATCACGCAATCATAATTCCTGTGAGGAGGCAAGGATGCAGACTTACTCTCACTAAACACATCAGAAAAATCAGCCAAATAGTCAGGGACATCCTGAGACTGGGGAGTGGTAGAAAAAACAGGAGTGTCACCACGAACACATTGACAACCACAACTGACCACAGACACAGACTTCCAATCCAAAACAGGATTATGGGTCTGCAACCAAGGAAAACCCAGTACAATAGTGTCATGTAAATTATACAACACCAAAAATTTACAATTCTCTAGGTGGTCCAGGGCTACCCGCATTACCACCTGGGTCCAAAACTTGGGTTTATTCTCCGCCAAAGGGGTAGCATCAATACCCAGCAAAGGAATATGAGTCCGCAGGGGTAACATGGGAAAACCACAACATTTGGCAAAGTCAAAATCAATCAGGTTCAGGGCTGCTCCTGAATTGACAAAAGCCTGAGCAGAAAATGAGAATAAAGAGCAGATCAAGGTAACAGTCAAGAGAAATTTAGGCTGTACATTGCCTAAAACAAATGAGCACGCAAAACGTCTTCCCCGCCTATGGCAGATGGAAATGGTATGAGAAGCGTCCCCACAATAGAAGCACAACTTATTATGCTTTCGAAATTCTCGACGCTGTGCCCCAGAAACAACCCCATCACACTGCATGGGCTCAGAGGTTCATTCGAAAGTCATATGCACCCCATTACACCTTTGAACCCACATACAGTATGGGCCCAGTAAAGTCCACTTCACCATATTCATTTTGTACATCCAGAAGTCGCCAATGATAGACATAAAAGGTCTAAGTTAATCTACCCAAGTGATGATTAATGTGGCTTCAGTGCAAGATTTCCAACATATCAAAGTAAATGTCATTTCCACGCAAAAAAAATAATTACACCTCCAAGCAAAGTGTGCGTTTTCTCCACAGAAACACTTGAAGATCATTATATTTTTTTTCCACTGTTATTGTATCAGAAAAAAGAAAATAATGTGGCTTCCCTGAAATCGTCTTCTGATGCCAAAGAAAGATGTGTATCTTCGTACCGTGTTAGCCAGTAGATAGAAAAATATTTAGACTTGAGAGTCCTCAGTGATTGATACCTTTTAATGGCTAACTGAAAAGATGGTAACAAATTGCAAGCTTTCGAGACTACTCAGGTCTCTTCACCAGGCAAAGACTAATACAACATCTGAAGAATCACATATTTATACACAAGAGGACACAGGAATAATGCAATAGATAAGACAAGTGACGTGAAGCAGAACTGTCATTATGGCAGAGGGATGTTCTATGGAACAGTTCATAGATAAGGAGTGAAAGTTTTATTACCCTCTGATTGGAGTCTGCTATTGTGTTTTGATGCCCCTAGAAGGTCAGAGAAGCAGATTCCTTAATTGATGTACACAGACATGAATCCGTGTGATATATTCATTCCAGCACTAAGAGTGTCAAAGGTCATCATAAGTTTATATTCCCAAACCTTTCTATCTCTCTCAGATTTGAAGTTAGATTTTAATACAAGTAATTCCATATCCATCATGCTATGACCGGGCATACAAAAGTGTTTTGCCACAGGTAAATCCATTCTTTTTTCTCTTATTGTGTGGCGATGAGAATTCATCCTTGTTCTCAGTTTTTGCCCGGTCTCTCCCACATACAGACCCCCAGTTGGATATTTCGTACAAATAATTAGGCACACCACATTAGATGTGATGCAGCTGAAAGTACCTGGGATCTTGTAGTCCTGATGGGAGTTGGGGATCTTTATCTTGTCCGTGGTCATTATAGATGCACAGGTTTTGCATTTCTTCTTGTTGCAAGGTACCACAATATAATTTATTATTGTACACCATTCTGGTTGCAAGGAAAGGTTCCTGCAGCTGTTGGGGAGGACAGGGAGCTTCTGACAATGATGCTTCTTAGATTTGGGGGCTGCCTAAAACATAGTAGTGGGGGGTCTGGAAATATGGATTGTAATCGGGCATCTTTTTGTAGTAAAGGTTGTAGTTTCCGTGCAGCTCCCCTTAGCATCTCCAGATTTGGATTGTAGGTGACCACTAGAGGCACCCGGTTGTTTTCTTCTTTAGCTTTGTAATGTAGCAGGTGATTCCTTGATATTCTGGTGGCTCTTGTAATTTGGTTTTCAATTGTTCTTGGATGGTAGCCCTGGTTCAAAAAGTTCTTTCTGAGGCGAATAAGGTGTTCATCTCTATCCATAGGGTTGGAACATATACGATTGTATCTGATGGCTTGGCTGTAGACAATAGAGTTTTTTATGTGTTTTGGATGGAAACTGTCCCATTTAAGGTATGTTGGCGGTCGATTGGCTTCTGATACAGGGATGTCTCTATTTCATTGTTCTTTAGCTTAATGGTGGTGTCTAAAAAGTTAATTTCAGTGCTGGATGCCAAAGAAAAGCATTCAGTGAACTGTAAATCTGTAACAAAGATCGTACATTGCAAGATGGTGGATGTTACACAAGGCATGGTTCCAAAAGATTATTTTCAAATGTCAGAAAAGTGCGTTCTTCGCCTACCAAATCCATTTCTCAATGTTTAAATAAAAAATCACATAGATAATCACACATAGTTAAGGAGAACTGACTGTAAGAAAAAAAAAGGAAAGAATCTGCATCTCTTCTACCAAAACTTGCTAACGCTTCAGAGTTCTGGCTGATAAAAATCTCACCAATTAGTCCAAAAGAAAGTGAAACAGATTACTAAAAATCCTTGCAAGACTATAAATTTACTAATCTGACACAAAATGATGGATGTTTTCAGTTAAGCTTTTGAGAATAACCTACAATGCAGTATGAATGATGTGATTGAAGACAGAAGACTGTTAGTTTAAAAAAAAAAAAGGAGTGCACCATGAAACCTCAAGCTGTCAAACCCTTTCTTGGTTTTCAAATGGTAATGGAATCCTGACAATATGTTGAGAGCAGGATGCACTACATTGAAGGATGATCAACTTTTTGTATTTTAAATTGGTATGATGGTTCTCTCTTTGCAGAATTATTTACTGGAAAATTTGGCTATTTGGTTTGCCAAGTTTTTATCACTAAGGTTCAGATACAGCTTTAAACAAGGCTAATACTTGCAATATAACGCTATTTTATTTCAAAGTACAAAATTCAAGGACTAGTATGATTGAAGAGTATGAGTGCGTACACATTTGTATATTTTAACATACAAAGGTTAAGTACATATAAGGATTACATACATATAATGATTAAGTATTATATAAAGATTAACTACATACAGTATACTTACATCATCACCTAGAGGCTTTTAAACATCATCCGTCTGGAAAATCAGAGAAGCAACACCAAGACAGAGAACCCCTGGGAGATTCACTGCACTGCATGGGCATCCCCTGTTGTGCAGGTATGAACACACTGTATATGTACAGGTACCCAGTTTTTGCATCTGTCTTAGTCATGCTTCTCTGGTCTTATATAGTGATTTACACTATGTAGTAAAGGGCCCGTCTCACACAACGATCTCGCTAGCGAGATCGGTGCTGAGTCACTAGTTTTGTGATGCAGCACCGAGCTCACCAGCGATATCGCTGTTTGTGACATTCAGCGACGATCAGCCCCCCTGCCGGGTATCGCTGATCGTCGCTGAAATGTCTGGACATTTTTTTGATCGCTGGTCTCCCGCTGACAGGCACGCATCGCTGTGTTGGACAGGCGGGAGACCAGCGATCCGCTGGTAACCAAGGTACACAGCGGGTTTCCATGCGCGGGGCTGTGCCTAGAAACCTGCTGTGTACCTTGGATACCAGCGCCCTGATGCAGGGAGCTGGTAACCAAGGTGCACAGCGGGTTTCCAGGCACCGCGCAGCGCTTGGAAACCCGCTGTGTACCTTGGATACCAGCTCCCTGCATCAGGGCGCTGGTATCCAAGGTACACTGCGGGTAACTAAGCGATGTTACCCGCAGTGTCCTTGTGCTGATCGCTGCCCTGAGCTGCCTGTTTGGCAGCTCAGCAGCGATCATGTAGCGATACACCAGCGATCCTGACAAGTGCATATCGTTGTCGGGATCGCTGGTGTATCGCTATGTGAGACCCAGCCTTTCCTCTAGTTTCACCCAGCCCTTCAAGTGGCCAGGTTTCAAGGTTGGATAAAACTGAGATATCATGGAGTAATCAGACAAGGGGCCATAAACCCTTAGAATATAAAAGCCACAAGGATTTAGATAAAACCACCACAGACAGAGGTTAAGTAAACCGTTATGTTTTACAATAACAAAAAACAAACATATGGAAGCTAGAACTGTTTGTGAAGTCAATAAACAAACCGTTCTCAAGATTGTGTCAGGATGAGCATTGTCTGTCACATCTGTAAATGTTTTACCGGAAATGCAGCTATGTAATTGTCTGAATACATTCTGTATATTTAAATATGGATTCAAAATAGCCATTTGTGTATTTCGCACTACACTATTAACCCCTTTACCCCAAGGGTGGTTTGCACGTTAATGACCGGGCCAATTTTTACAATTCTGACCACTGTCTCTTTATGAGGTTATAACTCTGGAACGCTTCAACGGATCTTCGCGATTCTGAGAATGTTTTCTCGTGACATATTGTACTTCATGTTAGTGGTAACATTTCTTCGATATACCTTGCGTTTATTTTTGAAAAAAAACGCAAATATGGCGAAAATTTTGAAAATTTTGCAATTTTCAAACTTTGAATTTTTTTTCCCTTAAAACAGAGAGATATGTCACACAAAATAGTTAAGAAATAACATTTCCCACATGTCTACTTTACATCAGCACAATTTTGGAACCAACATTTTTTTTGTTAGGAAATTATAAGGGTTAAAAGTTGACCAGTGATTTCTCATTTTTACAACAAAATTTACAAAGCCATTTTTTTAGGGACCACCTCACATTTGAAGTCACTTTGAGGGGTCTATATGGCAGAAAATACCCAAAAGTGACACCATTCTAAAAACTGCACCCCTCAAGGTACTCAAAACCACATTCAAGAAGTTTAATAACCCTTCAGGTGCTTCACAGGAGCTGAAGCAACGTGGAAGGAAAAAATTAATATTTAACTTTTTAGCCACAAAAATGATCTTTTACAAACTTTTTTTTATTTTCACAAGGGTAAAAGGAGAAAATGGGCAGATAAAGTTGTTGTGCAATTTCTCCTGAGTACGCCAATACCCCATATGTGGGGGAAAACCACTGTTTGGGCACACGGCAGAGCTCATAAGGGAAGGAGCGCCGTTTGACTTTTTCAAACTAAAATTGGCTGGAATTGAGATTGGACGCCATGTCGTGTTTGGAGAGCCCCTGATATGCCTTAACAGTGGAAACCCCCACAAGTGACACAATTTTGGAAACTAGACCCCTAAGGAACTTATCTAGATCTGTTGTGAGCACTTTGAACCCCAAAGTGTTTCACAAAAGTTTATAATGCCTGGGTGTGAAAAAAAAAAAAAAACAATTTTCCACAAAAATGATTTTTTAGTCCCAAATTTTTGATTTTTCCCAAGGAAATTGGACCCCAAAAGTTGTTGTCCAATTTGTCCTGAGTACGCTGATACCCCATATGTGGGGGGGAACTGTTTGAGCGCACGGCAGGGCTTGGAAAGGAAGCAGTAACGTTTTGGAATGCAAACATTGATGGGGGTCATGTTCCGTTTGTAGTGCCCCAGATGAGCCTAAACAGTGGAAACCCCCCACAAGTGACCCCATTTTGGAAGCTAGACCCCTAAGGAACTTATCTAGATCTTTGGTGAGCACTTTTAACCCCCAAGTGCTTCACACAAGTTTATAATGCCCTGGCATGAAAATAAAAAATCCTATTTTTTTCCCACAAAAATTATCTCTTAGTCACTAATTTTTTATTTTCCCAAGGGTAACAGAAGAAATTGGACCACAAAATTTGTTGTCCAATTTGTCCTGAGTATGCTGATACCCCATATGTGGGGGGAAACCACTGTTTGGGCGCATAGCAGAGCTCGGAATGGAAGGAGCACCATTTGACTTTTTCCAACCAAAATTGGCTGGAATTGAGATTGGACGCCATGTTGCATTTGGAGAGCCCCTGCTGTGCCTAAACAGTGGAAACCCCCACAAGTGACCCCATTTGGGAAACTAGACCCCTAAGGAACTTATCTAGATCTTTGGTGAGCAATTTGAACCCCCAAGTGCTTCACACAAGTTTATAACGTAGAGCCGTAAAATTAAAAAATCATATTTTTTCCACAAAATTGATCTTTTCACCCCAATTTTTATTTTCCCAAGGGTAACAAGACTCCAAAAGTTATGTGCAATTTGTCCTGAGTGCGCTGATACCCCATATGTGGAGTAAACCACTGTTTGGGTGCATGGCAGAGTTTGGAAGGGAAGGAGCGCCATTTGACTTTTTCAACGCAGAATTGGCTGGATGCATGTCGTGTTTGGAGAGCTCCTGATCTGCCTAAACAGTGGAAACCCCCAACAAATGACACCATTTTGGAAACTAGACCCCTCAAGGAACTTATCTAGATGTGTGGTGAGCACTTTGAACCCCAAAGTGCTTCACAGAAGTTTATAACGTACAGCCGTAAAATAAAAAATCTTTTTTTTTACAAAAATGATTTTTTCGCCCCCAATATTTTATTTTCACAAGGGTAACAGGAGAAATTGGACCCCAATAGTTGTTGTCCAATTTGTCCTGAGTACGCTGATACCCAATATGTGGGAGAAAACTACTGTATGGGCGCACGTCGGGGCTCGGAAGGGAAGTAGTGACGTTTTGGATTG
This sequence comes from Oophaga sylvatica, assembly GCA_033576555.1. Taxonomy (NCBI): domain Eukaryota; kingdom Metazoa; phylum Chordata; class Amphibia; order Anura; family Dendrobatidae; genus Oophaga; species Oophaga sylvatica. The sequence continues at coordinate 266,516,571 of JARQOD010000001.1, forward strand.
CAGACTTTGATGGAATGGTCTGGGGAGTCATGTCCATTTGGAGAGCCCCTGATGCATCTAAACAGTGGAAACCCCCCACAAGTGACCCCATTTTGGAAAATAGACCCCACAAGGAACTTATCTAGATGTGTGGTGAGCACTTTGAACCCCAAAGTGCTTCACAGAAGTTTATAACGTACAGCCGTAAAAATAAAAAATCCTTTTTTTTTTACAAAAATGATTTTTCGCCCCCAATATTTTATTTTCACAAGGGTAACAGGAGAAATTGGACCCCAAAAGTTGTTGTCCAATTTGTCCTGAGTACGCTGATACCCAATATGTGGGAGTAAACTACTGTATGGGCGCACGTCGGGGCTCGGAAGGGAAGTAGTGACATTTTGGATTGCAGACTTTGATGGAATGGTCTGGGGGCGTCATGTCGCATTTGGAGAGCCCTGATGCGCCTAAACAGTGGAAACCCCCCACAAGTGACCCCATTTTGGAAAATAGACCCCACAAGGAACTTATCTAGAAATGTGGTGAGCGCTATGAAGCCCCAAGTGCTTCACAGAAGTTTTATAACATACAGCCGTAAAAACAAAAAAATCATTTTTTTTTTACAAAAATGATTTTGTCGCCCCAGTTTTTTATTTTCCCAAGGGTAACAGGAGAAATAGGACAAATTGCACAATAACTCTTGTGGTCCAGAGTACGCTGATACCCCATATGCGGGAGTAAACTACTGTTTGGGCGCATGGCAGAGCTCAGAAGTGAAGGAGCACCGTTTGACTTTTTCAACGCAGAATTGGCTGGAATTGAGATCAGACGCCATGTCACATTTGGAGAGCCCCTGATGTGCCTAAACAGTAGAAACCCTCCAATTCTAACTCCAACCCTAACCCCAACACACCCTAACCCTATCCCAACCCTAACCACAAACCTAACCCTAACACACCCCTAACCGTAATCCCAACCCTAATCCTAATCCTAACGTTAGCGCCAACCCTAACCCTAACTTTAGCCGCAACCCTAACCCTAATGGGAAAATGGAAATAAATACATTTTTTTAATTTTATTATTTTTCCCTAACTAAGGTGGTGATAAAGGGGGGTTTGATTTACTATTTATAGCAGGTTTTTATGATTGGCAGCTGTCACGCTAAAAGACGCTTTTTATTGCAAAAAATAGTTTTTTGCATCACCACATTTTGAGAGCTATAATTTTTGCATATTTTGGCCCACAGAGTCATGTGAGGTCTTTTTTTTGCGGGACGAAGTGACGTTTTTATTGGTACCATTTTTGAGCACGTGACATTTTTTGATCGCTTTTTATTTCGATTTTTGGGAGGTTAGAATGAACAAAAATCAGCAATTCATGAATTTCTTTTGGGGGAGGCGTTTGTACCGTTCCACGTGTGGTAAAATTGATAAAGCAGTTTTATTCTTCGGGTCAGTACGATTACGGCGATACCTTATTTATATCATTTTTTTTATGTTTTGGCGCTTTTATAGAATGAAAACAATTTTATATAAAAAAATTATTATTTTTGCATCGCTTTATTCTGTGAGCTATAACTTTTTTAATTTTTCACTGATGATGCTGTATGATGGCTCGTTTTTTGCGGGACAAGATGGCATTTTCAGCGGTACCATGGTTATTTATCTCGGTCTTTTTGATTGCGTGTTATTCCACTTTTTGTTCAGCGGTATGATGATTAAGCATTGATTTTTTGCTTCGTTTTTTTTTTTTTTTTTTTAAGGGGTTCACTAAAGGGTTAACTAGTGGGACAGTTTTATAGGGGGGGTCGTTACGGAGCGGCGATACCAAATATGTGTACTTTTATTGTTTTGGTTTTTTTATTTACAGGAAAGAATGAATTTATTGGGCAATATTTTTTTTTTTTTTATGATTTTTTTTTACCACTTTTTATTTTTATTTTTTTTACTTTTATACTTTGTCCCAGGGTGGGACATCACTGTATTTTAGCAGATCGCTGGTGTGACAGCGTGCACAGCACACTGTCACACCAGCGATCGCTCTGGCATCGCTGCAGGCTTCCTCAGCGCCTGCTCTCAGCAGGCACTGAGGAAGCCGCCTCCCTGCAGGACCCCGGCGCCATCTTGGATCCGGGAACCTGGAGGGAGGACGGACCCTCGGAACAGCGCGACACATCGCGCTGCTCTGAGGGTCTCAGGGGAGCGCGCAGGGAGCCCCCACCCTGCGCGATTCTCCCCTGTGCCCCGGGTACACCGCGATCATGTTTGATCGCGGTGTGCCAGGGGTTAATGTGCCAGGAGCGGTCCGTGACCGCTCCTGACACACAGTCACGGGTGTCAGCTGTGATAATCAGCTGACACCCGGCGGCGATCAGCTGCGCTCCCCCCGGGAGCGCAGCTGATCGCCCATGACGTACTATTCCGTCCATGGGAATTAGGTCCAGGGTCACATGGACGGAATAGTACGTCTGATGGCAGAGAGGGGTTAACAGCAATCATATCTATATTCAGCCGTTCTAGAAAAACTTAAGTTTAACCCATTAAGTACTTCGGATAATCATGACAATCTTCTTAACCAGTATCTGTTGTTAAGTAATGTGAAAACTAGCTGCCACCATGTATTCCGGAAATCAAAGGGTGAACTGCAAGAATGTGAAGATGTTCTAAAACATAACTGTGACCATGCTCAATTTTCCATAACTGTTCCGTTCTGCTATGTAGTAAATATTGGAGACACAATAGATGATCTGACATCCTTTCCAAAAATAACTTTACAGATAAAAATAGCATTTATAATTATTCCTGTTTATTATCCTAGAAAGAAAGAAGGAACATGCAGTATCCCTCATACAAATTATCTCAGCCAAAATTGATTACATTGCGTACTCTGCATCAACAAGCCTTCAGCCAACACTTTTTTGTATTGAACTCGTCCCGAGCCTGGTTGCTTTTCAAAGACTCCGATAACCCCCAAAAGGCCATTTGCACCACCTGCCAGGCCAGCATCAGCAGGAGTAGCAAAACTACCAGCCTGACCACCACCAGCATGATCAGGTACATGGCAGCAAAGCACCCGACTTTGTGGGCTGAACCCTAGGGTCCAGGAACAGTGTCTGCGGGTGACACCACTGCTTCTTCCGCTGTTGTGTGTGCAAGCCAATTCCCTGTCCATGGGCATGCGAAGATGCCCCCTGCCCTGCCCCTGTCGTTACACACTCTCAACTAGCACCATCATTAAGCACGTCCACGTTCCAGTGTAGCGTTCAGTTGTCCATACCCCAGTCCTTAGAATGCAAGCACAAATACGCAGCCAACGCCCCACAGGCCACTCTACTAAATTCCCATGTTTCGCAACTGCTTGCTCTCGAAATATTGTCTTTTAGACTCATGGAGACGGAAGCTTTCCGCAACCTGATGGAAGTGGCCATCGCTCAGTACTCGGTCCCCAGCTGCCACTATGTCTCCTGGAGTGACATCCCCACATTACACAAGCATGTGTCCTACAACATTAGCTGTGCCATCAACAATGCAGATATTTGGAAAGTCCACCTAACCATTGTCACGTGGACAAGTGCTTGTGGGCAGGGAAGGTGCATCTCGCTGATGGCACACTGGGTTAACATCGTGGAAGCTGGGAACCAGTCGGACCTTGGGATGGAACACATCCTCCCGATGCCTAAGATTTCTGGCCCTAGGTCAATCAGGGTTGACCCACCTTCTATAGCTCCTGCACCTCATCCTCCTCCTCCTCTTCAGCCTTCATCTCCAAAATGACCACATCATTCACAAGCTGGAAGCACTGCAGCACTGCCTTAGTCATGCAGCAACAGGCTGTGCTGAAGCTAATATGCTTAGGTGACAAACCGCACAATGCTGAAGAGCTGTGGACAGCTCTGAAAGAACAGGTACATCTGTGGCTGACACCGCTGAACCTACAGCCAGGCATGGTCATGTGTGACAATGGCTGGAACCTGGTGGTAGCTCTGAGGCAAGGCGAGCTCACACACGTACCATGACTGGCCCATGTGCTTAACCTCGTGGTTCAGCGGTTTCTCAAAACCTACCCAGAGCTGCTGGATCTGCTTGTCAAAGTACCCCACCTGTGTGCTCATTTTAGAAAGTCAGCTACAGCTTCTGCCACCCTTGCCATGCTTCAGCAGCTTTTGCAGCTTCTGGCTCACTGACTAGTTTGTGATGTCAGCATGCTTTAGAATTCTACACTGCAGATGTTGGAAAGGATTTGTGAGCAGAAGAGGGCAGTTGTTGACTACCAGCATCAACAAGGCCATCGGTATTCAGTTCAGACTCCACATACAAGACCTCAGGAGTGGACATGGATTTCAGACATATGTACCATCCTCCAAAAATTTGAGGACTCCACCAAGATGTTGAATGGTGATGACACCATAATTAGCATTAGCATCCCGCTTCTCTGTGTTCTCAAGCGCTCTCTGCTCACAATCAAAGAGGATGCATTGCATGCGGAGCACGATGAGATGGAGCAAGGAACCATATAGGGTGATTACACACAGCCCAGCCTCATGTCATCCCATTGTGGACTGGGTGACAATGAGGAAGAAGAGGAGGAGGAAGAACAGGAGCTAGTTTTATGCGCTATAGATGGTACTACCTGCACAACTGTCATACTGTCTCTCCAGCATGGATGGCATGAGGACAGGGAGGAGGAGGAGGAGAGCATGGTCAGTCGTCTTCTTGGTGAGGACACGGAAGTCTTGCCTGTTAGCAGTCTGGCACGCATGGCTGAGTGTATGTTATGCTGCCTTTCCCGTGACCTTCGCATTCTCCAAACTTTGGGTGACAGTTATTACTGGTTGGTGACACTTCTAGACCCACTCTACAAGGAGAACTTTCTATCTCTTAATCCCAAGGCGGACAGGTCTACTAAAATGGGGCAATACCAGAGTGCCCTTGTGGAATTATTAAAAAAATCCCATCTGAAAACACTGGCGGCAAGAGGTCACAGTTCGTTGGACAACCAATGAGTACAGGTGAGAAAGACACAACTCCAATCCAGCAGAGGCAGGGAAACAATGTCAAATTTCTGGGGAGTTTTCTCAGACCCTTCCATCACACAGGTCCTGAGGCGCTGGATACTCTCACAACGAGTGCAAAGTTTGGGAAGATGCTGAGGGAGTACCTTGCTGACTGTAACGTCTTCCATGATTCATCTATGCCTTATAATTATTGGGTATCCAAGCTGGACACATGGCATGAACTGGCTCTCTACGCCTTGAAGGTCCTTGCCTGCCCTGCCGCTAGCTTTTTGTCAGAGCGGGTTTTTAGCGCCACTGTTGAAATTATAACTGATAAGGGCATCCACCTATCAACTGAAAATGCTGACAGGCTGACTCTTATAAAAATGGACAAGGGCTGGATTGGGCCAGACTTCTCAACACCACCAAATGATAGCAGCATAGCATAAACTTAAATCCAGTCTTTTTTTGGGAGGGCTATTCCCATGCACCTCTTTACACCCATACATGGGTATATACACTTCCTGATTTTGGCTATTTGCTATTGTCCTCCTCCTTTTCCTCATCCTTATCCTCCACCACCATATCACCAGAGTGACCGTGGTCCATGATACAACACCCACATAATTTTTTTTAAAGGATGTTTATGATACCTGTAAAAAAAAATTTAGACAGTATTTTCATGTATACCCCCAGGAGTAAATGTTTGTCAGCCCATACACAGTGCATGGGCATTACAAGTAAAGGAGACCTGCTCCTTTCTAATGGGAACTTTTTTTATGAGGCACTCCTCCACGTCTCTTCCAAGGGGTATTGGAGTGCCTCCAAACTTTTGGCAGCCCTTGCATTCACTGCATAGGCAAACACTATGGGAGACCCACTTCCTAATAATGGGAACATTTTTTCATGAGGTCCTTCTCTACACCTCTTCAAAGGGACATTGGAGTGCCTCCAAATTTTTGGCAGCCCTTGCATTCACTGCATAGGCAAACAGTATGGGAGACTCATTTCCTAATAATGGGAACTTTTTTTATGAGGCCCTCCTCCACGTCTCTTCCAAGGGGTATTGGGGTGTGTCCAAATTTTTGGCAGCCCTTGCATTCACTGCATAGGCAAACAGTAAGGGAGATCCAATTCCTCATAATGGAAACATTGTTTTCAAGAGGCCCTCCTGTACATCTCTTCAAAGGGGTATTGGGGTGTGTCCAAATTTTTGGGCAGCCCAGCCACTCACTGCATACACAATAAAAGTATAGGAGACCCACTGTTTAATAATGAGAACAACAAAGCATAGCCTGCTGATGGCTCTCTAAGAATAGTGAAGGCCGACTGCTGGCCTTTTAAGAATAGTAAAGGCCGTCTGATGGCCCTATAAAAATGGGCTTGGTGACTTTCAGAGTCCCTCCTTCAAAAATAAAACAGGATGTGTCTGATGATGTGTCACACTCCACATGACCCGATAAGGTTGTAAAATGTTAAAATGACATTTCCCAGTGAATGCATTTGCCTTGGTTGAGGCTAAAGTTCAAAAACGCATTAAAAACTGTATGTGTGAATATAGCCCAAGGTGTGGAGGAGCATTTTTGTTTTTGGTTATTTATTTTGCCTTACATACAAGTCATTTCCCTGGAAAGGATGTTCCTTAACATATTTCCCAGGAAAATCCATTTTACTTTCGTTTTTGTATGTTTTATTGTGAGTCTGTAAAAGTGGCATAAGACTCTGACAACATTGTTCCCAGCAGTGACCTGGGAGTCAGAAATTCTTCAAGGGGTCTTCCCCATGCTGTTCCCATGTCATTTAAATACTGTTCCCATCGATTTACGCAATTTCTAGTCCTTCTGCAGACCAGCAGTTGGGCCGCTGGAAAAATGCTCTAGTTTCCCTTAGACTTACATTGGGCTTGTTGCTCTGGTCGAGCACCAGAACATTCCAATTGCTCGACCCGAGCAATGAGCACCTGAGCATTTAGTGCTTGCCCATCATTAGTCAGCTGTTTTGAACAGCTTACATGTGCCCAGAACAGCCTCGGGTGGAATCGTGATCCACCCACGGCTATTAGCCCGTTAAATGCCGCTGTCAAACTCTGACAGCGGCATTTAACATGCACTTCTGGCAATCGCTCTGGAAATCCGCCCTTTGGTGACCCCTGTCACATGACCACGGGTCACCGATGGGTTGGCAAGACAACCAGAGGCCTCCTTCTGACCTCTATGTTTGTCACTGCTCGATTGCTATGAGAGCGCCCGGTGGTTGGAGCTCATTGCAAGTGGGTAATTCTCCTACATACAGGCGATCTGATCATCACCTGTATGTAGCAGAGCTGTTCGGACAGGTGCAGCTTCTCGTCTCCTATTAAAGACTATTGAAGCATGCAAAAAGTAAAAAAAAAAGTTTTAAAAATATTAAAAAAATTAAAAAATATAAAAGTTCAAATCACCCCCCTTTCGCCCCATTCAAAATAAAACAATAAAAAAAAAATCAAACATACACATATTTGGTATCGCCACTTTGAGAATCGCCCGATCTATCAATGTAAAAAAAAGAATTAACTAAACAGCGTAATGAGAAAAAATGCAAAACTCCAGAAATAATTTTTTTTTGGTCGCCGCAGCATTGCATTAAAATACAATAGCAGGCGATCAAAAAATTGTATCTGCAACAAAATTGTATCATTAATAACGTAAGCTCGGCATGCAAAAAATAAGCCCTCATGCAACCCAAGATCACGAAAAATGGAGACCCCACGCGTATCGGAAAATAGCATAATTTCTTTTTTAACAATCTTTAGAATTTTTTCTTACCACTTAAATTAAAAAGATCCTTGACATGTTTGGTGTCTACAAACTCATAATGACCTGGAGAATCATAATGTCATGTCATTTTTAGCATTTAATGAACCCCAAAAGACAACTGTGATTGCGCATTTTTTTTTTGCAATTTCATCACTTGGAATTTTTTTTCTGTTTTCGAGTACATGAAAGGGTAAAACAAATGAAGTGGTTCAAAAGTACAACTCGTCCCGCAAAAAACAAGCCCTCACATGGCCATTATTACCAAAAATAAAAAAGTTATGGCTCTAGGAAGGTAGGGGAGCAAAAAATTAAATGCAAAACCAAAAATTCATCTGGTTGTTAAGGGGTTAATGGTGGGTTAGTTCTAACATTGAGGCTAAGTTCACACGTTGCGGAATTTCCGCGGAAATTTCCGCGGCAATCCCGCACTTCTCTACCGCGGGAAATACGCATTTTTTTTGTATGCGTATTCCCGCCAGAAACTAGCGTTTTGCAAGCGTAATTAGCTTGCAGAATGCTAGCGTTTTCCTAGCGATCTGTAGCATCGCTTGGAAAACTGATTGACAGGCTGGTCACAGGAGTCACACATAGTGTTTGACACGTGTGACCAACTTTTTACTATTGATGCCGCCTATGCCGCATCAATAGTGAAAAGATCTAATGTAAAAATAATAAAAAAAATAATAAATAATGATATTCTCACCTTCCGGCGGCCCCAGCAGTCTTCCCGCCTCTCAGCGACGCTCCCGGCAACTCCCGTTCCCAGGCGTCCTCTGCGACAGACCCCAGATGACGTAGCATCACACGAGACCGCTACGTCATCTGGGGTGATTGTCGCAAAGGACTCCTGGGAACGGGAGCGTCGCTAAGAGGCGGGAAGGCTGCTGGGGCCGCCGGAAGGTGAGAATATCATTATTTTTTATTTTAATTGTTTTACCAGGGATATGGTACCCAGGGCCTGGAGGAGAGTCTCCCCTCCTCCAGACCCTGGGTACCATCCACACATGAACCGCTTACATTCCGCATAGACACATGCGGAAAGTAAGCGGTTCAATGCAATGCATTCCTATGGCGGCGATTCCGCCGAGATTACGCAAAATTAATGAACATGTTGCTATTTTTTCCGCAAAGCGTTTTTTTAGCGGAAAAAAACGCTGCATGTACACAAAAATTGCTGAATCCATTTGAATGAATAGGATGCTTAATGCTTGCGTTTTTTTCGCGTTTTTGCCGCTGGAAAAAACGCAAAAAAAATGCGAAAATTCCTGCCGTGTGCACTTAGCCTGAGAGATAGAATATCAAAAACAAAATCCAGAAAATCACATTGTATAAATTATATAAATTTATTTGCATATTGCAGTGAGAAAAAAGTATTTGATCTGTCTGACTTAATACTTGGTGGCAAAACCCTTGTTGGCAAGTACAGCAGTCAGACATTTTTTGAAGTTGATGATGAGGTTTGCACACATGTCAGGAGGAATTTTGGTCCACTCCTCTTTGCAGGTCATCTCTAAATCATTAAGTTTTGAGGCTATCGCTTGGCAACTTGGAGCTTCAACTCCTTCCATAAGTTTTCTATGGGATCAATTTCTGGAGACTGGCTAGGCCACTCCATGACCTTAATGTGCTTCTTTTAAAGCCACTACTTTTTTTGCCTTGACTCTATGTTTTGGGTCATTGTCTTGCTGGAAGACCCAGCCACGACCCATTTTAATATTGTGGCAGAGGAAAGTAGGTTGTCACTCAGTGTTTTACGGTACATGACTCCATCCTTTCTCCCATTGATGCGGTGAAGTAGGCCTGTGCCCTTAACAGAGAAACACCACAAAACATTATGTTTCCACCTCCATGCTTGACAGTGGGGACGGTGTTATTTGGTTCATAGGCACCATTTCTCTTCCTCCTAACACGTCAAATTGAGTTAATGCCAAAGTCCACAGCACCTTCTCCCAATCACTCACAGAATCATCCAGATGTTCATTGGCAAACTTCAGGCAGGCCTGCACATGTACCTTCTTGAGCAGGGGGACCTTGCTGACACCACGGTATTTTGAACCTTTACAACGTAATGTGTTACCAATGGTTTTCTTGGTGACTGTAGTCCCAGTTGCCTTGAGATCATTAACAAGCTCCCCCCGTGTAGTTTTAGGCTGATCTCACATTGTGGGGTATCCTTGATCATGAGGAAGGTGAGAGATTTTGCATGGTGCCCCAGATCAATGTTGATTACCATATTTTTCGGCTATAAGACGCACTTTTTCCCCAAAAATTGTGAGGAAAATGGGGGGTGCGTCTTATAGCCTGACCGCAGCTTACCGGGGTTGCGGCAGCGGTGTGGCGGTGGCTGTGGCAGATGCGGTGGCAGAGGCGCGGTGGGCGGCGTGCACCTGAGGAGGTCCTTCCTCAGGTGGTGAGGTAATTCCGCGGCACCGAGAGCAGACAGGATAGCAGAGCCGGTTTGTCGGTGTGGCGCCATCTTCCTGAGGCGGCGGTGCGCAATACAGTACTCTGCTTCCTGTGGCTTCAGGAAAATGGCCGCGGTAGGCCGCGCATGCGCAGATAGAGATCACGCGGCCATTTTCCTGAAGCCCCAGAAGCAGAGTACTCTGCGCACGCGCCGCCTCAGGAAGATGGCCGCACCACGACAAACCCGGCTATGCTGTCCTGTCTGCTCTCGGTGCCGCGGCATTACCTCACACCTGAGGAACCACGCATATCAGGACAGAACAGGGGGAGCCAGCCACGCACACCAGACAGCGACAGGGGATACGCATAACAGGACAGGATGAGGTGAGCCACCACGCATACCAGACAAGATGGGGGGAGCCAGCCACGCATACCAGGACAAGATGGGGGAAGCCAGCCACGCATACCAGGACAGCGACAGGGGAGATACGCATAACAGGACAGGATGAGGGGGCCAGCCACGCATACCAGGACAGCGACAGGGGGAGTCCAAGTATAGTAGGACAGGATGGGAGAGCCAGCCATGCATACCAGGACAGCAACAGGGGAGCCATGCATACCAGGACAGGACGATGGCCGCCACCACCGACAAACCCAGCTCTGCTGTCTGTCTGCTCTCCTTGCCGCGGCGTCACCTCACCACCTGAGGAAGGTTTCCCTGCTCAGGTGCACGCCACCATCGCGCCTCTGCCACCGCCGCATCTCTGCCCGCCACACCACTGCCACAAACCCGGCTCGCTCTCCGTGCCGCAGCGTCACCTCACCTGAGGAAGGTGAGTACAGTACAGCATCACCGCACCTCTGCCACACCACTGCCGCAAACCTGCTAGTACCACCGCCGCCCACAGGTACCTTAAATTGGACAATAAGACGACCCCATATTGTAAAAATCTTTTTTTCTGCTATTTCCACCCCAAAATTTGGGGTGCGTCTTATGGTCCGGTGCGTCTTATAGTCCGAAAAATACGGTACATTGTACCAACAGTTCTCTCCTTTTCACCCAGCTTCTTACTTATGGTTTTGTAGCCCATTCCAGCTTTGAGCAGGTCTATGATCTTGTCCGTGACATGCTTATAAAGCTCTTTGATTTTGATCATGTTGTAGAGGTTAGAGTCTGACTGATTAATTGAGCCTGTGGATAGGAGTCTTTTATAAAGGTGACTATGCAAGACGGCTGTCTTTAATGCAGGTAACGAGTTGATTAGGAGAGTCTAACTGGTCTGTAGGAGCCAGAACTCTTAATGGTTGGTCGGGGATCAAATACTTATTTTTTCACTGCAAAATGCAAATAAATTTATACTATTTATACAATGTTATTTTCTGGATTTTATTTTTGATATTCTGTCTCTCAATGTTAAAATAACCTACCCTTAAAATTAAAAATTACGTACCCTAAAAATGTCTTTGTCAGTGGGCAAACTAACGAAATCAGCAGGAGATCAAATACTTATTTCCTCCACTGTATGTATACATTTTTGTAGTAAAACTTTCAATAAAACTTAAATTTTATTTGCTAAAATCCCAGGTGTTTGTAGCATGAGTCCAGTGGGTGGTCCTACTCAGTGATTGACAGCCTTCACTGTATGACTGATCATGAACATATAGCTTCCAATCACTAAGTAGCACTGAACTCTGCATACTAACACCAGGGATTTCACTGAATTAATACTCGTTGCACTGAATCTTTACAAATAGCACCAAATATCATTTTACTCAGCTTCTCCTCTATACACTACTGTCCCTGTGATTTTGTTGGTAAAACAGCTGTTTCCCTGCAAAATAAAGTGGAAGCCTTGCAATGGCACAGGACTATTGTGGTTTTCATCCTTAGTAAGACACAGGCAGAAATAACTTGTGTTCTGGGCAAAATTCATACAGCCATATTTTTGGTCCTACATACTTTTGAGGAAGAGAAGGATCTGACCTGTTGGGTTTCTATGTCAGCTACGTTTGTTCTGCTTCGGGATATGAAACACCGGTTCAGTCGGTTGAGCATTCCTGTGAACAGAGGTGGCGGGAAAGGCATCTGTCGCCCAAATGTTTGTTCAAACGTCAGCAATCTAAGGTATGGAGCGGCCTTTAATTTTGGTTCTTCTAAAATGACTGATTAATACTGAATAGAGTAAGAATAAGGCTAGGTCTACATGGTGACTTTGGCAGCAACACCAGTGATGCAATCAAAGATTGCTAGGTATCGCTGCTATATCACAACACACTTCAATTTAAGGGTGTCGCATTCCAACCACAAGGATAGCGCGTGAGCAAGTCGCTAAAAATCCAACATGATTGAACTTTTTTGACTTGTTTGATGTGGGCGTAGTACACTCATGGTCGCAGTTTGACCTCCATTCCTTTGTATTGCGCTGCAATGTAGCAGCGACATCTAGTACTCTTTGGCAGAGCGAAAGTCGCTGTGTAGCCCAATCTAATAGTTTACGTTGTAGGATGTAGCTGTTAAGTTGATGATGAAATTAGGATAACCACATATTGCACTCACAGTTCTACCCATCAACTTTATTTAGAAATATGCTATTGACATTTTACTCAGGGATTAATGCAGTACACAATTTTCTAAATTACTTTGGGTATTATATTTGCAATACGAAAATAATAAAAGGGATCACAACAACATCTGGTCTTTAGGAACACCAAACTAAGCTTAACTTTCATAATGATTTCTTTCAGTTTATTGCTACATTAATATGGTGTCTGGGGTCTTCTCTTTATCCATGCAGCAATCTCTGGTAGCTCCTTCACCCTTTTCTTCAGAGACAGAAGATTTGGGTAATCTTTGAAATATCCAGGTTGGTAATATTCAATACTATCACTGCAGATGTCCCAATGAAGATCAGCCCAGGTTACCTGATGAGAAATATGAATTTTGAGAATTAGAAGAATTTAGATATTTTTTGTACATATTTTTAACATATACCTATATATCAGTGTTTTTCAGTTATTATAGAATGCATTAATCATTAAATACATATACACTATATAGAAACAGTTATATTTGCTTTTTTTGCTTTAGTCTAAAAGAATTTACCATTTCTATACCTTTTGCATTTTGTAACAAACCTTTTTTATTATTTCCTTTTGTTCTAGTCCCATAAGTGGATTTTTAATTTTGATTATTTTTTTACTCTAAAATGATGGCATTTAGCAAGTATAGAGAGTGGTGGCTGTAACTGTGCCCTCAACACTGACTGACAACAGGCTCAGCTGTCAGTCAGTGCCGGGGACGCTCTCATAGCCGCTGTTTTCTATGCACAGAGTGGTGACTGAAAATGTTCCGGCTCTACTTCTATGACTGAAAGAGTGAGTCTACCTGGGAGAATAAAGTTAATTTCTTGATGGTAGTGGCGCTCTTAATGAGGGAACTGACCAGTGTCAGAATGCTATTAACCTGCAGATTAAACTCAGATTAACCTGTGCTTGCTGCTTGATGTTCTATAAGTACTATATACTCCAAGCGAGGGCTTCTGAGCAGAGAAAGGGCTGTCTTTAAGTACAGGGCTGCAGGTAAGTACATAGTTAAAACACAATATCATAGTTTAATGCAAGAGCATAATTTGGTGTTTTTTCTGCTTTTATTTGTACGGTTTATCCCCATTGAATATGTGCTCCATGGAAAATGCTACCCGGGGTGCATCATGCGAGATATATGCATGCCTTGAACAGCCGTGTGAGGGTGAATATAGCTGCACTCAATGTCAGTTACATGTTTGGAAGCCCAGGTAATGGATCTAAATGTGCAGCTTGCAACACTGATGAGCATTGCAAACCTGGAGAGGAGTTTAGAACTCACTGAGCTTGCGCTAGCTGTGGCCAGTGATAGGGAGGTGGGTGGAGGTGGGGAAGATCAGGACAGAGAAGTATGTAGCTGGGTAAATGTTGCAATAAGCGGTAGGGGGAAAAGTACCAGAGAGTTCAGTCCTGATCTGGCACAACCCAGTAAATATGCCTGTTTGGCTGATATTAGGAATGCAAGCCCAGGACTGGGATCACTACAGCAGGACGTTGCTCCTAGCAACCAGGAAAACGATTGGTATTTGCTGCAATCCTATGTCCCTTCTTCCTATAGCAAACAGATCGTGGTAGAGAACTCTAATTAGGCATATAGAAAACGTCATCTGCCGCCAAGACCGTGAATGCCGAACAGTGTGTTGTCTGCTGGGTGATTGGGTTCAGAATATTGCGGATCGGATAGACAGATTGCTGGGAGGAGCTGGGAAAAATCCAGCAGTCATGGTACACATCGGTACAAATGACAAAGTTAGATGGAGGTGGAAGGTCCTTAAAAACAATTACACGGAACTAGGAGAGAAGTTGAAGGCCAGGATCTCCAAGGTGGTGTTTTCAGAAATACAGCCAGCGCCACGAGGGTCACTAGAAAGACAGCGGGAGCTTAGAGAGATACATAAGTGGCTTAGAAATTGGTGCAGGAAGGAAGAGTTTGGGTTCATGGAGAAATGGGCCAACTTCTCTGTCAGCTACAGGCTCTACATTAGGGATGGGTTACACCTCAATGGGGAAGGTGCAGCTTTGCTTGGGGAAAAAATGGTCAGATGGATGGAGGAGCTTTTAAACTTGGATCTGGTGGTAGGGAGGGTAGATGTGCTAAAAAGGGGATAGAGTAGTGGCGTCATTGAAGATTTAGGGAGGCTGGGACATCCAAAGTACATAGGAAGGTGAGAAGTAGTAATAAATGTGCTAATAATGTTAAAAGTCTACTGGCAAATGCAAGAAGTCTTGAAAACAAAATGAATGAACTGAAGACTTTTATGTCAGCCACAGAATACGATGTGGTGGGCATTACGGAGAAAGCCATGACTGGATGACAAACAGAGGGTCACACTAAATTTAGAAAGGAAAAGAAAGACAGAAAAGGTAGAGGGGTGTGTATTTCTATTAAATCTAACTTAAGACCAGTTGATATGTTTTGGTAGCTGAGGAGAGCAGGCAAAAACGGCAATACACCAGAGAGGTTGGAATCTACTGAATTGCAGTACCCTGACTAACCACCACAACTAAAGGCAGCCGTGGAGCGTTCCTACGTTGGTCCTAGACGCCTCGTCACAGCCTGAGAGGTTAACTACACCTAAAGATAGAAAGAGGAAAGCTATCTGCCCCGGAGCAGATCCCCAAAGAACATAGGAAGCCCCCAAACATGTAATGGCGGTTAGACAAGAGGAAATACAGACACAGACAGAAAATAGTATGAACAAACGCTGGGGCCCAATCTGACTTAGACAGAAAAGGATAGGAAGAATACTTACTGCAATTCAAAAAACCCTAAAAAAAAACAATGCTACTAATTGCAAAAACACCTGAGATCACACGACCTCTACCACCTAAATTAGTTCTCTGGTGTAACAAAACTAAGCCGCAGCCACAGAAAAAAAAACTGGAAAAGGCAAATGAACAAACAACAATGGCTCCAGAGGAACCGAGAGGAGACCAAGCCCCCCGGGAAGGGGAACCTGGCCAACCTCACAGAAATGCAGCAAAATATACAAATGGCAAGCACAAAAAACAAAAACAGAAAATATCTTATCTGAGAGCAGGAGAAGAGGCAAGACTCAGAAAGCTTCCAAGTGGACCAGGAAACAACGTTGAGACAAGAACAATTGATCACCGGCAACCATGATGGGGGAAACCTCCTTATATCCAGCCAGTCCGTGATCCCTGATTGCCAATCCTCATTGAATGGTTCAGTACTGTCTGCAATCACCAGAGTGAGCTTCTGCTCAGAATTCATTTCTAAAACATTCATAACAGTACCTCTCCCTTGAGGAGGGGTCACCGAACCCTCATTTGTGCAACCAGGTCGGTCAGGATGAGCTCTGTGATACGCACGGATCAGTCTCCTAGCATGGATGTCCGAAGCAAACACCCAAGAATTGTCCTCCTGACCATAACCTCTCAACTTAACCAAATACTGGAGTTTCCGTCTAGAAAAACGAGAATCCAATATTTTCTCAAACACATACTCCAGATTGCCCTCAACCAAAACAGGGTCAGGGGGCGCAGCCATAGGAACCACTGGCTTGACAAACCTCTTCAATAAGGACTTGTGGAACACGTTATGGATCTTAAATGTCCCTGGAAGAAGTAAACAAAAGGAAACAGGATTAAGAATCTCCATGATCTTATAAGGTCCAATGAACCTAGGCTTAAACTTAGGAGATGCAACTCTCATAGGGATATTTCTTGAGGACAACCAGACCAAGTCCCCCACTTTAAACCGAGGACCATCAGTCCTATGCCGGTTGGCAAACCGCAGGGCCTTCTCCTGAGAGAGGGACAACCTCTCCACTACCTGGTCCCAATCTGCTGCATACGCTCCACAACAGAGTCAACACCCGGACAGACAGAAGCCTCCATCTGTCCCGAAGAAAATCGAGGGTGAAACCCAAAATTGCAGAAAAATGGAGACATCAAAGTGGCAGAGCTTGCCCTATTATTAAGAGCAAACTCAGCCAAAGGCAAAAAAGAGACTCCAGTCATCTTGATCAGCAGACACAAAGCATCTCAGATAAGTCTCCAATGTCTGGTTTGTTCTCTCAGTTTGTCCATTGGTCTGAGGATGAAAAGCAGAGGAGAAAGACAATTGAAGACCAAGTTTAGAACAAAAAGTCCTCCAAAATCTGGAAGCAAACTGGACTCCTCTGTCAGACACAATGTTCTCAGGAATGCCGTGTAACCGAACCACGTGCTGAAGGAACAAAGGCACCAATTCGGAGGAGGAAGGCAACTTAGGTAATGGCACAAGATGTATCATCTTGGAAAACCTATCACAAATCACCCAGATAACGGTCATTCTCTGAGAAACAGGGAGGTCGGAAATAAAATCCATAGAGATATGGGTCCATGGTCTCTTGGGCACAGGCAATGGCATCAACAAACCACTAGAGCGAGAGCAAGGCTTGGAGCGAGAGCAAGTCCCACAGGACTGCACAAACTCCCTGACGTCACGAGACAAAGTAGGCCACCAAAAGGACCGACTCACCAAGTCTTTGGTACCAAAAATTCCGAGATGACCGGCCAACGCGGAACAATGAATCTCAGACATCACACTCTTCTTCCACTGGTCTGGGACAAACAATTTCCCAACAGGGCAGCACTCGGGTTTATCCTCCTGACACCCCTCCAGAGCCAGTCTCAAATTGGGCGAGATGGCGGAAAGAACTACACCCTCTTTCAAAATAACAGAAGGATCAGATAACTCAGGAGAGTCCGCAAGGAAACCCTCGAGAGGGCATCCGCCTTAACATTCTTAGTGGCAGGAAGAAAGGAAACCACAAAATTAAAACGTGTGAAAAACAAGGCCCACCTGGCCTGTCTAGGATTAAGTCGCTTGGCTGATTCCAGATAAACCAGATTCTTATGGTCCGTGAGGACCACCACCTGTTGTTTGGCTCCCTCCAGCCAATGTCTCCACTCTTCAAAAGCCCACTTCATGGCCAATAACTCCCGATTACACACGTCATAATTACGTTCAGTTGGAGAAAATTTTCGAGAGAAAAAAGCACAAGGGTTACTTTTAGAGGTCTCAGGATCTCTTTGGGACAAAACAGCACCTGCCCCAATTTCAGAGGCATCAACCTCCACCTGAAATGGCAGAGAAACATCAGGCTGCCGTAGAACAGGAGCAGAAGTGAATCTCCGCTTAAGCTCCTGAAACGCAGAGACTGCCTCAGGAGGCCAATTCACCTCATCAGAACCCTTTTTGGTCAAATCAGTCAATGGTTTAACAATAACAGAGAAATTACAAATAAATTTACGATAAAAATTGGCAAAACCCAAGAATCTCTGAAGAGCCTTTAATGAAGTAGGTTGGACCCAATCACAGATGGCCTGAACCTTGACCGGGTCCATTTCAATAACAGATGGAGACAAAATGAATCCCAGAAATGAGATCCTCTGTACGCCAAAAAGACACTTTGATCCCTTCACATACAGAGCATTCTCTCTCAAAATCTGGAACACAGTCCGAACATGTTTCACATGAGAGTCCCAGTCATTGGAAAAAATCAAGATATCATTCAAATAAACAATCAGAAATTTATCCACAAAATCCCTGAAAATGTCATTCATGAAGGACTGGAAGACGGAAGGAGCATTAGTGAGCCCAAAGGGCATCACTAGGTACTCAAAATGCCCCTCTGGGGTATTAAACGCCATCTTCCATTCATCCCCGTGCTTAATGCGAATAAGGTTATACGCCCCCCTGAGGTCAAGCTTGGTAAACCAAGTAGCACTTTTCACCCTGGAAAACAGGTCAGAAATCAAGGGTAACGGATATTGATATTTCACAGTGATATTGTTCAAGAGACGATAATCAATACACGGCCTTAATGAACCATCCTTTTTGGCCACAAAGAAAAAACCGGCACCCAAGGGTGAAGAGGATGGTCTGATATGACCCTTCTCCAATGACTCCTTGATATAAGACCGCATAGCGTCATGTTCAGGTACAGACAAGTTAAAAAGGCGACCTTTAGGGAATTTACTACCAGGCACTAATTCAATAGCGCAATCATAGCTCCTGTGAGGGGGCAAGGATGCAGATTTACTTTCGCTAAACACATCAGAAAAATCAGTCAAAAAGTCAGGCACATCTTGAGCCTGGGGAGAGGCAGAAAAAACAGGAGTGTTGGCATTAACACATTGGCAGCCCCAACTGGTTACAGACACAGATTTCCAATCCAAAACAGGATTATGAGACTGCAACCAAGGGAAACCTAGTACAATAATGTCATGCAGATTATACAGCACCAAAAATTTGCAACTCTCCTGATGATCAGGTTCAACCCTCATTATCACCTGAGTAGAGAACTGGGTTTATTCTCAGCCAAAGGGGTAGAATCAATCCCCAGTAGGGGAATAGACTTCCGTAGGGGTATCAAGGAAAACCCACAACGTTTAGCAAAATCAAAATCCATCAGGTTAATAGCTGCTCCCGAATCAACAAAAGCCTGAGCAGAAAATGTGGACAGGGAGCAAATCAGGGTAACAGTTAACAGAAATTTAGTCTGAACACTACCCAAGACAACTGAGCGTGCAAAACGTCTTCCCCGCTTAGGGCAGACTGAAATAGCATGAGAGGCATCACCACAGTAGAAACATAACCCATTGCGTTTTCGAAACTCATGACGCTGTGCCCCAGAAGCCACTCTATCACACTGCATGGGTTCAGAAGCTGGTTCACAAGGCAACACTATTCCACGCATACCTCTACGCTCACGCAAACGTCTGTCAATTTGAATCGCCAATGACATAGAATCATTGAGACCAGAGGGAGCAGGGAAGCCCACCATAACATCTTTTACATTCTCTGACAGACCCTTCCGAAAAAGAGCTGCCAAAGCATCATCATTCCATTTGGTCAGAACTGCCCACTTTCGGAATTTCTGACAGTACAACTCAGCGTCCTCAATCCCCTGGTTTAATGCCAACAAGGTTTTTTCAGCTTGATCAGTGACTTTAGGTTCATCGTACAATAACCCAGAGCCAGAAAAAATGCATCAACATTACTCAAAACAGGGTCCCCAGGTGTCAGGGAAAAAACCCAATCCTGAGGATCGCCGCGCAGGAGAGAGATGACAATTTGAACCTGCTGTGCTGCGTTCCCTGAGGACTTAGGTTTTAAGGCAAAAAACAACTTACAGTTATTTTTGAAATTCAGAAATTTAGCTCGATCCCCTTAAAACAAATCTGGCATGGGGATCCTAGGTTCCACAACCGGCAACCCTGCAAGATAGATAGCAATACTCCAAACTTCAGTGTCAAGCTGATCCACACGGCCAGACAACTGTGCAAACTCCATTGAGAGAAAAAAAAATCCTCCTCAGCACCCAGAGAAAAAGAGGGGAAAAAAATGCAACAAACAGAAAAAAAAAAAAATCTCTGACAACTCTGATAACTTTTTTTTTTTTCACACTATTTTTCCCTTCTATGAGTACCATATAATTTTCAGTTTGGCCGGTGATACTGTTATGTTTTGGTAGCTGAGGAGAGCAGGCAAAAACGGCAATACACCAGAGAGGTTGGAGTCTACTGAATTGCAGTACCCTGACTAACCACCACAACTAAAGGCAGCCGTGGAGCGTTCCTACGTTGGTCCTAGACGCCTCGTCACAGCCTGAGAGGCTAACTACACCTAAAGATAGAAAGAGGAAAGCTATCTGCCCCGGAGCAGATCCCCAAAGAACATAGGAAGCCCCCAAACATGTAATGGCGGTTAGACAAGAGGAAATACAGACACAGACAGAAAATAGTATGAGCAAACGCTGGGGCCCAATCTGACTTAGACAGAAAAGGATAGGAAGGATACTTACTGCAATTCAAAAAACCCTAAAAAAAACCAACGCTACTAATTGCAAAAACACCTGAGATCACACGACCTCTACCACCTTAATTAGTTCTCTGGTGTAACAAAACTAAGCCGCAGCCACAGAAAAAAAAACTGGAAAAGGCAAATGAACAAACAACAATGGCTCCAGAGGAACTGAGAGGAGACCAAGCCCCCCGGGAAGGGGAACCTGGCCAACCTCACAGAAATGCAGCAAAATATTCAAATGGCAAGCACAAAAAATAAAAACAGAAAATATCTTATCTGAGAGCAGGAGAAGAGGCAAGACTCAGAAAGCTTCCAAGTGAACCAGGAAACAACGTTGAGACAAGAACAATTGATCACCGGCAACCATGATGGGGCGAAACCTCCCTTATATCCAGCCAGTCCGTGATCCCTGATTGCCAATCCTCATTGAATGGTTCAGTACTGTCTGCAACCACCAGAGGGAGCTTCTGCTCAGAATTCATTTCTAAAACATTCATAACAACCAGTGCTCAATGACGACATTGGGGGGATCTGCGATAATGTAGAGTCAATATGGGTAAATGTACATGGCGATAGTAATAATGGAAAGCTGCTAATTGGAGTTTGCTACAAGCCTCCTAATATACAGTACAGACCAAAAGTTTGGACACCTTCTCATTCAAAGATTTTTCTGTATTTTCATGGCTATGAAAATTGTAGAATCACACTGAAGGCATCAAAACTATGAATTAACACATGTGGAATTATACATTACACTTTAAAAAAAAGTGTGAAACAACTGAAAATATGTCTTATATTCTAGGTTCTTCAAAGTAGCTACCTTTTGCTTTGATTACTGCTTTGCACGCAGAAAAGGTGAACGGATGGATTCTACATGCCTGGTTCCCACCGTGAAGCATGGAGGAGGTGGTGTGATGGTGTGGGGGTGCTTTGCTGGTGACACTGTTGGGGATTTATTCAAAATTGAAGGCATATTGAACCAGAATGGCTACCACAGCATCTTGCAGCAGCATGCCATTCCATCCGGTTTGCGGTTAGTCGGACCATCATTTATTTTTCAACAGGATAATGACCAAGAAGGAGAGTGTTGGGGTGCTACGCCAGATGACCTGGCCTCCACAGTCACCAGACCTGAACCCAATCGAAATGGTTTGGGGTGAGCTGGACCGCTCACCGCTTCAATTTTGAATGAAGTTAACAAGTTGATTAGGAGCCTTTAACTGGTCTGTAGGAGCCAGAACTCTTAATGGTTGGTAGGTGACCAAATACTTATTTCTCATTGCAAAATGCAAATAAATGTATATAATTTATACAATGTGATTTTCTGGATTTTATTTTTGATTTTCTATCTCTCAATGTTAAAATTAACCTACCCTTAAAATTATAGACATGAATATGTCTTTGTCAGTGGGCAAACTTACAAAATCAGCAAGCGATCAAATTGTTATTTCCCCAACTGTATACCCTCTGGTAATAAAATGTCCAGGAATAAAAAGAAACCATTATGGATAAATAAGACACTACAAAGTTTAATCAGAGTAAAATAAAGGGCATTCAAAATCCTGAAGGCTGAGAAAACAGAAATACATTTCAGGAGTATTAAGATCTAACTGGTCTGCAAACCATGTCCTATGAGGAATGGTTACAGGATTTGGGAATGTTTAGCTTGCAAAAGAGAAGACTGAGAGGAGACTTAATAGCTGTGTACAAATATCTCCAGGGCTGTCGCATTGTAGAAGGATCATCTTTATTCTCATTTGCACAAGGAAAGACTAGAAGCAATGGGATGAAACTGAATGGGAGGAGACACAGATTAGATATTAGAAAAAACTTTTTGACAGTTAGGGTGATCAATGAGTGGAACAGGCTGCCGCGAGAGGTGGTGAGTTCTCCTTCAATAGAAGTCTTCAAACAGAGGCTGGACCGATATCTGTCAGGGATGATTTAGTGAATCCTGCTTTGAGAAGGGGGTGGACCAGATGGCCCAGGAGGTCCCTTCCAACTCTACCATTCTATGATTCTATGATTCTAATTAAGAAATGCAAAAAAAAATCAAGCTAGCAAAGTTAACAGAGAAACAAATTGCCATTGATATTAAAATGAATCCCCAAAATGTTATAAATACCGTATTTTTCGGACTATAAGATGCAATTCTTTCCTCCCAAAATGTGGAGGAAAATAGGGGGGTGTATCTTATAGTCCAGATGTTCTGGCTCTGGTTGTGGTAGGTAGGTGAGGGGAGCAGTTTCGGTGGAGCAGCGGGTCACAGAGGCAGGAGCCGACTAACTCTTGTACCCGTTGCTAAAGAGAAATGAATATGCACTGCATTGCACGCCCATGGAGGACAATGAATATTCATTTCTTTCCGGCATCCTGGTATGATTGGCCCCATCCCATTGCTGTTATGATTGGTCCCATCCTTATTCTGGTATAATTGGTCCCATCCTGTTCCTGGAATGATTGGCCCAATCCCGTTCCTGGTATGCATGGCCCCATCAGAAAACATTAAAAAAAGCAAACCATTACTTTCCCTCTCGCCACTCCCTCACTGTCGCAGCATCCTGCACCGGTGCTAGCAGCTGCTTAATGCTTGTAAGCAGCGTATGGCAGGGACGTCATGTGCTGCTTGCAAGCCGAAGGGCAGCTGCCGGAATAATCACCGGGACTGTTCATCGGAGATTTTGGTAAGTATTCATTCTTATTCAGTAGCGTGTAGTGTCAGCCGGAGCCTTCCTGCTGCCGCAGCAGCAGGAAACCTGTGGCTGACACTGCGCGCTACTGAAGAGGAATGAATGCTCACTGCTCTCTGTGATGAACAGTATTCCGGCAGCTGTGCTCTGCTTGTGAGCAGCGCATGATGTCCCTGCCATGCACTGCTTACAAGCATTAATCAGCTGCTGACAGCGGACTAGTACACTGGGAAGGAACAGAAGAAGGTAAGTGTAATTTTTTTAATCTTTTCTGATGGTGCCATGCATACCAGAAATGGGATAGGGCCAATCATACCAGAATAAGGATGGGACCAATCATATCAGGAATGGGATGGGGCCAATCATACCAGAATAAGGATGGGACCAATCATACCAGGAACAGGATGGTACCATGCATACCAGGACTGGGATGGGGCCAATCATACCAGGATAAGGATGGGGCCATGCATAGCAGGACTGGGATGGGGCCAATCATACCAGAATAAGGATCGGGCCATGCATACCAGGACTGGGATGGGGTCAATCATACCAGGTTAAGAATGGGGTCCTGCACACATGGATAGGGATGAGGGCGATCATTCCTGCCAGGATAAGGATGAGGGGGACCATTCCTACCATGATACAGATGAGGGGGCCATGCATACCAGGCTAGGGATGAGGAGGTATGCATGCCAGGATGGGAGTAAGGACCGTGCATATCAGGATATGGATAAGGGGGCCATGCATACCAGGATAGGGATGAGGGGCTATGTGTATCAGGATGGGGATGAGGGGACCATATTTACCAGGATAGGTGATATTAAGTACAGAATTGACCACATTTTTTGCTCCAGCTTTTTTTCCTAATTTCCACCTCTAAAACCTAGATGAGTCTTATGGTCCGGTGCGTCTTATAGTCCGAAAAATACGGTAGATGGTATCGGTCCCTTAAAAGACGATAACAACAAGATAATAATAGAGGACAAAGAAAAGGCTGAGATATTAAACAGGCACTTTTCAACCGTGTTCACCAATGAATTAACTGTTCCAGGGATCATTCAACAAGGCAAAAATCAAAGTTCACCACCTGATATAATTAGTTTAACATAAGAAGTATGCCTGTGTCTGAGCAAATTAAACATTGACAAATTCCCTGGCCCAGATGACATTTATCCACAGATACTTAGGGAATTGAGCTTAGTAATTGACAGACCACTGTATCTCATATTTTTAGACTCTCTTGTAACAGGGGTGGTGCCACAGGATTGGAGGATGGCTGATATGGTACCGATATTTAAGAAAGGTAAGAACGTGGAGCCAGACAACTACCGTCCGGTAAGCCTAACTTCAGTAGTGTGCAAATTTTTTGAGGGCACTATAGGATGCTGTAGAAATATATTGTAGATAACAATATAATAGCTGAAAACCAGCATGGATTCATGAATACGTCGTGTCTAACTAACATGTTGGGTTTCTATGAGGAGGTAAGTGCAAGTCTGGATGTTGGTAATGCAGCTGATGTAATTTATCTGGACTTTGCAAAGCCATTTGATTCTGTTCCACTTAACAGCCTTATACTGAAGCTACAGAAGCAAGGACAGGGGAAAACTATATGCAGATGAGTAAAGAATTGGCTAAGTGACTGGAAATGGAGATTCTGATTTGGCTTTTATCCTAAGTCATATTACAAGACTCGTTAAAGGGTTGATTGTGACTTGTAGGATCGCTACTTCCAATAGGTGGCGCTATAGAGTACAAGTCCTCTTTGTTTGAAGAGGCAATTTGCATATTAAAATTTCCCAGAGGAGCATTGCAGGCGAATAAGCCTCCTTACCTCGACACGCCGGAGCTGGTATGTCACTCTCCACAAGGAGAAACCTTACCCCCCAGACCCAGTCCAGAGCCTCTCATCTAGCCAAATCAGATCTCTCCTACTTTGCACTGACGAGGACCAACAGTCCGAAAACACCGTGTCTGCAAATGGAGATTCTGATTTGGCTTTTATCCTAAGTCATATTACAAGACTCGTTAAAGGGTTGATTGTGACTTGTAGGATCGCTACTTCCAATAGGTGGCACTATAGAGTACAAGTCCTCTTTGTTTGAAGAGGCAATTTGCATATTAAAATTTCCCAGAGGAGCATTGCATGGCGAATAAGCCTCCTTACCTCGACATGCCGGAGCTGGTATGTCACTCTCCACAAGGAGAAACCTTACCCCCAGACCCCAGTCCAGAGCCTCTCATCTAGCAAATCACATCTCTCCTACTTTGCACTGACGAGGACCAACAGTCCGAAACACCGTGTCTGCAAATGGAGATTCTGATTTGGCTTTTATCCTAAGTCATATTACAAGACTCGTTAAAGGGTTGATTGTGACTTGTAGGATCGCTACTTCCAATAGGTGGCGCTATAGAGTACAAGTCCTCTTTGTTTGAAGAGGCAATTGCAATTAAATTCCCAGAGGAGCATTGCACGAGAATGGATAAGCTCTTACCTTGACATGCCAGAGTGGTATGTCTTCCAAGGACGAACCTTTACCCTTAGACTCAGTCAGAGCTTTCTATGCAAATCAGATCTCTCCTACTTTGCTGACGAGGACCAACAGTCGTAAACGTGTCTGCAAATGGAATTCTGATTTGGCCCTTTAATCTAAGATATTACAAGACTCGTTAAAGGGTTGATTGTGACTTGTAGGATCGCTACTTCCAATAGGTGGCGCTATAGAGTACAAGTCCTCTTTGTTTGAAGAGGCAATCAAAGAGTCATCATAAATGGTACATTCACTAAATGGGATATAGTTAGCAGTGGGGTACCACAGGGATCTGTGCTAGGACTGATTCTTTTTAACCTCTTTATTAATGAGCTTTTGGATGGAATTGAGAGTAAAGTGTCAGTCATTGCTGATGACACCAAACTATGTAGGATACTAAAATCTGACCTTGACAGTACAATATTGCAAAACGATCTGGATAAGATGTCTGAATAGGCAAACACTTGGCAAATGAGGTTTAATGTAGATAAATGTAGCGTATTGCACCTGAGACAGTAATCCTGTTGCTGCATATACATTAAATGGGAGTATACTTGGGACTACAGAACAGGAGAAGTTAGCTAAGTAGTAGTACTCAAAGTCAGGCAGCAGCTGCTAAAGCAAACAAGATTTTAGGGTGTATAAAACGATGGATAAAATACCGCGATCCCAACGTATTGTTACCCCTATATAAATCACTTGTGAGCCCACATCTAGAATATGGGATCCAGTTTTGGGCTACTAATTTAAAAAAAAGATATTCTGAAATTAGAGTCAGTTCAAAGGCGGGCAGCTAGATTATTACAAGGGATGGAAGGCCTCTCATACGATGAGAGGTTGAAAAAGTTGGGCTTGTTTAGCTTAGAAAAAAGACGCCTCAGAGGAGGTCTGATTTACATGTATAAATATATGTGGGGTCAGTACAAAGGACTGGCACATGAATTATTCCTTTCAAAGACCATGTCTGAGGACTAGGGGCACTCATTACGGGTGGAAGAATGGCGATTCTGGCAGCTAAACAGGAAAGGGTTCTTTACAGTTAGAGCAGTCAGACTGTGGAATGCCCTACCACAGGAGGTAGTAATGGCAGACACTATAACAGCGTTTAAAAGAAGGGCTGGATGATTTCCTCAATTTAGTGCAAAAAAAAAAAACAATTGGTGGAGAAAGATTGAACTTGATGGACCTAGGTCTTTTTTCAACCTATATAACTATGTAATAGCATTATTTTAAGTGACTGGTTCTCTTCAATACACTATGGGCTGTATAGCTAAACTGGTTATGAGCATTGTTTGAGCCACTGAGATTCCTATGCAAATTTCCTCTTCAGAGAAAAGGACTTGAACTCTGGGCAATTAAATATGTAAATTGTTAATAAAAGTGCATTGATAGCTTATAATCCTCCTTACACTGGTATGCAGGAGATTCCTAATGTCAGTCACTGTCTGTTCCTTCAAATGCTGCAATCAGTGGTTACTGCAGCATTCACAGGGTTATTCGTCACAGAATAGAAGTTTCCCTGGCCTTTGCTGTGGGAGAAGTTGCTTTCTCCCTGCTGTCAACTGCTGCCAGTTATTGAGGTGGCACTGGCACAGTAGACAGTCAGTACTCACTACACTATGAGTGAGCTATAATCAATCCCCATGCTCTGTGACTGACATCATGCTCAGCAGAAATTCTATGGAGCAGGATGTCAGTCAAGGATTGGTGAGTGTGTTTTTACTGCGCTATCAGTGTGTAGTGTGTGCCAACTGTTCATTTCCTCGATGCCGCCCCTATAACTGGAAGTGAGTGACTGCAGGGAGAATAGAACTTTGTTTTCACCCTATAGTCACACGTTGAAACCGACTGCCACATCAGATTAAATTGCTATTTACCTGCAGATAAAGGGAACCTGTCGGCAAAAAATATTTTAAGGTGAGCAACATGTTAAACCTCTTAGAACACCATATCTAACACATTTACAAAGCAGCACAATATCGTAAAACATTTTCAACACAACCATTATATGTTTGGGCAGCCAGACTGATTGTGACACCTTAGAGCCAAATTGGTGGAATGTATTATGTGATTTCATGGCTCAAATTCCTTTGAGGTCGATATTTTCTCTTTTAAATTGAGATAAGCTTCTATGTTTTTACTCAGATTTCACCTTTTTTTTGGGCTATCACGTTTAATAAAAAAAACAGTACATAAACCCCCCCTTTATCACCCCCTTAGTTAGGGACATATAAGAAAATATAGAAATTATATTTATTTTCATTTTTCCATTAGGGTTAGGGTTAGGGCTAGGGTTATAATTAGGGTTAGGGTTAGGCTGAGTTCATACTGCGTTATGGCAGTCTGTTAACGCTGCTATTCACCCCCATTTGAGGGCGCATCGCGACGCATGCCGTAAAGCGGCATGCGTTCGCGACGTGCCGTCATTCAGTGACAGAGCCTCGGACGCGTTCTGCAGCATCTGGGCTCCGTCACCGCTAGCGCAGAGGAATCATCTGCTGATTCCTCTGCGCTAGCGGGTATAGCATAACGCGATCGTTTTATGCTTTACAGTTACCAGCCCATCAACGCTATGTGTTGAACGGGCTGGTAAAACGCAAAATGAACCTAGCCTTAGGGTTAGGGTTATAATTAGGGTTAGGGTTGGAATTAGGGTTAGGGTTACAATTAGTGTTAGGGTTACAATTAGGGTTGGGATTTAGGTTAGGATTAGGGTTAGGGTTGGGATTAGGGTTATGGGTGTGTTGGGGTTAGGGTTGGAGCTAGAATTGAGGGGTTTCCACTATTTAGGCACATCAGGGGGTCTCCTAACACGACGTGGCTTTCAAAAAGTCAAATGGCGCTCCCTCCATTCCGAGCCCTGCCGTGCGCCCAAACAGTGGTTTACCCAAACATATGGGGTATCAGCGTACTCAGGACAAATTGTACAAAAACTTTTAGGGTCTTGTTACCCTTGAGAAAATAAAAATTGGGGTGAAAAATTGTTTTTGTGGAAAAAAGATGATTTTTTATTTTCACGGCTCTGCGTTTATAAATTTCTGTGAAGCACTTGGGGGTTCAAAGTGTTCACCACACATCTAGATAAGCTCCTAGGGGTATCAGCGTACTCAGGAAAAATTGCACAACAACTTGGGTCTAGTTTCCAAAATGTTGTCATTTGTGGGGTTCCACTGTTTAGGCATATCAGGGGCTCTCCAAACGCGACATGGCGTCCAATTTCAATTCCAGCCAATTTTGGTTCTAAAAAGTCAAATGGCGCTCCTTCCCTTCCAAGCCCTGCCGTGCGCCCAAACAGTGGTCCCCCCCACATATCGGGTATCAGCGAACTCAGGACAAATTGGACAACAACTTTTGTGGTCTAATTTCTCCTGTTACCTTTGGGAAAATAAAAAAATAGCTGATTTTTTATTTTCACGCCCGGGCGTTATAAACTTCTGTGAAACACTTAGGGGTTAAAAGTGCTCACCACACATCTAGATAAGTTCCTTAGGGGGTCTAGTTTCCAAAATGGGGTCACTTGTGGGGGTTTCCACTGTTTAGACACATCAGGGCCTCTACAAACGCGACATGGCGTCCAGCCAATTCTGCGTTGAAAAAGTCAAACGGCACTCCTTCCCTTCCAAGCTCTGCCATGCACCCAAAAAGTGGTTTACCCCCACATATGGGGTATCAGCATGCTCAGGACAAATTGCACGAAAACCTTTGGGGTCTTGTTACCCTTGGGAAAATAAAATTGGGGTGAAAAGATCATTCTTGTGGAAAAAATATGATTTTTTTATTTTTACTGCTCTACGTTATAAACTTGTTTGAAGCACTTGGAGGTTGAAAGTGCTCACCACACATCTAGATAAGTTCCTTAGGGGGTCTAGTTTCCAAAATAGGGTCACTTGTGGGGGGTTTCCACTGTTTAGACACATCAGGGCCTCTACAAACGCGACATGGCGTCCAGCCAATTCTGCATTGAAAAAGTCAAACGGCGCTCCTTCCCTTGCAACCTCTGCCGTGCGCCCAAAAAGAGGTTTACCCCCACATATGGGGTATCAGCGTATTCAGGAGAAATTGCACAACAAATTTTGTGGTTCATTTTTTCTTTTAATGCTTGTGAAAATAAAATAAATTGGTTCCGAATTAAAATTTTTGCAAAAAAAGTTAAATGTCAATTTATTCCTTCCACAGTGCTTCAGTTCCTGTGAAGCACGTGAAGGGTTAATAAACTTCTTGAATGTGGTTTTGCATCTTGAGGGGTGCAGTTTTTAGAATGGTATCACTTTTGGGTATTTTCTATCATATAGACCCTCAAAATGACTTCAAATGTGATGTGGTCCCTAAAAAAAAAATGGTGTTGTTAAAATGAGAAATCGCTGGTCAACTTTTAACCCTTATAACTTCGTAACAAAAAAAAATTTTGTTCACAAAATTGTGCTGATGTAAAGTAGACATGTGGGAAATGTTATTTATTAAGAAATTTGTGTGACATATCTCTCTGATTTAAGGGCATAAAAATTTAAAGTTTGAAAATTGCTAAATTTTCAAAATTTTTGCCATATTTCCGTTTTTTTCATAAATATAAGCAAGTCATATAAATTTTTTACCACTAATGTGAAGTACAATATGTCACAAAAAAACAATCTCAGAATCAGCTGGATTCGTTAAAGCGTTCCAGAGTTATAACCTCATTAAGTGACAGTGGTCAGAATTGTAAAAATTGGCCCGGTCATTAAGCTGCAAAATGGCTCTGTCACTAAGGGGTTAAAGCAGCTTCGTCAGGGAAAGTCAATAAGGTCTATGCCATGTCCGTTTATATACCTAGTAAGTGCACTTACAAATCACTCAGTTATTATTTTTTCCTGCTTCCCTATTAGTTTTTTATTTTTTCATCCTTATTCCTTTGTTATTTATTATTTTTTCCTGCTTCCTTATTAGTTTTTTTTGCTTTTTCATTCTTATTTCTTTGTTATTTATTATTTTTTCCTGCTTCCTTATTAGTTTTTTATTTTCATATTTTTATGTATATGTATTTGTTTGTATTCATTTGTTTATTTATTTTGATGCCCCATTTTGACCTCCTCCTTGTATTTTGAGCCGTCGTTTTTTGTTGATTGCCTAAATACTTGTGAGAACTTTTTCTCCTTCGCTATTTGTATCATTATGTACTGCATTTACAGGTGGCTTCCGGTAAATGGAATACAGCTGTTCCACTTCTGGCTCCATGGAATGCATAGATACATTGTGCGCATGCGCAGCTTCATCCTTGCGTCACTTGATTCTCTTCTCCTCATTACGTACTGCATTTGAAGTAAAGAGAGCCACAGCTTCTCTCAGGTCCTGCGTAAACCTGCCACTGTTCAATAGCGAAGAGGGCCGTAGATATTTCTCCGGTATCCAGCCTCCTCTACTCTGCACCCCGGTTACGCTCACAGTACTGGAGCGCACAGCATCTCTCTTTTCACTGATCTTCTCAGTGGCAGCGGGAACGGGCACGCAAGGCCCTTCACAGTGCTGGTGCTCAAGACACGGACCACTCTGCTTCACCTGCTGCTTGCTGCCTGTTCGCGCCAAAACTGGCTGTTTCCGTGCTCGCTGATGCTTAGCCCTGCCCCCTGCTTCCGGGTCAAAGGATTCGTCCAGTCTCCTTTTATTTCCCCTGGATAACAGAGGAGACAGCCCCAACAGTTCTGGACCCGGCACAGGAGAGGTTCCCGCAGTCCGGTCTTCTCCTTATACTCCCCCTCTCCTTTAGCTCGCCATTTCACAGGCGAGAGTTTTTGCAGTAATCGTTGGTTTTCCACCATCTCTCGAATGATCCGTTGCCAAATAAATTGATCTTGCTCATAACAGTTGAGAGGTATTTTGGCTGTTGTTCATTCCATGCATCGTAAGTCAGGTTGAGTAGTTGAGTCAGGTTGAGTGGTTGAGTCAGGTTGAGTAGGCGAGGACAGGGACATGTCCGAGTTCAATGGAGCTTGCCATCTTGGGAGCTTCAGGGTCCTGCACCTACTCTAGACCAATGAGTGGTGGGCCGTCTAGGGCAGAGGATTCTAATTCTTCGTAGTCGAAAGTTGCCGGGAAGGGCGCCTCAGGAACATTTAGTGCTCTCTCTGGTTGGTTGGGATCCCGTGATAAGCAGGGATGTAGCATACATCGATGGACTACACGAGTGGGAGCCCCTTCTCCTTCAAGTTGAATCTTGTAGACAGGACCGTCAGATCTGATTCGGCATTTCACCAGATACGGAGTTTTTTCCCAGCGGTACTCCAACTTGCCTCGGGGTCATTTGTCGTGAACCAATACTCGGTCTCCAGCCTTGAGAGAGCTGCCCCTCACAGTGGCATCACCTTATGGTGTTCAAGCTCCCGAATCTTGGTCTGTACCAATCCATGTAGGGTCTGCAGACGATGTCGATGTTCACGGTCCCAGGTGGACACCCCCGTCCGTGGGTAGCCCTCCTCTGGATCCAATTCCAGTTCAATAATCTCTCGCCCTTTTCAGCCGAGCAGCAGGGTGTAGGGCGTATACCCAGTTGTGCTGTACACCAGATTGTTGTACTCCCAGACTAATTCGGCTACATACTCAGGCCAGCGGACTTTCCGGTCTTCTAACGTTCTTAACATCTGAATCAGTGTCTGGTTGAAATGCTCACAGGCTCCATTTGTTTTTGCATGGTAAGGCGTCATCTTGGACTTCTCTATCTGATACAGACAATGCAATTCTTCCATCACCTGCCCTTGGAAGCAGGCTCCTTGGTCAGAGTGAATTATCTTCGGACAGGCATACAACCGGATGAAGTACCGACAGATAGCCTGCTCTGCTGACTCGGCAGTCTGATCTTGTGTCGAAGTCACCATAGCAAATTTGGTAAAATGGTCAGTCATCACCAGGCAATGTTCATATCCTAGATGAGCTGGACCTAGTAGTCTATCATTAACACCTCTAGGGGAGCAGAAGTCATAACAGTCTGCGCCCTCTGTTCCAGAGGTTTAGCTAATTCACAGTTCCTGCATTACTGACAAGTCTTATCTACTGCAGTCTTCAATCGGGGATGATAGACCAACTTCTGTAGATACTGGAACATCTTCTCTGGGCCAAAGTGAGCCCCTCGCTCATGAGCTTCTGTGGCAACTTCATTGATCAATTTTTGGAGAGTACTACTTGCCAGGTAACCTCTAACTCTCACATCACTTTCCAATACAGCAAACCATCTTCCAATTGGAGCCTCTCCCACTGCCTCAGAATCAGCAACATTCTTGGGGACAGAGCGTCTCTCTCACTCCGGCTGGGAAGTCATTTCAAAGCCACTCACTGCCTCAGCTGTGTAAGTTCTGCTTCTTCTTGTTGCAGTCTCACCCAATCATCACGGGGTCGTCCCAGCATGTGCTCCCCCGATGCCTCTCCAATCTGTCCCTGCATCGCCGCCAACATCCTGGCGTGGTTCAGAAACCTGGAGGATCTCTTCAGCCTCCAATTGTTCCTCCCAATTGGGTCTGGGTCGTTCATGGGTCACTCTGGACAGAGCATCGGCATGTGATTTCAGCTCCTTTGCGATATGCAATCTTATATCAGTACTTCGCCATACGAGCTACCCATCTCTGCTCCAAGGCCCCCAATTTCGCATTTTTCAGGTGGGCCAGAAGGTTGTTGTCAGTGTGCATCAAGACTTCGGACCCAGACATCTATTCGGCGAACTTTTTGTTCATCGCCCATACTAGCGCCAACAATTCTAACTTGAAAAAACTGTAATTATCCGGGTTTTGTTCTGAGTCATGGAGGGACTGGCTAGCATAGGCAATTACTTGCTCTTTCCCGTCCTGCATCTGTGACTATACAGCTTCTGGTCCCTGTAGGCTTCCATGCAAAGCAGTAATCAAAGTAAAAGGTGGCTACTTTGAAGAACCTAGGATACAGTATAAGACATATTTTCAGTTGTTTCACACTTTTTTGTAAAGTGTAATGTATAATTCCACATGTGTTAATTCATAGTTTTGATGCCTTCAGTGTGATTCTACAATTTTCATAGTCATGAAAATACAGAAAAATCTTTGAATGAGAAGGTGTGTCCAAACTTTTGGTCTGTACTGTATGTCGGAGTAATTCTCAACATGATATGATAGTGTAATGGTCAATATTATATGATAGTAGCCTGCTCATTTTATATCAATTTATATTTCAGCAGTGTATTTTATATGATAATGTGATTTTCATTTTATTCATTTTTATATCCCACCAGTGTATTTATTCTTATCTGCTATTTGTTACCTAGGGCAAATGAGCCTATGTTTCTGCAGTATTTTAAATGAAGTGCAAAGTTAGACCAATTATCACATAGCCCAAAATGAGGAGATGAATGGAATTCTGATAGCCTGTTTCTGTAGCAGAGCAACAAACAGATGCGGCTGTTTTGAGTTCTGTGCCACAGAAATAAAACAAACACTAACTGGGGGCTCCCACATGTTTCTGCAGTATTTATCCTAGTAGTGATGTCAGGATCAATACGGTTACTTGGTCATTATATGTTGGAGTAATTCTCAACATTATATGATAGTGTAATGCTCAATATTATATGATAGTAGGCTTCTCATTTTATATTCATGTATGTGAAAGACAAACTTTTTAGCCTAGCAATGTATCTACCCTTATCTGCTATTTGTTACCTAGGGCAAATGAGCCTATGTTTCTGCAGCATTTTATATGATTTTATATCCTAGCAGTGAATTTATTTGGTAGCATGATACTCATTTGATATGAGTTTTATAACACAGCAGGCTCATTGTATTGGGTATATTATGTATATGACCGTTTTACAACACCACCAAGTATAAAGCTCGAGTTTTATACATTTGTAAAAAGCAAAGACACAGTGTTGTAAGAGTTTTAAAATATTTTATTGTAATAAAATAAATACAGCTCAAAGACATTTCAATAATATAAAAATTCATGCAGAATGATATAAAAGCATCACAAGTACAATTAACATGCATCATTACACTGCTCACAAAATAAATAATATAGATTGCTACAATTCAACTACAATATTTATCCACTACATCAGTTACATCATGAGCCACATGGATTGTAGTATTGGTAGAGCCCTTTTTTAGGTAGCAGAGTTCCTCGTGTGGTACCTAATGACGAGGAATGCAAAGATTGAATTGTACGGGATGATGGGGATAGCTTCTGAGGTGTAGATACAGCGCGTCCTGCACTGATGCCGATTTTTAATCCTTCTAAAATCTGCCTAGTAGTGTGATTAGCCACAACTGTAGATGGGATATTTTGCTCGGCAGTAGCCTGCATAAACGAACCTCAGCCCTGAGGTAAATTCCTGCTGGTCAGAGCGTGGCTCTGTGTTGTACAGTAGTACGTACCAAAACCAGCAAGATAGACCCGGGTATTACAGCGCCTTTGAAAATAAATTAGGCTTTATCATTCCAGGCTGTCACATTTTTATTGTGTAGTATCCTGTTTAGTAAAAATTCAGCATTCTTTTTATATCTTTGATTTATATGGCTTACAATTTCAGCGACCTACTCTGTTCGTAGTAGTGTATCTGACTGATCCACATTTTGCTACGCTTTGTGAATCATTTTGATGTGAGTTTGATATTGTTATCAGAGTGTTTAGTTTTATTTGATACAGCGATTTTCACTTTACATCATATCAGTAAGATTCTCATTTTATATGATCACGATGAGTTTGCTGCTGTTATCAGAGCAATGTATTTTATTTGATAGTGTGATTTTATATAATTGTATATCTCATGTATTTTATATGATAGCCCAATTATCACATAGACCAAAATGAGTTTGTTTCTCTGCTGCATTTTATGTACAGAATAACAAACAGATGTGACTGTTTTGAGTTCTGGGACACAGAAATAACACAAACACTAGACGGGGGAAGCCCACGAAGAAATCATATGGATATCGCAGCGCATTAAAGTTTATTAAATAGGTACCATACGAATATCATAGCTAATCAAGGTGTATTAAATTGATTACTGACACGATTCCTGCAATTTGATAACAAATTCATAACAAATTGATATCAACGTGTATTAAATAGATATCATGTGGAAATCTTACTGTATCAAGATGTATTAAATAGATATACGGATTTCGTACTGTATCAAAATGTATTAAATAGATATCATACGGATATCATAGCGCATCAAAATGTATTAAAAAGATGTCATACGGATATCGTACCCTGTCAAAATGTATAAAATAGATATCATACATATCGTACTGTATCAAAGTGTATTAAATAGGTTACTGACATGCTTTCCAGTAATCAAATTGAAACAAAATGCAATAGCTCATTTATAAGCACGTATTAAATAGTTATCATACGGATATCGTAGTGAATCAAAGTGTATTAAATTGGTTACTCACACATTTTCCACAAATTGACAATAAATTCATAACAAACTGATATTAAAGTGTATTAAATAGAAATCATGTGGATATCGTAGCGTATTAAAGTGTATTAAATAGATAACATACGTATATTGTAGCGCATTAAAGTGTATTAAATAGATATCATACGGATACTGTAGTGTGTATCAGAGTGTATTAAATAGATATCATACGTATATTGTAGCGCATTAAAGTGTATTAAATAGATATCATGTGAATATCGTAGTGAATCAGTGTATTAAATTGATTACTGACACGATTCCCACAAATTGATAACAAATTGATAGCAAAGTGATATAAAAGTGTATTAAATAGATATCATGCGGATATCATAGTGTATCAAAAGTGTATTAAATTGGTTAATGACACGATTCCCAGTAGTCAAAGTGAAACAAAGTGCAATAGCTCTTTTATAAGCCATATGATACATTAATCAGAATTGTTTCATTGTACCTATTATTTATATAGGGCCTATTATTTATAGCCCCAATAATATTTATTCTCTTTTATTGACAATTTGATACGATGAACAGTACTGATTTTTGTAAAATAAAGAACGAGACGCCTTTTGCAGATAAAAGTTATGTTTATTGAACAAAATCAATTACATGTTATAAAGACGTGTGAATAAATTCCATTGTTCAATTAGATTCAATCAGTTACATCACATTTCCTGAACTCCACAATACAACGCAGTTAAACAAATCTTTTTCAGTACAATTATATAGATGAAAACATAATATTTCTTACACAATAATTTATAGCGATACAAATGATGACTGCTACATATTGAGCCACATGGATTGTAGTATCGGTGTTACTCTTTTTTAAGCCTCAATGGGCCTTGAGCGATACCCTGTGGTGACGAGTGTAAAGGACGGATTGCGCGGCGTGGTGTGAATAGAGTTCGAGGCTTAGATGTTTCATTCATTGCTATTTTTAATCGCTCTAAATTTTTCTCTAGTAACGGAATTACACACAACAGTGGAGGGCAGATTTAATTTTGCCATAGTCTGCAGAAACGTATACCAGTCTCGAGGTGGATTCCTGCTGGTCATTGCACGACTCTGTGATGTGTTACGTGCCAAATCCAACATGTTAGTGCCTGGAATTACAATTCTTTTGAAATATATATATATATATATATATATATATATATATATATATTATATATAGTTATTTCTTAAAAAATTTAAAAATATAGTGAAGTAGTACATCATGATTAGCACGAAGTTGTAAAATCTCAGCAATTTCTCCAGCGAGACGATGTATACCACCATGGCCTTCCGTATATTTCCAATCTATTGTAGCGGTATCATCGTCGATGAAATGCAACATTGAAATGTCATAGCACAGTGAAAAACATGTTGAAAAAGCTCTTTGGGATTGCTAATAACGCTGGTACATGATAAATTATATCTCTGAGCAAACTTTCCCAATAAAGAATTTAAGCCAAGTTTAGAGATCTTTCTCTTAGCAGGATTGACAGCTATATTTTCAAGACATAAGGGTTATCAAGTGAAATCCTGAATTCCCCAGTCCAAGATGAATATGACATGGAGTGCACTGATACACAGCCACTGATATATGATTCTGCGGGTACATTCACCCAGAGCACTGCATTGCCCTCGCAGTCTACTGAGCCAGATTCTGACCCTGATGAAACTCAGGTGCCCCTTCCCGCACACTATACCACCTTACACGGTGACACAGAGGAAGGTTCAGATTAAATTGAAGAGGAGGTGATGGATGACCCAGATGTTGGCATCCATTGCAGGGAAAGGGTGCCGCTGGTAATAGCTCAGAAGTGGAGGAGGATCCACAGCAGGCATCGACATCACAGCTGCAGTTATCTGGCACGCCCGCAGCAGTCTAAAAACATGTTAAAAAAAAACAAAAAGAGTTGCAGAACAACTTGGCCAGACGGTCAAATTAGCACAGCGTGCAAGCCCTGAAAATTTATCCCATAGTAGGAAGAGTGCAGTTTGGCACTTTTTTGACCAAAATCCTATTGATGAGGCAAAGGTTATCTGGAAGAAGTGCGGAAGGACATTTAGCCGAGTGAAAAATCTCCGAAATTTGAATACCAGTTGCATGATTAGACATTTAATCACCATGCACTTGCAAGCGTGGACGGACTACAAAACCTCAGGTAGCACACGTGCACCTGCTCTGACTGAAGGTAGCCAGCAGCGCTACATCGCTTCCCCACTGTAAGCCCACCGGTTAGCACACCACCAGCAAGAAATGTTGAGGTGTCGTCGCAAGGCCAAAGCAGTCAGGGAATCACAATGTTTTTGCAACGAAAGACTGAATCTAGGCCATCACCACCACCATCACCATCACCAACCCCCTCTCAGTCCGCCATGTCCACAGCTAGTTCCCCTTATGCAGCTCTCAAGTCCAGCTCACCCTAGCAGACACTCTGAGTAGGAGAAGAAAGTACTCATCCTCTCATCCGCGTACACTGGCTTTGAATGCCTACATTGCCAAACTGATCTCATTAGAGATGATGCCCTTCGTGGATGAGGTGGAGGAAGAAGAGGAAGAGGAGGAGGATGAGGGGGATGATTATTTTGGGGAGGAGGATGCTTCTCAGTGGGCAAGAGAAAATGTTGGCTTGCCAAGGTCAGTTCCAGGGTTTGTGCATGACTGGAGGGATGTGGATTTGGCAGAAATTGCTCCTCCACCCACCACTGGCAGCGCATCATTGACACCTGGAACATTGGCCCACATGTGTGATTATATTTTGCGGATCCTAAAAAGGGACCACCGCATTGCCAAAATTATGAAGGATAACGACTATTGTTTGGCCAGCATCCTCAATCCACGCTATAAAAGCAAATTATAGAACAACATGCCACAGGAGAGCCTAGAGCGAATATTGGCAAACAAACAAGCAACTCTGGTAAACAGTTTGTTAGAGTCATTCCCAACACACAGCAGTGGTGCAGGTTCTACCACGAGCCGTACAGGGCCAAATGGAAGAGGTGTTATGGTGCACACAGCCGAAGTGGTGTTGGAGACAGGGGTTTCATGACCATGTTGTGGACTGATTTCTCGAGTAACGCTCACACGACTGGTAATACTGAATCGATTGCAACAAACAGGAGAGATAGCAGTTGTCAACTATGGTTCAAAATTACCTCTCCTCCCCTATCGATGTTCTCCCTCACAGTTCATTCCCCTTTGACTACTGGGCCTGTAAACTGGACACCTGGCCTGAATTGGCATAATATTCCTTACAGGAGCTCGCTTGCCCTGCTGGTAGTGTGCTATCAGAAAGAATCTTCAGTGCTGCTGGATCAATCCTGACAGAAAGAAGGACCCGGCTGTCGACCCAAAATGTTGGTGATCTCACATTCATTAAAATGAACCATGCCTGGGTTTCAAAGGATTTTGTACCACCTTCCCCTGATGACAAATAGGTTGCCAGCAAAATGGCTCGCTTTGTCATCCTCTTCCTCCGACTTCTCCAATTCCTCCATTTGCAGCTGCTGAACGTCCAGCCTACACCTCAACATATGCCAGTTTTTCCACCTCCCTAACTGGGCTGCACCCCCTCCCCAGGGCTGGCGTCAGCATCAGGCGCACCCGGGCAAGTGTCGGGGCACTGAGCAGGTGCCGGTGACCACGAGTGTGCCCCCCCTGCTTGCTTAGGGCCCCAGCACTTGCAATACTTACCTCTCCCTGCTCCACCACTGTGACGTCTGCCGCGTTTCCTGACAGTGACATTGAGGTCAGAGAGTGCGATGACGTCACGTCTGTGCGCCCTCTGTCTGAATAGTCACAGTGCAGAGAGCTGGAAGATGGCGATGCTGAGGAGTCCAGAGTAGAGCAGTGCCCTGCGAGGAGAGGTATTTCATTTTTTTTAATGTTTGGAGCAATATATGGGAGCATTATGCACTGGAGTATTATATATGGGGCCCATCATACACTGGAGCATCATATACGGGGCCCATTATACACTGGAGCATCATATGGGGCCCATTATATATGGAGCATTATATAGGCCCATCATACACTGGAGCATCATCCATGGGGCACATCATATACTGGAGAATCATATGGGGCCCATTATATATGGCGCATCATATGGGGCACATTATATATGGAGCATCACATGGAGCCCATTATATATGGAGCATTATATATTGGGACCATTATATTTGGAGCATTATATGGGGCTCATTATCCTGTATGGCGCACTATGTGGTGCCCATAAAACTGTATGTAGGACTATACTGTCCGGTTTTTAGCTATTGTAGAATTTACAATAGATATCACTCATGTAATGTAAGAAGTGAAGTATTTGGCATTGTACTATACCTATATTTCTCTGCTGTATTGGAGCATCATGAATTGTGGTATGTGTTAAAGGGGCCCACTGAGACTCTTTCGCCCGGGGCCCACGAAAACCTGGAGCCAGCCCTGTCCCCCACCACAACTTTAGCCAAATAACCCCCAGTTTTCAATGAGTTTCTATTATTATAAAGTAAATTAAGGTTGACAAGCTTAAGTAATAAGAATTGATGTCGTTGGCATTGAAATGGGCACTGTAGGTGTGTTTACTCTCCTCCACTCCCTGCCGACTTTTATTCCCCATTGACTTGCATTTGGGTCAGGTCGAGTTCCAGTCGGAACACCGACTTTTTCAAATAGTCGGCCGATTTCGTTTGATAAAGTCGGGTGGTTCGAAACCCGACTTGACACTCCCGGAGGCAAAGTCGTTTATCTCTAGTAGTTATAGTAAATCAGATGAACTTCCTGCTCTTTCCCTAATGCTCTTCACTACCATATCAGCGGCAGCAATTACGGCAGCAACAGCAAAAGTTCACAGTGACAGTACACAAGCCGATTTCTGGATGCTTATAGTCCTCGGCGGGGCACCATGCAGCCCTGTGCCCACTTCACTGCCCGTGGGTCCAGGGCAGCACCCTCTGTTCCCTCCAGTGGTCCAGCCAGCTCCCAGCAGGGGAGCATGCCCTGCCACTGGCAAACGTGCCTGGACTCTGACCAGGAAGCAGAAGATTCCTGTTCCCTTGACGCTGCTGGCTCAGCCCCCCAAATTAACGCCTGCGGCCCCTTCCCCGCGCGAACTCAGGATCATGGCCACAAAGGTCCCTTTTTCCACTTCTTCCGCCTTCTTGACTGCTCCTTCCCTCTCCTGCTTCTCCACACCCACGGTGACCCAGCTCCCGGCAAACCTCCTCTGCATTCGGACAGGTATCTCACTGGACCAGGGCCGGCGTCAGCACCCGGCTGTCATGTATAGTGTACAGTTCCTATAGCGTCTTGTGCTTGGGTGCGAGGAAAACACATGAGACATAGGTTGATATGAAATGACTTGTATTACTTCATACAAGCATGCAGAAAAGGTCACACAGTTTGCAGGAACAGAGGCAGGAGAACACAGCAGGCCAAAGTAACTTCAAGCTCTACAATAACTCTCCAAGCAGGTTCAGGATCTCTTCTCTGTACCGTAATTCCTCTGCAAACATGGATTCACCAGACAGCAGGTTTCCAAAGTCCAAAAGTGTTCCAAAGTTCCTCAGTAGGAAATAGCTGGAGTCCAAAATCCTAGGTTTCCAGGAGTCAGGTCACAGGCTGACTGAGGCTTGATTCAGGAGCACTGATTGTTCAGCTGAGGCTGCTTAAGAAGCAAGACGGAGAGAATCAGGGCGGGAACATGAAAACTGGAAACTCCATATTAACTGAGGGCAAGAGCTGCAGAAAGACAGAAAGCAAAATGGCCGACGGAAAACTGAGTTTCAAGGAACATGTCAAAAGAGACAAAGAACCTTACATTACTCCCCCCTTAAGGACAACCTCCGGTTGACCTCAGACCAGGCTTGGCAGGGTACCTCTGATGAAACTGGCGGAGCAGGCGAGGAGCATTTACATTATTGACTGGTTCCCATGAGTTGTCCTCCACTGGGTAGCCCTGCCATTTAATCAAATATTGCAACTGATTTCTGTACAACCTGGAATCTAGAATCCTTTCCACCATAAATTCTTCCTGACCATCGACCAGCACTGGGTCAGGGCAAGGAGAAGAGCGTCCAGGAAACGTATTGGGTGTTGCAGCCTTTAGTAGGGATACATGAAAGACAGGGTGGATTCTCATAGTTCTGGGCAGTTGAAGACGACAAGCAACAGCACTTATAATCTTACTGATCTTATAAGGTCCAATGTACTTATGTCCCAATTTAGACGATGGAATCTTTATTTTAAGATTTCTGGTTGACAGCCAGACCAAATCTCCTACCTTGAAAGCTGGTGCAGGTTTACAAAATTTATCTGCTGCTTTCTTGTACCTTTCCTGAGCCAATTCTAGATTTTCCTTTAGAAGATCCATATTCTTTTGTAAAGAAGTGATTCTTTCAGCCACTGCCGGCAAGGGCGTATCTATGGGAAATCGAGGAAGAATGTTAGGATGATAACCTAGATTGGAGTAAAAAGGAGACTGCTTAGTGGAGGCGCTCTGAGAGTTTTTATAAGAGAACTCAGCCAGTGGAAGTAGATCCACCCAATCATCTTGTAGGTGGCAGATAAAGCAGAGGAGATACTGCTCCAGGGTCTGATTGGTTCGTTCTGTCTGTCCATTAGTCTGGGGATGAAAAGCAGAAGAAAGGTTTACTTTAATGTCCAATGCGGCACAGAAATTTTGCCAAAACCTTGAAGTGAATTGCACCCCTCGATCCGAAATGACCTCATCCGGTACTCCATGTAAGCGAAACACATTCTTAATCATCAAGTCTGATGTCTGTTTTGCAGTGGGTAAGCCGACACAAGGGATAAAATGAGCTGCCTTTGTTAGACGATCAACCACCACTAGAATGGTGTTCTTCCCTTGAGAGGTTGGTAACTCCACAATGAAGTCCATAGAAATGGATCCCCACGGGCGGGACGGGGTGGGAAGAGGTTGTAACAGACCAGTTGGTGAGGAGCGAGGTGTTTTGCATCTTGCACAGACTTCACATGAAGTGACATAGTTTAAAACATCTTTCCTGTAAGTGGGCCACCAAAAGAAACGAGAAAGAAATTCTTGTGTCTTTAGAATTCCCCTATGCCCGGCTATCTTGGAATCGTGGATGAGTAGCAATACTCTCAATCTGACTGTTTCAGGTATATACAGACGTTGTCCCTGAATCCACACCATTCTTAAAGACAAGACTTACGTCCCTTGGGGGTTGAGCCAACAAAGAATCCGCATGGTATGCTTCCTTGATGTCCTTAAGTAGGTCTTGATTATGAATCACTCCCAGGAATCTAGAGTCAGGAAGAATAGTCTTAGGAGGAGTAAGTGGACGTGTCTCTGCTGAATGAATCCTAGAGAGT
Organism: Oophaga sylvatica; assembly: GCA_033576555.1. Taxonomy (NCBI): domain Eukaryota; kingdom Metazoa; phylum Chordata; class Amphibia; order Anura; family Dendrobatidae; genus Oophaga; species Oophaga sylvatica. The sequence continues at coordinate 266,560,117 of JARQOD010000001.1, forward strand.
GCATCAGCCTTTCCATTGCGCGATCCTGGTCTATAAGAAATTACAAAATTAAATTGGTTTAGGAAAAGATTCCAGCGAGCCTGGCGAGGAGTCAGGCACTTAGCCGACCTGATAAATTCAAGGTTACGATGGTCTGTCAGGACGACTATATTGCTGTGCAGCTCCCTGAAGAAGGTGTCTCCATTCCTTGAAGGCGGCAATAATGGCCAACAATTCTCTATTGCCACATCGTAGTTCCTCTCAGCCGAAGACAACTGCTGGGAAAAGAAGGCACAGGGATGCAAGACATTCTTCTCACCTGTTCTCTGAGAGAGTATAGCTCCAACGGCACAGTCTGAAGCATCCACCTCTATTATGAAGGCAAGCTCGGGGTTGGGATGTACTAAGATAGGTGCGGTGGTAAATTTATCCTTTAAACAGGAAAATGCTTCCTGAGCTTGCGGGGTCCAGGAGAACCTAGACTGTTTCCGGGTAAGTTGGGTGATAGGTGACACTACCTCAGAGAAATTCCTAATGAAACGTCTATAGAAGTTGGCAAACCCGAAGAAGCGCTGCACCTCCTTCACATTTCTAGGAATTGGCCAATCCTTGATGGCTTGGGTCTTGTTTCCATCCATACTAATCCCTTGCGTAGATAGTACATACCCCAGAAATTGAATTTCGGTCCTATGGAATTCACACTTTTCAAGTTTGATGTAGAGATGGTTTTGTCTTAGGCGTTCTAAGACCATTCTCACATGTCCATGATGTTCCTCTGTGGAGTTAGAAAAAATTAGAATATCATCCAGATAAATCACCACAAATGTATCTAGGAGATCCCTGAAGATGTCATTCACCAAGTGTTGGAAAGTGGCTGGGGCGGTACTCAGACCAAAAGGCATAACTAGATATTCGAAGTGTCCATAGCGTGACCTGAATGCAGTCTTCCATTCATCCCCAGGTCTAATACGGACCAAGTTATAGGCCCCACGGAGATCCAGTTTAGAGAAAATTTTGGCGTGCCGCACTCTCTCCAACAACTCAGGGATTAAAGGCAATGGATAACGGTTTCTAATTGTAACCTTATTGAGTTCCCTATAGTCTATGCAGGGTCTCAGAGATCCATCTTTCTTCTTCACAAAGAAGATGGGTGCACCTGCGGGAGATGAAGAGGGGCGTATGAAGCCTTTGGCTAGATTTTCATCTATGTAGTCCTTCAAAGCTTTTAGCTCGGGCCCCGCTAGGGGGTAGATCTTACCAAAAGGTATCTCGGCTCCAGGCAATAATTCGATTGGACAATCATATGGACGGTGAGGAGGAAGCTGATCAGCGTTCTTCTTGTCACATAAATCCACATAGTCCTGGTATACAGCTGGTAGTTCAGGGACTGACATGGTTCCTTTAGGAACAGAGCAAGCTGAAACTCCTTGACTCATCTGTTTCTCCGGAAAGTGTAATTCCTTGGTCTCCCAGTTAATCGTAGGATTCTGCGCCTGCAGCCATGGTAGCCCTAGAATAATGGGAAAGTGGGGAGAAGAGATAAGCATAAAAGACATTTTCTCCTGATGATCTTTACCCATAAGGACCCTCAAAGGCTCTGTTTCCTGATCCACTGGTCCAGAGGTCAGCAGGGAGCCATCCACAGTCTCCATCTGTACTGGAGTAGCCTTCTTCACTGAACGTATCCCCTGTTTCAGAGCAAAGGAGATATCCATAAAATTTCCACTTGCTCCTGAGTCGATCATAGCAGAGCTAGACACCCAGACTGAGTCCACCCAGAGTTTGATGGAAAGGAAGCAATGAGAATTATTTCTTTTACAACTCAGCTGGGACACAGCTGAGGAAACTTGAAAAATTGCAGCGTTTATACCGTCATTGTCCCCAGAACTAACAGAGTTTAAGTCCGAAAAATCAAGATCTCTTGCAGCAGATCTCTCTGGAGTCTGAGGCTCGGACATGACAGAGCTCCTCTCGCAACACTCACAGTGAATGACTGCTGCAGTAGTCTTACGAGAACGGCTGGGGCAGTTTATAATGAAGTGCCCTGACTTACCACAGTAAAAACATAGATTTTCCTTTATACGATGTTCTTTGCGTGCATCACTAACCCGTCTTTGTAAAGAGTCCACCTGCATGGGTTCAGGTTCTGGTTCCCTTGTGATCCTACTCAAAGGTTCCTTAGCTGAGGAGGGAGGTAGGAAAAGGTTAGTGCGATTATTTTCGAACCATCTCTCTTGTCTGCGTTCAGTCAGACGAGCATCAATACGGATACAATAGTTAATAAAGTCACCTAACGCACTGGGAGGGTCGGCACGAGCAAGTTCATCCTTAATCAGTGGAGACAACCCTTTCCGAAAAATAGATTTTTTGGTGGAAGTGTCCCAAGTGGTATCAAGAGCCCATCTCCTGAAATCCAAGGCATATTCGGCTACTGAACGCTTACCTTGGCGCAAAGTTAACATGGATGCTTCAGCTGTTGCACCTCGATTGGGGTCATCAAACACCTGCCCCATGGCTGAAATAAAAGCATCAAGGTGATTCAAACAATCATCCTCAGTCTCAATCAGAGGGTTTGCCCACATCAAAGCCTTATTGGTAAGCAACATGATTATAGTAAGCACTTTGAATCGTTCAGTGGGAAATTGTGAAGCATGTGCAGAGAAAAATAGATTGCATTGGTTAATAAATCCCCTGAATTTCTCACGTTCACCGCCAAAACGAAAAGGAGGTAACTTGGGGATCCCAGAACTCGGGGTTATGGCAGGAGCCTGGACTCGTTCCTCTAGAGCCTCAATCCTGGCTCGTAATTCCTGAGTAGTTTGTCCAAACACTTGCAAATTATGATTAGTGAGGTCCTGTAGGCTTGCAAAATGGGTCTTTATAGTCTGTAATCTGCAAGGATTGTATCAGTCACTCCGCAAAGCTCCTTTATGCGGGCCTCCATCTTCCAGATCTTTTAAGGCAGAAGTGCTGGAAGGAGAAGAGGAAAAAAAAAAAAAAAAACAATAGTGTTTACCTGTGGTAACACTCCAGAGTAACATTTAAGGGAATGCGCTCACCTGGAATGGTTGTGAGAAGTCACAACCACTGTCATCACAGAAGGTATTAAACGGACTTCTGATATCCACAGTCACAGCAGACACGGCTTTCCCAGACCCAGTAGACACTAAACATTGGCTCCTGAATCTTGTCATGTATAGTGTACAGTTCCTATAGCGTCTTGTGCTTGGGTGCGAGGAAAACACATGAGACATAGGTTGATATTAAATGACTTGTATTACTTCATACAAGCATGCAGAAAAGGTCACACAGTTTGCAGGAACAGAGGCAGGAGAACACAGCAGGCCAAAGTAACTTCAAGCTCTACAATAACTCTCCAAGCAGGTTCAGGATCTCTTCTCTGTACCGTAATTCCTCTGCAAACATGGATTCACCAGACAGCAGGTTTCCAAAGTCCAAAAGTGTTCCAAAGTTCCTCAGTAGGAAATAGCTGGAGTCCAAAATCCTAGGTTTCCAGGAGTCAGGTCACAGGCTGACTGAGGCTTGATTCAGGAGCACTGATTGTTCAGCTGAGGCTGCTTAAGAAGCAAGAGGGAGAGAATCAGGGCGGGAACATGAAAACTGGAAACTCCATATTAACTGAGGGCAAGAGCTGCAGAAAGACAGAAAGCAAAATGGCCGACGGAAAACTGAGTTTCAAGGAACATGTCAAAAGAGACAAAGAACCTTACACCGGCACACCCGGGCAAGTGCCGGGGCCCTGAGCAGGCGGGGGGGCCCACTCGCAGTCTGGCACCCCCGCGCCCGTTAGCGGAGGAGAGCGGTGTCAGCGCCGCCACTGGGCCCCCCCGCTTGCTCAGGGCCCCGGCATCAGCTGGCACAATACTTACCACTTCCGTGCCTCCGCTGCCGCAGCTCCGGGTTCCAGGGGGCGCCGGCGCTTCCTCTCACAGCAGCGCCGCTGAATGACGTCATCATTCAGCGGCCGGCTGTGGCAGAAAGCGCGGGGACGCCGGACAGGTAAGACGGTGTGTGTGTGTGTCTCTGTGTGTGTCTGTGTGTATGTAGTGCGGTGCTTTGTGTGTGTATGTGTGTGTGTATGTATGTGAGAGAGTGCTTGTGTGCTGTCTGTGTGTGATGATGGGCAGGCATTGCTGATAATGGGGAGGCATTGATGATGATGATGGGGAGAAGATGATGATAATGGGCAGGCATTGATGATGGGGAGAAGATGATGATGGGCAGGCATTGCTGTTAATGGGGAGGCATTGATAATGATGGGGAGAAGATGATGATAATGGGCAGGCATTGATGATAATGGGCAGGCATTGATGATGGGGAGAAGATGATGATGGGCAGGCATTGATGATGATGGGGAGGAGATGATGATGGGCAGGCATTGCTGATAATGGGGAGGCATTGATGATGATGGGGAGAAGATGATGATAATGGGCAGGCATTGATGATAATGGGCAGGCATTGATGATGGGGAGAAGATGATGATGGGAGGAGATGATGATGATGATGGGCAGGCATTGATGATAATGGGAGGCCATGATGATGATGGGGAGGCAATGATGATGATAAGGAGGCAATCATGATGATAATGGGGAGTCTTTCCACAGCGCCCTTTCCTGAGCCGTAACAGTGCAGAACGCAGTACAGCGCAGAGGAGAGCTCCATATTTTGTATGGAGCATTATATGGGGACCAGTATCCTGTATGGAGCATTATATGGGGACCAGTATCCTGTATAGAGCATTATATTGGGTCCAGTATTCTGTATGGAGCATTATTTTGGGTCCAGTATTCTGTATGGAGCATTATATGGGGGGTGACATCCTGCATGGGGTATTATATGGGTGATGAGGGGGAGACTGTGGTGCCCATAATATTGTATGGAGGACTGTACTGTCCAGTCTGTTCTGTGCGCTGTGAGGATTTGGCGGTTTTTGAGCTATTGTACAATTTACAATAGATATCACTCATGTAATGGAAGAAGTGAAGTATTTGGCATTGTACAGTACCTATATTTCTCTGCAGTATCTGTGCATCATGAATCGTGGTCTGTGTTAAAGGGCCCACTGAGGCTCTTTCGCCCGGGGCCCATAAAAACCTGGAGCCGGCCCTGCACTGGACAATGGTGTTTCTCTTCCAGACACGCCATCTTGTTCTTCTGGGTTCCACCCATTCATGGGCGGAACCACACTTGGCTGTTCCACCCATTTCTTTGGCTCTACTGCACGGGTGTGACCTTCGTCTTTGCCCGCACCTATTTAGGGCGGGCCTCTTTCACAGAGGGTGCCACATCCTGCCTCTTGGAGGCAAATCTTCTCCATGATGCCCATGAAAGGCGGCAACATCTCTCATTTTCGCGCCAGCGGCCACCATCTTCTCAGTAGCGGTTGGCACCATCTTTAAATCTTCAGCAACCGCCATCTTTGCCTCTTTCACGGCGGTCAACATCTCAAAATCACTGTCAGTCGCCAAGTTAAATTTTTTCACAGCAGTCAACATCTCACAAATCTCAGGCTCAAAGTCACTGCCAGGCTCTTGTCCGATTTCCAATGGGGAAAGGTGCAGAGAACGCCATCTGAGCTGCTCCCGCATCGGTCGTAGACCCTGGATCCTTCTCTGACAGTCTTAAGGTTTCAGGGCTGCTGGGTTCAATCCTGCTGACTATGCCAAATGTAACAAGGTGGTGCGGGGTCGTAGTCGCGGGTGAGTCTACTACAGCAGAGTCAGTCCATACCCAGGCCCCTTGCACATAAAATATAGACAGGACAGATGCATTGCCCAGGTGACTTACCTCTTCTACTCAGTCACTGTAGTCCAGGCAATCAGGATTCCAGGAACACAGTTATAATCCAACAGGGAAGCAGTTAATTGTGGAATTAATGAAGTAGAAAAAGTAGTTACAGTAAATCAGATGAACTTAATACTCTTTCCCTAATGCTCTTCACTACCATATCAGTGGCAGCAATTGCGGCAGCAACAGCAAAAGTCCACAGTGATAGTCCACAAGCCGCTTACTGGACTCTTATAGTCCTCGGCAGGGCACCATGCATTCCTGCGCCCAAATCACTGCCCATGGGTCCAGAAAAACACCCTCTGTTCCCTCCAGGGGTCCAGCCAGCTCCCAGAAGGGGAGCACTCCCTGCCATGGGCAAACGTGCCTTGGCTCTGACCAGGAAGCAGGACCTTCCTGCTTCCTTGAGGCTGCTGGCTCAGCCCCTAAATTAACCCCTGCTGTCCCTGCCTCTAGCATGTGCATAACAAACATAGCACAACAGTAATACATGGCATACACAGCATATACATTACAATAATAGAGCATAAAAACATTATAAGCACAGTACATGAGCAACAACAAGACATAAAGACATTAATAGACAAGTGCACCATCCGGGTACTGCATAATGTGCACAGGACCAGCACATAGGAGAGAGTGGAGGCAATGAGGTTCTCTGCTACCTCCTTTCACCAACATAGTTAGAATAAGGGGTTTTCCAGACTGCGTGGAGTTACAGATGGGACTAGTGCAGAGCAGTGAGGGATAGTGTGAGACTTTCTGTTTAGTAGTGAGTAGTGATGCAGCAGTGAGAGAGGACAGATGGATAACAGTGGGGGTGAAGTTTGCTGAGGCAATAAGTGACTCCAGGCTTAGCAGAGTGCACATGGTCACCATCTAAGTAACAATTCCAAGGAAGATCCCGAGCCTACGGTCGGGATTAGGCAGAGCTGAGCACACCTTTTACCTTTTCCAATTGAAACTGAACAAGGGGAATGGGAGGAAGTTGATGAACCTAGGGCACGGACGCCGCAGAATAGAAAGGAGTATCTGCTGTGAGGAGATTGCTAGAAGAGACAGAGATTGTTGGGAGAGGCAGAGATTGCCGGGAGAGACAGAGATATAAGAGTCTGCAGAAAGCAAGTTATCAGAGAAGGCAGGGAAAGCTCAGGGAATGTCAATGTATATGAACTCTGCTGTGTCTGTATCAAAAACCCTGTTGTCAAGTAAAGTTGAACTGTTAAGTATGGAATCTGGAGTTGTTTGTGTGAACCGTGGATCTGGAGATGAGATTTTAGAATCAGGAGGAACCCTGGAATCTAATGTGAGAGTTCTACTTGATATCTATCACACACAGCAGATGGAACTTTGTGTTTCCTTTGTGGGGGTCAGGACGTGGGAATGCAACAGCATGATGCCACGACTCCCACACTGGACTCCTCACATCCCGCCTCCTTTTGTCTCCTGTAGCTCCTCCAGTCTCCCACAGCTCCTTCAGTCTCTCACAACTCTTCCAGTATACACAGCTCCTATGGTCTCCTCTGGTATCTGCAGCTTGCCCAAGACTTGTTATGCCGGAAGTGAAGAGTACAGCTTCGAGCGTTCTAGGTCTTGGAAACATAAGATAAATTGAGCCCAGCATTATCGCAAGTGCTATACTTATCTAGGGCATGCTCGAAGCTTCTTCCCTTCATATCATTGATCATCTGAAGCCGGCTGTACCTGTCTTGGCTTCAGAGAAGTGCACTGTGCATGATCGGAAGTCTTGGCGAAGTAAGTATAGCTCTTGCGATGATGCTGGCGTTTGTAAGATATGTTGTCATGCCCACAGGGACATGATAACATCTCAGTGGGCCGTTTAGTCTGGGGACACCAATGCCCCATTGACCAGTCAAAGCCCTCATTTACATATCATAAACGGACTTTAGAAATACTTTTTCTAAAGATCTGTCTATGTGCGTAATGTAATACAGGGACTGTTAGGCAGGGAATTTAGATAGGTAGACACAACTGCTGGTTGGTTCCTTTGGTAGAGGGAACCTGACAGATTCCCTTTAAATTACCAGTCAGTGTTGCAATCAGCTCTGGGCATTTTCTTAGGTAAGGAGCACAACACTTACAAGCTCAGTTATATGCAGCTTGTAATTAGACATGAACGAATATGTTTGGCTCCCTCCTTATTCAGCAAATTATAGCACTTACCGAAGAAGCTGCAGCGGGAACCCGGATGCCTGGTGCACTCCGATAATCAGGTGGAGAGCCTGTGTGTTGTGACTGTCACACAGCTGTGACACATGCAGGTGCGGCACTGGACACCTGATTATCGGAGCGCTCCAGACATCCAATTTAACCTTATGGAGGATTAGTTCAGCTCACCCTTCTCATGTCAGCATATTTTCGTAGCACGGATCCAGCTCAGAAGAATAAAATCCAAGAAACTTTATTCAAATCCATAAGACATAAACAAGCTTATAACGCACCCGACCGGAATGCCTGGAGGAAAGGTTGCTGTTGGGTGACTGGATGTGTTTCGAACAGCAAGTGTTCTTAGACTCAGAATGTGATCCAAGTTAACCTGACAACATGATTCCCCAGAATAGTACAAGTATGCAGATACCGAACATGTATAGGTTCTTTTTTATTTAAGTGGTGAAAAAATCCAAAATTTGTAAGAAAAATAAAAAATTAGTTATGTCGCCATTTTCTAAGGTCCGCTTCTTTCTTAGGAACAGCAACCAAAACAGATAGACTAGTAAATTGACTGCTCCACTTCTTTCTCACACACATTTCTTTGTATTTAAAAAATTAATTTTATTTACTGAGATGCAGTGCTGAGATGGGCACGGCCTGTGCGCCTTTGTATGCCATCCTCTTTCTGGATTTCTGGGAGAGGACCCTATTTGGAGGTGGGGGTGCACAGGCTGTCAACCACATCCAGTACTGGTATAGGCCATGTGACTATGAGATGGAGGATATGTATGATGGGTATATGGGAATGGGACAATGGGATGGAGGATATGTATGATGGGTATATGGGAATGGGACAATGGGATGGAGGATATGTATGATGGGTATATGGGCACGGGACTATGGGATGGAGGATATGCATGATGGGTATATGGGCACTGGACTATGGGATGGAGTATACAGTCATGGCCAAAAGTTTTGAGAATGACACAAATATTAATTTTTACAAAGTCTACTGCTTCACTTTTACTAATGGCAATTTGCATATACTCCAGAATGTTATAAAGAGTGATCAGCTTAACAGCAATTACTTGCAAAGTCAATATTTGGCTAGAAAATGAACTTTATCCCCCAAAACACATTTCAACATCATTGCAGCCCTGCCTTAAAAGGACCAGCTAACCTCTTTTCAGTGATTGCTCCATTAACACAGGTGTGGGTGTTGATGAGGACATGGCTGGAGATCAATCTGTCATGATTAAGTAAGAATGACACCACTGGACACTTTAAAAGGAGGCTGGTGCTTGGCATCATTGTTTCTCTTCTGTTAACCATGGTTATCTCTAAAGAAACATGTGCAGTCATCATTGCAATGCACAAAAATGGCCTAACAGGGAAGAGTATCACAGCTAGAAAGATTGCACCTCAGTCAACAATCTATCGCATCATCAAGAACTTCAAGGAGAGAGGTTCCATTGTTGCCAAAAAGGCTTCAGGGCGCCCAAGAAAGACCAGCAAGCGCCAGGACCGTCTCTTAAAAGTGTTTCAGCTGCGGGATCGGGCTACCAGCAGTGCAGAGCTTGCTCAGGAATGGCAGCAGGCAGGTGTGAGTGCATCTGCACGCACTGTGAGGCGGAGACTCTTGGAGCAAGACCTGGTCTCAAGGAGGGCAGCAAAGAAGCCACTTCTCTCCAGAAAAAACATCATGGACAGACTGATATTCTGCAAAAGGTACAGGCAGTGGACTGCTGAGGACTCGGGTAAAGTTATTTTCTCTGATGAATCCCCTTTTCGATTGTTTGGGACATCAGGAAAACGCCTCATTCAGAGAAGACAAGGTGAGCGCTACCACCAGTCTTGTCTCATGCCAACTGTTAAGCATCCTGAAACCATTCATGTGTGGGGTTGCTTCTCAGCCAAGGGAATCAGCTCTCTCACAGTCTTGCCTAAAAACACAGCCATGAATAAAGAATGGTACCAGAATGTCCTCCAAGAGCAACTTCTCCCAACCCTCCAAGGCAGTTTGGCGATCAACAATGCCTTTTCCCGCATGATGGAGCACCTTGCCATAAAGCAAAGGTGATAACTAAATGGCTCAGGGAACAAAACATAGAGATTTTGGGTCCATGGCCTGGAAACTCCCAGATCTTAATCCCATTGAGAACTTGTGGTCAATCATCAAGAGACGGGTGGACAAACAAAAACCTAAAAATTCTGACAAAATGAAAGCATTGATTGTGCAAGAATGGACTGCTATCAGTCAGGATTTGGTCCAGAAGTTGATTGAGAGCATGCCAGGGAAAATTGCAGAAGTCCTGAAGAAGAAGGGTCAACACTGCAAATATTGACTTGCTGCATTAACTCATTCTAACTGTCAATATAAACTTTTGTTACTCATATGTTTGCAATTATTATATTTCTGTCTGTGATAAAAACATCTGTCAAACACACATAAAAACCAGAGGGCAGCAGATCATGTGAAAATATAATATTTGTGTCATTCTCAAAACTTTTGGCCATGACTGTACAGTCATGGCCAAAGTTTTGAGAATGACACAAATATTAATTTTTACAAAGTCTACTGCTTCACTTTTTCTAATGGCAATTTGCATATACTCCAGAATGTTATAAAGAGTGATCAGCTTAACAACAATTACTTGCAAAGTCAATATTTGGCTAGAAAATGAACTTTATCCCCCAAAACACATTTCAACATCATTGCAGCCCTGCCTTAAAAGGACCAGCTAACCTCTTTTCAGTGATTGCTCCATTAACACAGGTGTGGGTGTTGATGAGGACATGGCTGGAGATCAATCTGTCATGATTAAGTAAGAATGACACCACTGGACACTTTAAAAGGAGGCTGGTGCTTGGCATCATTGTTTCTCTTCTGTTAACCATGGTTATCTCTAAAGAAACACGTGCAGTCATCATTGCAATGCACAAAAATGGCCTAACAGGGAAGAGTATCGCAGCTAGAAAGATTGCATCTCAGTCAACAATCTATCGCATCATCAAAAACTTCAAGGAGAGAGGTTCCATTGTTGCCAAAAAGGCTCCAGGGCGCCCAAGAAAGACCAGCAAGCGCCAGGACCGTCTCTTAAAAGTGTTTCAGCTGCGGGATCGGGCTACCAGCAGTGCAGAGCTTGCTCAGGAATGGCATCAGGCAGGTGTGAGTGCATGTGCACACACTGTGAGGCGGAGACTCTTGGAGCAAGGCCTGGTCTCAAGGAGGGCAGCAAAGAAGCCACTTCTCTCCAGAAAAAACATCATGGACAGACTGATATTCTGCAAAAGGTACAGGCAGTGGACTGCTGAGGACTGGGGTAAAGTTATTTTCTCTGATGAATCCCCTTTTCGATTGTTTGGGACATCAGGAAAACGCCTCATTCGAGAAGACAAGGTGAGCGCTACCACCAGTCTTGTCTCATGCCAACTGTTAAGCATCCTGAAACCATTCATGTGTGGGGTTGCTTCTCAGCCAAGGGAATCAGCTCTCTCACAGTCTTGCCTAAAAACACAGCCATGAATAAAGAATGGTACCAGAATGTCCTCCAAGAGCAACTTCTCCCAACCCTCCAAGAGCAGTTTGGCGATCAACAATGCCTTTTCCAGCATGATGAAGCACCTTGCCATAAAGCAAAGGTGATAACTAAATGGCTCAGGGAACAAAACATAGAGATTTTGGGTCCATGGCCTGGAAACTCCCCAGATCTTAATCCCATTGAGAACTTGTGGTCAATCATCAAGAGACGGGTGGAACAAAAACCTAAAAATTCTGACAAAATGAAAGCATTGATTGTGCAAGAATGGACTGCTATCAGTCAGGATTTGGTCCAGAAGTTGATTGAGAGCATGCCAGGGAAATTGCAGAGGTCCTGAAGAAGAAGGGTCAACACTGCAAATATTGACTTGCTGCATTAACTCATTCTGTCAATATAAGCTTTTGTTACTCATATGTTTGCAATTATATATTTCTGGCTGTGATAAAAACATCTGTCAAAACACACATAAAAACAGAGGGCAGCAGATCATGCGAAAATATAATATTTGTGTCATTCTCAAAACTTTTCGCCATGACTGTAATCATTATAATTTGTTATAACTAACCTCAGTTAGTTACAATGCCAGCTAACGCATGGCTCTTCAGCTAGTTTACATATAAAACTCAAGCAATGGTAAATTAGGTTAGTATATCTAATAAGACATTTCTAAGTCTATGGAAAAGAAACCCTTTTGTGCTATGTCCTCCGAGATTCTCTATGGATTGACAAAATGGAACTTTAGAGTTGAAGGTCAGGATCCAAATAAACATAATTTGGACATCATTTATCAAAACTATACAGAAGAAAAAACTAGTTCTGTTAAATATACTAACCAATCAGAGCTTAGTTTCACTTTTAAAACTGCTGTGGAAAAATGTAAGCTTTGCATTGTGGACAACAAAGGAGTTTTATGGATCCTGTGTTTTCATAGCAATGTCCGGAAGTTTGAAAGATTTTAGGTTTCACTAAAGTTATCATACTCTTAATACTTTTAACTGTTTTTAACAGTTTATACACATTTGTTTTTTAGAATTAGATGCATAGGAAAATTTGAACTTACATATTCACCAGCCAAACCACTTATTATCTTCCATGTTCCTTCTCCAAGCCAAGGAATCACCACTAGCAGTTTTAATCCAGGTACTCCTTTATCGCCTAAAGAATTTAAAAAATTTCTCCCATTTCAAGAAAATATAAATGTAATAAATAACAGTGAGAAATATGCATAATTATAATATAACTGCAGTTTGTGGTTGAATAAAGCAAAACAAAACTATATTTATCTGGGAGTCAGAAACTAGCTAAATTTGGTCAAATCCTCATTGAATACACAAACAGCGAAACTGGGAAGAGAGAAAGAGCAGAGGTCTTTAACTGGTAACAAAAAGGTTGTAAGGAAAGGGATCCACTCACCTTATATAGTTGCTACAAACAACATGTAACTGGCATGAAATATATATCAGGTTCTGCAAGGACATTGGTCACTAGAAGGACCAAACAATGCATAATGATCAGGAGGGAGATGTCACTCCTGCGCTGCTGATGACAAATCCACAATGGTTTCCAACTGATAAAATTTATTCATAAAACAGGTTTACAGGGTCAAGGTGTTTCGAAGGCGCATATGATCTCTTCATCTCAAAATGCACTGACCCTATAAACCTGTTTTATGAATACATTTTATTTGTTGGAAACGATTGTGGATTCATCAGGAGCGTAGGAGTGACATCTCCCTCCTGATCATTTCTCATTGAATACACACACAGGAGAACCCTGTCAGTCACTCAAAGCAAGATGAGGAAAAGCCAGTGAGACAAGCGAGCCATAAATCACCTGCCCGGTTCCCTTAAGTTGATTGAAATAGCCTGGGCCGCCATCAGGGCATGACAGCCCTGACTGGTGTTTGGGCCCGATCAGCACAGGGGGCCCGCATCGGGCCCCATCTCTTCTGCTGATCGGGCCCCAGCAGAAGAGAAGGGGCCCGATGCGGGCCCCCTCTGCTGTTCGGGCCCCAGCGACAGGCGAAGTAACTGAACCTGCGTCCGAGACGCAGGTTCAGTTACTCTATTGAGTTGCAGGCCCGTGCGGGCCCGCAAGCCAATAGTTAAAGCCGCCAGCCAATCGGCGCCATCGTATGACATCATTGTCATTCGCTGGCAAGTGCGCGCTTGAAACGTCAGAACTCAGGAGATATCAACGCCGCGGGAGCGCTGCGGCCAGGTAAGAAGAACGTTTTTTTAGTTTTAATTTATTTATTTAAAGCGGCAATGTGGACAGGATGGAGTCACGGGGGCTGGATGCAATCACTGGGGGGGCAGGATGGAATCGCTGGGGGGCAGGATGGAGTCGCTGGGGGGGCAGGATGGAATTGCTGGGGGGGGCAGGATGGAGTCACTGGGGGGGCAGGATGGAATCGCTGAGGGGGGCAGGATGGAATCGCTGAGGGGGCAGGATGGAATTGCTGGGGGGCAGGATGGAGTCACTGGGGGGCAGGATGGAATCACTGAGGGGGCAGGATGGAATCGCTGGGGGGGCAGGATGGAGTCACTGGGGGGGCAGGATGGAATCACTGGGGGGCAGAATGGAGTCGCTGGGGGGGCAGGATGGAATCGCTGGGGGGGCAGGATGGAGTCACTGGGGGGGCAGGATGGAATCGCTGAGGGGGGCAGGATGGAATCGCTGAGGGGGCAGGATGGAATTGCTGGGGGGGCAGGATGGAGTCACTGGGGGGCAGGATGTTATCGCTGAGGGAGGCAGGATGGAATTGCTGGGGGGGCAGGATGGAGTAACTGGGGGGCAGGATGGAGTCACTGGGGGGGCAGGATGGAATCGCTGAGGGCAGGATGGAGTCGCTGGGGGGACAGGATGGAATCGCTGGGGGGGTAGGATGCAGTAACTGGGGGGGCAGGATGGAATCGCTGAGGGGAGCAGGATGGAATCGCTGAGGGGGGCAGGATGGAATCGCTGGGGGCAGGATGGAGTCACTGGTGGGGCAGGATGGAATCGCTGAGGGGGCAGGATGGAATTGCTGGGGGGCAGGATGGAGTCACTGGGGCAGGATGGAGTCACTGGGGGGGCAGGATGGAGTCACGGGGGGCAGGATGGAATCACTGGGGCAGCAGGATGGAATCACTGGGGCAGGATGGAGTCACGAGGAGGCAGGATGGAGTTAAGGGGCAGGATGGAGTGATGAGGGGCAGGATGGAGTGACGGGGCAGGATGGAGTCACAGGGGCAGGATAGAGTCACGGCGGGCAGGATGGAGTCACGGGGGGCAGGATGGAGTGACGGGGGGGGCAGGATGGAGTCACGGGGGGCAGGATGGAGTCACTGAGGCAGCAGGATGGAATCACTGGGGCAGGATGGAGTCACGAGGAGGCAGGATGGAGTTACGGGGGCAGGATGGAATGACGAGGGCAGGATTGAGTCACAGGGGCAGGATGGAGTCACGGGGGGCAGGATGGAGTCACTGGGGCTGGATGGAGTCACTGAGGCAGCAGGATGGAATCACTGGGGCAGGATGGAGTCACGAGGAGGCAGGATGGAGTTACGGGGGCAGGATGGAGTGACGAGGGGCAGGATTGAGTCACAGGGGCAGGATGGAGTCACGGGGGGCAGGATGGAGTCACGGGGCAGGATGGAGTCACGGGGCAGGATGGAGTCACTGGGACAGCAGGATGGAATCACTGGGGCAGGATGGAGTCACGAGGAGGCAGGATGGAGTTACGGGGCAGGATGGAGTGATGGGGGCAGGATGGAGTCACTGGGGTAGGATGGAGTCAAGGGGGCAGGATGGAGTCAAGGGGGCAGGATGGAGTCACAGGGGGTGGATGGAGTGACGGGGCAGGATGGAGTGACGGGGAAGGATGGAGTCACGGGGGCAGGATGGAGACACGGGGTCAGGATTGGAGACACGGGGCAGGATTGGAGACACGTGGGCAGGATTGGAGACACGGGGCAGGATTGGAGACATGGTTCAGGATGGAGACAGATGGGGCAGGATGGAGACAGATGGGGCAGGATCATGGGGCAAGATGGAGACAGATGGTGCAGGATCATGGGGCAGTATGGAGATAGATTGGGCAGGATCATGGGACAAATGGCCTGGGGCAGTATGGAGATAGATTGGGCAGGATCATGGGCAAGATGGAGACAGATGGGGCAGGATTGATACGATGGGGCAGGATCATGGGACAGATGGTTTGGGGCAGTATAATGGGACAAGATAAAGACAGATGGTGCAGGCTCATGGGGCAGGATGGATACGATGGGGACAGATGGTCTGGGGCAGGATCATGGGACAGATGGAGCAGGATCATTGGGCAAGATGGAGACAGATGGTGCAGGATCAGGGGGCAGGATGGGGACAGATGGGGCAGGATGGATACGATGGGGACAGATGGGGCAGGATCATGGGACAGATAGTCTGGGGCAGTATCATGGGGCAGGATGGAGGCAGATGGTGCAGGATCATGGGGCTGGATGGATACGATGAGGACAGATGGGACAGGATCATGATACAGGATTGGACATCACATGGTGGCAGGATAGGAGAACATATGGCTGGAGCCAAAAATGAGACACACAGGGGTCAGGATGGGAGATATTATTACAACAATAGGGGCTAATTTAGGGATATTATTACTGCAGTGATGTGTTTATTTTATTTTTTGAGGATACTGTTTTAAATGGGAGGGCGGTCCTGTTACTGTGCAGAGCGACACTGTCGACTTTTTTTTTCTTCTTCTGGTGTAGTTTACAATTTGGGAAAAAAATAAGTAATGTGTTCTGCAAGCGGTTCTCTAGATAACTGTGTTATTTCCTGCAGAGATGAGCCCTGGCTAGAAGAAGTGATGGCGGTCTGTGCTGGATGAAGGTTTAAAGCGAAGATGAAAGACTTCACCTAGAGACGTCACTGGTGAGTCAGTGTGTTACCTATACACTGTATACTATAAACAGCGGTCCTGTGTACAATGTCACCAGTGATCACTGTATTACATTTACATTATACACTATATACAGAGCTCTTGTGTATAATGTCACTGGTAATCACTATTACTTGTACACAGACACTGCATCAGTATTGTAGTGTTCAGTCATTATGTGGTGGTAATATGTTGTCCGTCCATGGTGTGGCCATATTTGCTCTTTGTATGTGCTATGTGGTCACTATGTAGTGGTAATATGTGGTCTGGTCATGGTGTGGTGGTATTTGTTCCTTGTATGTGCTATTATTTGGTCACTATGTGGTGGTAATATGGTGTCGAGTCATGGTGCGGTGGTATCTGTCCACTGTATGTGATATTATTGGTCATTTTAAAAATTTAAAAATAAATAAAAATATACCTAAATTGTATTGGATATTTGAACAAATGTTTAATGGGTTAGAGTAGAGTAGGGCCTGACCAAAAGAGTCTATCTTGTCGTGGTGGCGGATTAAAAAATCTTTTGACTGTGGACAGTTCAAGGGGTGGAGGCGGGGCTGGGGTGGAGCCTGGGGGGAGTCTCAAGGGGGCCCCAAAAAGTTTGCCAGTATGGGGCCCCGAAATTCCTAGTGGCAGCCCTGGAAATAGCTGGAGGCAAAGCAAAATGCAGGTACCTCATCTAAAACAGTCATGGCCGAAAGTGTTGGTATGTTTTGTTATACACATGTTTATTTCCTTTGTGTGTAGAGTTAATAATAATAATAATAATAATAATCTTTATTTATATAGCGCCATCATATTCCGCAGCGCTTTACAGTTTAACAGTTTCAAAACACAAGTCATAAGTAACAACGTTAACAATACAGTAATTAAAGCAAAATAAGACGGCCCTGCTCGTGAGAGCTTACAATCTACAATGAGGTGGGGGAGATACAAAGTACAGGTGTGTGTATACAATGGTGCATTTACAATGATGGTCCAGCCATCTTAAGGGAGTGAGGGATGGATGGAGATAGTGACTGGGCTACACACACACACACTTACACAGAGAGTGACTTTGATTAGTGAATGTGATAGGCCGCTCTGAACAGATGTGTTTTGAGGGAGCGCCTGAAACCATGCAAATTGTGGATAGTCCTAATTTCTTGGGGTAGAGCATTCCAGAGGATTGGCGCAGCGCGGGAGAAGTCTTGGAGTCGGGAGTGGGAGGTACGGATTAGTGCAGAGGTTAGTCGAAAGTCGTTTGCAGAGCGCAGCAGTCGGTTAGGCCGATAGATAGAAATGAGGGAGGAGATGTAGGGGGGTGCTGCAGTGTGGAGAGCTTTGTGGGTGAGAACAAGTACTTTGAATTGGATCCTATAATGAATGGGCAGCCAGTGTAAGGACTGGCGAAGAGCGGACGCGTCCGAGTACTGATTAGCCAGATGGATGACCCTGGCTGCTGCATTAAGGATGGA
The DNA here is from genome assembly GCA_033576555.1 of Oophaga sylvatica. Classification (NCBI taxonomy): domain Eukaryota; kingdom Metazoa; phylum Chordata; class Amphibia; order Anura; family Dendrobatidae; genus Oophaga; species Oophaga sylvatica. Next base: position 266,577,999 of record JARQOD010000001.1, read on the forward strand.
CTGGAGAGGGGATAGTCGAGTAATGGGGAGGCCAAGTAATAGAGCGTTGCAGTAGTCCAGGCGGGAGTGGATCAATGCTACAGTGAGGGTTTTTGTTGTTTCCATGGTGAGAAAAGGGCGGATTCTAGAGATGTTCTTTAGGTGTAGGCGGCAAGAGCGGGCAAGAGATTGTATATGGGAGGTGAAGAGAGATTGGTGTCAAACATAACACCCAGACAGCGAGCCTGCTGCCGGGGTCTTATTTTGGTGCCGCCTACTGAGAGGGAAATGTCAGATTTAGGGAGGTTAGTAGACGGCGGGAGCAGAAGAAGATCAGTTTTGGAGAGGTTAAGTTTCAGACAGAGAGCAGACATGATGTTGGAGACTGCGGACAGACAGTCGGTGGCATTCTGTAGTACCGCGGGGGTAAGGTCGGGGGATGACGTGTATAATTGTGTGTCATCAGCATAAAGATGGTACTGAAAGAGTTGAGTGAAACAGGTCGATCAGATTCAAAAATCACCGACTTTCGCCAAAGTCGCGTTTCGCCGAGTGAAAACCTGACCATAGCGTGAGGTCGCCCGTGATGTCGGCCATGCGGTCGTCGATCCGAGTTCCAAAGTCGGTTTTCCCATAATGCTTGCAGGTGCCTTTTCTCAGCCAATGAGCAAGGATGCACACTGTGGGCAACGAGATTACATGGGCAGCAGCCACCACCATCTTAAAGAAGGGCATTGCAGTGATTGGCTTGCTTTGTGTGGCGTCACAGTGGCTACAAAAGCCCTGACCGCAGACCGCCATTTTACTTCTGCCGATCTTAGCATAGTGAGAAGTTGCTGCTGCTGGTTCACAGTAGGGAGAGAGTTAGGCAGGAAAGAAAAGTGATTCTGTGCTTGTGCTGATAGCAATTGTGCTGTACAGTTAGTGTGCAGTGACAGGGGGGATTTTGTTGTGTGCAGCAGCGCTGGTTATTAGGCTGCCTGCCAGTGACAGGGGATGATTTTCTTTTGTGCAGCAGCAGAGCTGGTTAATAGGCTGCCTGCTAGCTGTATTGCTGTGTGTACACCGCTGTGCAGACTGCTTTTTACACAGCACTAATACTTTTATTCTTTTTTTCTGCACAGTTACCGAGCGTTCATTTTTTCCCACACCGTATAGAGCTGTAAGATCCTCACACAGTACCGTGTACCGGCTGGTATCACGAACAAATACAAGCTGACTATCTGTGTGTGACTGCGGAAATATATACGGAGATTTACAATTTTTTCACTATACTATACACCTGGTATCTGGTGATACAGTACCCTTTTTCAGCGTTTTATATTCTTGTCTAATCCATACTGAGCCTGAGAGCGTCTGTGTGTGACTCCAAAAATATATACGGAGATTTACAATTTTTTCACTATATTATATACACTTGGTATCTGTTGATGCAGTACCCTTTTTCTGCTTTTTATATTGTGGTATAATCCATACTGAGCCTGTGAGCGTCTGTCTGTTACTCTGGAAATATATATGGAGATTTGAAATTACCCAACACTGTATACAGCTGTATGATTGTGATACAGTACCCTTTTTCAGCTTTCTATATTCTTGTCTAATCCATACTGAGCCTGAGAGCGTCTGTGTGTGACTCCTGAAATATATATGGAGATTAACAATATTTTCACTATACTATATACACTAGGTATCTGGTGATACAGTACCCTTTTTCAGCTTTTTATATTCTTGTCTAATCCATAATGTGCCTGAGAGCGTCTGTGTCTGACTCCTGAAATATATATGGAGATTTACAATATTTTCACTATACTATATATACCTGGTATCTGTTGATACAGTACCCTTTTTCAGTTTTTTATATTCTGGTTTAATCCATACTGAGCCTGTGAGCGTCTGTGTTTTATTCCTGAAATATATACAGAGATTTGAAATTACACTGTATACAGCTGTATGCTTGTGATACAGTACCCTTTTTCAGTTTTTTATATTCTTGTCTAATCCATACTGTGCCTGAGAGTGTCTGTGTGTGAATCCTGAAATATATACGGAGATTTAAAAATACCCCTAGACTGTATACAGCTGTACGCTTGTGATACAGTACCCTTTTTCAGCTTTTTATATTCTTGTCTAATCCATACTGAGCCTGTGAGCGTCTGTGTTTTATTCCTGAAATATATACGGAGATTTGAAATTACCCCAACACTGTATACAGCTGTGCGATTGTGATACAGTACCCTTTTTCAGCTTTTTATATTCTTGTCTAATCGATACTGAGCCTGAGAGCGTCTGTGTCTGACACCTGAAATATATACGGAGATTTACAATTTTTTCACTATACTATATATACCTGGTATCTGTTGATACAGTAAACGTTTTCAGCTTTTTATATTCTGGTCTAATCCATACTGAGCCTGTGAGCGTCTGTGTGTTACTCTGGAAATATATACGGAAATTTGAAATTACCCCAACACCAGGGGCGGAACTATCGGGGAAGCAGCTGTCACAGGGCCCGGGCTAGAAGGGGGCCCATCCCTGCTGCAGCTGCTTCACCTACCACCACGGTAGTTCCGCAAGCTGCCGGTGGTGTGAGCAGGGGCGTATCTAGGGGGGGCAGCCGGCAGGGGGGCGCAGTCGGGCCGCCTAATGCGGCGGTCCGCAGTGTCTCCCTGCGGCTGCGTTCTGCCACCCCCGACCTGGGAGTCGGCGGTTCCCTGTGACGGCTGTCAAGCTGACAGCCGGCACAGAGAAGCTGCTGCGTGCCGGCTCCCAGGAATATATTGCACTGGCGTCTAAACAGACGCCAGTGCAATTGAAGCTCTGACTGCCGTGTCAGAGCGACGTCTGCAGCGTGATCAGGTCATGTGATCACGCTGCTGACGTCACTCGTCGTCGGCGCCCAGAAGGGTGAAGATTTGTGGTGAGTGTGCTCCACTATGGAGCTGAAGAAACCACAGAAGATAAATGGGGGACATACTGTGTGAGTGTGTGTGTATGGGGGGGGTTTAGAGTGGGGATGGGGGTTCTTTTATGTGTGGGGGGGTTTGGAGTGGGGATGGGGGATACATTATGTGTGGGGGGGATTTAGAGTGGGGATGGGGGTTCTTTTATGTGTGGGGGGGTTTGGAGTGGGGCTGGGAGGAAACATTATGTGTGGGGGGATTTGGAGTGGTGATGGGGGTTCTTTTATGTGTGGGGGTGTTTGGAGTGGGAATGGGGGGATACATTATGTGTGGGGGGGATTTGGAGTGGGGATGGGGGTTCTTTTATGTGTGGGGGGTTTGGAGTGGGGATGGGGGATACATTATGTGTGGGGGGATTTGGAGTGGGGATGGGGGTTCTTTTATGTGTGGGGGGTTTTGGAGTGGGGATGCGGGATACATTATGTGGTGGGATTTGGAGTGGGGATGGGGGGTTATTTTATGTGTGGGGGATTTGGAGTGGCGATGGGGGTTATTGTATGTGTGGGGGGATTTGGAGTGGAGATGGGGGTTATTTTATGTGTGGGGATTTGGAGTGGCGATGGGGGGTTATTTTATGTGTGGGGGGATTTGGAGTGGCGATGGGGGTTATTGTATGTGTGGGGGGATTTGGAGTGGGGATGGGGGGTTATTTTATGTGTGGGGGGATTTGGAGTGGCGATGGGGGTTATTGTATGTGTGGGGGGATTTGGAGTGGGAATGGGGGGTTATTTTATGTGTGGGGGGATTTGGAGTGGTGATGGGGGGTTATTTTATGTGTGGGGGATTTGGAGTGGCGATGGGGGGTTATTTTATGTGTGGGGGGATTTGGAGAGGGGATGGGGGGATTTAATGTGTGTGGGGGGATTTGGAGTGGGGATGGGGGGTTATTTTATGTGTGGGGGGATTTGGAGTGGCGATGGGGGGTTATTGTATGTGTGGGGGGATTTGGAGTGGGAATGGGTGTTATTTTATGTGTGGGGGGATTTGGAGTGGCGATGGGGGTTATTGTATGTGTGGGGGGATTTGGAGTGGGGATGGGGGTTTATTTTATGTGTGGGGGATTTGGAGTGGCGATGGGGGGTTATTTTATGTGTGGGGGATTTGGAGTGGCGATGGGGGGTTATTTTATGTGTGGGGGGATTTGGAGTGGGGATGGGGGATTTAATGTGCGTGGGGGGATTTGGAGTGGGGATAGGGGATACTTAATGCGTGTGGGGATTTGGAGTGGGGATGGGAGGATTTAATGTGTGTGGGGGGGATTTGGAGTGAGGATGGGGGCATTTAATATGTGTGGGGGGATTTGAGGGTACTGAAGAGTATGTATGAGGAAACAGTATGGGGGATGGGTGCAGACAGTATGGGGAGCGAACGGGTGAATGTATGGGGACACAGTATGGGGAGTGAGGGTGATGGGATGTGTGCAGACACAGTATGGGGAGTGAGGGTGATGGGATGTGTGCAGACACAGTATGGGGAGTCAGGGGTATGTGTGAGCAGACAGTATAGAGAGTGAGGGGGTAAATATATGAGGAGACAGTATGCTGAACAGGGGGATGTGAGAGGAGACAGTGTGAGGAGGGAGGGGAATAGTGTGAGGTGACAATATATTGCAGATATTTTTATTTAGGGGCATTATAATGACTCTTCTGTCTTTAAGGGCATCGTGTGGAGAGTTGGTGCAGAAGAGCGGAGAAGATGGAGATCTGCAGAGACGACTGTGGATGAGAAAACTCATCATGGGATCTGGACAAGATGAAGAAAAGGAGAACGACTCTAGAGACAGCGTCATCTATAAGGTACCTGAATGTAAATATTATTTGTGAAATTGACTAATTCTCATGTCTTTATTTGTTAGGAGCATTAAAGGGGTTCTCCAGGTCTGTGTCACATAGAATGACTGCAGACTCAGCACAAACCTGGACAGCCCCTTTAATGCTCCTAAAATAAATAAAAACATGAGAATTAGTCAATTTCAGAATTCTCACAGTGCACTCTGCACGCTGTTAGGGTTCTCTCGTGCCGGTGATTTACATACAAACGGTCACATGCTGACTAGACATGTGGCCTCACTCAATGAAAATGAACGGAGCGAGGCCGGGCACGTCTAGTCGGAATGTGGCCAGAAGTATATAAATCACATGCTTATGCTGACATGACCATGTACTCTTGCCACCGATAATGGAGAATCCTAAAAGTGTGCAGAGCATTCGTTGTGAGAATTCAGAAGCTGCAATGTCAGGATTCAGCTCTGCCGGTTCCAGCAGTCATCTCATGGACACTTCACTCATATGCGATTTTTATACTTATGGTCCTGTGACAACGAGCTTCTCTTCCTGCTTCTCTCAGTTTTTCACTGAACACTGAGAGCATTAGGGAGAGCAGCTCGTTGGTACATGACTAAGTGTGCAAATCGCATATGTGCTTGGGGGGGGGGCCAGGACACAGCGGGCCACATTAGAGGCCCCAGGAAGCAGCAGGCCCCTAATGGGGCCCTAGGAAACAGCAGGCCCCATTAGGGGCCTAGGTCCAAAGAAAACTGCAGGACCCATTAGGGGCCTTGGGCCCCAGGAAACTGCAGGCCCCATCAGGGGCCTAGGGCCCCAGGAAACTGCAGGCCCCATCCCGGGCCTAGGGCCCCGGGAAACAGCAGGCCCCATCAGGGGCCTAGGGTCCCAGGAAACAGCAGGCCCTAATGGGGCCCCGAAAACAGCAGGCCTCTTTACAGTGCTGCAGATGGCGACCAAAATGGTTGCCAAAACGGCTAAAAATTTGCAAATGGCGACTGGATTATTCAATCCATTCTCCGTTTGCGATTAGTGATTTTTTAAAAAATATATATTTTTTTTAAATGGCGGCCAGAGGCGGGGGGCCCCATTGTGAAGTTTGCTGTGGGGCCCTGCCGTTCCTAGTTACGCCCCTGCCCAACACTGTATACAGCTATACGCTTGTGATACTGTACTGTATGATTTGGTAGCCGAGGAGGACAGGAGCAAAAAACAGCAAAGGCAGCCAAACACCCAGAGAGTTTGGGAACTAATGGATTGCAGATCCCTAAGCTAACCGCACAACTAGAAGCAGCTGTGGGATGTAGCTACGGTGACCTAGACGCCTCGGCACAGCGAGGTCACTGTACAACCTCCAAAACCTCTCCCGTCATGCGGCTGCCGTAAACACCATGGAATTTCCACCGCTATTGAAACCAACTCATCCAGTTCTGGACAACGACCTCATAATCATCCCTTTCAGATCTTCCATGTGGCATCCCTCAAACTTCTTTTCCAAGAGCCTTGCTGCTCCTCGCAGCATTCTGCGTGTGGGGTACTCGCTGCCTGTTATCGTGCGTACATTAGAATTAGTGATGAGAACAGACAACTTGGGATCTGTCAGAGAAGCAGTTTACTTCCAAAGACTGCAGTCAATGAGCAAGCGTGCATCTTCTCCATTACAGATATAAACTGGTCCATGATCCACAGGCACTCCAGGAAACGTATGTTCAGCTTTCTGACAGGCAAGCGCCTTCTGAACAAGATCGCCATCATCTTGGGGCTAGGTCCAAAGAAAACTGCAGGACCATTAGGGCCTTGGGCCCCAGGAAACTGCAGGCCCCATCAGGGGCCTAGGGCCCCAGGAAACTGCAGCCCCATCCGGCCTAGGCCCGGGAAAACGCAGGCCCATCAGGCCTAGGGTCCAGGAACAGCAGGCCCCTAATGGGGCCCGAAAACAGCAGGCTCTTACAGTGCTGCAGATGGCGACCAAAATGGTTGCCAAACGGCTAAAATTTGCAATGGCGACTGGATTATTCAATCCATTCTCCGTTGCGATAGTGATTTTTTAAAAAATATATATTTTTTTTAAAATGGCGGCCGGAGGCGGGGGGCCCCATTGTGAAGTTTGCTGTGGGGCCCTGCCGTTCCTAGTTACGCCCCTGCCCAACACTGTATACAGCTATACGCTTGTGATACTGTACTGTATGATTTGGTAGCCGAGGAGGACAGGAGCAAAAAACAGCAAAGGCAGCCAAACACCCAGAGAGTTTGGGAACTAATGGATTGCAGATCCCTAAGCTAACCGCACAACTAGAAGCAGCTGTGGGATGTAGCTACGGTGACCTAGACGCCTCGGCACAGCCGGAGTGATTAGCTACACCTGAAGATAGAAAACAGGAACGCTAACTGCCCCGGAGTAGAGCCCCAAAGGAATAGGTAGCCCCCAAACATATAATGGTGGTTAGACAAGAAGAAACACAAACGCAGGCAGAAAATAGAGTGAGCAAACGCTGGGGTCAATTACTGCCTAGATAGGACAGGACAGAATACTATCTGCAACCCAGCAAAACCCTAAAAGATTCCAACACTTCTGATTTAAAAAATGCTGAGACCACATGATCTCGCTACCCGCTAAATCAGATCTCTGGTGTGACCAAGCGGCTAACTCGCAGCCATTCAAATAGCAGGGACAGAGCAATGGAACAAATAAACAGTGGCTACTGAAAAACAGAGAGTAGCACAGGCCCCTGGAGGGGAACCCGGCAAACCTCCCACAAAAGTGCAGACAAAAATGCAGAAAATATCTTATCTGAAAGTAGCAGACGAAGACAAGACACCAGCTGACTTCCAAATGAACCAGGAAACAACAATTGATCACCGGCGAGGATCATGGGAAGGCAACTCACTTATATCAGCCCTGTCAGTCTCTCCTGATTGCCAGTCATTGCTCGCAGGTGATGGACTTCTACTATTCAACACTGGTTCAATACCCTCAGCTACCACAAGAGGGAGCCCCAACTCAAAAGTCATTTCCAACAAGCTCACAACAGTACCCCCACTTGAGGAGGCGTCACCGAACCCTCACCTGCACCATCAGGCCGATCAGGATGAGCTCGGTGATAGGCATGAACCAGTCTCTCCGCATGAATGTCAGAAGCAAACACCCAAGAATTGTCCTCATGACCATATCCTTTCCACTTAAGCAAGTACTGGAGTCTCCGTCTAGCCAAGCGAGAATCCAATATCTTCTCCACTTCATACTCCAGATTGCCTTCAACCAAAACAAGCTCAGGAGGCGCAGCCATAGGAATCACTGGCTTGACAAACCTTTTCAATAAAGATTTGTGGAAGATGTTATGAAACTTAAACGTCCCAGGAAGAGCCAAACGAAAAGAAACCGGATTAAGGACTTCCAAGATCCTATAAGGTCCAATGAACCTTGGCTTAAACTTTGGAGACGCAACCTTCATAGGGATATTCTTTGAGGACAACCAAACCAAGTCATCCACTTTAAACCGAGGACCATCAGTCCTATGCCGGTTGGCAAACCGCTAGGCCCTCTCCTAAGAGGGAGACAATTTATCCACTACTTGATCCCAAATCTGCTGCATTCTCTCCACCATAGAGTCAACACCCGGACAGACAGAAGCCTCCACCTGCCCAGAAGAAAACCGAGGATGAAACCCGAAATTGCAGAAAAAAGGAGACATCAAGGTGGCAGAACTAGCCCTATTATTAAGAGCAAATTCAGCCATAGGCAAAAAAGAGACCCAGTCATCCTGATCAGCAGACACAATACATCTCAAATAAGTCTCCAAGACCTGGTTTGTTCTCTCCTTCTGCCCATTGATCTGAGGGTGAAACGCAGAGGAGAAAGACAGCTGAACTCCCAGTTTAGAACAAAATGTCCTCCAAAATCTGGAAACAAATTGGACTCCTCTGTCAGACACAATGTTCTCTGGAATGCCGTGCAACCAAACCACCTGCTTAAAAAACAGGGGCACCAACTCGGAAGAGGATGGCAACTTCGGCAGTGTCACAAGATGGATCATCTTGGAAAACCTATCACAGATCACCCAGATAACGGTCATTCTCTGAGATACAGGGAGGTCGGAAATAAAATCCATAGAGATATGGGTCCATGGCCTCTTGGGCACAGGCAATGGCATTAACAATCCACTAGAGCGAGAGCAAGGTTTGGACCGAGAACAAGTCCCACAGGACTGCACAAAGTTCCTGACGTCACGAGATAAAGTAGGCCACCAAAAGGACCAACTCTCCAAATCTCTAGTACCAAAAATATCGGGATGACCAGCCAACGCAGAGCAATGGCCTTCAGACATAACTTTTTCTCTCCATTGGTCTTGGACATACAATTTCCCGGCAGGGCAACGTTCAGGTTTATCCCCTGAAATTGTTTCAGGGCCAGTCTCAAATCAGGTGAGATAGCGGAAAGAACGACACCCTCCTTCAGAATGGCCATAGGCTCAATCACATCAATAGAATCCGCAAGGAAACTCCTAGAGAGGGCATCCACCTTAACATTCTTTGTACCGGTAGGAAAGAGACCACAAAGTTAAAACGCGTGAAAAACAAGGCCCACCTGGCCTGTATGGGATTCAATCGCTTGGCTGATTCGAGAAAGATCAAGTTTTTGTGGTCAGTGAGGACCACAACTTGATGTTTGGCTCCCTCCAACCAATGTCTCCACTCTTCGAACGTCCACTTTATAGCCAATAATTCCCGATTCCCCACATCATAATTACGTTCAGCTGGGGAAAACTTTTGGGAGAAGAAGGCACAAGGGTTAATCTTAGAGTTTACACGATCCCTTTGGGACAAAACGGCTACTGCACCAATCTCAGAAGCATCTATCTCCACCTGAAATGGTAGAGAAACATCAGGTTGCTGTAGAACAGGAGCAGAAGTGAATCTCTGCTTGAGCTCCTGAAACGCAGAAACTGTCTCAGGAGACCAATTCACTACATCAGAACCCTTTTTGGTCAAATTAGTCAGTGGTTTCACAATACCAGAGAAATTACTTATAAATTTACTGTAGAAATAAGCAAAACCCAAAAATCTCTGAAGAGCCTTCAATGAAGTGGGCTGAACCCAATCACAAATGGCCTGGACCTTGACCGGGTCCATTTCAATAGCAGACGGAGACAAAATGAATCCCAAAAACGAAACCTTCTGTACGCCAAAGAGACATTTTGATCCCTTAACATACAAAGCATTCTCTCTCAAAATCCGGAATACCATCCAAACATGTTCCACATGAGAATCCCAGTCATTGGAATATATCAAAATATCGTCCAAATAAAAGATCAGAAACTTATCCACCAAATCCCAGAAAATATCGTTCATGAAAGACTGAAAGACGGAAGGGGCATTAGTGAGCCCAAAAGGCATCACTAGGTACTCAAAATGCCCCTCAGGGGTATTAAACGCTGTCTTCCATTCATCTCTGTGCTTGATGCGAATAAGATTATACACCCCCCTAAGGTCAAGCTTGGTAAACCAACTGGCACCTTTCACTCTGGAAAATAAATCAGAAATCAGGGGTAACGGATACTGATATTTAACAGTGATCTTATTAAGGAGACGATAGTCAATGCATGGCCTCAATGAACCATCCTTTTTTGGCCACAAAGAAAAAGCCGGCGCCCAAGGGTGAAGAGGATGGTCTATATGACCCTTTTCCAAAGATTCTTTGATATAAGATCGCATAGCATCATGCTCGGGTACCGATAAATTGAAGAGCCGACTCTGGGGAAATTTACAACCGGGCACTAACTCAATCGTGCAATCATAACTCCTATGAGAAGGTAAGGACGCCGACTTACTCTCAGTAAACACATCAGAAAAATCAACCAAATAGTCAGGGACATCTTGAGACTGGGGAGAGGTAGAAAAAACAGGAGTGTCACTACGAACACATTGACAACCCCAACTGACAACAGACACAGACTTCCAATCCAAAACAGGATTATGAGTCTGTAACCAGGGAAAACCCAGTACAATAATGTCATTTAAATTATGTATCACCAAAAATTTGCAATTCTCTTGGTGGTCCGGGTCAACCCGCATTATCACCTGGGTCGAAAACTGGGGTTTATTCTCCGCCAAAGTGGTAGAATCAATACCCAGCAAAGGAATAGATATCCGCAGGTGTACCATGGGAAAACCACAACGTTTGGTAAAATCAAAATCCATCAGGTTTAGAGCTGCTCCTGAATCAACAAATGCTTGAGCCGAAAATGTGGACACGGAGCAAATCAAGGTAACAGTCAAAAGAAATTTAGTCTGAACATTACCCAAAACAACTGAGCGCGCAAAATGTCTTTCCCGCGGAGGGCAGATGGAAATAGTATGAGAAGCGTCTCCACAATAGAAGCACAACTTATTACGCTTTCGAAACTCTCGACGCTGAGCCCCAGAAACCACTCCATCACACTGCATGGGCTCAGGGGCTGGCTGCAAGGCATCACCAACTCTCACATATTTCAACGCTCACGTAAATGTCTGTCAATTTGAATAGCTAATGACATAGAGTCATTGAGACCAGAGGGAACAGGAAATCCCACCATAACGTCCTTTACAGTCTCTGCCAGACCCTTCTGAAAAAGAGCTGCCAGGGCATCGTCATTCCATTTAGTAAGGACTGCTCACTTTCAGAATTTCTGACAATATAGCTCTGCAGCTTCCTGACCCTGATTCAATGCCAACAAGGTTTTCTCAACTTGATCAGTAACATTAGGTTCATCATACAACAACCCCAGAGCCTGAAAAAACACATCAACATTAATCAAAACAGGATCCCAAGGTGTCAGGGAAAAGGCCCCATCCTGAGGGTCGCCGCTCAACAGGGAGATGACAATTTGAACCTGCTGTGCCGCGTTCCCCGAGGACTTAGGCTTCAGGGCAAAAAACAACTTACAGTTATTTTTAAAGTTCAAAAATTTAGACCGATCCCCAAAAAAAAAATCCGGAGTAGGGTTCTTAGGTTCTACAGCAGACGACTGAGTAAGATAGACAGAAATACTCCGAACTTCAGCAGCAAGCTTCTCCACACGATCAGACAAATGCTTGACTTCCATTGCAGAAAAACTCCTCCTACAGCCCCAGAGATAAAGAGGAAAAAATACACACACAAAAAAAATCTGACTTTTTTTAACCCTTAACCCCCAAAAGGGTGGTTTGCACGTTAATGACCGCGCCAATTTTTACAATTCTGACCACTGTCTCTTTATGATGCTATAACTCTGGAACGCTTCAATGGATCTTCACGATTCTGAGAATTTTTTCTCGTGACATATTGTACTTCACGTTAGTGGTAAAATTTATTCGATATAACTTGCAATTATTTTTGAAAAAAATGCAAATATGGCAAAAATTTTGAAAATTGTGCAATTTTCAAACTTTGAATTTTTATTCCCTTAAAACAGAGAAATATGTCACACAAAATAGTTAATAAATAACATTTCCCACATGTCCACTTTACATCCGCACAATTTTGGAACCAACATTTTTTTTTGTTAGGAAATTATAAGGGTTAAAAGTTGACCAGCGATTTCTCATTTTTACAACAAAATTTACAAAGCCATTTTTTTTAGGTACCACCTCACCTTTGAAGTCACTTTGAGGGGTCTATATGGCAGAAAATACCCAAAAGTGACACCATTCTAAAAACTGCACCCCTCAAGGTACTCAAAACCACATTCAATAAGTTTATTAACCCTTCAGGTGCTTCACAGGAGCTGAAGCAACGTGGAAGTAAAAAATTAATATTTAACTTTTTAGTCACAAAAATGATCTTTTACAAACTTTTTTTATTTTCACAAGGGTAAAAGAAGAAAATGGCAGATAAAGTTGTTGTGCAATTTCTCCTGAGTACGTCAATACCCCATATGTGGGGGAAAACCACTGTTTGGGCACACGGCAGAGCTCGTAAGGGAAGGACCGCCGTTTGACTTTTTCAAATCAAAATTGGCTGGAATTGAGATTGGACGCCATGTCGCATTTGGAGAACCCCTGATGCGCCTAAACAGCAGAAAAACCCCACAAGTAACACCATTTTGGAAACTAGACCCCCTATGGAACTTATCTAGATCTGTTGTGAGCACTTTGAATCCCCAAGTGTTTCACAAAAGTTTATAATGCCTGGGTGTGAAAAAAAAAACAATTTTCCACAAAAATTATTTTTTAGTCCCAAATTTTTGATTTTTCCCAAGGAAATTGGACCCCAAAAGTTGTTGTCCAATTTGTCCTGAGTAGCTGATACCAAATATGTGGGGGGGGAAACTGTTTGGGTGCACGGCAGGGCTTGGAAAGGAAGTAATAACGTTTTGGAATGCAGACGTTGATGGGGTCATGTTCCATTTGCAGTGCCCCAGATGTGCCTAAACAGTGGAAACCCATCACAAGTGACCCCATTTTGGAAACTAGACCCCTCAGGAACTTATCTAGATCTGTGGTGAGCACTTTGAACCCCCAAGTGCTTCACACAAGTTTATAACCCGGGCATGAAAATAAAAAATCCTATTTTTTCCCACAAAAATTATCTTTAAGTCACCAATTTTTTATTTTCCCAAGGGTAACGGAAGAAATTGGACCACAAATGTTGTTGTCCAATTTGTCCTGAGTATGCTGATTCCCCATATGTGGGGGAAACCACTGTTTGGGCGCACGGCAGAGCTCGGAATGGAAGGAGCACCATTTGACTTTCTCCAACCAAAATTGGCTGGAATTGAGATTGGACGCCATGTTGCTTTTGGAGAGCCCCTGATTTGCCTAAACAGTGGAAACCCCCAACAAGTGACCCCATTATGGAAACTAGACCCTCTAAGGAACTTATCTAGATCTGTGGTGAGCAATTTGAACCCCCAAGTGCTTCACACAAGTTAATAACGTAGAGCCGTAAAATTAAAAAATCATATTTTTTCCACAAAAATGATCCTTTCACCCCAATTTTTATTTTCCCAAGGGTAACAACACCCCAAAAGATATTGTGTAATTTGTCCTGAGTACGCTGATACCCCATATGGGGGTAAACCACTGTTTGGGTGCATGGCAGAGCTCGGAAGGGAAGGAGAGCCATTTGACTTTTTCAACGCAGAATTGGCTGGATGCCATGTCGTGTTTGGAGAGCTCCTGATCGGCCTAAACAGTGGAAACCCCCACAAATGACACCATTTTGGAAACTAGCCCCCTCAAGGAACTTATCTAGATGTGTGGTGAGAACTTTGAACCCCCAGGTGTTTCACTAAAGTTTATAACGCCCGAGCATGAAAATAAAAAAATCATATTTTTTCCACAAACATAATCTTTTAGTCCCCAACTTTTTATTTTCCCAAGGGTAACAGGAGAAATTGGACCCCAAAAGTTGTTGTCCAATTTGTCCTGAGTACGCTGATACCCTATATGTGGGAGAAAACTACTTTATGGGCACACGTCAGGGATCGGAAGGGAAGTAGTGACGTTTTGGATTGCAGACTTTGATGGAATGGTCTGCGGGAGTCATATCGCGTTTGGAGAGCCCCTGATGTGCCCAAACAGTAGAAACCCCCACAAGTGACCACATTTTGGAAAATAGACCCCCCCCTAGGAACTTATCTAGATGTGTGGTGAGCACTTTGAACCCCGAAGTGCTTCACAGAAGTTTATAACGTACAGCCGTAAAAATAAAAAATCCTTTTTTTTTTACCAAAATGATATTTACGCCCCCAATATTTTATCTTCACAAAGGTAACAGGAGAAATTGGACCCCAAAAGTTGTTTTCCAATTTGTCCTGAGTACACTGATACCCAATATGTGGGAGAAAACTACTGTATAGGCACACGTCGGGGCTCGGAAGGGAAGTAGTGACGTTTTGGATTGCAGACTTTGATGGCATGGTCTGCGGGTATAATGTCGCATTTGGAGAGCCCCTGATGTGCCTAAACAGTGGAAACCTCCCACAAGTGACTCCATTTTGGAAAATAGACCCCACAAGGAACTTATCTAAATGTGTGGTGAGCGCTATGAAGCCCCAAGTGCTTCACAGAAGTTTATAACGTACAGCCGTAAAAACAAAAAATCATTTTTTTTTGCAAAATGATATTTCACCCCCAATTTTTTTCTTTTCCCAAGGATAACAGAAGAAATTGGACCCCAAGAGTTATTGTGCAATTTGTCCTGAGTACGCTGATACCCCATATGTGGGCTAAACTACTGTTTGGGCGCATGGCAAAGCTCAGAAGGGAAGGAGCACCGTTTGACTTTTTCTATGCAGAATTGGCTGGAATTGAGATCAGACACCATGTCACATTTGGAGAGCCCCTGATGTGCCTAAACAGTGAAAACCCCCCAATTCTAACTCCAACCCTAACCCCAACACACCCCTAACCCTAGTCCCAACCCTAACCACAAACCTAACCCTAACACACCCCTAACCCTAATCCCAGCCCTTACCCTAATCCTAACTTTAGCCCCAACTCTAATCCTAGCTTTAGCCGCAACCCTAACCCTAATGGGAAAATGGAAATAAATACATTTTTTTAATTTTATTATTTATCCCTAACTAAGGGGGTGATAAAAGGGGGGTTTGATTTACTATTTATACCGGGTTTTTATGATTGGCAGCTGTCACACCCTAAAAGACGCTTTTTATTGCAAAAAATAGGTTTTGCATCACCACATTTTGAGAGCTATAATTTTTGCATATTTTGGCCCACAGAGTCATGTGAGGTCTTATTTTTTGCGGTAGGAGTTGACATTTTTATTCGTACCATTTTTGAGCACGTGACAGTTTTTGATCGCTTTTTATTTTGATTTTTTGGAGGTTAGAATGAACAAAAATCAGCAATTCATTAATTTCTTTTGGGGGGGCGTTTATACCGTTCCGTGTGTGGTAAAATTGATAAAGCAGTTTTATTCTTCGGATCAGTACGATTACGGCGATACCTCATTTATAACATTTTTTTTATGTTTTGGCGCTTTTATACAATAAAAACAATTTTATATAAAAATAATTATTTTTGCATCGCTTTATTCTGCGACTATAACTTTTTTATTTTTTCAATGATGATGCTGTATGGTGGCTCATTTTTTGCTGGACAAGATAACTCTTTTAGCGGTACCATGTTTATTTATATCGGTCTTTTTGATCGCGTGTTATTCCACTTTTTGTTCGGCGGTATGATGATAAAGCTTTGTTTTTTGCTTTGTTTTTTTTAAGGGGTTCACTAAAGGGGTTAACTAGTGGGACAGTTCTATAGGGCGGGTCGTTACGGACGCAGCGATACCAAATATGTGTACTTATATGGGTTTGTTTTTTTTTTATTTACAGGAAGAAATGAATTTATTGGGGAATATATTTTTTTTCCCTTTATTTTGGAATTTTTTTTTTACACTTGTTATTATTATTTTTTTTACTTTTTTACTTTGTCCCAGGGTGGGATATTACAGTATAGGTTCAGATCGCTGGTCTCACAGTGTGCTGTGCACACTGTGAGACCAGCGATCTCACAGGCAGTGCTGAAGGCTTCCCGGTAGGACCCGGCGGCCATCTTGGATCCGGGGTCCTGCAGGGAAGAGGCCTTCAAAACAGCGCGGTCACATCGCGCTGTTCTGAGGGTCTCAGGGGAGCACGCAGGGAGCCCCCTCCCTGCGCTATGCTACCCCATGCCCCTGGTACACCACGATCATGTTTTATCGCGGTGTGCCAGGGGTTAATGTGCCGGGTGTCAGTTGTGATAATCAGCTGACACCCGGCCGTGATCAGCTGCGCTCCCCCCGGGAGTGCAGCTGATCGCCTTGGACGTACTATCCCGTCCCTGGGAATTAAGTCCCAGGTCACATGGACGGGATAGTACGTCTGATGACAGAAAGGGGTTAAACTATTTTTTCTTTCTGTTGAGTACCATAGAATTTTTGGTAAGGCCGGTGATTCTGTTATGATTTGGTAGCCAAGGAGGACAGGAGCAAAAAACAGCAAAGGCAGCCAAACACCCAGAAAGGTTGGGAACTAATGGGTTGCAGATCCCTAAGATAACCGCACAACTAGAAGCAGCCGTGGGACATACCTACGGTGAACTAGACGTTTCGGCACAGCCGGAGAGATTAGCTACACCTGAAGATAGAAACAGGAAAGCTAACTGCCCCGGAGTAGAGCCCCAAAGGAATAGGTAGCTCCCAAACATATAATGGCGGTTAGACAAGAAGAAACACAAACGCAGGCAGAAAATAGAGTGAGCAAACGCTGGGGCCAAATACTGCCTAGATAGGACAGGACAGGACAAAATACTATCTGCAACCCAGCAAAAGCATAGAAAATTCCAACACTTCTGATTTCAAAAACTGCTGAGACCACACGATCTCGCCACCTGCTAAATCAGATCTCTGGTGTGACCAAGCGGCTAACCCGCAGCCACTCAAATAGCAGGGACAGAGCAATGGAACAAATAAACAAAATACAGATATAGGAATTTTGCTTAATAGGCACTTCCAAATCAAATATATATCCAAAAAAGCAGGGAAGCATAACATGCCATAAAAAGTTAAATTTTATTATAGAAAAACTATATATAAGCAACAATGCAAAAAAAAATTAAAACGGTAGGGACAATAATACAAATAGAAACCGCATTCAAATCAGGATATAGTGGTAGTAGTTAAATATTGCACAAATAACATTGGCAACTGGAGAAAAATCTTTTTTCTTTCAGAGAGAGATATATGAATAAATATCTCTCAAAAGGATTTATAAACAAGTGCTTTAAGCAAATAGATAGGCAGATATGCAGATTATAAGGTGCAAGTGCAAAGAACAAATAAATATGAACATATAATGCCAAATTGACAAATCTCCAATGCCAGCATAAAGTGCTAATACATGTAAAAAATATATACCTGAGAGCAGCTAACACCCCGACGCGCGTTTCACACTATAGCTTCCTCCAAGGGAATGTGTGTGTCAAATACTGAGAAGCTGCATGCTTTTATAGCTTAAATGAGTCATTGGTAGCAGTGGGTTTAGTTACGTCATATCCATTACATATCATAAACATTAAAGCCCACATTAACCTCAGCTGAAATAAATTACCCCCGCCATGGTGACCGTACTTAGTGTCCGCTCACAGGTAAGATCTAATGATCATGATGTTTAAGAAAGAGCAGATCTCCCGAGGACGCGTCGTCGAGGTAACACAGAAGCTCCAGGAAATCAGCAGACCGCCCACCGCCCGACGTCAGAGCAGGGGGGAGTGCCGAGACCAGAGCGTCTGTACCACCCCGACAACACGAAGCTGGTCTCCGCCTCCTCCCCAAAGAGGAGGAGGACGAAGAACAGTGAAGGGAGAACTATAGCGTCGTCAATGGCAGGGTGAAAAGCCTCAAAGATCCAGCACCTCATCCACTACCCGACATGTCAGGGCAAAGAGAGGATACAAGGCTACTATCCCGCCATGACGGCGCTAGGAGCATGTCATATTATAGGGTCAGCATCAGCATGAGAAATATGGGAGGAAAGGAGAAAAAGATTTTTTGTAAAAATGTGAGGAGCGATAAAGGTGTATATATATATATATAAATGTGCACTGATTATAAGAAAAAAGTGGATATATAAAAGGTGTAAAATGATACAAAAAGCGATGTATTAATGAGAATATATCTAATATATCCTTATATACAAAATATAGAATGTATAATAATAATTAATAATATATAAAGAAGATGCAATAATATGTGCAAAAACAAATTAATAATACATATCAAATATATAAAATATATCAAATATATAATAAAGTATACATAATAAAGAATAAATTATTGCTGATCAATCAGTGCAAAAAATATAATGAAAAAATAAAAATAAAAAAGTAAAAATAAAAATAAATAAATAAATAAAAAATCTTCATTGTTGGCGATCTTGATCATCTCTCAATATCATTCTGGACCATATGGATCTTCAAATCGATATATCTTCTCCTTTTCAAAGAACGGGGTTACATGGCACATCATCATAACCAAACAGCATAAACGACTCAGAAATTCATGAAATAGATATGTATGGCAATGGGTAACTATAATAGAAAAAATAAAGAGTTAAAATCAAATTAAAAAGACTTTAAAAGCAAACAAGTTATAATTTTATAGGAAAGGGGCATAACTGAGCATCTCGTTTAAACCAGCAGGATGGACCGATCCAACTTTGGAGATCCATTTAGCTTCCAATTGGCCAAGTTCTTCCTCCAATTGCCTCCCCTGATGTCAATATGGACCTTATCAATGCCTCTGACCTTCAGTAAACTGGCATTACAATTATGAAAGCTCTTGAAATGCCTAGGAATAGGTTTCAAATTAGTCAGATCACTGATGTCAGTGGCATTGAGAATGTCACGGAAATGCTCCCTGGTGCGAATTTTAAGAGCCCTGGATGTAAGACCTATATATATTTTGGGGCAAGGGCATACAGCATAATACAACAGCAGGGGACTGCAATGGGGGCGTCTTTTGCGTCCTCATATGCTAATTTATTTTTAGGCATGTGGGAGAGGGATCTGTTTTTTCTAAACCAGTGGCATTCATTGAGCGGGTCCTGTTCTGGGCCCGCTATATAGATGATGTACTTGTCCTCTGGCAGCGCTCAGAACAGGACCTTCTTCAGTTTGTAGATATTCTAAATGAGAATACTCTAAACATCAAGCTAACCTGCAAATACAGCCAAAACCAAATTGATTTTTTGGATGTGATGATTGCTAAAGATAACAGCCATTTTCTGAAGACTGATGTTTTCCGCAAAAAGACTGCAGTCAATGCCCTGCTCCATGCCAAGTCCTCTCACCCACAACCGCTTATAAATGGTATACCAACTTGGCCCAATTGGAAGCTAAATGGATCTCCAAAGTTGGATCGGTCCATCCTGCTGGTTTAAACGAGATGCTCAGTTATGCCCCTTTCCTATAAAATGATAAGTTGTTTGCTTTTAAAGTCTTTTTAATTTGATTTTAACTCTTTATTTTTTCTATTATAGTTACCCATTGCCATATATATCTATTTCATGTATTTCTGAGTCGTTTATGCTGTATGGTTATGATGATGTGCCATGTAACCCCGTTCTTTGAAAAGGAGAAGATATATCGATTTGAAGATCCATATGGTCCAGAATGATATTGAGAGATGATCAAGTTCACCAACAATGAAGATTTTTAATTTATTTATTTATTTTTATTTTTACTTTTTTATTTTTATTTTTTTATTATATTTTTTGCACTGATTGATCAGCAATAATTGATTCTTTATTATGTATACTTTATTATATATTTGATATATTTTATATATTTGATATATATTATTAATTTGTTTTTGCACATATTATTGCATCTTCTTTATATATTATTAATTATTATTATACATTCTATATTTTGTATATAAGGATATATTAGATATCTTCTCATTAATACATCGCTTTTTGTATCATTTTACACCTTTTATATATCCACTTTTTTCTTATATTCAGTGCACATTTATATATATATATATACACCTTTATCGCTCCTCACATTTTTACAAAAAATCTTTTTCTCCTTTCCTCCCATATTTCTCATGCTGATGCTGACCCTATAATATGACACGCTCCTAGCGCCGTCATGGCGGGATAGTAGCCTTGGATCCTCTCTTTGCCCTGACATGTCGGGTAGTGGATGAGGTGCTGGATCTTTGAGGCTTTTCACCCTGCCATTGACGACACTATAGTTCTCCCTTCACTGTTCTTCGTCCTCCTCCTCTTTGGGGAGGAAGCAGGAGACCAGCTTCGTGTTGTCGGGGTGGTACAGACGTTCTGGTCTCGGCACTCCCCCTGCTCTGACGTCGGGCGGTGGGCGGTCTGCTGATTTCCTGGAGCTTCTGTGTTACCTCGACGATGCGTCCTCGGGAGATCCGCTCTTTCTTAAACATCATGATCATTAGATCTTACCTGTGAGCGGACGCTAAGTACGGTCACCATGGCGGCGGTAATTTATTTCAGCTGAGGTTAATGTGGGCTTTAATGTTTGGTAGATATGACGTAACTAAACCCACTGCTACCAATGACTCATTTAAGCTATAAAAGCATGCAGCTTCTCAGTATTTGACAACACATCCCTTGGAGGAAGCTATAGTGCGAAACGCGCGTCGGGGTGTTAGCCGCTCTCAGGTATATATTTTTTACATGTAGTAGCACTTTATGCTGGCATTGGAGATTTGTCAATTTGGCATTATATGTTCATATTTATTTGTTCTTTGCACTTGCACCTTATAATCTGCATATCTGCCTATCTATTTGCTTAAAGCACTTGTTTATAAATCCTTTTGAGAGATATTTATTCATATATCTCTCTCTGAAAGAAAAAAGATTTCTCTCCAGTTGCCAATGTTATTTGTGCAATATTTAACTACTACCACTATATCCTGATTTGAATGCGGTTTCTATTTGTATTATTGTCCCTACCGTTTTAATTTTTTTTTTTTTTGCATTGTTGCTTATATATAGTTTTTCTATAATAAAATTTAACTTTTTATGGCATGTTATGCTTCCCTGCTTTTTTGGATTTATATTGGAACAAATAAACAGTGGCTACTGAAAAACAGAGAGTAGCACAGGTCCCTGGAGGGGAACCCGGCTAACCTCCCACAAAAGTGCAGACAAAAATGGAAATTGCAAACACTATAGAAACAAGCAGAAAATATCTTATCTGAAAGTAGCAGATGAAGGCAAGACACCATCTGACCTCCAAATGAACCAGGAAACAACAATTGATCACCGGCGAGGATCATGGGAAGGCAGCTCACTTATATCAGCCTTGTCAGTCTCTCCTGATTGCCAGTCATCGCTCGCAGGTGATGGACTTCTACTATTCAACACTGGTTCAATACCCTCAGCAACCACAAGAGGGAGCCCAACTCAGAAATCATTTCCAACATGCTCACAACACAGTACCCTTTATCAGCTTTTTATATTCTTGTCTAATCCATACTGAGCCTGAGAGTGTCTGTGTGTGACTCCTGAAATATATATGAAGATTTACGATTATCCCTAGACTGTAAACAGCTGTACGCTTCTGATACAGCACCATATATCTGCTGGTATTTTGGGTACATTTTCCCAAAAATGAGGAAGTATGATGGAAGAGGCCGTGGAAGTGGGCATGAGGGGCCAGCTGGTACTGATGGTGGTGGTGTGCATCTGCTGGAAGTGCCAAAAGCACAATAGCACCTAAGGCACAATGTGTTGAGCCAGCGTCATCGTCTGGCCCCAGAAGGCCTGGAAGGCTCCCTTTTCAGGGAGTTGGTAAACTGCTTTTAAAGCCGGAGCATCAGGAACAGGTTTTGTCTTACATTGCCGAAACAGCCTCCAGCTCTATCGCCTCCTCTTCTGAAGTTTCAAAAAATGCAAGCACTGAGTCTTCAGTGCAGGCTCCTGGTCAGGCATAACACCTCTCCTTGTGTCCTTCACCCCCACCAAAAGTGAAGAATGCGCAGGCCACACTTAAGATTACTCCATGGAGCTCTTTTTACATACCATGCCTGGGTTATCAAGTCAAATCCTGACTTCCCCAGTCCAACATGAATCTGGCATGGAGTGCACTGATGCACAGTCACTGCTAGATGATTTTGCTGGTACATTCACCTAGAGCACTATATTGCCCTCGCTGTCCACTGAGCCAGAATCTGACCCTGATGAAACTCAGGTGCCCTTTCCACATACTATACCACCTTCCACGGTGACACAGAAGAAGGTGCAGATGAAATTGAAGAGGAGGTGATGGATGACCCAGTTGTTGACCTAGATTGGCATCCATTGGGGGAAGAGGGTGCCGCTAGCAATAGCTCAGAAGAGGAGAAGGATCCGCAGCAGGCATCGACATCGCAGCAGCAGTTATCTGGCAGGCCTGTAGCAGTCCAAAAATGTGTTAAAAAAACAAAAAGAGTTGCAGGACAGCTTGGCCAGACAGTCAAATTAGCACAGAGTGCAAGTCCTGAAAATTTATACCATAGTAGGAAGAGTGCAGTGTTGCACTTTTTTGACCAAAATCCTATTGATGAGGCAAAGGTTATCTGTAAGAAGTGTGGAAGGACCTTAAGCCGAGGGAAAAATCTCAGAAATTTGAATTCCAGTTGCATGCTTAGACATTTAGTCAATATGCACTTGCAAGCGTGGACGGACTACAAAACCTCAGGTAGCACATGTGCACCTGCTCCAACTGAAGGTAGCCAGCAACGCTCCATCGCTTCCCCCACTGTAAGCCCACAGGTTAGCACACCACCAGCAAGAAATGTTGAGGTGTCGCCGCAAGGCCAAAGCAGTCAGGGAATCACAATGTTTTTGCAACGAAAGACTGAATCTAGGCCATCACCACCACCACCACCATCACCATCACCAACCCCCTCTCAGTCCGTCATTTCCACTGCTAGTCCCCCCATATGCAGCTCTCAAGTCCAGCTCACCCTAGCAGACACTCTGAGTAGGACAAGAAAGTACTCATCCTCTCATCCGCGTACACTGGCTTTGAATGCCTACATTGCCAAACTGATCTCATTAGAGATGATGCCCTTCCGTTTGGTTGAAAGCGCAGCGTTCCGAGAGCTCATGGCCTACGCTGTCCCATGCTATGACCTACCCAGTTGGCACTTCTTTTATAGTAAAGACATCCCTGCCCTTCATCTGTATGTGAATGACCGCATTGTCCATGCACTCAAACAATCAGTAAGTGGAAAGGTGCACCTCATAACAGATGCATGGGCCAGTAGGCATGGCCAGGGCCGTTATGTGTCCATCACTGCGCACTGGGTTAATGTGGTGGATGCAGGGTCCACAGGGGACAGCGGCGGTGGGACAGTGCTGCCTAGCCCATGGTATAGGCAACAGTTGGCTGTAGGCGTTCGACCCTCCTCCTCCTCCTCCAGAAGCAAGAGCACAGTCGCACGAGAACTCCATCTGCAGCTGACAGCGTTGCACACGAGGTGTCACACTATTGATCAGCTAGTGGTAAGCGTCAGCAGGCTGTTTTAAAGATGATGTCTTTGAGCGACAACAGACAAACCGCGGAGGTACTGGCCGACTACTTGCAGCGAGAAACAGAGTCATGGCTGGGCAGTCTACATCTTGAGCCAGGCAAGGTAGTCAGTGATAACGGCGGTAATTTTGTGGCGTCCATAGCCCTGGCAATACTCAGACACATTCCTTGCCTGGCTCACACCTTGAACCTGGTGCAGTGCTTCAAAAATAATTATCGGGAGTTACCAGCCCTGCTCCATATGGTGCGAAGACTGTGTTCGCAGATTCATCGATCACCCGTAGACTCCAGTCGTATGCAGAGGCTGCAGCGATCGCTCCACCTCCCCAAGCACTGCCTAATCAAAGACGTTGCAACAAGGTGGAACTCCACCATGCACATGGTTGAGAGGCTGTGCGAACAGAGGCAGGCTGTAATTCATTTGTGGAAGGATACACGGGCAGGCAGTTTGAGGGCAGACATGGAGTTGTCAGGTGTGCAGTGGTCAAAGCTGAAAGACCTCTGTAAAGTCCTTCAGTGTTTTGAGGAATGCACACGGCTGGTAAGCGCAGACGACGCCATCATAAGCATGAGTATCCCACCTATGCATCTGCTCATGCAAACTTTGACGCACATTAAGGATCAGGCATCTGCAGCGGAGGAGGAAGAGGAGGAGGAGGAGGGAAGCCTTGATGACAGACAGGCATTTTCTGCTCATGGAACTGTCCTGGACGAGGTGGAGGAAGAAGAGGAAGAGTAGGAGGAGGATGAGGGGGATGATTATTTTGGGGAGGAGAATGCTTCTCAGGGGCAAAAGAAAATGTTGGCTTGACAAGGTCAGGTACAGGGTTTGTGCGTGACTGGAGGGATGTGCATTTGGCAGAAAGTGCTCCTCCACCCACCACTGTCAGTGCACATTGACACCTGGAACATTGGCCCACATGTGTGATTATGTGTTGCGGATCCTAAAAAGCGACCCTCGCATTGCCAAAATTATGAAGGATGATGACCACTGGTTGGCCAGCATCCTCGATCCACGCTATAAAGGCAAATTACAGAACATCAGGCCACAAGAGAACCTAGAGCTAATATTGGTGAACAAACAAACAACTCTGGTAAACCGTTTGTTAGAGGCATTCAAAGCACACAGCAGCGGTGCAGGTTCTACCACGAGCCGTACTGGGCCAAACGGAAGAGGTATTCGTTGTGCACACAGCCGAAGTGGCGTTGGAGACAGGGGTTTCATGACCATGTTGTGGACTGATTTCTCGAGTAATGCTCACACGACTGGTAATACTGAATCGATTGCAACAGACAGGAGACAGCAGTTGTCAACTATGGTTCAAAATTACCTCTCCTCCCCTATCGATGTTCTCCCTCACAGTTCATTCCCCTTTGACTACTGGGCCTGTAAACTGGACAACTGGCCTGAATTAGCCCAATATGCTTTACAGGAGCTCGCTTGCCCTGCTGGTAGTGTGCTATCAGAAAAAAGTCTTCAGTGCAGCTGGATCAATCCTGAAAGAAAGAAGGACCCGGCTGTTGACCCAAAATGTTGGTGATCTCACCTTCATAAAAATTAACCATGCCTGGGTTTCAAAGGATTTTGTACCACCTTCCCTGATGACACAAAGCTTGCCAGAAAAATGGCTCGCTTTGTCCTCCTCTTCCTCCGACTTCTCCAATTCCCCCATTTGCAGCTGCTGAACGTTCAGCCTACACCTCAACATATGCCAGTTTTTCCACCTCCCTAACTGGGCTGTCCCCCCGCAGGGCCGGAGTCAGCACCTGGCGCTCCTGGGCAAGTGCCTGTTCCCTGAACAGGTGGGGGGGCCCACTCGTGGGTGACGGCACTGGCACAGGGCCGCTCATAGTACGCAAGAGTGTCTCTGTTGGTGGGGGGGCCAGACACACCGGCGTACTATGAGGGGCCCTGTGCCAGTGCCGTCGCCCACGAGTGGGCCTCCCCTGCTTGCTCAGGACCCCAGCAATACTTACCTCTCCCTGCTCCACCGCTGTGACGTCTTCCGCATTTCCTGACAGTGACATTTAGGTCAGAAAGCGTGATGACGTCACGTCTGTGCGCCCTCTGCCTGAACAGTCCAAGTGTAGAGAGCTGGAAGATGGCAACGCTGAGGAGTCCAGAGTAGAGCAGTGACCAGGGAGGAGAGGTATTTCATTTTTTTTAATGTTTCGAGCAATATATGTGCAGCATTATACACTGGAGAATTATATATGTGGCCCATCATACACTTGAGCACCATAGATAGGGCCCATTATACACTGGAGCATTATAAATGGGGCCCATTATATATGGAGCATTATATAGGCCCATCATACACTGGAGCATCATCCATGGGGCCCATCATATACTGGAACATCATATGGGGTTCATTATTTATGGGGCATCATATAGGGTATGGAGCATCATATGGAGCACATATAAGGCCTATTCTGTATGGAGCATTATATGGAGCCCATTCTGTATGGAGCATTATATGGGGCCCATCATATACTGTATGGAGCTTTATATGCGACTCATTATACTGTATGAAGCAATATGTGGGGCTCATTATACTCTATGGGGACTGTCCTATACTGTATGGCACATTATATGGGGACCATCATATACTGGAGCAGTATGTGGAGCTCATCATATACTGAATGGAACATTATATGGGACCAATTATGTATTGAGAAATATATGGGGCTCATTATTCTGTATGGCACACTATGTGGTGGCCATAATACTGTATGGAGGAATATAGTGTCCGGTTTTTGAGCTATTGTAGATTTTAAAATAGATATCAGTCATGTAATGTAAGAAGTGAAGTATTTGTCATTATACTATACCTATATTTCTGTGCCATATCGGAGCATCATGAATTGTGGTATGTGTTAAAGGGGCCCACTGACACTCTTTGGCCTGGGGCCCACGAAAACCTGGAGCCAGCCCTACCCCCCCACAACTTTAGCCAAATAACCCCCCAGTTTTCAATGCGTAACTATTATTATAAAGTAAATTAATGTTGACAAGCTTAAGTAATAAGAATTGATGTCGTTGGCATTGAAATGGGCACTGTAGTTGTGTTTACTGTCCTCCAACCCCTGCCGACTTTGCTTCCCCATTGACTTGCATTGGGTTTCGTGTTTCAGTCGGACCACCGACTTTTCCCGATAGTCGGCCGATTTCGTTCGACTCGACTTTTGAGAAAGTCGGGTTTCTTGAAACCCGACTCGACCCTGAAAAAGGCAAAGTCGCTTATCTCTATTTGTGTGTATTGAAACCATACAAAAAAAGAGGAAAAAGGAAAATTGGACATAAATTCACACACAAGCCCAAAAATGGGCTGGACAAAATTGTTGCTATCATCAACTTAATATTTTGCTGCACACCCTTTGGAGTAAATAACTGCAATCAATTGCTTACTATAACCATCAACAAGCTTCTTACACCTCTCAAATGGAATTTTGGGCCACTCTTATTTTGCAAACTCCTCCAGGTCTCTCATATTTGAAGGGTGTCTTCTCCCAACAGAAATTTTAAGATCTCTCCACAGGTGTTCAATGGGATTTAGATCCGCACTCATTGCTGGCCACCTCAGAACTCTCCAATGCTTTGTTTCTATCCATTTCTGGGTGCTTCTTAAAGTTTGTTTGGGGTAATTTTCCTGCTGGAAGATCCTTGACCTTGGTTGCAAACCCAGCTTTCTGACACTGGGCACTACATTGCGACCCAAAATCCATTTGTAATTTTTAGATTTCATGATGTCTTGCAGACTGTCAAAGCACCCAGTGCCAGAGGCAGCAAAACCACCCCAAAACATCTTTGAAGCTCCACTATATCTGACTGTAAGTACGTTTTTTTTTTTCTTTGTAGGCCTTATAGCGTCTTTGGTAAACAGTAGTGTGATTTTTTTTTTACCAAAAAAAAATAAAACATTCTCTATCTTGGTCTCATCTATTCACAAGATGCTTTCCCAGAAGGATTTTGCCTACATACATTTTGGCAAACTGCAGCCTATCTTTTTTACAGTATGTATCTCTGGCATCGGTGGGGTCCTCCAGGGTCGATGGATAGTTTGCGCTGACACTGATGCATCTTGAGCCTGCAGGACAGATTCAATTTCTTTGGAAATTGATTAAGGCTGCTTATCCACTATCTGGACTATCCTGCAACTTTTGATTAGTTTTTCTTTGCTGTCTACATTGAGGGGGATTAGCTACAGTGTCATGAGTTGTAAACTTCTTGGTTATGTTGCGCACCATGGACAAAAGAACATCAAGACCTCTCGAGATGGACTTGCAACCTTGAAATTGTTGATATTTTTCTATAATTTTGGTTCTCAAGTCCTCAGATAGTTCTCTCCTTTTTCTGTTCTCCATGCTTAGTGTGGCATACACAAACACCTGTTACTTGCCACAGGTGAGTTTTAACGAGCAAAACATGCTTGAAACAAAGTTGTTTAACCACAATTTTGGAAAGGTGGCAACAATTTTGGCGTTGTGTGAACTTATGTCCAATTCGCCTTTCTTTCCGTTACTTTTGTGTTCCAATGCATTCAGAGGAAATAATAAGCGTGTAAAACAAAACAAGTGTAATTTCAATAATTTTCTGGGAAAAATACTTCATTTTCTCGAACAAGTTCAAGGGTGCCAACACTTTCGGCAATGACTGTATAGAGTGGTGCTTGTAAATTTGTGAACCCTTCAGAATTTTTCATATTTCCACCAACATTTGACCTAAAACTATATCAGATTTCCACACAAGTCCTAAAAGTAAATAAAGATAGACATTTGAATTGGCTATGATTTGCAAAAGTATGTACCAATAGGACAGTACATAATGTCAAGTTCCACTTCTGGCAGCTCCTTTTGCAATTGCTGACCAATGATGTCCCAGATGTGCTGAATGGTCCAGAGACGTTGCAGGCCATGGTAGCACATTTAGGACCCACAGGCTGCTCACAGCGGCATGAGCATCAAAGTTGAAAAAGGGCCACTTTGGAGAAATGGTCATATCACTGGTTCATTGATTGATACATTTTTTGCTGCAAGTGAAATAGGACATCTGGCTCAGAAATGGCAGTGACTAGTGGGATCCATCTATATCCAGCTACTGTTTGGAGAAATCTGGCCAAAAGACTTCTTCATGGAAGAATAGTGGCCACAAACTATACAGTGGGGGAAATAAGTATTTGATCCCTTGCTGATTTTGTAAGTTTTCCCTCTGACAAATACATGAACAGTCTATAATTTTAAGGGTAGATTAATTTTAACATTGAGAAACAGAATATCGAAAATAAAATCCAGAAAATCACATTGTATAAATTATATAAATTTATTATCATTTTGCAGTGAGAAATAAGTATTTGATCCCCCAACCAAACATTAAGAGTTCTGGCTCCTACAGACCAGATAGACTCTCCTAAGCAACTCGTTACCTGCATTAACCCCTTAGTGACAGAGCCATTTTGCAGCTTAATGACCGGGCCAATTTTTACAATTCTGACCACTGTCAATTTATGAGGTTATAACTCTGGAACTCTTTAACGAATCCAGCTGATTCTGAGATCGTTTTTTCGTGACATATTGTACTTCACGTTAGTGGTAAAATTTCTTTGATATGACTTGTGTTTATTTATGAAAAAAATGGAAATATGGCGAAAATTTTGAAAATTTAACAATTTTCAAACTTTAAATTTTTATGCCCTTAAATCAGAGAGATATGTCACACAAATTTCTTAATAAATAACATTTCCCACATGTCTACTTTACATCAGCATAATTTTGGGAACAAAATTTTTTTTTGTTACGAAGTTAACAGGGTTAAAAATTGACCAGTGATTTCTCATTTTTACAACACCATTTTTTTTTAGGGACCACAACACATTTGAAGTCACTTTGAGGGGTCTATACGATAGAAAATACCAAAAAGTGACACCATTCTAAAAACTGCACCCCTCAAGGTACTCAAAACTACATTCAAGAAGTTTATTAACCCTTTACGTGCTTCACATGAACTGAAGCAATGTGGAAGAAAAAAATTAACATTTAACTTTTTTTGCAAAAACTTTATTTCGGAACCAATTTTTTTTATTTTCACAACTGTTAAAAGAAAAAATGAACCACAAAATTTGTTGTGCAATTTCTCCTGAATAAGCCGATACCCCATATGTGGGGGTAAACCACTTTTTGGGCGCATGGCAGAGGTCGCAAGGGAAGGAGCGCCATTTGACTTTTTCAACGCAGAATTGGCTGGACGCCATGTCGCGTTTGTAGAGGCCCTGATGTGTCTAAACAGTGGAAACCCATCACAAGTGACCCCATTTTGGAAACTAGACCCCCTAAGGAACTTATCTAAATGTGTGGTGAGTAGTGTTGAGCGATACTGCTCGATATCTAAAAATATCGTATAGAAATGGTATCGCCGATATCACTAAATATCGTCGATATCCGATTCCGATACCGGAAGTCCCATGTAAGTCTATGGGAACAAAATATTGCAACTAAAAAAAACCTTTATTTCCTTGTAAACACTAAATATACACACATAGAATATATATATATATATATATAATACATGTCATTGTGACATATATATATACATATATGTATAGTTTATACACTTCTACATAGTAAAATATCCTCTGATTCAATTGCCGGGTAAAGCCGGCTTCTGTGAAAAGACAGAAGCACCCGACATGAAATGACACTTGGTGTACATAGGGTTAACCATGTCTTTTCATGTCGTTTGCAATCTGATTTGCACAAACAATTACATCAGTCTATGTGTGCAAAATTTCACACCTGTAGGGGTTAATTAAAGGTGTAAATTCGTTGTAAAAAAAACGCTTGCTACGAATTTACACCTTTAATTAACCCCTACAGGTTGTGAAATTTTGCACACTTACACTCATGTAATTGTTTGTGCAAATCAGATATCAAACTACATGAAAAGACATGGTTAACTCTATGTAAACCAAGTGTCATTTCATGTCGGGTTCTGCATTTTCACAAAAGCCGGCAATTGAATTAGCGGCTATTATACTATGTAGAAGTGTATGAACTATAAATATAAATATATATATATATATATGTGTCACAAATTTAATGACATGTATATATATATATATGAGGTGTAAAATTGCTGAAAAAAAAGGCGTGGGCTCCCGCCCTATTTTCGCAACCAGACAGACAAAGCCAGTGAGTGGGGGCAGATAATAATAGCCCAGAGAGGGACCATTATTTTTGGCCCCCCCCGGCTACTAACATCTGCCCCCAGACACCCCAGAAAGGGCAAATCTCTAATTAGATTTGCCCTTTCTGGCACTTTGCCCGTCTATTCCCATTGCCCTGTAGCGGTGGCGAATGGGTTAATAAGGGGTTAAAATGACCTTGCAATTGAAAGGTCACTTTAAGCCAGGTTAATAATTGAGAGCTGTCAATTAGACAACTATCAATTATTAATCCTATTGTATGAAAGAAAAATCAAACACACACACTTTAATAAAAAAGAAGTTTAATGAAATAATCACACAGTTTTTGACCATATTTTATTTTCCTGCTAAAACCATTTCCTGTAATAAAAATAAAATAATAAAGCAAAATTATTCTTACCAATCCGATGTACAGTCAGGTCCCACGGTGTAATCCTTCAGAAAGGGTTAATGTTTACTGCAGGGACCGCAGCTAATGCTGCAGCCTCACAGTAAACCCCCAAATGAATGAGTTCCTCTCCTGGCTGACAGGAGAGGAAGTGGAAAGCTTAATTGATTGCTTTCCACTTTCACTTCAGGTCAGCCAGGGACACAATCAGTCACGTCAGAGGGAACTGGTTAACAAAAATAGGGGATCCCCTCAAAAAAATTGGCGTGGGGTCCCCCCTATTTTTGTTAACCAGCCAGATGAAGCAGACCGCTGAGGCCTGGATTTTCAGGCTGTTAAGGAGCCAAGATCCATGGACCTTGCCAGCCTGATAATACCAGGCCACAGCAGTCTGCATATCTTGGCTGATTAACAAAAATAGGGGATCCCCTTGAAAAAAATTGGCGTGGGGTCCCCCCTATTTTTGTTAACCAGCCAGATGAAGCAGACCGCTGAGGCCTGGTTTTTCAGGCTGGTAAGGATCCAATATCCATGGACCTTGCAAGCCTGATAATACCAGGCCACAGCAGTCTGCTTATCTTGGCTGGTTAACAAAAATAGGGGATCCCCTCGAAAAAAAAACGGCGTAGGGGTCCCCCTATTTTTGTTAACCAGCCAAGTAAAATGCAGACTGCTGCGGCCTGGTATTAAAAGACTGTCAAGGCCCATGGATTTTGGCCCTCAACAGCCTGATAATACCAGGCTACAGCAGCCCCACATTTGGCGCATCAAAAGATGTGCCAATTGTGGCACTTTACCCGGCTCTTCCCACTTGCCCTGTAGCGGTGGCAAGCGGGGTAATAAGGGGTTAATGTCACCGTTGATTGCACGGTGACAATAAGCCCGGTTAATAATGGAGAGGTGTCAATAAGACACCGATCCATTATTAATCCCAAAGTTATTAAATGCATAAAAAATAGACAAAGCAAGAAAAAAGTATTTTAATGAAATAAAAGAGGCAACACAGTTTTCATTTCTTTTATTGTACTCTCATTCCTGCGACGCCATCGATCTCCTGTAAAAAAAGAAAAAAAAAAAACCAACAGTATACCACCTGTCCGACGCAGTCCATAGTAACGACTGTCCCACGACGATCCAGCTCTGCTACATCGCAATGACAGGCAGAGCCTGTCATCGCGACGCAGCACAGCTGATTACCTGCTTCCCCGGCGGTGACGTCATCGGACTGACTGCTTTACGGCCGGGATTACCCAGCAGTCACTGCAGTTATCGCGAGAAACTGCATGTGACCGTCGGGGAGAAGAGGATGGCGGCCATGAAGCAGTCCAGGCCGTGACTGCCGGAGATCTTCTGCCAGGTAAGTGCCGCTGACTCCTGACAGACCCGACTGACGGACACTGACAGTGACAGACCCGACCGACGGACACAGACAGTGACAGTGACAAATCCGATTCCGGTATTCGATATGACGAAAATATCGGTATTCAGAATCGAAAGGCCGATACAGCTAATATCGGCCGATACCCGATATTTGCAGTATCGTATCGCTCAACACTAGTGGTGAGCACTTTGAACCTCCAAGTGCTTCACAGAAGTTTATAACATAGAACCGTGAAAATAAAAAATCATATTTTTCCAGAAAAATGATCTCTTCACCCCAATTTTTATTTTTCCAAGGGTAACAAGACCCCAAAAGTTTTTGTGCAATTTGTCCTGAGCATGCTGATACCCCATATGTGGGGGTAAACCACTGTTTGGGTGCATGGCAGAGCTTGGAAGGGAAGGAGCGCCGTTTGACTTTTTCAACGCAGAATTGGCTGGACGCCATGTCGTGTTTGTAGAGGCCCTGATGTGTCTAAACAGCGGAAACCCCCCACAAGTGAAACTAGACCCCCTAAGGAACTTATATAGATGTGTGGTGAGCACTTTGAACCCCCAAGTGCTTCACAGAAGTTTATAACGCCCGGGCATGAAAATAAGAAGTCATATTTTTTCCACAAACCTGATCGTTTAGTCCCCAATTTTTTATTTTCCCAAGGGTAACAGGAGAAATTAGACCACAAAAGTTGTTGTCCAATTTGTCCTGAGTACGCTGATACCCCATATGTGGGGGGGACCACTGTTTGGGCGCACTGCAGGGCTTGGAAGGGAAGGAGCGCCGTTTGACTTTTTCAAACCAAAATTGGCTGGAATTGAAATTGGACACCATGTCGCATTTGGAGAGCCCCTGATACGCCTAAACAGTGGAAACCCCCCACAAATGACACCATTTTGGAAACTAGACCCCTTAAGGAACTTATTTAGATGTGTGGTGAGCACTTTGAACCCCCAAGTGCTTCACAGAAATTTATAAACGTAGAGCCGTGAAAATAAAAAATCATTTTTTTCCTCAAAAATGATTCTTTAGCCCGCTATCTTTTTTATCCAAAAGTTGTTGTGCAATTTTTCCTGAGTATGCTGACACCCCATATGTGGGGTGAAACCACTGTTTGGGCGCATGGGAGTGCTTGGAAGG
Organism: Oophaga sylvatica; assembly: GCA_033576555.1. Classification (NCBI taxonomy): domain Eukaryota; kingdom Metazoa; phylum Chordata; class Amphibia; order Anura; family Dendrobatidae; genus Oophaga; species Oophaga sylvatica. The sequence continues at coordinate 266,611,841 of JARQOD010000001.1, forward strand.
GAAGGAGCGCCATTTTGTAATGCAGACTTTGATGGAATGTTCTGCGGGCGTCATGTTGTGTTTGCAGAGCCCTTGATGAGCCTAAACAGTAGAAACCCCCTGCAAGTGACACCATTTTGGAAACTAGACCCCCCAAGGAGCTTATCTAGATGTGTGGTGAGCACTTTGAACCCCCAAGTACTTCACAGAACTTTAATAACGCAGAGCAATGAAAATAAAAAATCATTTTTTTCCTCAAGAATGATTCTTTAGCCCGCTATTTTCTTATTTTCCCAAGGGTAACAGACGAAATTGGACCCAAAAAGTTGTTGTGCAATTTTTCCTGAGTATGCTGATACCCCATATGTGGGGTGAAACCACTGTTTGGGCGCATGGGAGTACTTGCAAGGGAAGGAGCACCATTTTGTAATGCAGACTTTGATGGAATGTTCTGCGGGTGTCATGTGTTTGCAGAGCCCTTAATGTGCCTAAACAATAGAAACCCCCTGCAAGTGACATCATTTTGGAAACTAGACACCCAAGGAGCTTATCTAGATGTGTGGTGAGCACCTTGAACCCCCAAGTGCTTCACAGAAATTTATTAACGCAGAGCCGTGAAAATAAAAAATCACTTTTTTCCTCAAAAATGATTTTTTTAGCCAGCTATTTTTTATTTTCCCAAGGGTAACAGGAGAAATTAGAACCCCAAAATTGGTGTGCAATTTGTCCTGAGTACGCTGATACCCCATATGTTGGGGTAAACCACTGTTTGGGCGCACGGCAGGGCTCGGAAGGGAGGGAGCGCCATTTGACTTTTTGAACGCCACGTCGTGTTTGGAGACCCCCTGATGTGCCTAAAGAGTGGAAACCCCTCAATTCTAGCTCCAACCCTAACCCCAACACACCCCTAACCCTAATTCCAACCCTAATCCTAACCTAAATCCCAACCCTAATTCCAACCCTAATTGTAACCCTAACCTTAATCGTAACCCTAACCCTAATTGTAACCCTAACCCTAATTATAACCCTAACCCTTAGGCTAGGTTCATTTAGCATTTTACCAGCCCGTTCAACACATAGCATTGACGGGCTGGTAACGGTATAGCATAATGCGATCGCGTTATGCTATACCCATTAGCGCACAGGAATCAGCAGATGATTCATCTGCGCTAGCGGTGACGGAGCCCAAACGCTGCAGCCCGTGTCCGAGGCTCCGTCACTGAATGATGGCACGTTGCGAACGCATGCTGCTTTACGGCATGCGTCACGATGCGCCCTCAAATGGGGGTGAATGGCAGCGTTAATGGACTGCGTTACACCGCGTTATACCGCGGTGTAACGCAGTCCGTCTAACGGACTGCAATAGCGCAGTATGAACCCAGCCTAACCCTAACCCTAATTATAACCCTAACCCTAATGCTAACCCTAACCCTAATTATAACCCTAACCCTAATTATAACCCTAATTATAACCCTAACCCTAACGGAAAAATTAAAATAAATATAATTTCTATATTTTATTATATGTCCCTAACTAAGGGGGTGATAAATGGGGGTGTTATGTACTGTTTTTTTTATTTTGATCACTGTGATCAAAAAGTACTTTCTGGAGAATGAATGAAAAAAATTTTGATTCTGCCGCCAAGCAGATCGGTGGGCGCACTGCGCATGCGCCCGCCATTTTTTTTTTTATTGGAAGAAGACCGGGAGGATCGGAGGCCAGGGGGACCTGCCGGAGGACACCGGCAGGTACAGGGGTGGTTTCGGGGGACCTGGGGACCCTAATTCTCTCCCCTCTGATGTGCATCACATCAGAGGGGAGAGAAATCTTTTTTTTGTTGTTGCGGTCGCCGTTATGTTGTATAGCGGCGATCGCAACACCGGGATCGGTGAATACCGACCCGGATCATGTTCTCTGGGGTCCCGGCTACCCCCACTGAGCATGCGCCCGCCATTTTCTCAATGGCGGCCGCACCGAAGAACGGAGGGCCCTGGGGCCACAAGGGGCAGATTGGGGGCCACATGGGGGTCCCGGGGACCCTTTTTCTCTCTCCTCTGATGTCCGATGACATCAGAGGACAGAGAAATTAAATGGCACAACATTTTTTTTTGTTGCGATCGCCATTATAGGGTTAGTAACGGCGATCGCAACATCGGTGTCGGTAAAAACCGACCTGATTCATGTTCTCTGGGGTCTCGGCAGCCGAGACCCCGGAGAAAATGCACCTCTGGGGGGCGCTATTCACTTTTTCCACAGCGCCGTTAATTAACAGCGCTGTGGTTTAAGTACCCTTAATGACCGCCGTTAAAAGGCGTCTCGGCGGTTGTTAAGGGGTTAAAGACAGCTGTCTTACATAATCGCTTTTATAAAAAAAACTCTACAACATGGGCAAGACCAAAGAGCTTTCTAAAGATGCTAGGGACAAGATCATGGACCTGCACAAATGTGGAATGGTCTACAAAACCATAAGTAAGACCCTGGGTGAGACAACTGTTGGTGCAATAGTAAGAAAATGGAAGAAATACAAAATGACTGTCAATAGACATCGATCTGGTGCACCATGCAAAATCTCACCTCGTGAGCTATCCTTGATCATGAGGAAGGTGAGAGATCAGCCTAAAACTACACAAGGGGAACTTGTTAATGATCTCAAGGCAGCTGGACCACAGTCACCAAGAAAACCATTGGTAACACATTACGCCGTAAGTGTTTATAATCCTGCATTGCCTGCAAGGTCCCCCTGCTCAAGAAGGCACATGTGCAGGGCCATCTGAAGTTTGCCAATGAACATCTGGATGATTCTGTGAGTGATTGGGAGACCGTTCATTTTTTCCCACACCGTATAGAGCTGTACGCTCCTCACACAATACCGTGTATCGGCTGGTATCACGGACTGGGGAAAAAATACTCCTGCTGTGCTCTCATGTAGTATACTCGACGGTAAATCATATAGGAGGATTTAAATTATTTTCCCCTACACCGTATACAGCTGAACGCTCCTCATACAGTACCGTATATCTGCTGGTATCACGGTCAAATCCATACTGAGTGAGCGTCTATGTGTGACTCCGGAAATAAATAGGGAGATTTAAATTTTCCCCTACACCCAGTGGCATAGCGTGGGGGGGGCGGTCCGCCCCAGGCGGCACGTGTGTGTGGGGGCGGCGCAGCAGCAGCAGCAGCAATTCCATACCCCAACAGTCCCAATTCTAACCCCTCCCATCGCTCGCTGGCTCGGTCAGGACACTATGTGTCCTGCAGTGAGAAGTCGCCACGCCCCCCATGCACCCCTTCCTTGCCCTCCCAACTTCGCACAGCCAGCATTTACCATTGCTGTGCTGTGCTTTGTAAAGGTGCTAGCAGGACCTGTGATGAGGTCACAGGAGGGGAGGAGTTAGGTGTCACATGATCAGGCCCCTGTGTGCAGTAAGCTGATGTACTGGTCGTCATGGTGCTGGATGATGGTAAGTTTATATGTGGGATCATAAGGGGTTTACAGTGTGGATGTAGCTGAGCTGTGTGTGCATGAGGTGTACGGAGCGCAGCCGTGTGTACGAGGTGTACGGAGCGGAGCCGTGTGTGTACGAGGTGTACGGAGCAAAGCCGTGTGTGTACGAGGTGTACGGAGCGGAGCCGTGTGTGTATGAGGTGTACGTAGCGGAGGTGTACAGAGCGGAGCCGTGTGTGTATGAGGTGTAGGAGCGGAGCCGTGTGTGTACGAGGTGTATGGAGCAAAGCCGTGTGTGTACGAGGTGTACGGAGCGGAGCCGTGTGTGTACGAGCTGTACGTAGCGGAGGTGTACGGAGCGGAGCCGTGTGTGTACGAGGTGTACGGAGCAAAGCCGTGTGTGTACGAGGTGTACGGAGCGGAGGTGTACGGAGCGGAGCCGTGTGTGTACGAGGTGTACGGAGCAAAGCCGTGTGTGTACGAGGTGTACGGAGCGAAGCCGTGTGTGTACGAGGTGTACGGAGCGGAGCCTTGTGCGTGTGAGGTGTGTGGAGCGAAGTCGTGTGTGTACAGGGCCACAAAGAGCGGAGCCACACATGTACAAGGGTCCTGTTACTTGCAGGATCTGTGTGCTTGGGGGCTGCAGGGGGAAGGAGGGGTGCCATTATGTGCATGGGTCTGCGTGGGGACGGAGCGACTGCTGTTATCTGTGTAAGGCTGGGTCCCTGTCCCGCTGTCCTGGCCGGGAGGTTTACTTTCCCGCATTAGAATCGTACATGCGGAAACCCGGGGACCTCCCACACGTTCTGGCAGCCACATGTCACGTTCCACCGGAGGTGACGTTCTGTAAGTCAGCTGAACGCTGGAAATGACCGCTGACCTCATTTCCGGCGGTCAGCTTACAGCAGCAGGTACTGTAACTTGTTTCTCGGGAGAGTCTTCAGAACGGCGACGCATCAAGCCGCTGGATCTGTTGGAGTGAGAGCCGGGTATTGTACGGACCGCTGCATACAATACCCGACTCTCACTGAGCGAGACAAGCAGGATGTGGGGATCTCAACATGGGATCTGTTCAACAGATGAAGAGATCCCCAGATCCTGCCTGTTTCGCTCAGTGAGAGCCGGGTATTGAATGGAGCGCCTCATAGCTGGTGAGATCCTCACATCCTGGGGAAATGAGGTCAGCGATGGAACGTGACTTGTGGCTGCCAGAATGTGTGGGAGGTCCCCGGGGTTTCCGTATGTACGATTCTAATGCGGAAAGTAAACCGCCTGGCCGGGACAGCGGACAGGGTCCCGAAATCAGGACTGTCCCGCTGAAAACGGGACGGTTGAGAGGTATGTGTTTATAATTATTGTTTATGAAACAGTGTGATCAGCAGTGCTAAGTGGGTGTGGTCAGGGCGTGGATATGGGTGTGACCAGTGAAATGGGTGTGGCTAGGGGTGTGGCCTAAAATTTGTCGCCCCCGGGCGCCACAAACAGTTACTATGCCACTGCCTACACCGCATACAGCTGTACGCTCCTCATACAGTACCGTATATCTGCTGGTATCACGGTTAAATCCATACTGAGAGAGCGTTTGTGTGTGACTCCGGAAATAAATATGGAGATTTAAATTTTCCCCTACACCGTATACAGGTGTACGCTTCTCATACAGTACCATATATCTGTTGTTATTTTTGGTACATTTTCCCAAACATGAGGAAGTATGGTGGAAGAGGCCGCGGACGTGGGTGGGGGGCCAGCTGGTACTGATGGTGGTGGTGTGGGATCTGCTGGTAGTGCCAAAAGCACAATAGCACCTAAGGCAGGAGGTGTTGAGCCTGCATCATTGTCTAGCTCCAGAAGGCTCCCTTTTCTGGGAGTAGGTAAACCGCTTTTAAAGCCGGAGCACCAGGAACAGGTTTTGACTTACCTTGCCAAAACAGCCTCCAGCTCTATCGCCTCCTCTTCTGAAGTTTCAAAAACTGCAAGCACTAAGTCGTCAGTGCAGTCTCCTGGTCAGGAACAATACCTTTCCTTGTGTCCTTCACCCCCACCAAAAGTGAAGGATGCGGCAGGCCACATTTCAGATTACTCCATGGAGCTCTTTTCACATACCATGCCTAGCTTATCAAGTCAAATCCTGAATTCCCCAATCCAAGATGAATATAACATGGAGTGCACTGATGCACAGCCACTGCTATATGATTCTGCAGGTACTTTCACCCAGAGCACTACATTGCCATCGCAGTCTACTGAGCCAGACGCTGACCCTGATGAAACTCAGGTGCCCCTTCCCGCATACAATACCACCTAACACGGTGACACAGAGGAAGGTGCAGATGAAATTGAAGAGGAGGTGATGGATGACACAGTTATTGACCCGGATTGACATCCATTGTGGGGAAGAGGGTGCCGCTGGCAATAGCTCAGAAGAGGAGAAGGATCCGCAGCAGGCATTGACATCGCAGCTGCGGTTACCTGTCAGGCCCTAGCAGTCCTAAAACGTGTTAAAAAAACAAAAGGAGTTGCAGGACAGATTGGCCAGACGGTCAAGTTAGCACAGCGTGCAAGCCCTGAAAAGTTTTCCCATAGTAGGAAGAGTGCAGTGTGGCACTTTTCTGACCAAAATCCTATTGATGAGGCAAAGTTTATCTGTAAGAAGTGCAGAAGGACCTTTAGCCGAGGGAAAAATCACGGACATTTGAGTACCAGTTGCATGCTTAGACATGTAAACACCATGTGCTTGCAAGCATGGACGGACTACAAAACCTCACTGGCTTTGAACGCCTACATTGCCAAACTGATCTCATTAGAGATGATGCCCTTCCGTTTGGTTGAAAGCGCAGCGTTCCGAAAGCTCATGGCCTACGCTGTCCCACGCTATGACCTACCCAGTCGGCACTTTCTTTTCTAGAAAAGCCATCCCTGCCCTCCACCTGCATGTGAAAGACCGCATTGTCCATGCACTCAAACAATCAGTGAGTGGAAAGGTGCACCTCACAACAGATGCATGGGTCAGTAGGCATGGCCAGGGCTGTTACGTGTCCATCACTGCACACTGGGTTACTGTGGTGAATGCCGGGTTCACAGGGGACAGTGGAAGTGGGACAGTGCTGCCTTGCCCATGGTATATGCAACAATTGGCTGTAGGCGTTCGACCCTCCTCCTCAAGAAGCGAAAGCTCGTCGACAGAGCGCAGTCTCACAAGCACTCCATCTGCAGCTGCCAGTGTTGCACACGAGGTGTCCCACTATCAAACAGCTAGTGGTAAGTGTCAGCAGGCTGTTTTAAAGATGCTGTCTTTGGGCGACAACAGACACACCGCGGAGGTACTGGCCGACTACTTGCAGCGAGAAACTGAATCATGGCTGGGCAGTCTACATCTTGAGCCAGGCAAGGTAGTCAATGATAACGGCCGTAATTTTGTGGCGGCCATAGCCTTGGCAAAACTCAGACACATACCTTGCCTGGCACACATCTTGAACCTGGTGGTACAGTGCTTCATAAATAATTGTCCTGAGTTACCAGCCCTGCTCCATAAGGTGCGAAGACTGTGCTCGCACATCCGTTGCTCGCCCGTAGACTCCAGTCGTATGCAGAGGCTGCAGTGATCGCTCCACCTCCCCAAGCACCGCCTAAACATAGACGTTGCAACAAGGTGGAACTCCACCATGCACATGGTTGAGAGGCTGTGCGAACAGAGGCAGGCTGTAATGCATTTGTGGGAGGATACACGGGCAGGCAGTTTGAGGGCAGACATCGAGTTGTCGGGGGTGCAGTGGTCAAAGCTGAAAGACCTCTGTAAAGTCCTTCAGTGTTTTGAGGAATGCACACGGTTGGTAAGCACAGACGATGCCATCATAAGCATGAGCATCCCACTTATGCGTCTGCTTATGCAAACTTTGATGCACATTAAGGATCAGGCGTATGCAGCGGAGGAGGAGGAGGATGAGGAGGGAAGCCTTGATGACAGTTAGGCATTGTCTGCTCAGGGAACTGTCCTGGATGAGATGGAGGAAGAAGAGGAGGAGGAGGAGGATGAGGGGGATGATTATTTTGGGGAGGAGGATGCTTCTCAGGGGAAAGAGAAAATGTTGGCTTGCCAAGGTCAGATACAGGGTTTGTGCATGACTGGAGGGATGTGGATTTGTCAGAAAGTGCTCCTCCACCCACCACTGGCAGTCCACATTGACACCTGGAGCATTGGCCCACATGTGTGATTATGTCTTGCGAATCCTAAAAAGGGACCCTCGCATTGCCAAAATTATGAAGGATAACAACTACTGGTTGGCCAGCATCCTCGATCCACGCTATAAAGGCAAATTACAGAACATCATGCCACAAAAAGAACCTAGAGCTAATATTGGCGAACAAACAAGTTTGTTAGAGGCATTCCCAGCACACAGCAGTGGTGCAGGTTCTACCACGAGCTGTACTGGGCAACATAGAAGAGGTGTTCGTGGTGCACACAGCCGAAGTGGCATTGGAGACAGAGGTTTCATGACCATGTTGTGGACTGATTTCTCGAGTACCGCTCACACGACAGGTAATACTGAATCGATTGCAGCAGACAGGAGACAGCAGTTTTCAACTAAGGTTCAAAATTACCTCTCCTCCCCTATCGATGTTCTCCCTCACAGTTCATTCCCCTTTGACTACTGGGCCTGTAAACTGGACACCTGGCCTGAATTGGCACAATATGCCATACAGGAGCTCGCTTGCCCTGCTGGTAGTGTGCTATCAGAAAAAGTATTCAGTGCTGCTGGATCAATCCTGACAGAAAGAAGGACCCGGCTGTCGACTCAAAATGTAGGTGATTTCACCTTCATTAAAATGAACCATGCCTGGGTTTCTGTTATGAATGTGCTAGAGATGGTTTCTGAGCAGAGACTCCCTCTTGTGGTTACAGACAGTACTGAACCTTTCAGCGAGGAGTGGAAATCTGGAATCACGGACTGGTCTGATATAAGGGAGGTTCCCTCCCATGATGGTTGCCGGTGATCAATTGTTCTTGTCTCAATTGTGGTTCCTTGTTCATTTGGAAGTTTGCTGGAGTCTTGCCTGCATCTCCTGCTTTCAGATAAGATATTTTTTGCTTTTCTTTTTGTGCTTGCTTTTTGCATTGTTTTCTGCACTTTTGTGGAGGTCAGCCAGGTCCTCTCCTGGGGCCTGAGCTCCTCACAGTTTTTCTGCAGCCACTGTTATTTGCTCATTTGCTTTTTCCTGTTTTTTCAGCGGCTGCGGCTTGGTTTTCGTTCACACTGAGATCTGATTTAGTGGGGGCGAGATCGTGTGATCTCAGTATTTTTGTAATCAGAATTGTTGGATTTTTGTAGGGTTTTCTGGGTTGCAGAAAGTAATCTCTCCTGTCCTATCCTATTTAGTCAGCTTGTGGCCCCAGCGTTTGCTCAGTCTATTTTCAGCCTATGTTTGTATTTTCATCTTGTCTAACCGCCATTATATGTTTGGGGGCTTCCTATTTTCTTTGGGGATCTGCTCCGGGGCAGATAGCTTTCATCTTTCTGCCTTTAGGTGTAGTTATCTCTCAGGCTGTGACGAGGCGTCTAGGATCAATGTAGGAATGCTCCACGGCTACCTCTAGTTGTGTCGTTAGTTTAGGAATCTGCAACCCATCAGTTACCAACAACTCAGGTGTTCGGCTGCCCTGCTGTTGTTCCTGTCCTCCTCAGCTACCGAAACATAACAGGTTTCATAGGATTTTGTACCACCTTGTCCATGATGACTTGCATTGGGGTCGGATCTCCGACTGTTGACGAAACTCGGCCGATAGTCGGCCGACTTCGTTCAACTCAGCTTTTGGAAAAGTTGAGCCAACCGAAACCCGACTCGACCCTCTCTAAGGCAAAGTCGTTCATCTCTACTGCTTATGCCTCAAAGAGCACAGTCCCCACTGTCAAGCATGGAGGTGGAAACATTATGTTTTGTGGCTGTTTCTATGCTAAGGGCATAGGGATACTTCACCGCAACAATGGGAGAATACATGGAGCCATGTATCGTAAAATTCTGAGTGGCAACCTCCTTCCCTCCACCAGGACATTAAAAATGAGTTGTGGCTGGGTCTTCTAGCAAGACAATGACCCAAAACATAAAGCTAAGGCAACAAAGGAGTGTCTCAAAAAGAAGCACATTAAGGTGGAGTGGCTTAGCCAGTCTCCAGACATTAATCCTATGGAAAACTTATGGAGGTAGTTGAAGCTCCGAGTTGCCAAGCAACACTATCAAAATCTATAACGATTTAGAAATGATCTGCAAAGAGGAGTGTGTTGTGAATGGGTTTGAGATGAGTTCTGAGCAGAGACTCCCTCTGGTGGTTACAAGCGGTGCTAGTCTGTCCAGTGAAGATTGTGAGGACTGGGAATCAGGTGTTACTGACTGGTCTTATATAAGGGAGTCACCTTCCCATCAGGGTTGCCGGTGATCAATTGTTCTGGTCTGAATCCTTTATTCCAGTTTCCCTTGTAGCCTGCTGTGTCGTGTCTGCATCTCCTGCTAACAGATAAGACATTTTCTTCTTTTGTGTTTGTGCTATATTTTTGCATTTTGTCCTGCACTTCTGTGGGGGCCTTCAGGGTCCCCTCCGTGGGCTTCTGCCCTCTCAGTTTTGTTCAGCCACTGATGTTTGTACTTTTGCTTTTTCCAGTTTTTTCAGTGGCTGCTGTTTTATTTTGTTACACCAGAGAACTAATTTAGGTGGAAGAGGTCGTGTGATCTCAGGTGTTTTTGAAATTAGTAGAGTTGGTGCTTTTCAGGGTTTTCTGGGATTGCAGTAAGTACCCTTCCTATCCTTTTCTATTTAGTTAGTTTGGGCCCCAGCGTTTGCTCATACTATTTTCTTTCTGTGTCAGTATTTCATCTTGTCTAACCGCCATTACATGTTTGGGGGCTTTCTATTATCTTTGGGGTTCTGCTCCGGGGCAGATAGCTTTCCTATATCTATCTTTAGGTGTAGTTAGTTTCTCAGGCTGTGACGAGGCGTCTAGGACCAACGTAGGAACGCTCCACGGCTGCCTCTAGTTGTGGTGGTTAGTCAGGGTACTGCAATCTCATAGATTCCAACTGCTCTGGTGTATTGCTTTTTTTACCTGCACTCCTCAGCTACCGAAACATAAGGCTGTGGTTCCACGGTCCGGAACCACAGCGCTTTGGACGGAGCGGAAATTCCGCTCCGTCTAAGCCCCGCCCCCTTTATGACGCGCGATCTTTCCGGAGGTGTTCAGGACACCACTCCGGAAAGAGCGCAGGGCTATATAGCCCTGTGTTAATTCTGTTGCGGCGACGCACCGTCGCCGCAATACGCGAGGACATGCTGCGGTCTAAAAAGACGCGCCGCATGTCCGTTTACACAGGTTTGCCACCTGCGTATTGTTACGCATAGTGGAGACGGGATTTCTTGAATAACCTCCACTATGCTGTAACATCTGGACGCTGCGTGTTTGGCGCTGTGCCAGCGCACAGCGCCAAACACGCAGCGTATCCTGACCGTGGAAACTCACCCTAACAGTATCACCGGCCTAAAAATTGAAAATTGTATTGTACTCACAGAAGGGAAAAAATATTGTCAGAGTTGTCAGAGATATTTTTCTGTTTGTTGCATTTTTTTTTTTTTCCCTCTGTATCTCTGGGTGCTGGGGAGGATCTTTTCTCTCAATGGAGTTTGCACAGTTGTCTGGCCGTGTGGATCAGCTTGCCACTGAGGTTCGGAGTATTGCTATCTATCTTGCTGGGTTGCCTGTTGTGGAACCTAGGATTCCCATGCCAGATTTGTTTTTAGGGGTTCAAGCTAAGTTTCAGAATTTCAAAAATAATTGTAAACTATTTTTTGCCTTAAAATCTAAGTCCTCAGGGAACGCAGCGCAGCAGGTTCAAATTATCATCTCTCTCCTGCGCGGCGATCCTCAGGATTGGGCTTTTTCCCTGATACCTGGGGATCCTGTTTTGAGTGATGTTGATGCATTTTTTCAGGCCTTGGGTTATTGTACGATGAGCCTAATGTCACTGATCAAGCTGAGAAAGCCTTGTTGGCATTAAATCAGGGGCTTGATGACGCTGAGTTATACTGTCAGAGATTCCGTAGGTGGGCAGTCCTGACCAAATGGAATGACGACGCTTTGGCAGCCCTTTTCCGGAAGGGTCTGTCAGATAATGTAAAGGATGTTATGGTGGGATTCCCTGTCCCCTCTGGTCTCAATGATTCTATGTCATTAGCGATTCAAATTGACAGACGTTTGCGTGAGCGGAGAAGTATGCGTGGAATGGTGTTGCCTTGTGAACCAGCTTCTGAACCCATGCAGTGTGATAGAGTGGTGTCTGGGCACAGCGTCATGAGTTTCGAAAGCGCAATGGGTTATGTTTCTACTGTGGTGATGCCTCTCATGCTATTTCAGTCTGCCCTAAGCGGGGAAGACGTTTTGCACGCTCAGTTGTCTTGGGTAGTGTTCAGACTAAGTTTTTATTAACTGTCACTCTGATATGCTCTCTGTCCTCATTTTCTGCTCAGGCTTTCGTTGATTCTGGAGCAGCTATTAACCTGATGGATTATGAATTTGCTAAACGTTGTGGATACCCCTACAGAAGTCTATTCCCCTACTGGGGATCGATTCTACCCCTTTGGCTGAGAATAAACCCCAGTTTTCTACTCAGGTGATAATGAGGGTTGAACCTGATCACCAGGAGTGCTGCAAATTTTTGGTTCTGTATAATCTGCATGACGTTATCGTGCTGGGTTTTCCTTGGTTACAGTCTCATAATCCTGTTTTGGATTGGAAATCTGTGTCTGTAACCAGTTGGGGCTGCCAATGTGTTAATACCAACACTCCTGTTTTTTCTGCCTCCCCCCAGGCTCAGGATGTTCCTGACTTTTTGATTGATTTTTCTGATGTGTTTAGCGAAAGTAAATCTGCATCCTTGCCTCCCCATAGGAGCTATGACTGCGCTATTGAATTAGTGCCGGGTAGTAAATTCCCTAAAGGTCGCCTTTTTAACTTGTCTGTACCTGAACATGACGCTATGCGGTCTTATATCAAGGAATCATTGGAGAAGGGTCATATCAGACCATCCTCTTCACCCTTGGGTGCCGGTTTTTTCTTTGTGGCCAAAAAGGATGGTTCATTAAGGCCGTGTATTGATTATCGTCTCTTGAACAATATTACTGTGAAATATCAATACCCGTTACCCTTGATTTCTGACCTGTTTTCCAGGGTGAAAAACGCTACTTGGTTTACCAAGCTTGACCTCAGGGGGGCGTATAACCTTATTCGCATTAAGCACGGGGATGAATGGAAGACGGCATTCAATACCCCTGAAGGGCATTTTGAGTACCTGGTGATGCCCTTTGGGCTCACTAATGCTCCTTCCGTCTTCCAGTCCTTCATGAATGACATTTTCAGGGATTTTGTGGACAAATTTCTGATTGTTTATTTGGATGATATCTTGATTTTTTCTAATGACTGGGACTCTCATGTGAAACATGTTCGAACTGTATTCCAGATTTTGAGAGAGAATGCTCTGTATGTGAAGGGATCAAAGTGTCTTTTTGGCGTACAGAGGATCTCATTTCTGGGATTCATTTTGTCCCCATCTGTTATTGAAATGGACCCGGTCAAGGTTCAGGCCATCTGTGATTGGGTCCAACCTACTTCATTAAAGGCTCTTCAGAGATTTTTGGGTTTTGCCAATTTTTATCGTAAATTTATTGGTAATTTCTCGGTTATTGTTAAACCATTAACTGATTTGACCAGAAAGGGTTCTGATGTGGTGAATTGGCCTCCTGAGGCAGTCTCTGCATTTCAGGAACTTAAGCAGAGATTCACTTCTGCTCCTGTTCTACGGCAGCCTGATGTTTCTCTGCCATTTCAGGTGGAGGTTGATGCCTCTGAAATTGGGGCAGGTGCCGTTTTGTCCCAAAAAGATACAGAGACCTCTAAAAGTAACCCTTGTGCCTTTTTCTCTCGAAAATTTTCTCCTACTGAACGTAATTATGACGTGGGTAATCGGGATTATTGGCCATGAAGTGGGTTTTGAAGAGTGGAGACATTGGCTGGAGGGAGCCAAACATCAGGTGGTGGTCCTTACGGACCATAAGAATCTGGTCTATCTGGAATCTGCCAAGCAACTCAATCCTAGACAGGCCAGGTGGGCCTTGTTTTTCACACGTTTTAATTTTGTGGTTTCCTTTCTTCCTGGCACTAAGAATGTTAAGGCGGATGCCCTCTCGAGGAGTTTCCTTGCGGATCTCCTGAGTTATCTGATCCTTCTGTTATTTTGAAAGAGGGTGTAGTTCTTTCCGCCATCTCGCCCAATTTGAGACTTGCTCTGGAGGGGTGTCAGGAGGATAGGCCCGAGTGCTGCCCTGTTGGAAAATTGTTTGTCCCGGACCAGTGGAAAAAGAATGTGATGTCTGAGATTCATTGTTCAGCGTTGGCTGGGCATCCGGAATTTTTGGTACCAGAGACTTGGTTAGTCGGTCCTTTTGGTGGCCTACCTTGTCTCGTGATGTCAGGGAATTTGTGCAGTCCTGCGGGACTTGCTCTCGCTCCAAGCCTTGCTCTCGCTCTAGTGGTTTGTTGATGCCATTGCCTGTGCCCAAGAGACCATAGACCCATATCTCTATGGATTTCATTTCCGACCTCCTGTTTCTCAGAGAATGACCACCATCTGGGTAATTTGTGATAGGTTTTCCAAGATGATACATCTTGTGCCATTACCTAAGTTGCCTTCCTCCTCTGAATTGGTGCCGTTGTTCCTTCAGCACGTGGTTCGTTTACACGGCATTCCTGAGAACATTGTGTCTGACAGAGGAGTCCAGTTTGTTTACAGATTTTGGAGGACTTTTTGTTCTAAACTGGGTGTTCAATTGTCTTTCTCCTCGGCATTTCATCCTCAGACCAATGGTCAAACTGAGAGAACAAACCAGACATTGGAGACTTATCTAAGATGCTTTGTGTCTGCTGATCAGGATGACTGGGTCTCTTTTTTGCCTTTGGCTGAGTTTGCTCTTAATAATAGGGCTAGCTCTGCTACTTTGATGTCTCCGTTTTTCTGTAATTCTGGGTTTCACCCTCGATTTTCTTCAGGACAGACGGAGGCTTCTGTCTGTCCAGGTGTTGACTCTGTTGTGGAGCGTATGCAACTGATTTGGGACCAGGTAGTGGAGAGGTTGTCCCTCTCTCAGGAGCGGGCCCAGCGGTTTGCTAACCGGCATAGGACTGATGGTCCTCGGTTTAAAGTGGGGGACTTGGTCTGGTTGTCCTCAAAGAATATTCCTATGAGAGTAGCATCTCCTAAATTTAAACCTAGGTTCATTGGACCTTATAAGATCATGGAGATTATTAATCCTGTTTCTTTTCGTTTGCTTCTTCCAGGGACATTTGAGATCCATGACGTGTTCCACAAGTCCTTGTTGAAGAGGTTTGTTGAGCCAGTGGTTCCTGCTGCTGTGCCTCCTGACCCTGTTTTGGTTGAGGGCAATCTGGAGTATGTGGTTGAGAAAATATTAGATTCTCGTTTTTCTAGACGGAAACTCCAGTATTTGGTTAAATGGAGAGTTTATGGTCAGGAAGACAATTCTTGGGTGTTTGCTTCGGACATCCATGCTAGGAGACTTATCCGTGCGTATCATAGAACTCATCCTGACCGACCTGGTTGCTCAAATGAGGGTTCGGTGACCCCTCCTCAAGGGGGGGGTACTGTTGTGAATGGGTTTGAGATGAGTTCTGAGCAGAGACTCCCTCTGGTGGTTACAAGCGGTGCTAGTCTGTCCAGTGAAGATTGTGAGGACTGGGAATCAGGTGTTACTGACTGGTCTTATATAAGGGAGTCACCTTCCCATCAGGGTTGCCGGTGATCAATTGTTCTGGTCTGAATCCTTTATTCCAGTTTCCCTTGTAGCCTGCTGTGTCGTGTCTGCATCTCCTGCTAACAGATAAGACATTTTCTTCTTTTGTGTTTGTGCTATATTTTTGCATTTTGTCCTGCACTTCTGTGGGGGCCGTCAGGGTCCCCTCCGGGGGCTTCTGCCCTCTCAGTTTTGTTCAGCCACTGATGTTTGTACTTTTGCTTTTTCCAGTTTTTTCAGTGGCTGCTGTTTTTATTTTGTTACACCAGAGAACTAATTTAGGTGGAAGAGGTCGTGTGATCTCAGGTGTTTTTGAAATTAGTAGAGTTGGTGCTTTTCAGGGTTTTCTGGGATTGCAGTAAGTACCCTTCCTATCCTTTTCTATTTAGTTAGTTTGGGCCCCAGCATTTGCTCATACTATTTTCTTTCTGTGTCAGTATTTCATCTTGTCTAACCGCCATTACATGTTTGGGGGCTTTCTATTATCTTTGGGGTTCTGCTCCGGGGCAGATAGCTTTCCTATATCTATCTTTAGGTGTAGTTAGTTTCTCAGGCTGTGATGAGGCGTCTAGGACCAACGTAGGAACGCTCCACGGCTGCCTCTAGTTGTGGTGGTTAGTCAGGGTACTGCAATCTCATAGATTCCAACTGCTCTGGTGTATTGCCTTTTTTACCTGCACTCCTCAGCTACCGAAACATAACAGGAGTGGACCAAAATTCCTCCTGATGTGTGCAAACCTCATCATCAACTTCAAAAAAGTCTGACTGCTGTGCTTGCCAATAGTGTTGAGCGATACGATACTGCAAATATCGGGTATAGGCCGATATTAGCTCTATCGGTCTTTCGATACTTCGTTTCGATATTTTCGTCTTATCGAATACCGGAATCGGAAGTTCCCATAATTCTTTGCGAGGCAATGTGATTTTAGTCAGCCAATGAGGAATCCTAAGAAGTGTGGGCACATCCTGTACTGCTGCGGTCATGTTAACTAATGGCATGGCTGTGATTGGATGCTGAAATTATGTCAGAATGCACTATAAAAGGCGCCGCCGCCATTTTAGCGTCACTGTGCTGTGAATTCAGTAAGGGACAGAACGCTGCTGTGCTGACTCTGAGGGACAGTTAGAGATTGCGATTTAGTGTACTGTGCTGTAGGCAGGCTAGCACCAACCGCTGTGTAAAGTTTCCTTTTGCCTGCAGTGTTGTTTTAACAGCTCTGCAAGGTGTGTGTGTGAGAGTGCAGGTGACGCTGCAGTTTGCTCTGCATGCAACGCTGTCTGTAGGCATCTGCACATGTCACTCACAGACTCTTTTTTTTTCCCTTCAGTGTAATTCTTGCAGGTCCATGCAATTTAACTATTAGTGTGACGCGCTTCCATCCGTATCCAATACATTGGTTGCAAACACTATAGAAGTAGACAAAGGAGTAGCCTTTCACAGATTGTGAACAGTTGTGTTTCAGTGTTCACTTCAGTCTGTGTTTTTTATTTTTTGAGTGCACATCACGCTCCAGTTACTTGTTCAAGCACTGCTGCTTGTACTCTGCTGAGCGTGTCTCAGTGCCTCATCCTTTTCATTTATCTCCAATTGGTTCTGCTCCATTCCATTTAAAATATAATCTATTAGTGTGACGCGCTTCCATCCGTATACAATACATTGGTTGCAAACACTATAGAAGTAGACAAAGGAGTAGCCTTTCACAGATTGTGAACAGTTGTGTTTCAGTGTTCACTTCAGTCTCTGCGTAATAACCACACTTAGGCCTTATAACTTTTCTGACTTTCTTTATCAATCTACCAAGATGAAGAAGTCAGTGAGTAAGGCACGTGGTCGTGGCCGTGGAGTTTCAGCAGGGAGAGGACGTGGGGATTCTGTGTCTGCTGCCGCCCTCAGTGACACAGCATCCACCAGTTTTCCCCGTGAGCGTTCCTTTATGCCACTTTGGTAGGAGCTCGGCGTGCCCCCCTGCTGCTGGAAGAAAAAATTGAAGCCGTTGTTGGTTGGATGGCAGCCAATGCATCGACTTCAATTCCTTCCACCTCCTCTCAGGAACACAACACTGTTGAGCAACCATCTGTCTGTTCACCGCCTGTCAAATTGCCCAGGCAGTCAGAGAGTTCTGTACAGGAGCCAGCTGAGTCTCTGCTTCTGTTCTCAGAATCTGTTGGCTCGCAAACACGGGCACAGGCAAGCAGCATTCTGCAATTTGAAGAAGAGGGAGTATGCAGTGATGCGCAACAGCTGTGTCTCTCTCAATCTGAAGAGGCGGGTGAGCCAGTGCCGATGGACAGCACACCGCAGAACGCATCTTATGATGATGATGAGACTCAGGTGCCAGGTTTTGTGGAGCATGGTGCTGCCCAGACCATCCAACAGCAGCAGGTGTTGGAAGAGGGTAGTGGAGATGATGAAGTCCGAGACCCAACATGGCGTGAGCAACAGGAAGGTGGTGGGAGCAGCTCTGAGGAAGGGATTGTCCCAACGGTACAAAGAGGAGGGAGAGGTAGGCTGCAGACTCGCTTGCCTGTAGCCTCCAGTTTGGCACCTGTTGTGAGCAGTTCTCTTAGTACTGTCAAAATTGGCGCTCCCATGACTTGCACTGCGTGGTCCTTTTTTGACAGACTTGTACATGATATTTGCTATGTTCAATGCAAGCTGTGTAAGCAAAAAGTTAAAAGAGGTAAAAATATCAGGAACCTGAATACCACAAATATGTGGAAACATGTACGGACAAAGCACGTAGCTGAGTTCCAAAGACACACTGGAGATGTAGGCCAACCTACAGCAGCACCTACATCTTTAGGTCATGTTCGAGCCTCTACCTCCAGCTCTCACACACCTGTTTCGGCTTCCTCACAGGATCTCCATGGAAGAACCTCGGTCACTGTTGTCCATAGACAAACTGTTATTCCACCCACTGCAGCAAGTTCACAGTCATCGTCACACTCCCAGAACAAAAAACAGCCATCGGTAACACAGGCATGGGATAAAAGACGGCCATACTCGGCAAACCATCCACGAGCACAGGCTCTGAATGCTGGCCTTGCAAAACTCCTGTCCCTTGAAATGCTGTCATTCAGGCTGGTGGAGACTGACAGTTTCAGGAACTTTATGGCATTGGCAGTCCCACAATATAATGTGCCAAGCCGATTTTATTTCAGCAGGCAAGCTGTCCCTGCTCTGCAAAAACATGTCGAGGGAAACATTAAACATGCGCTACTAAACGCCGTCAGTAGCAGGGTCCACCTGACCACCGATGCGTGGACCAGTACCCATGGCCAGGGACGATACCTTTCCCTCACTGCCCATTGGGTCAATGTTGTGGAGCCGGGTACAGATCTTGCCAGTGGCGCTGTACGTGTTCTGCCAACTCCAAGGATTGCAGGAATCCAGTCTGTGCACATTGATTCCTCCTCCTACTCCAGTTCCTCAGAATCATCGCTGCACGAGCCGTCACGGTATACCTCCACATGGACCCGTGAACGCTTACCTGTTGCGACCGATATGAGCACAGCCGTGGCCAAACGTCAACAGGCCGTCCTGAAATTAATTCCCATGGGTAATCGAAGCCACACAGCGCAGGAGCTCTGGGATACCATCAAGCAGGAGAGCGACGTGTGGTTTTTGTCAGCTAATCTCCAGCCAGGCTTGGTAGTGTGTGACAATGGCCGAAATCTGGTGGCAGCTCTGGGCCTTGGCAACCTCACTCACATACCATGTCTGGCACATGTGCTCAACTTGGTCGTGCAGAGTTTTTTGAGGGACTATCCGGATCTTGATGCACTGCTGCACAAGGTCCGCCTAGAGTGCGCTCACTTGCGACGTTCCAGCATGGCCAGATCGCGCATTGCAGCTCTGCAAGTCAGATTTCGCCTTTCTGAACATCGCATCATATGTGATGTACCCACCAGGTGGAATTCCACGTTACATATGTTGGAGCGGTTGTGTGAGCAGCAGCCAGCAGTAATGGAGTATGAGCTGCAACAGGCGCAATCAACTCGCAATTTGCGCCGTTCACACTTCACCACTACTGAGTGGGCCTCTATGAAGGACATCTGCGACGTTTTGCGTGCGTTTGATGTCTCAACGCGGATGGCGAGTGCAGATGATGCACTAGTCAGCATGACTGTCCCCCTTATCTGCCTGCTTCAGAAATCACTGAAAGCACTAAAGGAAGAGGTTTTGGAAGAGGTGGAGGATGAGGAGTCACAAATTCAATTACCTTCAGGACAGTCAGCGCAACGTGGTTCCTCACAAAGGGCTGGGCAGGGCTCACTTTGTGAGGAGGATGAGGAGGAGGAGGAGTCAATGGAGGAGGAAGAAATCCCTACAGAGGGAGGTACACAACGCTCTAGTCAGTATGTAGAGCGAGGGTGGGGTGATGCAGAGGAGGCAGAGATGACGCCTCTTCCAGAGGACAGCCTTTGTTGGCCAGTTGGGAGTCTGCAGCACATGGTTGATTTCATGCTTCAGTGCCTGAGAAACGACCGCCGCATCGCCCACATTCTCAGCACGTCAGATTATTGGGTGTACACCCTCCTAGACCCTCGCTACCGGGACAACTTACAAACCCTCATCACACCGGTGAACCGGGACCGTAAAATGCAGGAGTACCAAGACACACTGGTGCAATCCATACTGTTGTACATTCCAGCCGAGAGAGCTGCTGCTGCTGCTGCTACTGCTTTACAAAGCAGCTCTGTGCGTCGAGGCAGTGTAGACACCTCTACAACAAGAGGGATCAGAAGCAGCGCCTCTGCACAGGGCAAGAACTGTATGTTACAAATGTGGCAAAGTTTTGTGACAGCGCCAGCAAGGTCTACACCATCCGAGACGGCTCCAGTCACCAGGAAGAAACGTTTCCGTAAGATGGTGACAGACTACTTGGCTTTCCCTCTAAGTGTACTCCCAGATGCCTCTTCCCCTTTCAAATTTTGGGTCTCTAAGTTGGATACATGGCCAGAGCTTAGCCAGTATGCATTGGAGGTGCTGGCTTGCCCTGCTGCCAGTGTATTATCTGAGCGTGTCTTTAGTGCTGCAGGTAGTATAGTAACAGACCGTCGCATGCGACTATCCTCAGAGAATGTAGACCGGCTTACTTTTCTGAAAATGAACAAGGCATGGATCTCACCTGAATTTGCCTGTCCGTTTTCAGATTAAATAACTGTTTGGCAACGTTTTCCATGTCTCCTGTTATGTTCATCTTTCTACCACCTGAACTCTACTCCCTGGGCTACAACACCGCCATTTGTTGCTCGTAAGTAATTGGCAGGGTACTGACTCCTGGCCAGCCTGGTTACAGCACGACAGCTGTTTCCTGGCAGTGTGAACGTCAATTATCCTCCAATAAGTTGTGCTGTCGTGTTGCATTCGGGTTAGCCGACTCTATGGTGCCTGCAGTTTAGGTGATTCCTATGTGTGCTGTGGGATATGTAAATAAAGGCGGTTTCCATTGTGACAATAGGATAAGCACCCACTGTAGGACTGTGTGATTCGGTAACTGCGGACGGCTTGCGTCCTGTCAACTTACATTTTCATGGGTGCGTTCTTCTAGCCGTCCGGGGTCCAGTACCGTCAAGTGGTTCTCCCCAGTGCCTTTGGCCTAGGTGCCTCCATCTCCGTATCCGAGTTCCAGCAACGTCTGCTGGTCCTTGGTAGTGCTTTGGAGCACAGGTACCTCCTGCTTAGTAACCGTGTCACAGTAACGTCAGCTGGTACTCGGTTGTGACATTGCCTCTTTTCCTTCTGCTACCCGTCCGGGGTCCAGTACCGTCAAGTGGTTCTCCCCAGTGCCTTTGGCCTAGGTGCCTCCATCTCCGTATCCGAGTTCCAGCAACGTCTGCTGGTCCTTGGTAGTGCTTTGGAGCACAGGTACCTCCTGCTTAGTAACCGTGTCACAGTAACATCAGCTGGTACTCGGTTGTGACATTGCCTCTTTTCCTTCTGCTACCCGTCCGGGGTCCAGTACCGTCAAGTGGTTCTCCCCAGTGCCTTTGCCTAGGTGCCTCCATCTCCGTATCCGAGTTCCAGCAACGTCTGCTGGTCCTTGGTAGTGCTTTGGAGCACAGGTACCTCCTGCTTAGTAACCGTGTCACAGTAACGTCAGCTGGTACTCGGTTGTGACATTGCCTCTTTTCCTTCTGCTACCCGTCCGGGTCCAGCACAGTCAGCTGGTCCTCGTTACTTCCATTGTCTCTTGCTCCATCTGATACCCGTCAGGGTTCCAGTAACGTCAGCTGTTTCTCTGAAATTAGACGACCTTAAAGACCACCCAGAAGAAGATGACGACAACAAGGACGACGAGCATGAAGCCAACCAGCCTGAACACCATCACAAAGAAAAAATAAAAGATTACCCAGAAGAAGATCACCAACAGGACAAAGAAGGTTAAGACAAAGTACAAGATACAGAACAAGAGACAGAAGAACAATAAGCAAAAGATCAAAAAGCAGAAGAACATGAAGTATAAGACCAAAATGAAGAGCAAAATATATGCTCTAAATTCTAAGCAGAAGAAGACTAAGCAGTGTATGGGGGTGAGTCCGTTCCTCCTCGTGGTGCCCCTGGAAAATGCTTGCTGCTGCTGCAGGCTAAACTGAACACGGACAAATACTGTTGTAATATAAATCTTTTGTGACAGCAAGAACGGAAGGATGAACAATTCATACTTTTACAGATTACAAGTACAGGAATCTCTGTCACAAATAAGAATATGATGAAGAAGATGAAGAGGAAGAAGATGAAGAATTTGAATATGAAGAAGATTAATTAGTTTAATAATAACAATATGAGTAATGTAAAAAAAAAACATGAATAGCAAGAAGTTTAAGAAGAAGATTAAGAAGGTGAAGATAAAGAATAATTTGATGAGAAAGATGATGCTGCTGAAGATTATGAAGGAGAAAGTGTGGCACTGGCAAAAGTTAAAAAGGTGAAGAGCATGGAAGTTGTGAAACATACATATTTGACAAAATAGAAAAAAGGTTAACAACATTGTCAATTTGTTAGTCAATCCAAACGTATTTCCAAAAAAATATATATTAATGCTATTCCAATGCATTGGGTTAAACATGTATGCCTTTATTGTCTCCTCAACCTCCCCCAATACATTCTACATTAGTCTTTGTTGTTTTCCTTCATGTACAATTAACCAACAAGGCAAGAATGGTTTTTTTTAGTTGCGATATTTTGTTCCCATAGACTTACATGGGACTTCCGGTATCGGAATCGGATATCGACGATATTTAGTGATATCGGCGATACCATTTCGATCCGATATTTTTAGATATCGAGCAGTATCGCTCAACACTACTTGCCAACAAGTGTTTTGCAACCAAGAATTAAATCATGTTTGCCAGAGGGATCAAATACTTATTTCTCACTACAAAATGCAAATACATTTATATAATTAATACAATGCGATTTTCTGGATTTTATTTTTGATATTCTGTCTCTCAATGTTAAAATTAACCCTTAAAATTATAGGCTGTTCATGTCTATGTCAGTGGTCAAACTTACAAAATCAGCAAGGGATCAAATACTTATTCACCCCAACATGGCAACAAGGCCAAACGACTCAACTATGCACAAGAATAAAGGAAGCGGAGAGCAGGAAAATTGCAGAAAAATGAATAAGAACCCTATTGATATTTCCTATTGTCAGGCAAAGGATAAGCCTGTGTTTAATCATTTCTTTACCTTTTCATCTCCACACCATGGAAACAATGATATAAAGTCATCAATGGTGTCTAATAAGGCATCAATGCGAAGGTCATCCAAATCAGTCTTTCCTGTCAGTCCTAGGGAACAAAGCAGCCAAACATTTTAGGGACACAACCACTTTATATTTCCATATACTATATAATCGTCTAATTCTGTCTGTCTGTAATGGAAATCCCGCATCGCTATTTAGTCGCGCACTGCCGGACGCGACCAATCAGCGACAGGCGCAGTCCGGCCGCGAATTGGCGCAGGATTTGAACCACGCACGCCTCCACTATCGTCAGGAGATCAGCGTCGCTAGCTGCTGATCTCCCTACGGTAGCCGCGGGTCATCTCCTACCACATGGAGATCAGCGGCGACTCAGCCGGGAGATGACTGAAAATATGTCTTATATTCTAGGTTCTTCAAAGTAGCCACCTTTTACTTTGATTACTGCTTTGCACGCAGAAAAGGTGAACAGATGGATTCTACATGCCTGGTTCCCACCGTGAAGCATGGAGGAGGAGGTGTGATGGTGTGGGGGTGCTTTGCTGGTGACACTGTTGGGGATTATTATTATTATTAAAAATCTTTGAATGAGAAGGTGTGTCCAAACTTTTGGCCTGTACTGTATATAGATAAGCATGAAAGTGTGAATAAGAAGTAAATATTTGACAAGAAGGATCTGTTACCAGATGTCAAAATATAAGGTGCATGCATAATGAAACCCATCTCTTAAACCAGATGAGGCTGAGAGACTGATGTACTTACTTTGGTATTCCATGTCAGAATGGTTGTATAATTCTTACTGAAATGTAAACCTCAATTCCCATCCACATAACCTGATTAACAGCTCCTCAATGTCCTTTCTCCCTGCTGTTGCTGTACAAGCTCCTGAGTTTTCTCATACTCTAGATGGATTCATAAAATTCCTATTTTAATATCAAGATTTAGAGCCATTCTGGGTTTTCAAAGTAAGTATATCAGCCTCACTAGGTCTGAGAGATTAATTCCATAATGTATGCAGTTTTTATTGCGGAATCTGGTGACAGATCGAATTAATGGTCACCTATACATTAATTTTTTATATTTTCCATTCACAAACATTTAGCATTATGTGCTAAAAGTTCTCCACAGGAACGTGAGCAAAAATATATGCATGTAACTAAATCTCAAATCACTTCCTTTTCTCAGAATATATCAAGTCTTCCAAACCCTTTTCAGACCATCAGAGACAGATTTTCCCATCAGTGTATTTTAAAGCATAAGTAAAGATGGTAAAGTACTGAAATCTGTCTGGTACGCTTTTCACTTTCCCATTTCCTTACGCCTTGCTACTTTTGACTTTAAAGCTGTGTTTGTACTTTGACAATTTCAAGGCTAAACTATTTTTTTTACATTATGCACCCACTTGCTATATTACATTGTAGTTTGTGCATTTTCTTTGTGTCATTTTCCAGTATGACATCAGAGATGTGACTTAAAACTCCTCTGCCCCAATGAAAAGTCTCTAACAAAGCCACAGGTGAAACCTTGATGTCTTCCTAAGTCGTAGAGGAACTTTTGGACACGCACAGCCCCCCGAGTGCAATTGCTGCTACTTCTATGACCCTTAACCACCACACACAACCATATATGTATCGCAAATTGTATTACCTGCTTTTTTAGCTAGAAATCTCCCAATGGCAAGGCTTTGATAGTACACAGTTCCATCAATTTCTAAAACAGGAAGTTTTCCAAATGGGTATTCTGTGGGGGAAAAAAGGTTAAGGTGAATTCTAATGGTATTTGTGTAACTATTAGAAGCTCTTACACACATTATTCATTAGCATTGCTGGTGGCAATTTCTTTACTGAATCTATGAAAAGCAGCCTTATCTTCCATTCACAGGTCAGTGTTTTATATCAATCACAGCGATGGTGTACATGTACAGTGATAAAGATGCCATGTGGATGAAATATGTTTTGCCACAATAGAAAATAAGCAGCAATTTCACTGAATGAAATCTATTGTGGAGAATATGCAATCACTAAACGCAAGTAATGGTCCCGAGAACAGAAACACAAGCTATGATTATGTAAGACAAAACCTGACGAGAAGCAAGCTTTGTCACGTGGTATTATTGTGCCATTACTTCAGCTAATGAAAGTCAAAGGTAACATACAGTTGTACTCAAAAGTTTACATACCCCAGCAGAATTTTTGCTTTCTTGGCCTTTTTTCGGAGAATGTGAAGATAACACCAAAACTTTTTCTCCACTCGTGGTTAGTGGTTGGGTGAAGCCATTTATTGTCACGCTACTTGTTTTCTCTTTTTAAATCATGACAACCCAAAACATCAAATCACCTTGATCAAAAGTTCACATACCCCATTTCTTAATACCGTGTATTGCCCCCTCTAACATCAATGACAGCTTGAAGTCTTTTGTGGTGGTTGTGGATGAGGTTCTTTATTTTCTCAGATTGTAAAGCTGCCCACTAGAGTTGAGCGAAGCAGGTTGGTCAGATTCAAGAATCACCGACTTTCGCCAAAGTCGGGTTTTCACGGAGCGAAACCCGACCATAGCGTGAAGTCGGCCATGCGGTCGTCGACCCGAGCGCCAAAGTCGGTTTTCCCATAATGCTTGCAGGCGCCTTTTCTCAGCCAATGAGCAAGGATGCACACTGTAGGCAATGAGATGACATGGGCAGCTGCCACCACCATCTTCAAGAAGGGCATTGCAGTGATTGGCTTGCTTTGTGTGGTGTCACAGTGGCTATAAAAGCCCTGATCGCCGACCACCATTTTACTTCTGCCGATCTTAGCGTAGGGAGAGGTTGCTGCCGCTGTTTCTCAGTAGGGAGAGACTTAGGCAGGAAACAAAAGTGATTCTGTGCTTGTGCTGATAGCAATTGTGCTGTACAGTTAGTGTGCAGTGACAGGGGAGGATTTTCTTGTGTGCAGCAGCGCTGGTTATTAGTCTGCCTGCCAGTGACAGGGGAGGATTTTCTTTTGTGCAGCAGCAGAGCTGGTTAATAGGCTTCCTGCTAGCTGTATTGCTGTGTGTACACTGCTGTGCAGACTGCTTTTTACACAGCACTAATACTTTTATTCTTTTTCTCTGCACAGTTACCGAGCGTTCATTTTTTCCCACACCGTATAGAGCTGTATGCTCCTCACACAGTACCGTGTACCGGCTGGTATCACGGACAAATACATGCTGACAATCTGTATGTGACTCCAGAAATATATACGGAGAATTACAATTTCAATATACTATATACACCTGGTAACTGGTCATATATTACCCTTTTTCTGCTTTTTATATTCTGGTCTAATCCATACTGAGCCTGTGAGCGTCTGTGTGTTACTCCGGAAATATACATGGAGATTTACAATTACCCTTAGACTGTATGCAGCTGTACGCTTGTGATACAGTACCATTTTTCAGCTTTTTATATTCTTGTCTAATCCATACTGAGCCTGAGAGCGTCTGTGTGTGACTTCTGAAATATACATGGAGATTTACAATATTTTCACTATACTATATATACCTGGTATCTGTTGATACAGTACCCTTTTTCAGCTATTTATATTCTGGTCTAATCCATACTGAGCCTGTGAGCGTCTGTGTGTTACTCCAGAAATATAAACGGAGCTTTGAAATTACCTCAACACACTATACAGCTGTACGCTTGTGATACAGTACCCTTTTTCAGCTTTTTATATTCTTGTCTAATCCATACTGAGCCTGTGAGCATCTGTGTGTTACTCCTGAAATATATACGGAGATTTGAAATTATCCCAACACTGTATACAGCTGTACGCTTGTGATACAGTACCCTTTTTCAGCTTTATATATTCTTGTCTAATCCATACTGAGCCTGAGAGCGTCTGTGTGTGACTCCTGAAATATATATGGAGATTTACAATATTTTCACTATACTATATATACCTGGTATCTGTTGATACAGTACCCTTTTTCAGCTATTTATTTTCTGGTCTAATCCATACTGAGCCTGTGAGCATCTGTGTGTTACTCCTGAAATATATACGGAGATTTGAAATTACCCCAACACTGTATACAGCTGTACGCTTGTGATTCAGTACCCTTTTTCAGTTTTTTATATTCTTGTCTAATCCATACTGAGCCTGAGAGCATCTGTGTCTGACTCGTGAAATATATACGGAGATTTACAATATTTTCACTATACTATATATACCTGGTATCTGTTGTTACAGTACCCTTTTTCAGCTTTTTATATTCTGGTCTAATCCATACTGAGCCTGAGAGCATCTGTGTGTGACTCCTGAAATATATATGGAAATTTACAATTACCCCTAGACTGTATACAGCTGTATGCTTGTGATACAGTACCCTTATTCAGCTTTTTATATTCTTGTCTATTCGATACTGAGCCTGTGAGCGTCTGTGTTTTTCCTGAAATATATACGGAGATTTGAAATTACCCTAACACTGTATACAGCTGTACGCTTGTGATACAGTACCCTTTTTCAGCTTTTTATATTCTTGTCTAATCCATACTGAGCCTGAGAGTGTCTGTGTCTGACTCCTGAATAAAAAAGACATCAACAAACTGGAGCAAGTTCAGAGAAGAGCCACCAGAATGGTGACCGGTCTGCAAACCATGTCCTATGAGGAACGGTTGCAGGATTTGGGAATGTTTAGCTTGCAAAAAGGAAGACTGAGAGGAGACTTAATAGCTGTCTACAAATATCTCAAGGGCTGTAACATTGTAGAAGGATCATCTTTATTCTCATTTGCACAAGGAAAGACTAGAAGCAATGGGATGAAACTGAATGGGAGGCGACACAGATTAGATAGTAGAAATTTTTTTTTTGACAGGGTGATCAATGAGTGGAACAGGCTGCCACGAGAGGTGGTGAGTTCTCCTTCAATGGAAGTCTTCAAACAGAGGCTGGACAGACATCGGTCTGGGATGATTTAGAGAATCCTTTGAGCAGGGGGTTGGACCAGATGGCCCAGGAGGTCCCTTCCGACTCTTCCATTCTATGATACTATGATTCTATGATTTACAATATTTTCAGCATACTATATATACATGGTATCTGTTGATAGAGTACCCTTTTTCAGCATTTTATATTCCGGTCTAATCCATACTGAGCCTGTGAGTGTCTGTGTGTTACTCCGGAAACATATACGGAGATTTAAAATTACCCCAACAGTGTATACAGCTGTACGCTTGTGATACAGTACCCCTTTTTCAGCTTTTTATATTCTTGTCTAATCCATACAGAGCCTGAGAGCGTCTGTGTGTGACTCCTGAAATATATAAGGAGATTTACAAGATTTTCACTATATATACTATATATATATATATATATATATATATATATATGGTATCTGTTGATACAGTACCCTGTTGTGAATGTGCTAGAAATGAATTCTGAGCAGAAGCTCCCTCTGGTGGTTACTGTCACGCTGTCTAATGATATGTGTACGATGTCAGTAAACTATTCTTACAGAAACAACACTCTATACAACATATAGTTTAGCAACATCAGCATGTAAATATAGAATAGATTTACCTGACACGATATCCGTTGAACTCAGGGTTAATCTTGAGGACTTGATACGCTGTCACAGGAAAGAGGAGGACCGGGGTCTAACCTGACCCTAAAACTGGGGTCCTAACTAATCCCTCACCTTGGAGGTACTGATAATGGTTCAGAGGTCCAAGTCTCCAGCCTAACCTAGTCTCCTATCAGTCCCTGAACCCTGTAATCAGTCCTAAGAAGGACCCTGACTACCACCAAAGGGATATGGGCTGATCTCTGCTAAATACACAGATTAGACATATAGGACAGACTGGAGAAAACACAGACTCGCATACACACTCAAACACAGAAGGAACATAAATGGTCTGGGATATAAAACTCTAAGCAAGTTGAGCTTAAAACAACTAAGGAGCTCTTTAACTTAAGTCTATACAGATTCAATCCTATCTGTGGTCTGCATGAAGAATTTCACTGGCAACTCCCAAAACAGACAACCATGGATTTAAAGGAAACCAATCAACAAATAATCAATTGCAGCCGGGAGAAACTGAACCCAGTCCCAGAACCGAGCACAGACAGAATTAACTCCCTCACTGCCAAACACAAAGAAACAGCAACTCAGCTGTGAGAAGTCAGAATGTGCAACCGCGACGATCTTCGTGGCGATGCACACATGACAGTACCCCCCTTCTACGAGGGGCCTCCGGACCCTCAGGGCCAGGTCTGCCCGGGTGAGTTCTGTGGAAGGTCCGAACCAAACGATCTGCGTTAATGTCAGACGCAGGAACCCACGTCCTCTCCTCTGGACCATACCCCTTCCAATGCACCAAGTACTGAAGGGACCGGCGATTCAGACGTGAGTCAATGATCTTTGACACTTGAAACTCCAAGTTACCATTGACCACCACTGGAGGAGGAGGTAGAGGTGACGGTATGACTGGTGCCACGTACCTCTTAAGTAATGACTTGTGGAACACATTGTGGATTTTAAACGTAGGAGGGAGGTCCAGACGAAATGCCACAGGATTAATTATGGAACTGATCCTGTACGGCCCGATGAATCTGGGACCCAGTTTCCAGGAGGGAACTTTAAGTTTTATATTCCTGGTAGACAACCATACCAGATCGTTCACATTCAGATCTGGACCAGAAACTCTTCTCCTATCAGCCATACGTTTATAACGGTTCCCCATAGCACTCAGATTATTCAATACACCTCTCCACACTGAAGCAAGTGACGACGAGAAACGCTCCTCCTCAGGAACCCCAGAAGGGCCCCCCCCATTGAAAGTACAAAACTGGGGATGAAAACCATATGCCCCAAAAAACGGGGATTTACCAGTGGACTCGCTCCGCCTGTTGTTAAGAGCGAACTCTGCCAGAGGCAAGAAAGAAGACCAGTCCTCCTGGTTCTCTGAGACAAAACACCGAAGATAAGTCTCAAGGCTTTGATTCAGACGCTCTGTCTGACCATTGGTCTGCGGATGAAAAGCCGAGGAAAATGACAATTGCATCCCCCGACGTAAACAAAATGCCCTCCAAAATTTAGACACAAACTGAGACCCCCTATCTGACACCACATCAGAAGGCAACCCATGAAGTCTCACAATCTCCCCAATGAACACCTGCACCAGAGTTTTAGCATTAGGGAGGGCAGGAAGAGCAATGAAATGTGCCATCTTACTGAACCTGTCAACAACCACCAGTATGACAGTTTTCCCTGACGACGGAGGAAGATCCGTACTGAAGTCCATAGACAAATGAGTCCATGGACGCTCCGGAAGTTTCAAGGGTAAGAGGGTCCCAGACGGACGGGTATGCGGGGTCTTAGAGCGAGCACAAACCCCACAGGACGCGACAAAAGTTATAACATCTTTATTAACGTTAGGCCACCAAAACCGGCGAGAAAGGAGATCTAAAGTAGCCTTACTCCCTGGATGTCCTGCTAAAGCAGAATTATGATGTGCCTCAATAACCTTTTGTCTCAACTGATTTGGGACAAACAGTCTCCCTGAAGGTCCTGCAGGGGCGTCCCCCTGAGCCTCTAATACCTCCTCCTCAAGCTCAGAACATACAGCCGACACTACCACCCCCTCCTGAAGGATAGGAATCGGGTCATCCGTTTTCCCGGCCCCTGGGAAACTGCGAGACAAGGCATCAGCCTTAACATTCTTAGACCCAGGGCGATATGTGACGACAAAATTAAACCTGGTAAAAAACAACGACCATCGAGCTTGTCTGGAATTCAGACGCTTAGCAGATTCCAAATACAGCAGGTTTTTGTGATCAGTAATGACGGTGACCGGGTGGACTGCCCCCTCCAAAAAGTGACGCCATTCTTCAAAAGCCAATTTAATGGCCAAAAGTTCCCTATTGCCGATATCATAATTCCTTTCGGCGGACGACAACTTCTTAGAAAAGAAAGCGCACGGATGCCATTTACCAGGGGACGGACCCTGGGACAATATTGCACCCACCCCTACGTCAGACGCGTCCACCTCCACAATGAACGGCTGTGATGCATCTGGTTGGATGAGAACGGGTGCCGAAGCAAAACATTTTTTCAAAGAGGAAAAAGCTTGGCAAGCTTTGTCCGACCATTTAGAAAAATCCATCCCTTTTCTTGTCATGTCAGTGAGAGGTTTGACAACAGATGAGAAATTACAAATAAATTTCCGGTAGTAGTTAGCAAACCCCAGAAAACGCTGCAGAGCCTTAAGATCCTCTGGCTGATCCCATTCAAGCACTGCTCTCACTTTTTCAGGGTCCATACGGAAACCGGAGGCTGACACCAAGAAACCCAAAAACTGAAGTTCCTGTACAGCAAATACACACTTTTCCAGTTTGGCGTATAGTTTATTGTCTCGCAAGATCTGCAACACCTGTCTCACATGCTCCTGGTGAGACACAAGATCTGGCGAGTAAATTAAAATGTCATCCAAATATACGACCACAAACAGCCCCACAAGGTGACGAAAAATGTCATTAACAAAATGTTGGAATACTGCTGGTGCAGTAGTCAGACCAAAAGGCATGACAAGGTTCTCATAATGTCCCTCCGGCGTGTTAAACGCCGTTTTCCACTCATCCCCCTCTTTTATCCTAATCAAATTATACGCCCCCCTGAGATCCAATTTAGAGAACCATTTGGCGCCCACAATTTGATTGAAGAGATCAGGAATAAGAGGGAGAGGATACGGATCTCGAACAGTAATCCGATTAAGTTCGCGGAAATCCAAGCAAGGGCGTAGGCCTCCATCTTTTTTCTTCACAAAGAAGAACCCCGCGGCCACTGGGGAAGATGAAGGTCTAATATGCCCTTTGGCCAGACTTTCCGAAATATAGTCTTTCATAGCCTGCCTCTCAGGACCAGAAAGGTTATATAACCTAGCTTTAGGTAACTTAGCATCAGGAAGTAAATTAATAGAGCAGTCATACACGCGATGAGGAGGCAACTCCTGACACCCCTCCTCAGAGAACACATCCCCAAAGTCCTCCAAAAAAGGAGGCAATGTACTAGGCACAACCGCACTGATGACTGTGTTCATGCAGTTACTTTTGCAAAACTCACCCCATTGGCTTATCTCTCTGGACTGCCAATTAATCACAGGGTTATGTTTAACCAACCAAGGAAGTCCCAACACAATGGGAGTAGGTAGACCCTCCAACACATAAAAAGATAATTGTTCCCTATGTATCGCCCCTACCCGAATATCAATGTTATGGACCTCATGAACAAAGCTACCTTGGCCGAGAGGCCTGGCGTCAATGGAGAATATAGGGATCGGTTTGGCCAATACACTCAGAGGCATACCTTGAGCCTGAGCAAACTGAGCGTCAACCAGATTAGCCCCGGACCCACTATCAAGAAGAACAGAAAATCTTTCCACTCTCGTACCAACCACCATCTCCACTGGTACAAGGAACTGAGAAGAACTAGCGGACGAAATACATACTCCCAGGTTGTCGTCCACCACACAACCTGGGATTAACAGTTTTCCGGCAACTTTTTGCTCAACAAGGCACGGGATGGACATCCCCCAACAAAATGTCCCTCTTTCCCGCAGAAGAAACACCTTCTAGTCCTGCTGCGTACCACCAATCCCCTCCTACGAAATGATGTCCCTCCCAACTGCATAGGCTCCTCTGAACAGACAAGGGGAACCTCAACATAAGGGACTTTTGTAGTAGGTGGAGCAACTACCGGGGGCGGAGTTACCTCACCCCTCTCCCGAAGCCGTCTATCAGTACGGATAGCTAGGGCCATAGCAGCCTCCAGTGATGGAGGAGAATCATACTGAGCCAAAACGTCCTTTAATTTGTCAGAAAGCCCATGACAAAACTGACTCCTAAGAGCTGGGTCATTCCACTGAGTATCTGTGGCCCATCTACGGAACTCAGAAGCAAATTCCTCCGCCGGACGATCTCCCTGCTGTATCTTACGTAATTTTGTCTCAGCAAGAGAGACCCGATCTGGGTCATCATATACCAAACCCAGGGCAGTAAAAAATCGATCTACAGACTGTAGAGCCGGGGATCCCGGAGGAAGGGAAAATGCCCAGGATTGAGGGTCCCCTTGCAGAAGTGAGATAACAATTCCCACTCTCTGCTCTTCACTCCCTGATGATCGAGGCCGAAGCCGAAAATACAATTTACATGCTTCCCGGAATGTGAAAAATTTGTCTCGCCCACCAGTGAACCTGTCCGGGAGAGCTACTTTAGGTTCAAATCTGGTTTGCTCCAGGGGAGACAAAACTTTGGACTTAATGTCCGTCAGCTCCATGGATAATCCCTGCAACTGCAGAGCCAGCTGGGCTACTGGATCCATGGCAACTGGGATAATTTTATTGGCCAGTGAAAATGTCACGCTGTCTAATGATATGTGTACGATGTCAGTAAACTATTCTTACAGAAACAACACTCTATACAACATATAGTTTAGCAACATCAGCATGTAAATATAGAATAGATTTACCTGACACGATATCCGTTGAACTCAGGGTTAATCTTGAGGACTTGATACGCTGTCACAGGAAAGAGGAGGACCGGGGTCTAACCTGACCCTAAAACTGGGGTCCTAACTAATCCCTCACCTTGGAGGTACTGATAATGGTTCAGAGGTCCAAGTCTCCAGCCTAACCTAGTCTCCTATCAGTCCCTGAACCCTGTAATCAGTCCTAAGAAGGACCCTGACTACCACCAAAGGGATATGGGCTGATCTCTGCTAAATACACAGATTAGACATATAGGACAGACTGGAGAAAACACAGACTCGCATACACACTCAAACACAGAAGGAACATAAATGGTCTGGGATATAAAACTCTAAGCAAGTTGAGCTTAAAACAACTAAGGAGCTCTTTAACTTAAGTCTATACAGATTCAATCCTATCTGTGGTCTGCATGAAGAATTTCACTGGCATCTCCCAAAACAGACAACCATGGATTTAAAGGAAACCAATCAACAAATAATCAATTGCAGCCGGGAGAAACTGAACCCAGTCCCAGAACCGAGCACAGACAGAATTAACTCCCTCACTGCCAAACACAAAGAAACAGCAACTCAGCTGTGAGAAGTCAGAATGTGCAACCGCGACGATCTTCGTGGCGATGCACACATGACAGTTACAAACAGTACTGAACTATCCAATGAAGATTGTGAAGATTGGCGATCAGGTGTTACTGACTGGTCTTATATAAGGGAGGTTCCCTCCCATCAGGGTTGCCGGTGATCAATTGTTCTGGTCTCATCTTTGATTCCTGTTCACTTTGTAGCCTGCTGTTTCGTGCCTGCATCTTCTGCTAACAGATAAGACATTTTCTTCTTTTTGTTTTTTGTGCTTGCTTTTTGCATTTTGTCCTGCACTTCTGTGGGGGTCTGCCGGGTCCCCTCCGGGGGCTTGTGCTCCTCTCAGTTTAGTTCAGCCACTGTTGTTTGTTCTTTTGCCTTTTCCAGTTTTTTCAGTGGCTGCTGTTTAGTTTTTGTTACACCAGAGAACTAATTTAGGTGGTAGAGGTCGTGTAATCTCAGGTGTTTTTGTAATTAGTAGAGTTGGTACTTTTCAGGGTTTTTTGGGGTTGCAGTAAGTGTCCTTCCTATCCTTTTCTATTTAGGAAGTTTGGGCCCCAGCGTTTGCTCATACTATTTTCTATCTGTGTCTGTATTTCTTCTTGTCTAACCGCCATTACATGTTTGGGGGCTTTCTATGTTCTTTGGGGATCTGCTCCGGGGCAGATAGTTTTCCTCTTTCTGTCTTTAGGTGTAGTTAGCTTCTCAGGCTGTGACGAGGCGTCTAGGACCAACGTAGGTACGCTCCACGGCTGCCTTTAGTTGTGGTGGTTAGTCAGGGTACTGCAATCCCATAGATTCCAACCTCTCTGGTGTATTTCCTTTTTTGCTTGCTCTCCTCAGCTACCAAATCATAACATTATCACCGGCCCAAAAACTGATATTTGTATGGTACTCACAGAAGGGAAAAATAGTGTTAAAGAAAGAAGATTGTCAGAGTTGTCAGAGATTTTTTTTTCCCTCTGTATCTCTGGGTGCTGAGGAGGATTTTTTTTTTTTTTCTCTCAATGGAGTTTGCACAGTTGTCTGGCCGTGTGGATCAGCTTGCCACTGAAGTTCGGAGTATTGCTACCTATCTTGCTAGGTTGCCGGTTGTGGAACCTAGGATCCCCATGCCAGATTTATTTTTGGGGGATCGAGCTAAATTTCTGAATTTCAAAAATAACTGTAAGTTGTTTTTTGCCTTGAAATCTAAGTCCTCAGGGAACGCAGCACAGCAGGTTCAAATTGTCATCTCTCTCCTGTGCGGCGATCCTCAGGATTGGGCTTTTTCCCTGACACCTGGGGATCCTGTTTTGAGTAATGTTGATGCATTTTTTCAGGCTCTGGGGTTATTGTACGATGAGCCTAATGTCTCTGATCAAGCTGAAAAAGCCTTGTTGGCATTAAATCAGGGGCTTGAGGACGCTGAGTTATACTGTCAGAGATTCCGAAGGTGGGCAGTCCTGACCAAATGGAATGACGATGCTTTGGCAGCCCTTTTTCGGAAGGGTCTGTCAGAGAATGTAAAGGATGTTATGGTGGGATTCCCTGTCCCCTCTGGTCTCAATGATTCTATGTCATTAGCGATTCAAATTGACAGACGTTTGCGTGAGCGTAGCGGTATGCGTGGAATAGTGTTGCCTTGTGAACCAGCTTCTGAACCCATGCAGTGTGATAGAGTGGCTTCTGGGGCACAGCGTCATGAGTTTCGAAAACGCAATGGGTTATGTTTCTACTGTGGTGACGCCTCTCATGCTATTTCAGTCTGCCCTAAGCGGGGAAGACGTTTTGCACGCTCAGTTGTCTTGGGTAGTGTTCAGACTAAATTTTTGTTGACTGTTACCCTGATTTGCTTCCTGTCCACATTTTCTGCTCAGGCTTTCGTTGATTCGGGAGCAGCTATTAACCTGATGGATTTTGATTTTGCTAAACGTTGTGGGTTTCCCTTGATATCCCTACGGAAGTCTATTCCCCTACTGGGGATCGATTCTACCCTTTGGCTGAGAATAAACCTCAGTTCTCTACTCAGGTGATAATGAGGGTTGAACCTGATCATCAGGAGAGTTGCAAATTTTTGGTGCTGTATAATCTGCATGACATTATCGTACTGGGTTTCCCTTGGTTACAGTCTCATAATCCTGTTTTGGATTGGAAATCTGTGTCTGTAACCAGTTGGGGCTGCCAATGTGTTAATACCAACACTCCTGTTTTTTCTGCCTCCCCCAGGCTCAGGAATTTCCTGACTTTTTGACTGATTTTTCTGATGTGTTTAGCGAAAGTAAATCTGCATCCTTGCCCCCCCATAGGAGCTATGACTGCGCTATTGAATTAGTGCCTGGTAGTAAATTCCCTAAAGGTCGCCTTTTTAACTTGTCTGTACCTGAACATGACGCTATGCGGTCTTATATCAAGGAGTCATTGGAGAAGGGTCATATCAGACCATCCTCTTCACCCTTGGGTGCCGGTTTTTTCTTTGTGGCCAAAAAGGATGGTTCATTAAGGCCGTGTATTGATTATCGTCTCTTGAACAATATCACTGTGAAATATCAATATCCGTTACCCTTGATTTCTGACCTGTTTTCCAGGGTGAAAAGTGCTACTTGGTTTACCAAGCTTGACCTCAGGGGGGCATATAACCTTATTCGCATTAAGCAAGGGGATGAATGGAAGACGGCATTTAATACCCCAGAGGGGCATTTTGAGTACCTAGTGATGCCCTTTGGGCTCACTAATGCTCCTTCTGTCTTCCAGTCCTTCATGAATGACATTTTCAGGGATTTTGTGGATAAATTTCTGATTGTTTATTTGAATGATATCTTGATTTTTACCAATGACTGGGACTCTCATGTGAAACATGTTCGGACTGTGTTCCAGATTTTGAGAGAGAATGCTCTGTATGTGAAGGGATCTAAAGTGTCTTTTTGGCGTACAGAGGATCTCATTTCTGGGATTCATTTTGTCCCCATCTGTTATTGAAATGGACCCGGTCAAGGTTCAGGCCATCTGTGATTGGGTCCAACCTACTTCATTAAAGGCTCTTCAAAGATTCTTGGGTTTTGCCAATTTTTATCGTAAATTTATTGTAATTTCTCTGTTATTGTTAAACCATTGACTGATTTGACCAAAAAGGGTTCTGATGTGGTGAATTGGCCTCCTGAGGCAGTCTCTGCGTTTCAGGAACTTAAGCAGAGATTCACTTCTGCTCCTGTTCTACGGCAGCCTGATGTTTCTCTGCCATTTCAGGTGGAGGTTGATGCCTCTGAAATTGGGCAGGTGCCGTTTTGTCCCAAAGAGATCCAGAGACCTCTAAAAGTAACCCTTGTGCCTTTTTCTGTCGAAAATTTTCTCCAACTGAACGTAATTATGACGTGGGTAATCGGGAGTTATTGGCCATGAAGTGGGCTTTTGAAGAGTGGAGACATTGGCTGGAGGGAGCCTAAACATCAGGTGGTGGTCCTCACGGACCATAAGAATCTGGTTTATCTGGAATCAGCCAAGTGACTTAATCCTAGACAGGCCAGGTGGGCCTTGTTTTTCACACGTTTTAATTTTGTGGTTTCCTTTCTTCCTGGCACTAAGAATGTTAAGGCGGATGCCCTCTCGAGGAGTTTCCTTGCGGACTCTCCTGAGTTATCTGATCCTGCTGTTATTTTGAAAGAGGGTG
This sequence comes from Oophaga sylvatica, assembly GCA_033576555.1. Lineage (NCBI taxonomy): Eukaryota > Metazoa > Chordata > Amphibia > Anura > Dendrobatidae > Oophaga > Oophaga sylvatica. The sequence continues at coordinate 266,649,548 of JARQOD010000001.1, forward strand.
TAGTTCTTTCCGCCATCTCGCCCAATTTGAGACTGGCTCTGGAAGGGTGTCAGGAGGATAAACCCGAGCGCTGCCCTATTGGGAAATTGTTTGTCCCAGACCGATGGAAAAAGAGTGTGATGTCTGAGATTCATTGTTCCGCGTTGGCCGGTCATCCCGGAATTTTTGGTACCAGAGACTTGGTTAGTCGGTCCTTTTGGTGGCCTACTTTGTCTCGTGACGTCAGGGAATTTGTGCAGTCCTGCGGGACTTGTTCTCGCTCCAAGCCTTGCTCTCGCTCTAGTGGTTTGTTGATGCCATTGCCTGTGCCCAAGAGACCATGGACCCATATCTCTATGATTTCATTTCCGACCTCCCTGTTTCTCAGAGAATGACTGTTATCTGGGTGATTTGTGATAGGTTTTCCAAAATGATACATCTTGTGCCATTACCTAAGTTGCCTTCCTCCTCTGAATTGGTGCCTTTGTTCCTTCAGCACGTGGTTCGGTTACACGGCATTCCTGAGAACATTGTGTCTGACAGAGGAGTCCAGTTTGTTTCCAGATTTTGGAGGACTTTTTGTTCTAAACTTGGTGTTCAATTGTCTTTCTCCTCGGCTTTTCATCCTCAGACCAATGGACAAACTGAGAGAACAAACCAGACATTGGAGACTTATCTGAGATGCTTTGTGTCTGCTGATCAGGATGACTGGGTCTCTTTTTTGCCTTTGGCTGAGTTTGCTCTTAATAATAGGGCTAGCTCTGCCACTTTATGTCCCCATTTTTCTGCAATTTTGGGTTTCACCCTCGATTTTCTTCAGGACAGACGGAGGCTTCTGTCTGTCCAGGTGTTGACTCTGTTGTGGAGCGTATGCAGCAGATTTGGGACCAGGTAGTGGAGAGGTTGTCCCTCTCTCAGGAGAGGGCCCAGCGGTTTGCCAACCGGCATAGGACTGATGGTCCTCGGTTTGAAGTGGGGGACTTGGTCTGGTTGTCCTCAAGAAATATCCCTATGAGAGTTGCATCTCCTAAGTTTAAGCCTAGGTTCATTGGACCTTATAAGATCATGGAGATTCTTAATCCTATTTCCTTTCGTTTACTTCTTCCAGGGACATTTAAGATCCATAACGTGTTCCACAAGTCCTTATTGAAGAGGTTTGTCGAGCCAGTGGTTCCTATGGCTGTGCCTCCTGACCCTGTTTTGGTTGAGGGCAATCTGGAGTATGTGGTTGAGAAAATATTGAATTCTCGTTTTTCTAGACGGAAACTCCAGTATTTGGTTAAGTGGAGAGGTTATGGTCAGGAGGACAATTCTTGGGTGTTTGCTTCGGACATCCATGCTAGGAGACTCATCCGTGCGTATCACAGAGCTCATCCTGACCGACCTGGTTGCTCAAATGAGGGTTCGGTGACCCCTCCTCAAGGGGGGGTACTGTTGTGAATGTGCTAGAAATGAATTCTGAGCAGAAGCTCCCTCTGGTGGTTACAAACAGTACTGAACTATCCAATGAAGATTGTGAAGATTGGGATCAGGTGTTACTGACTGGTCTTATATAAGGGAGGTTCCCTCCCATCAGGGTTGCCGGTGATCAATTGTTCTGGTCTCATCTTTGATTCCTGTTCACTTTGTAGCCTGCTGTTTCGTGCCTGCATCTTCTGCTAACAGATAAGACATTTTCTTCTTTTTGTGTTTTTGTGCTTGCTTTTTGCATTTTGTCCTGCACTTCTGTGGGGGTCTGCCGGGTCCCCTCCGGGGGCTTGTGCTCCTCTCAGTTTAGTTCAGCCACTGTTGTTTGTTCTTTTGCCTTTTCCAGTTTTTTCAGTGGCTGCTGTTTAGTTTTTGTTACACCAGAGAACTAATTTAGGTGGTAGAGGTCGTGTATCTCAGGTGTTTTTGTAATTAGTAGAGTTGGTACTTTTCAGGGTTTTTTGGGGTTGCAGTAAGTGTCCTTCCTATCCTTTTCTATTTAGGAAGTTTGGGCCCAGCGTTTGCTCATACTATTTTCTATCTGTGTCTGTATTTCTCTTGTCTAACCGCCATTACATGTTTGGGGGCTTTCTATGTTCTTTGGGGATCTGCTCCGGGCAGATAGTTTTCCTCTTTCTGTCTTTAGGTGTAGTTAGCTTCTCAGGCTGTGACGAGGCGTCTAGGACCAACGTAGGTACGCTCCACGGCTGCCTTTAGTTGTGGTGGTTAGTCAGGGTACTGCAATCCCATAGATTCCAACCTCTCTGGTGTATTTCCTTTTTTGCTTGCTCTCCTCAGCTACCAAATCATAACAGTACCCTTTTTCAGCTTTTTATATTCTGGTCTAATCCATACTGAGCCTGTGAGCGTCTGAGTGTTACTCTTGAAATATATACGGAGATTTAAAATTACCCCATCACTGTATACAGCTGTACGCTTGTGATACAGTATCCCTTTTTCAGCTTTTTATATTCTGGTCTAATCCATACTGAGCCTGTGAGCGTGTGTGTTATTCCGGAAATATATACGGAGCTTTAAAATTACCCCAACACTCTATACAGCCGTACGCTTGTGATGCAGTACCCTTTTTCAGCTTTTTATATTCTTGTCTAATCCAAACTGAGCCAGAGAGCGTCTATGTGTGACTCTTGAAACATATACGGAGATTTACAATTTTTTCACTATACTATATATACCTGGTATCTGGTCATACATTACCCTTTTTCTGCTTTTTATATTCTGGTCTAATCCATACTGAGCCTGTGAGCGTATGTGTGTATTACTCCAGAAATACATACGGAGATTTACAATTACCCCTAGACTTTATACACCTATACGCTTGTGATACAGTACCCTTTTTCAGCTTTTCAAATTCTTGTCTAATCCATACTGAGCCTGTGAGCGTCTGTGTGTTACTCCGGAAATATAAACGGAGCTTTGAAATTACCCCAACACACTATACAGCTGTACGCTTGTGATACAGTACCCTTTTTCAGCTTGTTATATTCTTGTCTAATCCATACTGAGCCTGTGAGCATCTGTGTGTTACTCCTGAAATATATACGGAGAATTGAAATTACCCCAACACTGTATACAGCTGTACGCTTGTGATACCGTACCCTTTTTCAGCTTTTTATTTCTTGTCTAATCCATACTGAGCCTGAGAGCGTCTTTGTCTGACTCGTGAAATATATACGGAGATTTACAATATTTTCACTATACTATATATACCTGGTATCTGTGGATACAGTACCATTTTTCAGCTTGTTGTATTCTGGTCTAATCCATACTGAGTCTGTGAGTGTCTGTGTGTTACTCGGGAAATATATATGGAGCTTTGAAATTACCCCAACAATCTATACAGCTGTACGTTTGTGATACAGTACCCTTTTTCAGCTTTTTATATTCTTGTCTAATCCATACTGAGCCTGAGAGCATCTATGTGTGACTCCTGAAATATATGCGGAGATTTACAATTTTTTCAATATACTATATACACCTGGTAACTGGTCATATATTACCCCTTTTCTGCTTTTTATATTCTGGTCTAATCCATACTGAGCCTGTGAGCGTCTGTTAGGGTTCGAGTTCCCGCTGCTGCACAAGGGGAGTCTCGAATCAGTCCCGCTGCGGTCCCCCATTCGTCTCCGGCCGCAGTGGAGCCTGCTCAGCAGAGACGTCGGTCCCAGCGTCTTGCCCATTCCAGTACTGTGCAGAGACTTACTGCTGCCTCTCCTGGATCTGCTATTATAGCCAGTGCTGGAGCAGACGTCTTTGGAACGAAGTCCTGCGTTTCCCCTTCTGAGCATGCCCAGGGTAAGATCTCTCATTGGAGATCAGGGTCACATGTTCAGGTACTGCAGCAGCTCCTATTGGTCTGCCAGGAAGGTCCTGAAACTGCATGTGTTTTGGAACAGTTTCTCATTGGTCCTTGTTTCTGGCAGGTCCTGTAGCTGTTGCTATAAAAGGGTGGCATGGCTGGGCCGCCATGCGCTAATATCAATCGTCATATGCTTTGCGCCAGTGTGGTCATGCGTGTGTGTGGTTAGGGCCCGGCTGAAATAAGCCCCTAGAATACCGACTTAATCGGTGAGGAGTTTGGTATGCTAGCTGGTCAGGGTCGGTGTCCTAGATGCCCTAGATTACCGGCATAACCGGTGAGGAGTTTGATTGCCGTATTCAGGGCCTGGCGTTCAGACGCCATAGATTGCGGGTGTCTCCCCGCGAGGACATTAGCGCATGATCACGTTCTATGTTCGCTTAGCAGTCAACTGTGTACCTGGGTGCCTGACAGGACACAGAAGTTTTTCTCAGCGGCTCTGTGACGTAACAGGGTTCGCTTTCAACGCTAGACAGCGCCCTAGCGTGTTTATTTTGCGACTCAGTGGTGTTAAGTGAGTTTGCACCATATAGCGCTGCGGCACTCCTTCTAGCGGCTCTGTGGAATAACAGAGTTCGCACATATTGCCACAGCGCGTTACGGCGTTTATTTTGGCGACTCTGCGGGATAACAGAGTTCGCTTCTTGCGGCATTTTACTAGCAGCAGGCTCCGCCTGCACGGTGGACGCCGGGCTGCGAACGCACCTCTCCATAATATCTATTAGGTGCGTTCCGCAGGCCCTTAACATAATATTAGCGCCAGGGTCTGGCTAGTAAAATGGCGGATGACCAGCGTCTACCGCAGTACATCCAGCAGCTGGAGGGTAGGTTGGCGGCTCTTGAGCGCACAACCTCAGCTGTGGATGTTACCGCAGTCGCTGTTCAGGCTGCTAGCATGGCTGCAGCCAGTTTGTCCTCTGCCACCTCTGCCCCTACATTATCCCACCTCCCGCTTCCTGACAAGTTTGCCGGTGACAGCAAGCAATGTCGGGGATTCGTGAGTCAGTGCTCTATACAGCTCGAGCTTCTGGCTGCACGTTTCCCCACGGATCGGGCACAAGTGGGTTTTGTACTGTCTCTACTCTCGGGCAGAGCGTTGGAGTGGGCAACGCCGCTGTGGGAGCCGACGATCGTGTGGTGCGGAGTGCTCCTCGTTTCCTGGAGGCTCTTAAAAAGGTCTTTTTAGGACCTCAGGTCACCCACGATACGGCGCTACAACTGCTGGCATTGGCACAGGGTTCGTCTTTGGTCAGTCAGTTTTCCGTCCAGTTTCGGACTCTGGCCTCAGAGCTAGACTGGTCGGATAAAGTTCTCATTCCAGTCTACTGGCGAGGACTGGCTGACCATGTTAAAGACGCTTTGGCTACCAGGGAGATTCCCGCCACACTGGAGAAGCTTATCTCCATATCTACCCGCATCGACCTCCGTTTTCACGAGCGGAGGTTGGAGCGGGCCAGTGTAGGCAGAGGATTCGGTTGGCTCCCACCTTTGCCACACCTCTCGAATCCCCGATCTGGCGTCCGAATCCCAAAAGGCCACAGAGGTTCCTCGTGCAGGACCTAAGTCTCGAGTCGTCCGAGTATCTGTGGTCTGTAACCTTTGTCAGCAGACAGGACACTATGCCAACAAATGTCCACAGCGATCGGGGAAGCGATCGCGTCTAGTGGCCCTGGGAGGAGGTTCACTAGAGACAGCGGCATTTTCCTCCAAGATGACATTTAAAGGGACAGTCACTGTGGACTCTTCCACACTTACAGTCGAGCTTTGTGTGGACTCAGGAGCAGAGGGGAATTTCATGTCATCCACCTTTGCTCGTCGCCACGCAATACATCTGGTAGCGCTCGACAAACCAGTGACTGTCCGGGTAGTGAATGGGTTGACATTGCCCTCGCCAATTACACATCAGACTGTCCCTCTTACTTTGTGTGTACCCCTTCCCATCAGGAAATTATTTCCCTTCTCGTCCTTCCCGAGGGAATAGACGAAATCCTACTGGGAGTACCCTGGCTCCGTTCCCACTCCCCTCATATTGAGTGGACCTCCGGTAGGATACTGGGTTGGAGTGAGTCATGTAAGGACAGATGTGTCAGGGAGTGCATTCAGGTTATCACTACAGAGATACCCGCAGATCTTTCTCCTCTTCCCAAGTGTTATCAGTCATATGCAGACGTGTTCTCTAAAAAGGCTGCGGAGACTCTGCCGCCCCATCGTCCCTACGACTGTCCTATTGACCTCTTGCCTGGAGCAGAACCTCCTCGGGGAAGGGTCTATCCCCTCTCTCTTCCTGAGATGGAGGCTATGTCTCAATATATCCAGGAGAATCTGGCAAGAGGGTTCATTAGGAAGTCGGTGTCACCAGCAGGAGCGGGGTTCTTCTTCGTGCAGAAGAAGAGTGGAGAATTACGTCCGTGTATAGATTACAGAGGTCTTAACGCCATCACCGTTAAGAATAAGTACCCGTTGCCCCTGATCTCTGAGCTCTTTGATAGGCTCCGGGGAGCAAGGGTATTTACTAAATTAGATCTGCGTGGTGCTTATAACCTGATTCGCATCCGTGAGGGGGACGAATGGAAGACGGCTTTTAATACCAGGGATGGGCATTATGAATACCTGGTGATGCCCTTCGGGCTCTGTAATGCCCAGCCGTTTTCCAAGACTTTGTCAATGATATCTTCCGGGATATGCTTTCCACCTCTGTAGTAGTCTATCTGGATGATATTCTCATCTTTTCTCCAGATATTGACTCTCACCGGAGGGATGTCTGCAAAGTCTTCGACCTGTTACGGGCGAACTCCCTCTATGCAAAGTTGGAGAAATGCATGTTTGAGCAGGAGTCTTTACCTTTCCTGGGCTATATCATCTCCGCCAGGGATTGGCTATGGATCCTGCCAAACTACAGGCTGTGATGGATTGGCAAGAACCCCATTCTCTTAAAGCGGTGCAGCGCTTTATGGGGTTCATTAATTACTATCGCCAATTCATTCCCCACTTCTCCACTTTGGTAGCTCCCTTGGTAGCCCTCACCAAGAAGGGAGCCAATCCCAAATTGTGGTCAGAGGAGGTCTCCAAGGCCTTTACTTCAATTAAGTCCCATTTTGCTAGCGCTCCCATCTTACATCGCCCCGAGGTTGATAAGCCTTTTTTATTGGAGGTCGATGCCTCGTCCGTTGGTGCTGGAGCAGTCCTTTTTCAAAAGGATGCTCAAGGTCGGAAACATCCTTGTTTCTTCTTTTCCAAGACCTTCACACCAGCGTAGAGGAATTATTCCATTGGGGATAGGGAGTTGCTAGCCATGAAGTTGGCCTTTTCCGAGTGGAGACATCTCCTGGAGGGGGCTCGCTTTCCCTTTCAAGTTTTCACTGACCACAAAAATTTGGTCTATTTACAGACAGCCCAGCGGCTAAATTCTCATCAGGCCAGATGGTCCCTGTTCTTCTCCCGGTTTCATTTCACCCTCCATTTCCTCTCCGGTGAGAAGAAGATTCGGGCCGATGTGCTTTCTCGCTCCGTGGTGTCCTCTGAGGAGGTGGAGGAGGAGCCTCGGTTGATTGTCCTCACAGAGAGTCTAAGAACTGTGGCCCCGGTTTCGCTTGAGTCTGTGCCTCCGGGCAAGACTTTTGTGCCCACCAATTTGCGACCGGAGGTACTCTCTTGGGCACATTCGTTCAGGTGGGTGGACATTTTGTGGCAAAAAGGACATCTGAGTTGCTGGCGAGGACATACTGGTGGCCACATATGGTCTGTGACGTCAGGGAATACGTTCAGGCGTGCGTCTCCTGCGCCAAGAATAAGTCCCCTCGACAACGGCCAGCTGGGCTACTTTTCCCTTTACCGGTGGCATACAGACCTTGGGAGATGGTCAGGATGGATTTTGTGGTGGGCTTACCCAAGTCTCGGGGCTGCACCATCATCTGGGTGATAACCGACAACTTCTCCAAAATGGTGTACTTATGCCATTACCACGGTTACCGTCTGCACGGGCCTTGGCAGCATTATTCATTAGGCATATTTTCCACCTACACGGTATGCCAGACAAAATTGTCAGTGATCGAGGTCCCCAGTTTGCGTCTCGGTTCTGGAGAGAGCTATGTCGTTTACTCAGCATTGAGTTGAATCTCTCCTCTGCATACTATCCCAAGACGAATGGGTTGGTAGAGAGGGCCAACCAGACCTTGGTCACATATTTGCAACATTTTGTCTCTGCCAGGCAGGATGACTGGGCATCCTTGCTACCGTGGGCTGAGTTCGCTCTAAATAATGCTGTGGCTGACTCCACCGGACAGACCCTATTCCTCCTGAATTACGGTCAGCATCCGCGGGTACCAGTGCCCATACCCGTGTCTTCCGCCGATTTCAGGGTGGCAGACTGGGCTGTGGAGGCACGGGACATTTGGGACCGCACCCAGGATGCCAATCAGGCCTCCAAAGAGAGGATGAGGTCTTCGGCCGATGCCCATCGGCGCCCCGCTCCTACATTTGCTCCGAGTGACCTAGTGTGGCTTTCTGCCCGAAACATCAGGCTACGTGTAGAGTCCACCAAGTTGGCACCTCGCTTTTTGGGCCCCTTTAAAGTTCTTGAGCAGGTGAACCCGGTGGTTTACCGCCTAGCCCTTCCGCCTCGCCTTGGTATCACAGACACCTTTCACGTGTCCCTCCTGAAACCCGTGGCCCGGTTTTCCGAGTCATCTGCCGGGACGTCGGGTTCATCTACCGACGATCATGAGGTGAATGCCATTGTTGGGAGCAAGGTGGTATGAGGCAAAAAATTTATTTGGTGGATTGGAGGGGTTATGGGCCTGAGGATAGGTCCTGGGAGCCTGCCGAGCATTTTCATGCTCCGCAGCTCATCGCTGCCTTTGAACACAGCGAGGTCCAAAGTAGGGGGGCTGTAGGAGGGGGGGTAATGTTGGGGTTCGAGTTCCCGCTGCTGCACAAGGGGAGTCTCAAACCAGTTCCACTGCGGTCCCCCATTCGTCTCCGGCCGCAGTGGAGCCTGCTCAGCAGAGACGTCGGTCCCAGCGTCTTGCCCATTCCAGTACTGTGCAGAGACTTACTGCTGCCTCTCCTGGATCTGCTATTATAGCCAGTTCCGGAGCAGACGTCTTTGGGACGAAGTCCTGCGTTTCCCCTTCTGAGCATGCCCAGGGTAAGATCTCTCATTGGAATTCAGGGGTCACATGTTCAGGTACTGCAGCAGCTCCTATTGGTCCGCCAGGAAGGTCCTGAAACTGCATGTGTTTTGGAACAGTTTCTCATTGGTCCTTGTCTCTGGCAGGTCCTGTAGCTGTTGCTATCAAAGGGTGGCATGGCTGGGCCGCCATGCGCTAATATCAATCGTCATATGCTTTGCGCTAGTGTGGTCATGCGTGTGTGTGGTTAGGGCCCGGCTGAAATAAGCCCCTAGAATACCGACTTAATCGGTGAGGAGTTTGGTATGCTAGCTGGTCAGGGTCGGTGTCCTAGATGCCCTAGATTACCGGTATAACCGGTGAGGAGTTTTATTGCCATATTCAGGGCCTGGCGTTCAGACGCCATAGATTGCGGGTGTCTCCCGCGAGGACATTAGCGCATGATCACGTTCTATGTTCGCTTAGCAGTCAACTGTGTACCTGTGTGCCTGACAGGACACAGAAGTTTTTCTCAGCGGCTCTGTGACGTAACAGGGTTCGCTTTGAACGCTAGACAGCGCCCTAGCGTGTTTATTTTGCGACTCAGTGGTTGTTAAGTGAGTTCGCACACATTGCCATATAGCGCTGCGGCACTCCTTCTAGCGGCTCTGTGGAATAACAGAGTTCGCACATATTGCCACAGCTCATTACGGTGTTTATTTTGGCGACTCTGCGGGATAACAGAGTTCGCTTCTTGCGGCATTTTACTAGCAGCAGGCTCTGCCTGCACGGTGGACCCCGGGCTGCGAACGCACCTCTCCATAATATCTATTAGGTGCGTTCCGCTGGCCCTTAACAGTGTCTGTGTGTGACTCATGAAATATATATGGAGATTTACAATATTTTCACTACACTATATATACCTGGTATCTGTTGATACAGTACCCTTTTTCAGCTTTTTATATTCTGGTCTAATCCATACTGAGCCTGAGAGCGTCTGTGTGTGACTCCTGAAATATATACGGAGATTTACAATTATCCCTAGACTGTATACAGCTGTATGCTTCTGATACAGTACCATATATCTGCTGGTACTTTGGGTACATTTTCCCAAACATGAGGAAGTATGGTGGAAGAGGCCGCGGACGTGGGCGGAGGGGGGGCAGCTGTTACTGATGGTGGTGGTGGTGCATCTGCTGGTAGTGTCAAAAGCACAATAGCACATAAGGCAGGAGGTGTTGCGCCGGCGTCATCAAGAACGCTTGGAAGGCTCCCTTTTCTGGGAGTAGGTAAACTGCTTTTAAAGCCAGAGCATCAGGAAAAGGTTTTTTCTTACATTGCCGAAACTGCCTCCAGCTCTATCGCCTCCTCTTCTGAAGTTTCAAAAAATGCAAGCACTGAGTCGTCAGTGCAGGCTCCTGGTCAGGAACAACACCTTTCCTTGCGTCCTTCACCCCCACCAAAATGAAGGATGCGGAAGGCCACACTTCAGATTACTCCATGTAGCTCTTTTCACATACCATGCCTGGGTTATCAAGTCAAATCCTGAATTCCCCAGTCCAACATGAATCTGACATGGAGTGCACTGATGCACAACCACTGCTAGATGATTCTGCTAGTACATTCACCCAGAGCACCACATTGCCCTCGCAGTCCACTGAGCCAGAATCTGATCCTGATGAAACTCAGGTGCCCCTTCCCGCATACTATACCACCTTACTCAGTGACACAGAGGAAGGTGCAGATGAAATTGAAGAGGAGATGATGGATGACCCAGTTGTTGACCCTGATTGGTATCCATTGGGGGAAGAGGGTGCCGCTGGCAATAGCTCAGAAGAGGAGAAGGATCCACAGCATGCATCGACATCCCAGCAGCAGTTATCTGGCAGGCCCGTAGCAGTCCAAAAACGTGTAAAAAAACAAAAAGTTGCAGGACAGCTTGGCCAGACAGTCAAATTAGCACAGCATGCAAGCCCTGAAAATTTATACCATAGTAGGAAGAGTGCAGTGTGGCACTTTTTTGACCAAAATCCTATTGATGAGGCAAAGGTTATCTGTAAGACGTGCGGAAGGACCTTTAGCCGAGGGAAAAATCTCAGAAATTTGAATACCAGTTGCATGCTTAGACATTTAATCAACATGCACTTGCAAGAGTGGACTGACTACAAAACCTTAGGTAGCACATGTGCACCTGCTCCGACTGAAGGTAGCCAGCAACACTCCATCACTTCCCCCACTGTAAGCCCACCGGTTAGCACACCACCAGCAAGAAATGTTGAGGTGTTGTCGCTAGGGTTTTGCTCCCATAGACTAACATTGGATTTCAGGTATCGGAACCGGGTTTCGGTATCGGAATGCTCAACCCTAGTTGTCGCAAAGCCAAAGCAGTCAGAGAATCACAATGTTTTTGCAACGAAAGACTGAATCTAGGCCATTACACCACCACCACCACATAACCATCACCAACCCCCTCTCAGTCCATCATGTCCACCGCTGGTTCACCCATATGCAGCTTACACTATCGAACAGCTAGTGGTATGCGTCATCAGCAGGCTGTTTTAAAGATGATGTCTTTGGGCAACAAGAGACACACGGCGGAGGTACTGGCCGACTACTTGCAGCGAGAAACTGAGCCATGGCTGGGCAGTCTACATATTGCGCCAGGCAAGGTAGTCAGTGATAACGGCCATAATTTTGTGGCGGCCATAGCCCTGGCAAAACTCAGACACATTCCTTGCCTGGCTCACACGTTGAACCTGGTGGTGCAGAGCTAACTTTATAATTATCGGGAGTTAACAGCTCTGCTCCATAATGTGCAAAGACTTTGCTCGCACATCCGTCGCTCGCCCGTAGACTCCAGTCGAATGCAGAGGCTGCAGCGATCGCTCCACCTCCCCAAGCACTGCCTAATCATAGATGTTGCAACAATATGGAACTCCACCATGCACATGGTTGAGAGGCTGTGCGAACAGAGGCAGGCTGTAATACATTTGTGGGATGAAACACGGGCAGGAAGAGGAGGAGGAGGGAAGCCTTGATGACAGTCAGGCGTTGTCTGCTCAGGGAACTGTCCTGGACGATGTGGAGGAAGAAGAGAAAGAGGAGGAGGAGGATGAGGGGAATGATTATTTTGGGGAGGAGGATGTTTCTCAGGGGCAAGAGAAAATGTTGGCTTGCCAAGGTCAGGTACAGGATTTGTGCGTGACTGGAGGGATGTGGATTTGGCAGAAAGTGCTCCTCCACCCACCACTGTCAGTGCATCATTGACACCTGGAACATTGGCCCACATGTGTGATTATATCTTGCAGATCCTAAAAAGGGACCCCCGTATTGCCAAAATTATGAAGAATGACGACTACTGGTTGGCCAGCATCCACGATCCACACTATAAAGGTAAATTACAGAACATCATGCCACAAGAGAACCTAGAGCTAATATTGGCGAACAAACAAGCAACTCTGGTAAACCGTTTGTTAGAGGCATTCCCAGCACACAGCAGCGGTGCAGGTTCTACCACAAACTGTACTGGGCCAAACGGAAGAGGTGTTTGTGGTGCACACAGACGAAGTGGCATTGGAGACAGGGGTTTCATGACCATGTTGTGGACTGATTTCTCGAGCAACGCTCACACGACGGGTAATACTGAATCGATTGCAACAGACAGGAGACAGCAGTTGTCAACTATGGTTCAAAATTACCTCTCCTCCCCTATCTATGTTCTCCCTCACAGTTCATTCCCCTTTGACTACTGAGCCTGTAAACTGGACACCTTGCCTGAATTGGCCCAAGGTGCTTTACAGTAGCTCGTTTGCCCTGCTGGTAGTGTGTTATCAAAAAGAAAAATTAACTATGCCTGGGTTTCAAAGGATTTTGTACCACCTTCCCCTAATGACACATAGGTTGCCAGAAAAATGGCTCGCTTTGTCCTCCTCTCCCTCCGACTTCTCCAATTCCTCCATTTGCAGCTGCTGAATGTCCAGCCTACACCGCAACATATGCCAGTTTTTCCACCTCCCTAACTGGGCAGTCCCCCCCCATGGCCTGCGTCAGCACCTGGCGCACCCGGGCAAGTGCCGGTTCGCTGAGCAGGTGGGGGGCCCGCTTGTGGGCGACGGCACTGGCACATTGCCCCTCATAGTACGCAAAAGTGGCTCTGACGGTGGGGGGCCCACTCGCCGTCAGACACACTGGCGTACTATGAGGGGCCCTGTGCCAGTGCCGTCGCCCATGAGTGGGCCCCCCCTGCTTTCTCAGGGCCCCAGCACTTGCAATGCTTACCTCTCCCTGCTCCACCGCTGTGATGTCTTCCACGTTTCCTGACAGTGACTTTCAGGTCAGAGAGCACGATGACGTCACGTCTGTACGCCCCCTGCCTGAACAGTCCAAGTTGCAGAGAGCTGGAACATGGCAATGCTTAGGAGTCCAGAGTAGAGCAGTGCCCAGCGAGTAGAGGTATTTCATTTTTTCAATGTTTGGAGCAATACATGGGGAGCATTATACACTGGAGAATTATATATGGGGCCCATCATACACTTGAGCATCATAAATAGGGCCCATTATACACTGGAGCATTATAAATGGGGCCCATTATATATGGAGCATTATGTTGGCCCATGTTACACTGGAGCATCATCCAAGGGGCCCATCATAAACTTCAGCATTCTAAATGGGGCATATCAGACACTGGAGCAGCAAATACGGGGCCCATTATACACTGGAGCATTATAAATGGGGCCCATTATATATGGAGCATTATATTGGCCCATCATACACTGGAGCATCATACATGGGGCCCATCATACACTGGAGCATTCTAAATGGGGCACATCACACACTGGAGCATCATATACGGGACCCATTATACACTGGAGCATTATAAATGGGGCCCATTATATATGGAGCATTATATTGGCCCATAAGACACTGGAGCATCATCCATGGGGCCCATCATACACTGGAGATTCTAAATGGGGCACATCAGACACTGGAGCAGTATATACGGGGCCCATTATACACTGGAGCATTATAAATGGTGCCCATTATATATGGAGCATTATATTGGCCCATCATACACTGTGTCATGATCCCAGTGCAGGTTTGGTCTGCACACCAGGGGTTAATGTCTTGATCCTAGTGCGGGCTCTGACCTGCACACCTGGGGTTTATTATTATGGCCTCTCTTTGGTTCGGGGAGAGCTTCTTATAGCCCTAGGAAGCTCCAATCCCGTCAGTTATACTTTTGCCCTTGGCTGAGTGTGTTGACCCCTGATTGCCTGTGCCTTGTGCCTGTGTTCTAGTTTGTTTGTATGGTTCTGACCCGGTTCTGTTTCCCGTTGTGATTTTGCCTCTTGATTCTGTACTGTGTATATGCTTCTCTGGTTTTCTGACTCCTGCCACGTCCCTGGCTATTCTTGATTTGCCTGCTCCTTGTGTACTGCGTTGTCTCTCACGTACTGACCTCGGCTTGTCTTGGATTCCGTCTCCCTCTGGTGCCCCGTCCTTTACCTGGTGTCCGGTGACCCCTTTCCATTCTCCAGGGTCCCAGTAGCTCCCTGCACTCATCCCCAGCTACAGGACGCTAAGCTCCGCCCCCTGGGGTCACATGACCGCAGGTCCTGGCAGTACACTCACCACTTGGTGTTCTGCTAACTCCAGCTCTGCTGTATTGCTATCGTCTTGCCCAACACTCGGGCGCTGTGAGTACCGCTGTCACAGGCCGTCGGAGGCTCCAGGCTCCCACTGTCAGAGCTGCTAAAACCGCTGGTAAGTGCCCACCTATCGGTTTCTCGTGATATTATAACTGACCTTGAACTTTTTTTTTTTTTCTCTGCAGCATGGACCCAATGCATGCTTTATCTGAGCAGGTGAAACACTTGACTCAGTTGCTGCAGAAGCTAAATTTGGAGCACCAAACTCTGGCCCAATCCCAACGGAAGGTTGCGGATTCGGTTCAGGGGGTGCTATCCGCAGGGTTTCAGCAGGAGTGGGCTAGAGATGTCTTTTTAGTCTCACCCGAACCCCCGGTTAAGTTACCAGATACTTTTGCTGGTAACAAAAGTAATTTTAGAGTATTTAAGGAGGGCTGTAAACTTTTTTTCTCTTTGAGACCCCACTCCTCTGGGGATGAGAAACAGAGGGTGGGGGTGGTTATGTCCCTGCTTAGGGGGGCCCCGCAAGCCTGGGCATTTTCTCTTTCCTCTTCTGCCCCGGAGAGAATGAGTGTGCATGCATTTTTTGAGGCCTTAGGGCATATTTACGATGAGCCGGATAGAGTGCGTTTGGCTGAGGACAAGGTGATGAGTGTCTGTCAGGGGAAGCACTCGGCCGAGTGGTTCTGTTCTGAATTTAGACGTTGGGCAGCCGAGGTTTCGTGGAGTGATGCCGCCCTTCGGGGGTTGTTCCGTAGAGGCCTGTGTGAACGTCTATAGGATGCCCTGGCACTTCATCCTCCACCTGACTCCCTGGAGGATGCCATGACCCAAGCGGTTCGCATGGATCGCAGACTGCGGGCTAGAGGCATTATGCAGTTGGAAACATCATTATTCTCCAGTGGAGATGAGACCCGGACTCCTCCTGTGGCTATGGAGGTGAATGCTATCACCTGTGAGAAGGAAAGAAGACGCCGCCGTGAGAAGCAGTTGTGCTTCTATTGTGGGGAATCTGGACATTGGAAGAAGGACTGCCCCTCCTGTCCGTCATCTTCCAAGGTGGCGGGAAACGACTAGGTCTGGGTAGTAGTCGAGGAGGCTACCCAGACCTTCAGGTACATTTTTCCTCACTTGCAAAAATTGTGCTTCAGGTGGAACTGGAACTTGGTGATGGTCCTGTTCAGACTACCGCCTTTATTGACTGTGGTTCTGCTGTTAATCTGATTGACACCCGGATATTGACTCTTAATAAGATAGGGACAGTCAGGCTTCAGGATCCTGTTAAACTTGTGGCTATTGACTCGTCCCCTCTTACCCGGGACGGTATCTATTTCAGGTCTGAACTTTTTTCTCTGAAAGTGGGTCCCACTCATGTGGAAAAACTAAGTTGTCTTGTGTTAGATAATTTGCCTGCGGGACTGGTACTGGGGATGCCTTGGCTTCAACGCCATAATCCTACCATTGATTGGGTTACGGGGGAGATCACTCAATGGGGATGCAGGGATAAATGTTGTAACCTGGGACCTCTTGTCAACTCTGTTAAATCTGTATCTGTGTCGTCTGTCGGTCTGGAGGGTATTCCGGAATACCTGAAGGATTTCGAAGACGTGTTTTCTGAAAACCACATAGACCCTATGATTGTGCCATTGATTTAGTACCTGGAGCCAAGTTGCCTAAGGCTCGGTTGTTCAATTTGTCCGGGCCAGAGCGCCAAGCCATGAAGGAGTACATAGCTGAGAGTCTCCGCAAAGGGCATATTAGGCCTTCTGTTTCACCCGTAGCAGCAGGATTCTTCTTCGTGAAGAAGAAAGATGGTGGTTTGCGGCCGTGCCTCGACTTTCGGGAACTTAACAAGATAACGGTTAGGAACACTTACCCACTTCCCCTCATTCCAGACTTATGTAACCAGTTATCAGGGGCCCAATGGTTCTCCAAATTAGATCTCCGGGGAGCCTACAACCTGATAAGGGTTCGGGAAGGGGACGAATGGAAAACGGCATTCCTTACATCAGAGGGACTCTTTGAAAACCTGGTGATGCCATTGGGTTAACTAATGCCCCGCTATTTTCCAGAACTTTATCATTGTTGTGTTTTCAGACCTGATAGGCCGTTTTGTTATCATTTATTTGGATGACATTTTGATATATTCCCCGGACAGTCAGTCTCACTTGCAACATTCTACAGACAGTTCTCCAGAGACTCAGGGAGAATCAATTGTTTGTGAAATTGGAGAAATGTTCGTTTTTCGTTCAGGAACTGTCTTTTTTGGGGCTGATTGTGTCCGGTGTGGGGTTTCGTTTGGATCCTGAGAAGGTGCTGGCTATTGTAGACTGGGTTCAGCCTCGAGATCTCAAGGGGCTCCAGCTGCTTTTTAGGATTTGCAAACTATTATCGGAGATTCATTAAAGGTTTCTCACAAGTGGTTAAACCACTCACTGATCTTACCCAGAAGGGTGCTGATGTAAAAAATTGGTCGAGACTTGCTAAAGAATCCTTCTCAGCGCTTAAGAAATGTTTCATGTCCGCCCAGTGTTGGTTCAGCCAGACCCGTCCAAACCTTTTATTGTGGAGGTGGATGCTTCTGAAGTGGGGGTGGGTGCTGTGTTGTCCCAGGGTCCGGCCACCCTTACTAATCTCAAACCCTGTGCCTTCTTCTCCAAGAAGTTCTCTTCCGCTGAGAGAAACTATGATGTAGGCAATAGAGAACTTCTTGCGGTCAAGCTGGCATTCGAAGAATGGAGGCACTTTTTGGAAGGGGCGGCTCACCCTATCACTGTTATCACAGATCACAAAAATTTGGCATACCTTGAATCTGCTAAGAGGCTTACGCCTAGACAAGCCCGTTGGTCACTTTTTTTTCACGATTTCAATTCTCCATTACTTTTCGACCGGGGTCCAAAAATGTTAAAGCGGATGCCCTGTCCAGAAGTTTTGACCCTGTGTCTCCCCCGAGCCACCGTCCTCCATTCTTCGTCCGGGGGTGGTAGTGGCGGGGATCTCGACAGAGTTGGAACAAGAAATTTTGAGGGCTCAGTTCCTAGCTCCGGCGGCCAGGCCAGGGGATAAATTGTTTGTTCCAGAATTATTGCGGCCTAGACTTCTGCAGGAGTTTCATGAGTCTAGGCTTAGTGCTCATCCTGGTATCACGGCCACTAGAGAGGCAGTAGCCAGGGTGTTTTGGTGGCCTTCAATGGGGTCCGATGTTAAGAAATTCATTTCTGCTTGTGGAGTTTGTGCCCGTTCCAAAAGCTCGCATAGCGGCCGGCTGGGGAACTCATACCTTTACCGGTTCCTGAAAGGCCATGGACTCATCTCTCCATGGACTTTATTCCGGTCTTCCACCTTCCAGGGGCAATACCGTGATTTGGGTGGTGGTGGACAGGTTTTCTAAACAGGCCCATTTCGTTCCCTTGGCAGCATTACCCTCAGCAGAAACATTGTCAAGATTGTTTGTGCTGCATGTGGTCCGTTTGCATGGGGTACCCCTAAATGTTGTGTCTGACAGAGGTGTGCAGTTTGTGGCAAAATTTTGGAGGGCATTCTGTAAGAAATTGGGCATCTCACTCTCCTTCTCGTCGGCATATCACCCGGAAAGTAATGGTCAGACGGAGCGTACCAATCAATCCCTGGAACAGACTCTCAGGTGTCTGACCTCCGCCAGACAGGAGGATTGGTGTGATGCGTTACCGTTGGCGGAATTCGCCTTTAACAACCGAGTGAGTCAATCCACCAACATGTCCCCATTCCTGATTAATTATGGGTTTAATCCCCATTTTGGGGAGTTTTCACGGTTGGATTCCGGTTGTCCAGGGGCGGAGGGATCCGTTCTACGGTTAAAAAATATCTGGGCTGAAGTCCAGCGTAATATATCTCGGGCCCAGGGGAGGTATAAATATTTTGCAGACAAAAAAGAGCCCCGGGACACATGTTTCAGGTGGGGGAGAAGGTTTGGCTTTCCACACGTAACATCAACTTGAAGGTACCATCAGCTAAATTGGGACTGAAGTTCATCGGTCCGTACGAGATTGTGGAGATAGTCAATCCTGTGGCATATAGGTTGCATCTCCCCCCGTCCTTAAAAATAACCAATGTGTTCCATAAATCTCTGTTGAAACCCGTGGGGTCTGTCAAGGAGGACTCTGAGTCTGTTGTTCCTCCAGTGTTAGTGGAGGGTCACTTGAGTATGAGGTCGGACACATTGTGGACTCTCGGCGGGTGCGCCGCTCCTTACAGTACCTGGTCCACTGGAAGGGATATGGACCAGAGGATCGCTCATGGGTCTCTGCTCGCTCGGTACATGCGGATCGCCTGGTTCGGGCTTTCCATGCCAGGTACCCGGGCAAGCCTGGGGGTCCAGAGGCCCCCCGTTGAGAGGGGGTACTGTCATGATCCCAGTGCAGGTTTGGCCTGCACACCAGGGGTTAATGTCTTGATTAGTGTTGAGCGATACTGCTCGATATCTAAAAATATCGGATCGGAATGGTATCACCGATATCACTAAATATCGTCGATATCCGATTCCGATACCGGAAGTCCCATGTAAGTCTATGGGAACAAAATATCGCAACTAAAAAAAACACTTTCTTTCGTTGTAAACACAAAATATACACACATAGAATACATATATATATATATATACATGTCATTGTGACATATATATATACATATATTTATAGTTTATACACTTCTACATAGTAAAATAGACTCTGATTCAATTGCCGGGTAAAGCCGTGACATACCCCATAGAAGTCGACGGGCTCGGTGCCGAGTACCCCCAAAACCTCTGGCTCTGTGCGACTCAACTTGGGCGTCACGAACAGGATTCTGTAGCTCGCTATAAGCGAGTCCTGTGTGCCTGAATTGAACTGGTTTTGTGCTTGAGAATTGCTAAAATCATCAGAGAATGTATTTGCCATTTTTCAGCCATATCTGCGTCACGACGAGGCACTGGTGAGAAGAAGGGCGTGCTCTTCGTGGGTGTACACTCACTCAGTGGCGCGAAAACGATGGCCGACCACTCTAAATGGACTGCAATGTAAGATCGTGCCCCACAGCTCTTGAGTTCCGCCTCCTCATCCTCCTCAGTGTGCGGAAACTAACACGAAGGTCCCGCCTCACTACAAAAGAGGGGCCCTCTCCAGATGCTAATGACACATGTGACTTGGCAGAGATGGCTAATGGACACAAGCAGAAGTGTGAAGGGATGGAGCAGTCAGAGCTCTCTCCCCCACGGAAGCGACCCGATCGCCACGGAACCACCATTGGGCACCCGGCCTGGAAACCCTCCTACGCTGCAAGAAGCGGAGGATACCCTAAGAGGCCTGGTCCGGCACCGGGAGGAGGTCGCCAGGATGGAAGCCAGCTGGCGTGCCCTAAAACTAAACTTGGAGCGGCGCCAATCCCTCTTACCTGAAGTGTCTGTACCGGAAGGTGAGGCACCCGTTCTAGTAGAGGAGTCCGTGCGGGCATCCCAGCCCTTGCAATGTGATCCGGTTGTCGTTGTCGCAGTGGAGGCACCCGTTCCTGCAAAAAACGCTGCACCGGCAGCACCCCAGATCCCGCTGTCTGCCCCCGTCGCTGAGACAGAAGAAGCGACACCCGTCCTCATGGAGGAGGCCGCGCAGGCACCAGAGGTCTACCTGTCTGTACCGGAGCCCCGACTGTCATCTGTTCCAGAGCCGGCTGCTTCCTCCGCAGGTGAGCGCCGCCAGGACTGTCGGGCACCAGGAGAGCTGCCGCAAACCGGACATCGTAAGCTGCAGTTTGATGGTGGAGACATGGAGATGCTGGTGGAGGAGAATTACAACCGGCGTCAGGAGGAAGAGTGGAGACGTCGGGAGAGAGAAGCCGAGCGACAAAGGGAGCAGCGCGAATCCCAGAAGCTTCGCCAACGTCACATCGAAAAGGACCGGGCAGATAAGGACCGGATGAGAAAAGATAAAAGTACGGTGAGGGAGCCGCGGCGTAAGGGTGCAGTACGGAGCTTTAAATTGAAAGCTGGTTGGGGCTTCATCCAGGAGCCTGGACTTTATTTAGAATGTTTGTGACCCGGCGGGACGTGGAGACTCACCTCCCAGAAGGACACCCGGGGAGGGACCTGTTGCCAGGAGACTTGGTAACTTACACCCGACACTGGGGTTACAATGGATGGTATGCCCTAAATGTCACCAGGTGCGACCCCTGGTCCCAAGAGTGTCAGGAACCTGTGAGACCCTCGGAGCCTTCAGCCTCCCACATCCAGTCCTCTGCACAAGTGCCCACCCCACGCCGTAAATCTCCCCAGCCTCCCTCAGTGGTCTCCTCAGCAGCCCCAGCTATGGACATGATAATGATAGCTGGCCCGTACCCGGCGCCTGTTAGGCCCCCTGGGGTTCGTACAGTCCGGGACATAGGGTTCCAGACCCGGAGGGAGACGAAAGAGGTGGCCACACAGACACAGATAGCGGGTCACGACTTGACTGTACAGGCCACACGACGTCATCAGGTCCTGGTGGTCCTTGGTGTCTCGGATGTTTGGCAAGCATCAGAAGAGTACCAGGTGGTACCTGGAACACCCCTGCCAAAGAATTATAAATAACCCGGACAGGGTCCCTGTATGTAAATAGTTAAATTGTTGATGTACCCGGACGGGTGAATGTTCATAAAAAAGTTTTTTAATTTAATAAAAAAAACAACACAGTTTTCATTACTTTTATTACAGTCTCATCCTGCGACGCCATCGATCTCCTGTAAAAAAAAATGAAAAAAAAAACCCAGCAGTATACCACCTGTCCGACGCAGTCCATAGTAACGAGTGTCCCACGACGATCCAGCTCTGCTACATCAGAATGACAGGCAGAGCCTGTCATCCCGGCGCAGCACAGCTGATTACCTGCTTCCCCGGCGGTGACGTCATCGGACTGGTTTACGGCCGGGATTACCCTGCAGTCACTGCAGTTATCGCGAAAAACTGCATGTGACCGCCAGGGAGAAGATAATGGCGGCCATCAAGCAGTCCAGGACGTGACCGCCGGAGATCTTCTGCCAGGTAAGTGCCGCTGACTCCTGACAGACCCGACCGACGGACACTCACAGTGACAGTGACAAATCCGATTCCGGTATCCGATATGACGAAAATATCAGTACTCGGAATCGAAAGCCCGACACAGCTAATATCGGCCGATACCCGATATTTGCAGTATCGTATCGCTCAACACTAGTCTTGATCCTAGTGCGGGCTCTGACCTGCACACCTGGGGTTTATTATTATGGCCTCTCTTTGGTTCGGAGAGAGCTTCTTATAGCCCTAGGAAGCTCCAATCCCTGTTATGTT
>JARQOD010000001.1:266671541-266784096 GCA_033576555.1 Oophaga sylvatica
CCTTTTTTGCCTGCTCTCCTCAGCTACCAAATCATAACATCTTGCCCTGTGCAGAGGCGCTGCTTGTGCTCCCTCTTGTTGCAGAGCTGTCTCCACTGCCTGGATGCACAGAGCTGCTTTGTAAAGCAGTAGTAGCAGCAGTGCTCTCGGCTGGAATGGAGAACATTATGGATTGCACCAGTGTGTCTTGGTACTCCCGCATTTTACGCTCCCGGTTCAACGGTGTGATGAGGCTTTGTAAGTTGTCCCGGTAGCGAGGGTCTAGGAGGGTGGACACCCAATAATCAGACGTGGTTAGAATGTGGGCGATGCGGCGGTCGTTTCTCAGGCACTGCAGCATGAAATCAACCATGTGCTGCAGACTCACAACTGGCCAAGAAACGCTGTCCCCTGCAAGAGGCGTCATCTCTGCCTGCTCTGCATCACCCCACCCTCGCTATACATACTGACTAGAGCGTTGTGTACCTCCCTCTGGAGCGATGTCTTCCTCCTCCATTGACTCCTCCTCATCCTCCTCACAAAGTGAGCCCTGCCCAGCCCTTTGTGAGGAACCACGTTGCGCTGACTGTCCAGAAGGTGATGGAATTTGTGACTCCTCATCCTCACCTCTTCTAAAACCTCATCCCTTAGTGCTTGCATTGTTTTTTTGAAGCAGGCAGATAAGGGGGACAGTCAGGCTGACTAGTGCATCATCTGCACTCGCCATCCGCGTTGACTCATCAAACGCACGCAAAACGTGGCAGATGTCCTTCATAGAGTCCTTCGCCAGTCCTTACACTGGCTGCCCATTCATTATAGTATCCAATTCAAAGTACTGGTTGTCACCCACAAAGCTCTCCACAGTGCAGCACCCCCCTACATCTCCTCCCTCATTTCTATCTATCGGCCTAACCGACTGCTGCGCTCTGCAAACGACCTTCGACTAACCTCTGCACTAATCCGTACCTCCCACTCCCGAATACAAGACTTCTTCCATGCTGCGCCAATCCTCTGGAATGCTCTACCCCAAGAAATTAGGACTATCCGCAATTAGCATGGTTTCAGGCGCTCCCTCAAAAGACATTTGTTCAGAGCGGCCTATCACATTCACTAATCAAAGTCATTCTATGTGTAAGTCTGTGTGTGTAGCCCATTCACTATCTCCATCCATCCATCACTTCCTCAAAATGGCTGGACCATCATTGTAAATACACCATTGTATATAAACACCTGTAATTTGTATCTCCCCCACCTCATTGTAGATTGTAAGCTGTCACGAGCAGGGGCGGCTTATATTGCTTTAATTATTGTATTGTTAACGTTGTTACTTATGACTTGTGTTCTGAAACTGTTAAACTGTAAAGCGCTGCGGAATATGTTGGCGCTATATAAATAAAGATTATTATTATTATTATTATAGAGGCCCAGTCATTAGTGGTGAAGTGTGAACGGCGCAAATTGCGAGTTGATTGCGCCTGATGCAGCTGATACTCCATTACTGTTGGCTGCTGCTCACACAACCGCTCCAACATATGTAACGTCGAATTCCACCTGGTGGGTACGTGACATATGATGCGATGTTCAGGAAGGCGAAATCTGCGTTGCAGAGCTGCAATCAGCAATCTGGCCATGCTGGAACGTCGCAAGTGAGCGCACTCTAGGCGAACCTTGTGCAGCAGTGCATCAAGATCCGGATAGTCCCTCAAAAAACTCTGCACGACCAAGTTGAGCACATGTGACAGACATGGTATGTGAGTGAGGATGCCAAGGCCCAGAGCTGCCACCAGATTTCGGTCATTGTCACACACTACCAAGCCTGGCTGGAGATTCGCTGCCAAAAACCACACGTCGCTCTCCTGCTTGATGGCATTCCAGAGCTCCTGCGCTGTGTGGCTTCGATTCCACACGGAAATTAATTTCAGGACGGCCTGTTGACGTTTGGACACGGCTGTGCTCATATCGCTCGCAACAGGTAAGCGTTCACGGGTCCATGTGGAGGTAGACCGTGACGGCTCCTGCAGCGATGATTCTGAGGAACTGGAGTAGGAGGAGGAGTCAATATGTACAGACTTGATTCCTGCAATCCTTGGAGTTGGCAGAACACGTACAGCGCCACTCGCAAGATCAGTACCGGCTCCACAACATTGACCCAATGGGCAGTGAGGGAAAGTTATTGTCCCTGGCCATGGGTGTTAGAACCCTCTTGTTAGGTTTTGTTTCAGTTTGATGGTCACATGAACTTTTTTCCCTATTTTGTCTGGCTCCGCCCTTCTGGCTTTGCTTGACTTCATTGTATTATCTACTGTTAAGCTAGCCGGGTGCTTAGGTGCCTTACTCAGTCAGTTTTGCTTGATCTTCGGATCTCAAAGTATTTTGTTTTCTGTTAAATTATCCCTGCTACAATTTCTGTTAGGAGGTGTCCACCTTTTCTCCCAGTCCCTAGATCTTGTAGGGGTACCTCCCTCGCAACTATAGGTCTTCATTCAGACTAGCTGAGGACTTTAGCGGGTCTGGTCGCAGGATCAGGTTCCCCGTTACATCGTAGGGATTCAGCTTAGTTCTATTGTAGGGACAGAATTCCCTTCTTTCCTTAGTGCTTGTAGCAGATAATAACAATGGGTACTGGTCCACGCATCGGTCGTCAGGTGGACCTTGCTACTGAGGGCGTTTACTAGCGCATGTTTAATTTTTCCCTCAACATGCTTTTGCAGACCAGGGACGGCTTGCCTGCTGAAATGAAATCGGCTTGGCACATTGTATTGTGGGACTGACAATGATATTAAGTTACGGAAACTGTCAGTCTCCACCAGCCTGAATGACAGCATTTCAAGGGACAGGAGTTTTACAATGCCAGCATTCAGAGCCTGTGCTCGTGGATGGTTTGCCGAGTATGGCCGTCTTTTATCCCATGCCTGTGCTACCGATGGCTGTTTTGTGGCCTGGAAGTGTGAGGATGACAGGGAACTTGCTGCTGTGTGTGGAATAACACTTTGTCTCTGGACAACAGTGACCGAGGTTCTTCCATGGCGATCCTGTGAGGAAGCAGAACCAGCTGTGTGTGAGCTCGATGAAGAGGCTTCAACACAAACTGAAGATGTAGGTGCTGCTGTAGGTTGGCCTACATCTCAGTGTGTCTTTGTAACTCAACTACGTGCTTTGTCCGCACATGTTTCCACATATTAGTGGTATTGAGGTTACTGACACTTTTACCTCTTTTTACTTTTTGATTACACAGTTTGCATTTGACATAGCAAATATCAACTGCAAGTGTGTCAAAAAAGGACCACGCAGTGCAAGTCCTGGGAGCGCACGTTTTGACTTTTGGAAGACAATTGCTCCGAACAGGTGGCAAAATGGAGGCTACAGGCAACCGAGTCTGCAGCCTAACTCTCCCTCCTGTTTGTACCGTTGGGCAATGTCTTCCTCTATCTTCCTTCTATCACTAACCACTTCTCTAGGCCTCTCATAGCTTTCAACCTCTGAGACACACAAGGATGGTAACACCCTTGACCTGGTCTTTGTCCGCCTCTGTTCAATCTACCACCTAAATAACTCACCGCTTCCACTGTCTGACCACAACATTCTCTCCTTCACAATCACAAATCCTCCACCACCCCAGCGCACTCCTACCTACCACACATTCAGAAATCTACAAGCCATTAACCCTCAGACACTTTCAGATTCCCTACACTCATCACTGTCCCCAATCTCCTCTTTTTCCAGTCCTGATCTGGCTGTTCATCACTACAATGACACTCTTAGAAGCACCCTTGACCAAGTAGCGCCGCTCACCCTCAGAACTTCCAAACACACAGTAAAACAGCCCTGGATCACATTGCAAACTCAACTTCTTCAGCGATGCTCTAGGAGTGCTGAACGCCTTTGGAGAAAAACCCGCACACCACAAGACTTCATCCACTTTAAATTCATGTTAAGAACTTATAATGCTGCCCTTCACCTCGCCAAACAAACCTACTTCACCACCCTGATCTCCTCACTAGCCAACAACCCCAAGAAAATGCTTGACACTTTTCACTCCCTCCTCAGGCCAAAAGCACAAGCCCCTATCACAGACATTTGTGCTGACGACCTGGCCTCCCATTTTATATAAAAAATATTATACTATCCGTCAGGAAATCTGCTCTCAACCACCAAGGGCTGTGACTCCCATCCCACCCTGCTGTTCCCCTGGCTAACTTTCCACATTTGATCCCATCACAGAAGAAGAAGTCTCCAGAGTCCAGACTCCTCTCTTCCTCTCGTCCGACTACATGCACTACCGACCCCATTCCCTCACATCTCCGCCAGTCTCTCTCTCCAGTTGTCACAACTCACCTAAATAAAATCTTTAATCTCTCACTCTCCTCTGGCATTTTCCCATCTGCCTTCAAACACTCCATCATTACTCCACTACAAAATAAACCCGCTCTCGACCCTTCCTGCACAAACAAATACAGACCGGTCTCCAATCTCCCCTTCATCTCTAAACTTTTGGAGCGCCTAGTCTTCTCCCGCCTCACCCGTTACCTCTCCAATCACTCCCTCCTAGACCCTTCACAGTCCAGCTTACGCCCCCTACATTCGCCAAAAACTGCCGTCATCTAAGTGAGCAATGACCTTCTTACAGCAAAACGTAACGGTGACCACTCTTTGCTCATTCTTTTTGACCTTTCTGCAGCTTTCGACACGGTTGACCACCGTCTCCTACTGTCTAGGCTCCACTCACTACGTATTAAGGACACTGTTCTCTCCTGGTTCTCCTCCTATCTTTCTGACCGCTCCTTCAGTGTTTTGTTCTCTGGCTCCACGTCATCTTCTCTTCCTCTCACTGTCGGTGTACCCCAGGGCTCAGTCCTTGGCCCCCTTCTCTTCTCTCTCTACACAGCCCCAATTGGACAGACCATCAGCAGATTTGGCTTTCAGTACCATCTTTATGCTGATGACACACAACTATACACGTCATCCCCCGACCTCACCCCCGCTGTACTACAGAACGCCACCGACTGTCTGTCCGCAGTCTCCATCATCATGTCCGCTCTCTATCTGAAACTCAACCTCTCAAAAACTGAACTTCTTCTGCTCCCGCCGTCTACTAAACTCCCTAAATTTGACATATCCCTCTCCGTGGGCAGCACCATAATAACACCCCGGCAGCAGGCTCGCTGTCTGGGTGTTATGTTTGACACCAATCTCTCCTTCACCTCCCATATACAATCTCTTGCCCGCTCTTGCCGCCTACACCTAAAGAACATCTCTAGAATCCGCCCTATTCGCACCATGGAAACAACAAAAACCCTCACTGTAGCATTGATCCACTCACGCCTGGACTACTGCAACGCTCTATTACTTGGCCTCCCCATTACTCGACTATCCCCTCTCCAGTCCATCCTTAATGCAGCAGCCAGGGTAATCCATCTGGCTAATCGGTACTCGGACGCGTCCGCTCTTCGCCAGTCCTTACACTGGCTGCCCATTCATTATAGTATCCAATTCAAAGTACTGGTTCTCAGCCACAAAGCTATCCACAGTGCAGCCCCCCTACATCTCCTCCCTCATTTCTATCTATCGGCCTAACTGACTGCTGCGCTCAGCAAACGACTTTCGACTAACCTCTGCACTAATCCGTAACTCCCACTCCCTACTCCAAGACTTCTCCCGCGCTGCGCCAATCCTCTGGAATGCTCTACCCCAAGAAATTAGGACTATCCACAATTTGCATGGTTTCAGGCGCTCCCTCAAAACACATTTGTTCAGAGCGGCCTATCACATTCACTAATCAAAGTCATTCTATGTATTCTGTGTAAGTGTGTGTGTGTGTGTCTAGCCCATTCACTATCTCCATCCATCCCTCACTCCCTTAAGATGGCTGTACCATCATTGTAAATGCATCATTGTATATAAACACCTATACTTTGTATCTCCCCCACCTCATTGTAGATTGTAAGCTGTCACGAGCAGGGGCGACTTATTTTGCTTTAATTATTGTATTGTTAACGTTGTTACTTATGACTTGTGTTCTGAAACTGCTAAACTGTAAAGCGCTGCGGAATATGATGGCGCTATATAAATAAATATTATTATTATTATTATTCCTCTGAGCTGCTCCCACCACCTTCCTGTTCCTCACGCCATGTTGGGTCTTGGACCTCATCATCTCCACTACCCTCTTCCAACACCTGCTGCTGTTGGGTGGTCTGGCCAGCACCATGCTCAACAGAAACTGGCACCTGAGTCTCATCATCATCAGATGCGTTCTGCGGTGTGCTGACCATCGGCACTGTCTCACCCGCCTCTTCAGATTCAGAGAGACACAGCTGTTGTGCATCACTGCATACTCCCTCTTCTTCACATTCCAGAATGCTGCTTGGCTGGGCCCCTGTTTGCAAGCCAACAGATTCTGAGAACAGAAGCTGACACTCAGCTGGCTCCTGTACAGAACTCTCTGACTGTCTGGGCAATTTGGCAGGCGGTGAAGAGACAGATGGTTGCTCAACAGTGCTGTGGTCCTGAGAGGAGGTGGAAGCAATTGAAGTCGATGCATTGGCTGCCATCCAACCAACAACGGCTTCAATTTGTTCTTCCTGCAGCAGGGGGGTACGCCGACCTCCTACAAAAGTGCGCATAAAGGAACGCTCACGGGGAAAACTGGTGAATGCTGTGTCACTGGGGGCGGCAGCAGCCACAGAATCCACACGTCCTCTCCCTGCTGAAACTCCACGGCCACGACCACGTGCCTTACTCCCTGCCTTCTTCATCTTGGTAGATTGATAAAGAAAGTCTGAAAAGTTATAAGGCCTAAGTGTGGTTATTCCGCAGAGACTGCAGTGAACACTGCACACAACTGTTCACTAGGTGTGAAAGGCCCCTTTGTGTACTTCTATAGTGTTTGCAACCAATGTATTGCCTGGAAGTGCTGTTAGCACAGTCAACACTTGCTCCTGTGTTACTGGGGTTCAGTAATGTCAGCTGTTCCCCTGCTGTGTGTACGGCAAAAAGTCCTGCTGCCTCCACCCTGTTCTCTTCTATTCCGTGGGCTCCAACACCGCCAGTTGTTGCTCGGAAGTACTTGGCATGGGTACTGACTCCTGCCCAGCCTGGTTACAGCACGACAGCTGTTTCCTGGCAGTGTCAACGTCAATTAGCCTCCAATAAGTTGTCCTGTCGTGTTGCATTCTGGTTAGCCGACTATATGGTGCCTGCAGTTTAGGTCATTCCTATGTGTGCTGTGGGATATGTAAATAAAGGCTGTTTCCGTTGTGACAATAGGACAAGCACCCACTGTAGGACTGTGTGATTCGGTAACTGCGGACGGCTTGCGGACTGTCAACTTACATTTTCATGGGTGCCTTCTGCTACCCGTCCGGGTTCCAGTACCGTCAACTGGTTCTCCGCAGTGCCTTTGGCCTAGGTGCCTCCATCTCGGTATCCGAGTTCCAGCAACGTCTGCTGGTCCTTGGTAGTGCTTTGGACCACAGGTACCTCCTGCTTAGTAACCGTGTCCCAGTAACGTCAGCTGGTCCTCGGTTGTGCCATTGGCTCTTTTCCTTCTGCTGCCCCTCCGGGTTCCAGCACAGTCATCTGGTCCTCGTTACTTCCATTGTCTCTTGTACCATCTGATACCCGTCCGGGTTCCAATAACGTCAGCTGGTTCTCGGAAGTTAGTCAGCCTTCTTGTACCTTCAGCTACATTTACAAATTGAATATTTTTTAAATGTTTTGTTGGGTAATCACTATGGATCTCCAACAATGAAGACGACGACCCTGATGACCACCCCGAAGAAGATGACGACGACAAGGACGACGAGCATGAAGCCAACCAGCCTGAACACCATCACAAAGAAGAAATAAAAGATTACCCAGAAGAAGATCACCAACAGGACAAAGAAGGTTAAGACAAACTACAAGATACAGAAAAAGAGACAGAAGAACAATAAGCAGAAGATGAAAAAGCATAAGAACATGAAGTATAAGACCAAAATGAAGAGCAAAATATATGCTCTAAATTATAAGCAGAAGAAGACTAAGCAGTGTATGGGGGTGAGTCCGTTCCTCCTCGTGGTGCCCCTGGAAAATGCCTGCTGCTGCAGGCTAAACTGAACACGGACAAATACTGTTGTAATTTAAATGTTTTGTGACAGCAAGAACGCAAGGATGAAAAATTCATACTTTTACAGATTACAAGTACAGGAATCTCTGTCACAAATAAGAATATGATGAAGATGAAGTAGAATATGAAGAAGAAAAATAGTTTAATAAGAACAATATGAGTAATGTTAACAAAAAGATGAATAGCAATAAGTTTAAGAAGAAGATAAAGAAGGTGAAGATGAAGAATAATTTGATGAAAAAGATGATGCTGCTGAAGATTATGAAGGAGAAAGTGTGGCAAAAGTTAAAAAGGTGAAGAGCATGGAAGTTGTGAAACATACATATTTGCCAAAATAGAAAAAAGGTTAACAACATTGTCAATTTGTTAGTCAATGCGAACATCTTTAAAAAAAAATATTAATGCTATTCCATTTGATTGGGTTAAATATCTATGCCTTTAATGTCTCCTCAACCTCCCCCAATACATTCTACATTACTCTTTGTTGTTTTCCTTCATGTACAATTAACCAACAAGGCAAGAATGGGCTTTTTTTAATTCCGATATTTTTTTCCCATAGACTTACA
This sequence comes from Oophaga sylvatica, assembly GCA_033576555.1. NCBI lineage: Eukaryota > Metazoa > Chordata > Amphibia > Anura > Dendrobatidae > Oophaga > Oophaga sylvatica. The sequence goes on from JARQOD010000001.1 coordinate 266,680,194, forward strand.
TTGGATTTCCGGTATCGGTATCGGGTATCGCCGATATTTCTTGTGTATCGGCGATACCATTCCGATCCGATACTTTTGGATATCGGAAAGTATCGCTCAACTCTACAGAGGACACAACCCCGACAGTTACGGACCCGGCACAGGAGAGGTACCCGCAGCCTGGTCTTCTTCCTCACACATGCGCAGCTCCATCTTTGTATCGCTTGACTGTCTCGGACTTTCACACTTGGTGAACGCCGCCCACAGGTGTTGGCACTTACTAAGTGATTTGTAAGTGCACTTACTTGGTATGTAAATGGACATGGCATAGACCTTATTGACATCCCCTGACGAAGCTGCTTTAAGCAGCGACATGCATTGGGCTCTGCGGGCATATGTGATACTCCCCACTGGTAAACACCTTTGTATTTCATTGATCTCTAGATGACTTTCAGGATGAGCTATGCATTTTATTGACTTGAGTCTGCATGTTTTTTTTTTTTTGTGTGGAACCTTGTCTAATCTATTGCGTGCTACTATCCAGCACAATTCATTATTACATGTATACATGCACTCCTTTGTGCATGTTATTTATTTTGTTACTGGATTTTCTTTGCATGGGGCTTTTCTTTAATTGAAAAACATCATAGTGACAATTTTCTCTCATATATATATTAATTTCATATATTCATTTTTCTTAATTTTTTGCCCCTGTGATTCATATTCATGTTTGGATAGCACCATTTATATTTTCATCCATTCATGTGACATGTCACACTTATCCATGTTGGGTCACAATTATAAGACTCCTCCTGAAAGCTTGTCAAATTCATAGCTTGTCAATTGTTTGCCACATTTGGGTGTTTGTATCATTGAGAATATTGATTGTATTTACATAGACTACATAAGGGATATCCTTTCTTCATATGCCTGCTTATCATTTCTTCTCCATGTCTTTTGCATGTTTTTAAATGTTTTTAATGTGTATTGGTCCTCTGGCAATTGTTGTTTAACAAAGTCATGTTATTTATAACTGTGCTGTGTGTGCAAAATTATTTGCGCTACTTTTCTTCTCCTTTTTCTTGTGCTGTTATAAATGTGCCCCTGTTATGTACTGTGTAATGGCTGTGTCTGACCGTACAGGAACATGTTCAGGAGAGGATGCAAAAGAGAGCATACAGACAGGACAGCATGGGATTGCAGATGATTTGTTCTATGAGAAAACATTTCATATCTGTTTCATCACTCATCATAAATCAAGTCAGTGTCATATAAGCTCAGTGGTGGTCGGAGCTCCTACCTCACTCACATGAATAATGTTGAGGTCCAGATTGGTGACATGGCAGAAACACTTGCTCCTGTGATAAAACACGTATTTCTAATTTCTAACCACAGAAAGTAACTATTGCAATCACTGCTATGTTGTCCGTATAATCTCTTATTTTTCATTCCCCTGTCCAGGAGCTGTTGTATGTTCAGACCACGTTCCTGTACGGTGAGACACAGCCATTACACAGTACACAACAGCAGAACATATCGTATGTAAGATTATCTCAGAACCAGAATACTATTTTTAATACATTCAATTGTGGAACTTATTTTTCCAAGCTCTATTGATTAAAATGTACTTTGTGGGACAACCCATTTAATTAAAATCATGCAGGAATAAGATGCACCAAATTAGTTAAGAGATGCACACCACTTCATGAATTCAGCGCATCATATCAGTGTTGTGCACTTTGCCAAAAATGTTGCTCCAGTAATAACGATATTCCTGTTTGGGATCTCCTGCACCCCATCATTGACATTGCGATCTTACATTTTCATTACATAGTAACATAGTTATTAAGGCTGATGGAAGCCTTTAAGTCCATCTAGTTCAACCCATATCTTATCCTAACCTGCCCTAACATGTTAATCCAGAGGAAGGCAAAAAAAAACCCATGTGGCAAACAGTAAGCTTCACATTGGGGAAAAAAATTCCTTCCTGACTCCACATATGGCAATCAGACTAGCTCCCTGGATTAAAGCAATATCTAGGAAACTAGTGTATATACCTGTAATATTAGACTTTTCAAGAAAGGCATCCAGGCCCTTCTTAAATTTTATTAGTGAATCACTCATTACAACATTAGACGGCAGAGAGTTCCATAGTCTCACTGCTCTTACAGTAAAGAATCTGCATCTGTGATTATGACTAAACCTTCTTTCCTCCAGACGTAGAGGATGACCCCTCGTCCACATCACAGGTCTAAGAGTGAAAAGATCATTAGAAAGGTCTTTGTACTGTCCCCTCATATATTTATACATTGTAATAAGATCACCTCTAAGCCTTCGTTTTTCCAAACTAAATAACCCCAAGTGTATTAACCTGTCTTGGTATTGCAGACCCCCCAGTTCTCTAATAACCTTGGTCACTCTTCTCTGCACCCGCTCCAGTTCAGCTATGTCTTTCTTATACACCGGAGACCAGAACTGCACACAGTATTCTAAGTGTGGTCGCACCAGTGACTTGTATAGAGGTAAAATTATGTTCTCCTCATGAGCATCTATGCCTCTTTTAATGCATCCCATTATTTTATTTGCCTTGCAGCAGCTGCCTGACACTGGCCACTAAATGTGAGTTTGTCGTCCACCCATACACCCAGGTCTTTTTCAGTGACAGTTTTGCCCAGTGTTTTACAATTAAGCACATAATTATACATCTTGCTTGTTCTACCCAAGTGCATGACCTTACATTTATCCCCATTAAAACTCATTTGCCATTTATCAGCCCAAGCTTCTAGTTTACAGAAATCCTCCTGTAATATAAAATTGTCCTCTATATTGATGACCCTGCAGAGTTTAGTGTCATCTGCAAATATTGAAATACTACTCTGTATCCCTCCTACAAGATCATTAATAAATATGTTAAAAAGAAGCGGTCCCAATACTGACCCCTGTGGTACCCCACTTCTAACCGTGACCCAGTCCGAGCGTGCTCCATTAATAACCACCCTTTGTTTTCTATCCATGAGCCAGTTCTTAACCCACTTACACATATTTTCCCTATCCCCATTGTTCTCATTTTATGTATCAACCTTTTGAGAAGTCCATGTACACCACGTCCACTGCATTTCCTTGGTCCAGTCCGGAACCTACCTCTTCATAAAAGCTTATCAGATTAGTCTGACAAGAATGGTCCCTCATAAACCAATGCTGATATTTGGTCATGAGGTTATTCTTCTCCAGATATTCCAATATAGTATCTCTTAGAAAACCCTCCAGGATTTTACCCACAGTAGATGTTAAGCTCACTGGCCTATATTTTCCAGGTTCAGTTTTTGTCCCTTTTTGAATATTGGCACCACATTTGCTATACGCCAGTCCTGTGGTACAGACCCCGTTATTATGAAATCTTTAAAGATTAAAAATAATGGTCTGTCTATGACTGTACTTAATTCCTGCAGTACTCCGGGCCCAGGGAATTGTCAATTTTAGTGATTTTTAGACGCCGTCGTACTTCCTGCTGGGTTAAGCAGGTGACATTTAATGGAGAATTTTTGTTATCACCGATCATGTTGTCTGTCATGGGATTTTCTTGTGTAAATATTGTTGAAAAAAAGTCATTTAGCATATTGGCTTTTTCCTCATTCTCACTCACCATTTCACCCAGACTATTTTTAAGGGGACCAACACTATCATTTTTTAGTTTCTTGCTATTTATGTAGTTACAGAATATATTGGGATTATTTTTACTTTCTCTGGCAATGAGTCTCTCTGCCTCAATCTTTGCTGTCTTGATTTGCTTTTTACAGAATTTATTCAGTCTTCTGTATTTATTTAATGCCTCTTCACTACCTACTTGCTTTAATTCCCTAAACGCTTTCTTTTTGTCCCTTATTGCGCCCCTTACAGCTCTATTTAGCCATAGTGGTTTCCTCCTAATTCTAGCATGTTTATTCCCATAGGGTATATACTGTGCACAGGTCCTATTCAGGATACTAATAAACGTCTCCCACTTTCTTTGTGTATTTTTATGTTCAGGTTATCGTCCCATTTATTGCACCAAGATCATCTCTCATCCGTTGGAAATTTGCCTTCCTGAAGTTTAGTGTCCTTGTAACCCCTCGACTACACATCTTATTAAAGGATACATGAAAACTTATTACTTTGTGATCACTATTACCCAAGTGACCCCCAACCCTTATATTTGATATGCGTCTGGCCTGTTGGTTAATATTAGGTCTAGCAGTGCCCCCCTCTTGTTGGGTCCTGAACTAGTTGTGAAAGGTAATTGTCTCTCATAGTTCTCAAAAACCTAATACTTTTGCTGGAACTGCAGGTTTCTGTTCCCCAATGTATTTCAGGGTAGTTGAAGTCCCCCATAATAATGACTTCTCCTTGAGTTGCTGCTTCATCTATTTGCTTTACGAGGATATTCTCTGTTGCTTCCATTATTTTTGGAGACTTAAAACAAACCCCTATCAGTAATTTACTATTTTCCCCCCCTCCCCTTATCTCCACCCACAGAGACTCTACATCTTCATTAGATTCACAGATATCACGCAGGATGGGTTTTAAGGATGATTTTACATATAAACACACACCCCCACCTCGCTTATTTTTGCGGTCATTTCTAAACAGACTATAGCCCTGTAAATTAACCGCCCAGTCGTGGCTCTCATCCAGCCAAGTCTCAGATATCCCCACCATGTCATAATTATGTTCCAACAAAATAAATTCTAATTCCGCCATTTTGTTGGTGAGGCTTCTGGCATTAGTATACATGCACTTTATGTATCTCTCTGAACCTCTATTCTTTCTTAAATTATTAACTGTTCTAACCCCACCCCCATGCCACCCCCACCCCCAATTTCATTATTTGTGCCCAGGTCTCTATCTGCACTGCCTTCCCCTCCTATAAAATGAATACCCTCCCCCCTAGTCCCTAATTTAAAGACTCCTCCAACCTTCTAGCCATTTTCTCCCCAGCACAGCTGCACCCTCCCCATTGAGGTGCAGCCCGTCCCTAGCATAGAACCTGTAGCCAACTGAGAAGTCGCCCAGTTCTCCAGGAACCCAAACCCCTCCTTCCTACACCAATTCCTGAGCCACTTATTAACCTCCCTAATCTCCTGTTGCCTCTCTGGTGTGGCACGTGGTACCGGCAGTATTTCAGAAAATACCACGTTGGAGGTCCTTGCTTTAAGCTTGCAGCTTAATTCCCTGAAATCGTCTTTAAGGACCTTCCACTTACCTCTAACTTTGTCATTTGTGCCAATGTGCACCTGACCGCTGGGTCCTCACCAGCCCCTCCCAGTAATCTGTCAACCCGATCAGCGATGTGTCGGACTCGAGCGCCAGGTAGGCAGCACACTGTTCGACGATCCCTGTCTTTGTGACAGATTGCCCTATTTTCCCTTAATAATTGAGTCTCCCACTACCAGCACCTGTCTGGCCTGCCCTGCTCTCCTAATTCCCCCTTACTGGAGCAGACACTCCCCCGGCTTTCAGAGGACATGCCTGCTGCAGCAGTGCTACCCTGTACTGACATTAATGTATATATAATTCTATTGCTATTGGTTGATAACCTTATATGTACTGTTCAATTAATTTTCTTTTTTAGCCTGATTTGTGTTGTATGCTTTTTCTAGTAATAAACTTTGTGCTCTTTTTTAATTTTTTGGGTGTGCACACTATTTCAATGTTTTTATGTGTTGTGTTTATGATTGAAAAATTAGTTCACACACATAACGAAATTCCCACATCAGCTATATTTGATCCTCAATACAAGGGAACATTTTTCATCCACCTTTGGTCCATGTGTTGGTTTTTTACCATCCAAAAAAAACTGATGAGGTTTTGCTAAGCTTCTCCTAGTGATCACTTGATAAAAACGAACAGCATAAGGATGCAACTAGGATGTTGTCTGTGTGTTATCTATTTTTTTTCAGGCCAATTCAGTTGTATGGGTGAGTTTGGTCTGCATATTGGACAAAAGTAGAACATCTTAATTTTTTTTTACTGCAGGCGATCAGCAAAAAAAAAACAACAACTAACTTTTGAATAACCTCAGAATTCAATGTGTCAAGTCCTGACAGCACAAGTACAAGTAGTGTTTAAAATAATAGCAGTGTGTTCAAAAACATGAGTTAATCACAAAATCTTTATACTAGTTTTTATTTCTCTACATTGGGAACATTGCACACTGTTTTCTAATTCAAAACATGAAGAGTAATGTATAGAATATTTAACTACTTTACAGAAAACAGCACAAAATAAGAACACTGAGCTGTTCTAAAAATAGCAGTGTCTGCATTTGTCTTTAAAAACTCACAATATGTACTTTTTTTTAAGGATTTACCATTTCTGCATATAGTTCCCCACAGTATAATGGTTTCATAAAGTGCCCCACATTATAAAGACTCCATATAGTGCATCACAGTATAATGGCCCCATATAAGTGGACGGAGTGGGGTGACTGCTTAAATAGAAGTTGGTGGAGCAGAGTCACACGTTACACCACTTTTTCCACAGAAGTGAACAGAGCAGTGTCACACATTACACCACTTGTCCACAGAAGTGAACAGAGCAGTGTCACACATTACACCACTTTTTCCACAGAAGTGAACAGAGCAGTGTCACACATTACACCACTGCTCCCACAGAAGTGAACAGAGCAGTGTCACACATTACACCACTGCTCCCACAGAAGTGAACAGAGCAGTGTCACACATTACACCACTGCTCCCAAGAAGTGAACAGAGCAGTGTCACACATTACACCACTGCTCCCACAGAAGTGAACAGAGCAGTGTCACACATTACACCACTGCTCCCACAGAAGTGAACAGAGCAGTGTCACACATTACACCACTGCTCCCACAGAAGTGAACAGAGCAGTGTCACACATTACACCACTGCTCCCACAGAAGTGAACAGAGCAGTGTCACACATTACACCACTGCTCCCACAGAAGTGAACAGAGCAGTGTCACACATTACACCACTGCTCCCACAGAAGTGAACAGAGCAGTGTCACACATTACACCACTGCTCCCACAGAAGTGAACAGAGCAGTGTCACACATTACACCACTGCTCCACAGAAGTGAACAGAGCAGTGTCACACATTACACCACTGCTCCCACAGAAGTGAACAGAGCAGTGTCACACATTACACCACTGCTCCCACAGAAGTGAACAGAGCAGTGTCACACATTACACCACTGCTCCCACAGAAGTGAACAGAGCAGTGTCACACATTACACCACTGCTCCCACAGAAGTGAACAGAGCAGTGTCACACATTACACCACTGCTCCACAGAAGTGAACAGAGCAGTGTCACACATTACACCACTGCTCCCACAGAAGTGAACAGAGCAGTGTCACACATTACACCACTGCTCCCACAGAAGTGAACAGAGCAGTGTCACACATTACACCACTGCTCCCACAGAAGTGAACAGAGCAGTGTCACACATTACACCACTGCTCCCACAGAAGTGAACAGAGCAGTGTCACACATTACACCACTGCTCCCACAGAAGTGAACAGAGCAGTGTCACACATTACACCACTGCTCCCACAGAAGTGAACAGAGCAGTGTCACACATTACACCACTGCTCCCACAGAAGTGAACAGAGCAGTGTCACACATTACACCACTGCTCCCACAGAAGTGAAAGAGCAGTGTCACACATTACACCACTGCTCCCACAGAAGTGAACAGAGCAGTGTCACACATTACACCACTGCTCCCACAGAAGTGAACAGAGCAGTGTCACACATTACACCACTGCTCCCACAGAAGTGAACAGAGCAGTGTCACACATTACACCACTGCTCCCACAGAAGTGAACAGAGCAGTGTCACACATTACACCACTGCTCCCACAGAAGTGAACAGAGCAGTGTCACACATTACACCACTGCTCCCACAGAAGTGAACAGAGCAGTGTCACACATTACACCACTGCTCCCACAGAAGTGAACAGAGCAGTGTCACACATTACACCACTGCTCCCACAGAAGTGAACAGAGCAGTGTCACACATTACACCACTGCTCCCACAGAAGTGAACAGAGCAGTGTCACACATTACACCACTGCTCCCACAGAAGTGAACAGAGCAGTGTCACACATTACACCACTGCTCCCACAGAAGTGAACAGAGCAGTGTCACACATTACACCACTGCTCCCACAGAAGTGAACAGAGCAGTGTCACACATTACACCACTGCTCCCACAGAAGTGAACAGAGCAGTGTCACACATTACACCACTGCTCCCACAGAAGTGAACAGAGCAGTGTCACACATTACACCACTGCTCCCACAGAAGTGAACAGAGCAGTGTCACACATTACACCACTGCTCCCACAGAAGTGAACACAGCAGTGTCACACATTACACCACTGCTCCCACAGAAGTGAACACAGCAGTGTCACACATTACACCACTGCTCCCACAGAAGTGAACACAGCAGTGTCACACATTACACCACTGCTCCCATAGAAGTGAATAGAGCGTGTCACACATTACACCACTGCTCCCACAAGGCTGGGGTCACACACAACGTCTAAAAAATCCGACCGTTTTAGTCGGTCGATTATCACAACAAAATTTCATGAACATTCATCGTCTGTGATCCGATTTTCCGGGGAGGATGCGATTTAGTCGCATCTGAGGGTTCGTGTAACATCCGATTTAAATCAGACTTGCGAGATTTTCTCGCCGGCTGGCAAAACCGACATATAATGGATCCAAATGAATAGTTTTTAAATTACAAAAGAAAGAATAGATATATACACATAGAATACATATATTGTATATACTCATGTATAAACCGACCCGTGTATAAGCCGACCCCCCCTAATTTTTCCACAAAAAACTGGGAATACTTATTGACTCGCGTATAAGCCTAGGGTGAAAAATGATTATGCCCCCATATGATGCTCCACAGATTATGCCCCATATGTTGCACAGATTATGCCCCCATATGCTGCACAGATTATGCCCCCATATGCTGCAGATTATGCCCCATATGCTGCACAGATTATGCCCCCCATATGTTGCAGATTATGCCCCCATATGCTGCAGATTATGCCCCCATATGCTGCAGATTATGCCCCCATATGCTCCACAGATTATGCCCCCATATGCTGCACAGATTATGCCCCCATATGCTGCACAGATTATGCCCCCATATGCTGCACAGATTATTGCCCCATATGCTGCACAGATTATGCCCCCATATGCTGCACAGATTATGCCCCCATATGCTGCACAGATTATGCCACTTATGCTCCAGATTATGCCCCATATGCTGCACAGATTATGCCTCCATATGCAGCCGGTTATGCCCCATATGCAAGATTATGCCCATATGCTCACAGATTATGCCCTATCTGCAGATTATGCCATATGCTCAGATTATGCCCCCATATGCTGACAGATTATGCCCCCATATGCTGCACAGATTATGCCCCATATGCTGCACAGATTAGCCCATATGCTGCACAGATTATGCCCATATGCTGCAGATTATGCCCCCATATGCTGCAGATTATGCCCCCATATGCTGCAGATTATGCCCCCATATGCTCCACAGATTATGCCCCCATATGCTGCACAGATTATGCCCCCATATGCTGCACAGATTATGCCCCCATATGCTGCAGATTATACCCCCATATGCTGCAGATTATGCCCCCATATGCTGCAGATTATGCCCCCATATGCTCCACAGATTATGCCCCATATGTTGCACAGATTATGCCCCTATATGCTGCACAGATTATGCCCCCATATGCTCCAGATTATGCCCCCATATGTTGCACAGATTATGCCCCATATGCTCCAGATTATGCCCCATATGCTGCACAGATTATGTCCCTATATGCTGCACAGATTATGCCCCATATGCTCCAGATTATGCCCCCATATGCTGCACAGATTATGCCCCATATGCTCCAGATTATGCCCCATATGCTGCACAGATTATGCCTCCATATGCTGCATATTATGCCCCCATATGCTGCACAGATTATGCCCCCATATGCTGCACAGATTATGCCCCATAGTATAGGTCCCTTATGCTGCCGTGCTGCTGCTGCAAAAAAAAACAAAAAACTGACATACTCACCTCTCGTCGCTGGGGGCTAGGTGCCGGTGTCCTGAGCAGGCGGTGACACCGGCGCGCTATGGGGGACAGGAGCCGGTGTCACCGCTCGCTCAGGACCCTGGCACCTGAGATGTTTACCTATCACCGGACCGGTGCACCACTGCGCTGCTCCCTCTTCCGGGTCCTCGGCAGTAAATGACAGGCAGAGGGCACGGCGCGCACTAACTACGTCATCGCGCCCTCTGCCTGAACATTCACAGCCAGAGGAGTCGGACGAGGGAGCAGCGCAGCGGTGGACCGGGACAGGTAAATATCGCTATACTCACCCCTCCGCCGGCACGTCTCTGCAGCCTCTCCTCTTCTCCCAGCGGTCTCCGCAGCTCTTCCGTCCTACACCGGACAGGTGGTACCGCTCATTAAAGTCATGAATATGTGCATATTCATGACTTTAATGAGCGGTACCATGTGACCGCTGCAAGAAGGAGCCGGAGATCGTGGGAGAAGCAGGGGGCTGCAGATACGCGCCGGCGGAGGGGTGAGTATGATCCAACACCCCCGCTCCCCCTCCCTGCTGACCCCCGTATATGACTCGCGTATAAGCCGAGAGGAGGACTTTCAGCCCTAAAAAAAGGGCTGAAAATCTCGGCTTATACACAAGTATATGTCTCATATTCTAGGTTTTTCAAAGTAGCCACCTTTTGCTTTGATTACTGCTTTGCACGCAGAAAAGGTGAACGGATGGACTCTACATGCCTGGCTCCCACCGTGAAGCATGGAGGAGGTGGTGTGATGATGTGAGGGTGCTTTGCTGGTGATATTTTGTGGATTTATTCAAAATTGAAGGCATAGTGAACCAGAATGGCTACTACAGCATCTTGCAGCAGCATGCTATTCCATCCGGTTTGCGTTTAGTTGGACCATCATTTAGTTTTCAACAGGACAATGACCCCAAACACACCTCCAGACTGTGTAAGGGCTATTTGACCAAGAAGGAGAGTGTTGGGGTGCTACACCAGATGACCTGGCCTCCACAGTCACAAGACCTGAACCCAATCGAGATGGTTTGGGGTGAGCTGGACCGCTCACCACTTCAATTTTGAATAAATCCCCAACAGTTTCACCAGCAAAGCACCCCCACACCATCACACCACCTCCTCCATGCTTCACGGTGGGAACCAGGCATGTAGAGTCCATCCATTCACCTTTTCTGCGTGCAAAGCAGTAATCAAAGCAAAAGGTGGCTACTTTGAAGAACCTAGAATATGAGACATATTTTCAGTTGTTTCACACTTTTTTGGAAAGTGTAATGTATAAATCCACATGTGTTAATTCATAGTTTTGATGCCTTCAGTGTAATTCTACAATTTTCATAGCCATGAAAATACAGAAAAATCTTTGAATGAGAAGGTGTGTCCAAACTTTTGGTCTGTACTGTATATATATATATATATATATATATATATTTGTAGTTCATGCACTTCTACATAGTGTAATAGCAGCTAATTCAGTTGCTGGCTTTTGTGAAAGTACAGACCCGACATGAAATGACACATTGTTTACATACAGTTAACCATGTCATTTCATGTAGTTTGCTATATGGTTTTAACTTACAGTTACATGAGTGTATGTGTGCAAAATTTCAGACATGTAGGGGTTAATTAAAGGTGTAAATTCGTTGAAAAAAAAATGCGTGGGCTCCCGGTGTATTTTCTCCACCAGGCAGGAAAAGTCAGCGAGTGGGGGCAAATAATAATAGCCTAGGGAGGGTGAATATATTTAGTTCCCCCCTGGCTGCTAACATCTGCCCCCAGCCAACCCAGAAAAGGCAAATCTATAATTAGATTCACCCTTTCTGGCACTTATCCCATCTATTCCCATTGCCCAGTAGCGGTGGCTAATGGGTTAATAATGGGTTAAAGCCACCTTGCTATTGAAAGGTGACTTTAAGCCAGGTTAATAATTGAGAGTTGTCAATTAGACAACTCTCAATTATTAATCCTATTGTATGAAAGAAAAAAAGACACAGTTTTTGACCATCTTTTATTTAACAGGTAATCTTCGATTCCCTTGTTCTACTGTAATAAAAATAAAATAATAAAGCAACATTATTCTTACCTATCCGACGCACAGTCAAGTCCTACCGCTGTAATCCATCAGAAAGGGTTAACATGTTTACAGCTAGCAGCGCAGCTAATGCTGGCAGCTCAGCTGTAAGCCCCCGAAGGAATGATCTAATCTCCTGGCTGACAGGAGAGGAAGTGATTAGTGTGGGAAGCCTAATTGATTGCTTCCCACAGTAATCAGTTCAGGTCAGGTCATCCGGGGACTCCCTCTGATGTCACTGCTGCTGTGCGGTGTCCCCGGCTGACCTGAAGTGAACTGATTAGACTGGGAAGCAATCAGTTCACTGTGCTGTGCTGTGTCTGTACTGTACTGTGCTGTGTCTGTATTAAGAACCCTGTTGTCAAGTAAAGTTGAACTGTTAAGTCTGGAGTTGTGTGTGTGAGCTGTGGATCTGGAACTAAGATTGCAGAATCAGGAGGAACCCTGGAATCTAATATGAGTGTTCTAATTGATATCTATCACACACAGTAGATGGGACTTTGTGTTTCCTTTGTGGGGGCCAGGGCATGGGAATGCAACAGCACCTCGCCACGACTACCACCATGGCCTCCTCACAAAATTGGCATAGTCAGCAGGATTGCGATTCCTCGTGTGCAGAGAGTGGAGGATCCCAGAAAATAGCAAAGATGGTGGCCGCTAGAGACTTAAAGATGGCGGGTGATGGTGTGAAAATGGGAGTGGTGTCGTGTATCGTGGGCATCCTAAACAGAAAAGTGTGCAAAGACTAGCTTGGCAGAAGCAGTGGCCTGAACCGAGGCCACTTCCCCTGGTGACTGGTGCCCGCCAGAGATGGCCGCGGCGAAGGAAGAAGCCCTGACCCCTGCAGCAGATTCCTGAGGAACGGGAGGAGTCAAGCCGAGCAGGCGGAGCAGCCGGAAGTGGCTCCACTCATGAATGGGCGGGGTCCGGAAGAGAAGGACCTTGTATCGGGAAGAAAGACGCCATTGCAGAGCGAGTTGCCTTTCCCATGCAGCGACCCAGAATGTCCTTCCGAGGAGGTATCAGGTGGTAGGACTGGGTGTGGTCCTTGGCACAGTTAAAGTTGGACTCTCGCCCCGGAGGCTGGTGGATGGCAGAACTTGAAGATGTGGAAACCAAAAAGGATCGGTTGCCACTCCCCGAAGGTTGTTTCACATTTAATCGGCTAGTGAAGAAGAACGTCGGGAGCAGGTGCACAGCGGATGCGGAGAATCCTGAGTCGCAGCAGCCAGAGGAAGAGGTTGGGAAAGCTGAGGTAGCATAAAGGGGACCGTTGCAGCCACAATTCTGAGTTCGCACGGCCAAGGGAGGATCGTCTCAGGCAGATACAGAAACTACAGTAAGTTTGGCATCTACTCCTACCTCTGTCTCAGCACCCGCTCCCATTCCTGCATGATTGTGCAGGGCCAGAATGTGGTCCACTACTCTGGTCGCATGGATGGTACCAAATAGAGGCAACCCCTTTTGAGTTAGCCTTGTGTCATTTGCACCAAATGAAAATGAGAGACTGTTCCAATCTCCTGAAGGGCAACCATCACGGTTGCAGTTAAGTGACTTTGTTTTTCCCCCTCCTCCAAGTTTCTTTGTGCACGTTTGCACATTCCCTGCTGGATTACGGGACTAAAACCCTGATGGGGTTAGCCACCCTTTGAACCAAAAATGGACTGAGTGCAGCTGCTCTTATCTTAACCCTGAACTGCCCTCTAGGAGTATAAAAGCAGTGTACTTGTTTGAAAGGGACTGTACTGTTTTAAAGGAGGGAGGGGGAAAACCTGAACAGGAGGACCAGAGAAGCCAGCTGGGTCATGACTACATGGACTGTTGGAGCGGTGGTGAGTTGGCCACTGGGCCATTGTGTTTGTTTATATTGAATTCCTGTGTTTGGACACTCGGAGCAGGAAAGGACTGGCCCATGGGCCTGGAATGTTGCAAGTAAGCACAATGTGTGTATGAGTCCCAGGATCAAGGGGACCCATGTTTAAGGAAAAAGGAACTTGGACTCTATGTTCCAGGGTTCCAACCGAGTGGAATCGGGATCACAGTTGACCCACAGGAAGTGCTGTACAAAGAATGTACTAACTTGATAAATGTGCTAAATGTTTTAAATATGAGAATTGGTATTTTACAGGTGATGCTATAGTCAGGGACAACCATATTTTAGGAGAGAGAAGTGTAAAGGGGGTGACAGGGGCCGCCATATGCCTCCCCCTCTCTAAAACAATGTTAGCTTTGAATATGAGCTGCTTCATAGAGTTTTATGAACGTTAATGCATTTGTTTACTGTTATTATAATGTTTATGTGCATTTTATATAGGATTTGGGAAAAATATAGAATAGAATGGTAGCAGTAGAATAGGACAATATTGGGAATAGTTTAGTGGGGCACAATAGTCAATAGAGATAGGGAATTAGGCTAAGTGCACACGATCAGGAATAATTGCGTTTTTTTCGCGGTTTTTCCGCGTTTTCCGCGGTAAAAACGCGATAAAAACGCAAGCATTAAGCATCCTATACATGTTAATTGATTCCGCATGTTTTGGCCACATGTTGCGTTTTTTTCCGCGAAAAAAACGCTTTGCGGAAAAAATAGCAACATGTTCATTAATTTTGCGGAATGTAAGCGGTTCATGTGCGGTGGTACCCAGGGTCTGGAGGAGAGGAGACTCTCCTCCAGGCCCTGGGTACCATATCCCTGGTAAAACAATAATTAAAATAAAAAATAATGATATTCTCACCTTCCGGCGGCCCCCGCAGCCTTCCCGCGGCCCCCGCAGCCTTCCCGCCTTCAGCGACGCTCCCGGCAACTTCCGGTCCCAAGAGTCCTTTGCAAGAATCACCCAGATGGCATAGCGGTCTCGCGAGATGCTACGTCATCGGTGTGATTTGCCGCAAAGCATCCTTGGGACCGGAGTTGCCGGGAGCGTCGCTGAAGGCGGGAAGGCTGCGGGGGCCGCCGGAAGGTGAGAATATCATTATTTATTATTTTTACATTAGATCTTTTTACTATTGATGCGACATAGGCGGCATCAATAGTAAAAAGTTGGTCACACTTGTCAAACACTATGTTTGACTCGTGTGACCAACCTGTCAATCAGTTTTCCAAGCGATGCTGCAGATCGCTAGGAAAACGCTAGCATTCTGCAAGCTAATTACGCTTGCAAAACGCTATTATTCTGGCGGGAATCAGCACACAAAAAACGTGCGTATTTCCTGCGGGAGAATGCGGGATTGCCGCGGAAATTTCCGCGGCAATTCCGCAACGTGTGAACTTAGCCTTAGAGTGCCAGCACAAGTGTAACAAGGTGGCCCGGGGTGGTAGTCGTGGGCAAGTCTACTACAGAATAGTCATTCCACACCCTGGTCCCTTGCACATAAAATACAGACAGGACAGATGCAGCCCCCAGGCGACTTACCTTTTCTACTCAGTCACTGTAGTCCAGGCAATCAGTTTTCCAGGGACACAGTTATAATCCAACAGGGAAATAGTTTATTGTGGAATTAATGAAGTAGAAAAAGTAGTTACAGTAAATCAGAAGAACTTCCGGCTCTTTCCCTAATGCTCTTCACTACCATATCAGTGGCAGCAATGGTGGCAGCAACAGCAGTGGCGTTGCTAGGGCTGGTGTCACCCGGTGCGGTATAAAATGGTGTCACCCCCACCCCCAAACAATCATTTTTTAGCCATATAACAAGAAACAAGACTTACCGCTGACGTTTTCTGACGGAATCGTTCACTTTTCATGTCTTTTCCATCTGGCCCAGACCGACATAACGACTCCTCCAGCCAGGACTCGACTACAGAGAATACAACAAAGAAACGTTTCACTTCTCATATTGTCAGCACCGTCACGGTCACCAATTGGACTATTCTCAACCTGCACAAACTCCTCATCCTGCTGATACCCCAATACTGAGCAGCTGCTGCCATATGTGTCCCTATCACTGCTCCTGATACCCCAATACTGAGCCGCTGCTGCAGTATGTGCCCCTATTACTACACCTGGTACCGCAAAACTGAGCCGCTGCTGTCGTATGTGTCCCTATTACTACCAAAAACAGAACAAATAAGTGCGATGTCAACGAGAATAATGTAGAAAAAATCCTTTATTAAATATCAGCATAGCAAGGTAAAAGGGATAACATGAGGGCTACAAGTTACACGCATATCCAGCATAAGCCCGGGCAGAGAAAGGCTGCAACAACATTCGGAAGCACCATATAATGTAATGTAAATGACAGGTATCTACAAGTAAAGACCATAATATATTAGGGGCATACAGAATCATAAGACCCCATCATACCTGCCCTACCATGATATATAATGCATTAATCATGTAAACAATGCATCATATGCCAAACGTTGGCAAAGTAATCATGGTACATACCGGGTGCGTCAGGGGCACCCTGAGGAAGGAACTTCCGAAACGCGCGTCGGGGAGGGCGGGAGACGCTGTGACACCCGGTATGTACCATGATTACTTTGCCAACGTTTGGCATATGATGCATTGTTTACATGATTAATGCATTATATATATGGTAGGGCAGGTATGATGGGGTCTTATGATTCTGTATGCCCCTAATATATTATGGTCTTTACTTGTAGATACCTGTCATTTACATTACATTATATGGTGCTTCCGAATATTGTTGCAGCCTTTCTCTGCCCGGGCTTATGCTGGATATGCGTGTAACTTGTAGCCCTCATGTTATCCCTTTTACCTTGCTATGCTGATATTTAATAAAGGATTTTTTCTACATTATTCTCGTTGACATCGCACTGATTTGTTCTGTTTTTGGTATCTTTGATAATCTCAGTGTGTCATATATTATCCTATATGGACTAGTGTTATAATGGTACTGATATTTATATATTATGCTGCATGATGATTTGTTCCACTAGTCGCATGTGTTTTTCGTGCTATTATCTGTCCCTATTACTACACCTGATACTCCAATACTGAGCCGCAGCTGCAGTATGTGCCCCTATTACTACACCTGGTACCCCAATACTGAGCCGCTGCTGTCGTATGTGTCCCTATTACTGCATCTGATACCCCAATACTGAGCCTCTGCTGCCCTATGTGTCCCTATTACTACACCTGATACTCCAATACTGAGCCGATGCTGCCCTATGTGTCCCTATTACTGCACCTACTGTGTGGTTCTGTGTGACCTCTAAATTCTAAAGCACCTCTATAATATAGTAATGCCAGGTGCATGGGCCCTAGAACACAGTGCCCACATGTTGTCCCCTAGAATGTAATAATGCCCTGTGTGTGCCCCTTTGACAGTCACAGTAACCAGAATTCCCATATAACAATAAGTACCCACTTTACACTTAATGTCCCGAGTCTCCCCCCTGTACAGCTCCCCTATACACAATATGATGCCCCCTCACTGGATATATACTGACCCCTTAATATCCCCAAACTATTTAATGGCTCCAACACTGTATGATGGCCCCGCCACTGTAATCTCCACACTGTATGATGGCCCCCTAGATAGCCTCCATATAGCATAATACACCATAGTCCTCAATATAGTATAATGCACCCCCATAGACAGCCTATGTATTGTAATGCACCCCCATAGGCAGCCTCTGTATTATAATGCACCCCAACAGACAGCCTCTATATTGTAATGCACTCCCCATAGGCAGTCTTATTTATAATGCACCCCTTAGGCAGTCTTATTTATAATGCACCCTATAGGCAGTCTTATTTATAATGCACCCCATAGGCAGTCTTACTTATAATGCACCCCAACAGACAGCCTCTATATTGTAATGCACTCCCCATAGGCAGTCTTATTTATAATGCACCCCTTAGGCAGTCTTATTTATAATGCACCCCATAGGCAGTCTTATTTATAATGTACCCCATAGGCAGTCTTATTTATAATGTACTCCATATGCAGCCTTACTTATAATGTACCCCATATGCAGTCTTATTTATAATGCACCCCATATGCAGCCTTACTTATAATGTACCCCATATGCAGCCTTACTTGAAATGTACCCCATATGCAGTCTTATTTATAATGCACCCCATAGGCAGTCTTATTTATAATGCACCCCATATGCAGCCATACTTATAATGCACCCCCATATGCAGCCGTACTTATAATGTACTCCATATGCAGCCGTACTTATAATGCACCCCATATGCAGCCGTACTTATAATGTTCTCCATATGCAGCCTTACTTATAATGCACCCCCATATGCAGCCGTACTTATAATGTACTCCATATGCAGCCTTATTTATAATGCACCCCCATATGCAGCCGTACTTATAATGCACCCCCATATGCAGCCGTACTTATAATGCACCCCATATGCAGCCGTACTTATAATGCACCCCATATGCAGCCGTACTTATAATGCACCCCCATATGCAGCCGTACTTATAATGCACCCCCATATGCAGCCGTAATTATAATGCACCCCCATATGCAGCCGTACTTATAATGCACCCCCTTTACAAAAATAATAAATCCTGTACCACCTCTCTTGCTCCCGGCTCCTGCGCTGCTCACTGCTCTCCCTCTCAGCGTCTGACTGCCGGCGCCGGGCAGTGATGTCATCACGCCCGCTGTCAGACGTTGAGAGGGGGATTATGGGAGAGAAGGAGCGCTCACTCCTTCTCTCTCAATGCGGTCAGCTGTATTGGCTAGATGCTGATACAGCTGACCCTGCGATGACGGGCGGGGGGCCCACTGCTGGCGCCGGGCCCCCCACCGCCTGCTCAGGGGCCCCATAGCGGCCGGGCGGCAGAGCAGGGAGATTGATTCTCCCTGCTCTGCCGCAGAAAGTAACTGTATCGGCGTGCTGTGCATGCCGATACAGTTTAACGCTACTGGTGTCACCCCAAGCAGAGGTGTCACCCGGTGCGGCCCGCACCCCCCGCACCCGGGTCGCTACGCCACTGAGCAACAGCAAAAGTCCACAGTGACACTCCACAAGCTGATTTCTGGATGCTTATAGTCCTCGGCAGGGCACCATGCAGTCCTGTGCCCACTTCAATGCCCGTGGTTCCGGGACAGCACTCTCTGTTCCCTCTAGGGGTCCAGCCAGCTCCCAGCGGGGGAGCACGCCCTGCCAGGGGCAAATGTGCCTGGACTCTTACCAGGAAGCAGGAGCTTCCTGCTCCCTTGAGGATGCTGGCTCAGCCCCCTAAATTAACCCCTGCTGTCCCTGTCTCTAGCATGTGCATAACAAACACAGCACAACAGTAATAAATGGCATACACAGCACATACATTACAATAATACAGCATAAAAACATTAGAAGCACAGTACATGAGCAACAACAAGACATAAAGACATTAATAGACAGGTACACCATCCGGGTACCGCATAATGTGCACAGGACCAGCACATAGGAGAGAGTGGAGGCAATGAGGTTCTCTGCCACCTCCTTTCACCAGCATAGTTAGAATAAGGGGTTTTCCAGACTGTGTGGAGTTACAGATGGGAGTAGTGCAGAGCAGTGAAGGATAGTGTGAGACTTCCTGTTTAGTAGTGAGTAGTGATGCAGCAGTGAGAGAGGACAGACAGATAACCGTGGGGTGAAGTTTGCTGAAGCAATACGGGACTCCAGGCTGACCAGCGTGCAAGTGGTCACCATCTAATTAAGTAACCATTCCAAGGAGGATCCAGGGCCTACATCAGGGATTAGGCAGAGCCGAGCACACCTTTTACCTTTTCCAATTGAAACTGAACAAGGGGAATGGGAGGAAGTTGGTGAACCTAGTAGCATGGACGCCGCTGAAGAGACAGGAGTACCTGCAGGGCAGAGATTGCCGGAAGAGACAAAGATTGTTGGAAGAGGCAGAGATTGCCGGGTGAGACAGGGATATAAGAGTCTGCAGGAAGCAAGTTATCAGAGAAGGCAGGGAAAGCTCAGGGAATGCCAATTTTTGTGAACGCTGCTGTGTCTTTATCAAAAACCCTGTTGTCAAGTAAAGTTGAATAGTTAAGTATGGACATGGAGTCTGGAGTTGTTTGTGTGAACTGTGGATCTGGAGATGAGACTGCAGAATCAGGAGGAACCCTGGAATCTAATGTGAGTGTTTTACTTGATAGCTATCACACACAACAGATGGGACTTTGTGTTTCCTTTGTGGGGGCCAGGGCGTGGGAATGCAACAGCACGTCGCCACAACTACCACCCGGCCTCCTCGCATCCGCAGCTCCTTTGGTCTCCTGTAGCTCCTCCAGTCTCCCACAGCTCCTTCAGTCTCTCACAACTCTTCCAGTATACACAGCTCCTATGGTCTCCTCTGGTATCCGCAGCTTACCCAGGACCTGTTATGCCGGAAGTGAAGAGTACAGCTTTGAGCGTTCCAGGTCTTGGAAACATAAGGTAAATTGAGCCCAGCGTCATCGTAAGTGCTATACTTATCTTGCGCATGCTCGCAGCTTCTTTCCTTCATATCATTGATCATCTGAAGCCGGATGTACCTGTCCTTGCTTCAGAGTAATGCACTGTACATGATCGGAAGTCTTGGCGAAGTAAGTATAGCTCTTGCGATGATGCTTGTGTTTGTAAATTATGTTATCATGCCCACAGGGACATGATAATATCTCAGTGGGCCGTTTAGTCTGGGGACACTAATGCCCCATCGACCAGTCAAAGCCCTCATTTTCATATCATAAACAGACTTTATAAATACTTTTTCTAAAGATCTGTCTATGTGTGTAATGTAATACAGGGACTGTTAGGCAGGGAATTTAGATAGGTAGACACAACTGCTGGTTGGTTCCTTTGGCAGAGGGAACATGACAGGTTCCCTTTAAATTACCAGTCAGTGTTGCAATCAGCTCTGGGCATTTTCTTAGGTAAGGAGCACAACACTTACAAGCTCAGTTCTATGCAGCTTGTAATTAGACATGAGCAAATACGTTTGGCTCTCTCCTTATTCGGCAAATTGTAGCACTTACCGAAGAAGCTGCAGCGGGAACCCGGATGCCTGGAGCGCTCCGATAATCAGGTGGAGATCCTGTGTGTTGTGACTGTCACACAGCAGTGACACATGCAGGTGCGGCACCAGACACCTGATTATCGGAGCGCTCCAGGCATCCAAGTTAACCTGACAACATGATTCCCCAAAACAGTACGAGTATGCAGATACCAAACATGTATAGGTTCTTTTTTATGTAAGTGGTGAAAAAAATCCAAAATTTGTAACAAAAATAAAAAATTAGTTATGTCGCCATTTTCTAAGGTCCGCTTCTTCCTTAGGAACAGCAACCAAAACAGATAGACTAGTAAATGGACTACTCCACTTCTTCCTCACACACATTTCTTTGTATTTAAAAATTTATTTTATTTACAGAGATGCAGTGCTTAGATGGGCACGGCCTATGCGCCTTTGTATGCCGACCTCTATCTGGGTTTCTGGGAGAGGACCCTTTTTGGCGACGGGTTCACAGACTGCCGACCACATCCAGTGCTGGTATAGGCCATGTGACTATGGGATGGAGGATGTGTATATGGGCATGGGACTATGGGATGGAGGATGTGTGATGGGTATATGGGCACAGGACTATGGGATGGAGGATGTGTAATGGGTATATTGTCATTGGACTATGGGATGGAGGATATGTATGATGGGTATATGGGCACTGGACAATGGGATGGAGGATATGTATGATGGGTATATAGGAACGGGACTATGGGATGGAGGATATGTATGATGGGTATATGGGCATGGGACTATGGGATGGAGGATATGTATGATGGGTCTATAGGCACGGGACTATGGGATGGAGGATATGTATGATGGTATATGGGCACTGGACTATGGGATGGAGTATAATCATTATAATTTGTTATCACTAACCACAGTTAGTTACTATGCCTGGGCCACGCTGGGCTCTTCAGCTAGTTTACATATAAAACTCAAGCAATGGGTAAATCAGGTTAGTATAATCTGATAAGACATTTCTAAGTCTAACGGATAAGACCCTATTTGCGCTATTTCCTCCTCAGATTCTCGATGGATGACAAAATGGAACTTTAGAGTTGAAGGCTCAGGATCCCAAATAAGCATGATTTGGACATCATTTATCAAAACTATATAGAAGAAAAAACTAGTTCTGTTAAATATATTAACCAATCAGATCTTAGTTTACTTTTTAAACTGCTGTGGAAAAATGTAAGCTTTGCATCGTGGACAACAAGGAGTTTTATGAGATCCTGTGTTTTCATAGCAATGTCCTGGAAGTTGAAAGATTTTAGGTTCCTCACTAAAGTTATCATACTCTTACTATTTTTAACTGTTTTTTAACAGTTTTACAGATTTGTTTTTTTAGAATTTGATGCATAGTAAAATTGTACTTACATATTCACCAGCAAACCACTTATTATCTCCCAGTTCCTTCTCCAAGCCAGATATCACACTAGCAGTTTTATCCAGGTACTCCTTCATCGTCTAAAGAATTGAAAATTATTTCTCCAGTTCAAGAAAATATAAATGTAATAAATAGCAGTGAGAAATATGTGATAATTATTAATATAACTGCAGTTTGTGGTTGAATAAATAAATATATATATATATATATATTATATATATATTTATCTTGGAGGCAGAAACTAGTTAAAATTTGGTCAGAATTCTCTCATTGAATACATAAACAGCGAAACTGGGAAAGAAAGAAAACGCAATAGGGTATTAACTGGTAACAAAAAGGTGGCAAGGAAAGGGATCCACTCACCTTATCTAGTTGCTACAAAGCAACACATAACTGGCATTAAATATATATCAGCTTCTGCAAGGACATTGGTCACTAGAAGGACCAAACAATGCATAATGATCAGGAGGGAGATGTCACTCCTACACTGCTGATGACAAATCCACAACGGTTTCCAACGGATAAAATTTATTCATAAAACAGGTTTACAGTGTCAAGGCATTATGAGGCCGCATAGGACCTCTTCATCAGGACAGAAACCTGGTCTGTTGAAGAGGTCCTGCGCGGACTCGAAATGCGCTGACCCTGTAAACCTGTTTTATGAATACATTTTATTCGTTGGAAGCCATTGTGGATTCATCATCAGGAGCGTAGGAGTGACATCTCCCACATGATCGTTTCTCATTGAATACACACACAGGAGAGCCCTGTCAGTCACTCATAGCAAGATGAGGAAAAGCCAGTGAGACAAGCGAGCCATAAATCACCTGCCAGGTTCCCTTAAGTTGATTGAAATAGCTGGAGGCAAAGCAAAATGCAAGACGTTAACCAGGTGCCTCATCTAAAACAGTCATGGCCAAAAGTGTTGGTATGTTTTGTTATAAACATGTTTATTTCCTTTGTGTGTATTGAAACCTTACAAAAAAAATAGAAAAAAGGAAAATTGGCCATAAATTCACACACAACCCCAAAAATGGGCTGGACAAAATTGTTGCTATCATCAACTTAATATTTTGCTGCACACCCTTTGGAGTAAATAACTGCAATCAATCGCTTCCTATAACCATCAACAAGCTTCTTACACCTCTCAAATGGAATTTTGGACCACTCTTCTTTTGCAAACTCCTCCAGGTCTCTCATATTTGAAGGATGTCTTCTCCCAACAGAAATTTTAAGATCTCTCCACAGGTGTTCAATGGGATTTAGATCCGCACTCATTGCTGGCCACCTCAGAACTCTCCAATGCTTTGTTTCTATCCAATTCTGGGTGCTTCTAAAAGTATGTTTGGGGTCATTGTCCTGCTGGAAGATCCATGACCTTGGTTGCAAACCCAGCTTTCTGACACTGGGCACTACATTGCGACCCAAAATACATTTGTAATTTTTAGGTTTAATGATGTGTTGCAGACTGTCAAGGCACCCAGTCCCAGAGGCAGCAAAACCACCCGAAAAAAACATCTTTTTTCTTTGTAGGCCTAATTGCCTTTTCGGTAAACAGTAGTGTGATGCTTTTTACCAAAAAAAAAATAAAAATAAAACATTATCTATCTTGGTCTCATTTATTCACAAGATGCTTTCCCAGAAGGATTTATCCTACATATATTTTGGCAAACTGCAGCCTATCTTTTTTACAGTATGTATCTCTGGCATCGGTGGGTACCTCCTGGGTCTCCTGGCATAGCGTGTGATTTCAATAAAATATCGATGGATAGTTCACGCTGACACTGATGCACCCTGAGCCAGAAGGACAGGTTCAATTTCTTTGGAAATTGATTAGGGCTGCTTATCCACCATCTGGACTGTCCTGCAACCTTTCATTAGTTTTTCTTTGTTGTCTACATTCAGGGGATTATCTACAGTGCCATGAGTTGTAAACTTCTTGATTATGTTGCGCACCATTGACAAAGGAACATCAAAACCTCTGAAGATGGACTTGCAACCTTGAGATTGTTGATATTTTTCTATAATTTTGGTTCTCAAGTCCTCAGATAGTTCTCTCCTTTTTCTGTTCTCCATGCTTAGTGTGGCATACACAGACACCTGTTACTTGCCACAGGTGAGTTTTAAAGAGCAAAACATGCTTGAAACAAGGTTGTTTAACCACAATTTTGGAAAGATGTCAACAATTTTGGGGCTGTGTGAACTTATGTCCAATTTGCCTTTCTTTCTGTTACTTTGTACTCCAATGCATACAGAGGAAATAAGCGTGTATAACAAAACAAGTGTAATTTCAATAATTTTTTGGGAAAAATACTTCATTTTCTCGAACAATTTCAAGGGTGCCAACACTTTTGGTCATGACTGTATAGAGTGGTGCTTGAAAATTTGTGAACCCTTCAGAATTTTCCATATTTCCACCAACATTTGACCTAAAACTACATCAGATTTTCACACAAGTGCTAAAAATAAATAAAGATAGACATTTGAATTGGCTATGATTTGCAAAAGTATGAACCAATAGGACAGTACATAATGTCAAGTTCCACTTCTGGCAGCTCCTTCTGTAATTGCTGACCAATGATGTCCCAGATGTGCTGAATAGTCCGGAGACGTTGTAGGCCATGGTAGCACATTGGACTCACAGGCTGCTCACAGCAGCATGAGCATCGAAGTTGAAAAATGGGCAACTTTGGAGAAATGGTCGTTTCACTGGTTCATTGATTGATACATTTTTTGCTGCAAGTCAAATTGGACATCTGGCTCAGAAATGGCCGTGACTAGTGGGATCCATCTACATCCAGCTACTGTTTGGAGAAATCTGTCCGAAAGAGGTCTTCATGGAAGAATAGTGGCCACAAACTATACAGTGGGGGAAATAAGTATTTGATCCCTTGCTGATTTTGTAAGTTGCCCTCTGACAAAGACATGAACAGTCTATCATTTTAAGGGTAAATTTATTTTAACATTGAGAGACAAAATATCAAAGATAAAATCCAGAAAATCACATTGCATAAATTTTATAAATTTATTAGCATTTTGCATTGAGAAATAAGTATTTGATCCCCTACCAACCATTAAGAGTTCTGGCTCCTACAGACCAGATAGACTCTCCTAAGCAACTTGTTACCTGCATTAAAGACAGCTGACTTACATAGTCGCCTTTATAAAAAACTCTACAACATGGGCAAGACCAAAGAGCTTTGTAAAGATGCCAGGGACAAGATCATAGACCTGCATAAAGGTGGAATGGTCTACAAAACCATAAGTAAGATGCTGGGTGAGGAGACAACTGTTGGTGCAATAGTAAGAAAATGGAAGAAATACAAAATGACTGTCACTAGACATCGATCTGATGCACCATGCAAAATCTCACCTCGTGAGCTATACTTGATCATGAGGAAGGTGAGAGATCAGCCTAAAACTACACAAGGGGAACTTGTTAATGATCTCAAGGCAGCTGGGACCACAGTCACCAAGAAAATCATTGGTAACACATTACGCCGTAAAGGTTTATAATCCTGCAGTGCCTGCAAGGTCCCCCTGCTCAAAAAGACACATGTGCAGGCCCTTCTGAAGTTTGGCAATCAACACCTGGATGATTCTGTGAGTGATTGGAAGAAGGTGCTGGAGTCAGATGAGACAAAAATTGAGCTCTTTGGCATTAACTCAACTCGCTGTGTTTGGAGGAAGAGAAATGCTGCCTATGACCCAAAGAACACAGTCCCCACTGTCAAGCATGGAGGTGGAAACATTATGTTTTGTGGGTGTTTCTCTGCCAAGGGCACAGGAATACTTCACTGCAACAATGGGAGAATACATGGAGCCATTTACCGTAAAATCCTGAGTGACAACCTCCTTCCCTCCACCAGGACATTAAAAATGAGTTGTGGCTGGGTCTTCCATCAAAACAATAACCCAAAACATACAGCTAAGGCAACAAAGGAGTGGCTCAAAAGGAAGCACATTAAGGTCATGGAGTGGCCTAGCCAGTTTCCAGGCATTAATCCCATGGAAAACAAATGGAAGGAGTTGAAGCTCTGAGTTGCCAAGCAACAGCCTCAAAATCTTAATGATTTAGACATGATCTGCAAAGAGGAGTGGACCAAAATTCCTCCTGACATGTGCGCAAACCTCATCAACTACAAAAAAGTCTGACTGCGGTGCTTGCCAACAAGTGTTTTGCAACCAAGTATTAAATCATGTTTGCCAGAGGGATCAAATCCTTATTTCTCACTGCAAGATGCAAATAAATTGATTAATTTATACAATTCGATTTTCTGGATTTTATTTTTGATAATCTATCTCTCAATGTTAAAATTAACCTACCCTTAAAAATATAGGTTGTTCATGTCTATGTCAGTGGGCAAACTTACAAAATCAGCAAGGGATCAAATACTTATTCGCTCCACTGTACCTTCAACATGGAAACAAGGCCAAACGACTCAACTATGCACAAGAATAAAGGAAGCGGAGAGCAGGAAAATGAATAAGAACCCTATTGATATTTCCTATTGTCAGGCAAAGGATAAGCCCGTGTTTAATCATTTCTATACCTTTTCATCTCCACTCCATGGAAACAATGATATAAAGTCATCAATGGTGTCTAATAAGGCATCAATGCGAATGTCATCCAAATCAGTCTTTCCTGTCAGTCCTAGGGAACAAAGCAGCCAATCATTTTAGGGACACAACCACTTTATATCTCCATATATTATAAGTACGGAGCTTTGAGTCTAGTTTATCTACAAGATCCAATATACAGTACCAACTAATTCTACAGTACAATACATAAGAACAGTATACAGATTTATTAGAAGTACCAAACAACCAGAACACAACAGGCAAAATAAAGAAGCATTTACTTTTTCACTAACTTTCTAAGAAAGATGCAGATTTGTACATTTTTTTTACAAATGCATAATTGCTAAGTGTTATGTATTGGTAAAAATTCTTTATGTATCACTTGTCCACAATACTATTGTGTGGGTGTTATATTGTTATTCATACATTGTTTTGTCGATTTGCTGCAAATCATTGTTTTTCCCACGACTGATGACAATACTACATTTTTTGGACAATGTCTAAGTTTATATTTAGTACTTTACTATGGTCCATGGAAAAACAGTATTCTAAGATATCTAGGCCACTTGTACTCATTTATTGTGGAACATCTGTTTCTATGGTGCTCAGATTATTATTTACCCTTTTCATGGCTCCTGGATCATCATACTAGCAATAAATGATAAAGGTTCTATGAAATTCTTAACTTTTCACTGTTGAAGGTTGCACTGTAATAACAAGGTTATACAGTTAGGTCCAGAAATATTTGGCCAGTGACAGAATCTTTGTGATTTGGCCTCTGCATGCCACTGATTACTTATAATGAAACTATTGAGATACAATTGAAGTGTAGACTTTTAGGTTGAATCAAAGGGGTTGAACAAAAATATCCTGTATTCTGTTTAGGAATTGCAACCATTTTTCTATAAAGCCTCCTGATTTCAGGGACTCTAGAGTAATTGTACAGATTAACTTTGCCTCAAATTAAATGTTAATTTTTAATAATTTGTAGAGAATCCTTTGCAGGCAATGACTGTATGAAGTGTGGAAGCCATGGACGTTACCAAACACTGGGTTTCCTCCTTTGTGATGCTTTGCCAGGCATTTACTGCAGCCAACTTCAGATGTTGCTTGTTTGTTGGTCTTTCTGCCTTAGCATGAAATGCATGCTCATTAGGGTTGAGATCTAGTGCTTGACTCAACCATTGCAGAATATCCCACTTCTTTGCCTTAAATAACTCCGGGGTTGCTTTTGCAGTATGTTTTGGGTAATTATTCATCTTTACTGTGAAGCGCCGTCCAATCAACTTTGCTGCATTTGGTTGAATCTGAGCAGAAGGTAGAGCTCTGTACACTTCAGAATTTATCCAGCTGCTTCTGATTTTATGCACATCATCATGAACACTAGTGACCTTGTACCATTGGAAGCCATGCATGCACATGCCATCACACTGCTTTCACCATGTTTTACAGAAGATGTGGTGTGCTTGGGGTCATGAGCCATTCCAAGCCTACTTCATACTTTCTTCTTCCCATCATTCTGCTACAGGTTGATCTTAGTTTCATTTGTCCAAAGAAAGCTTTTCCAAAACAGGGCTTGCTTCAAACTCTAATCTGGCCTTTTTTTTTAAGGCTGATTAATAGTATGCACTTTTTGATGAACCTTCTGTATTTTCTCTATTGAAGTCTTTTCTTTATGGTAGACTTAAATACTTCAACACCTCCTTCCTGGAGAGTGTTCTTTACTTGGGTAGATGTTGTAAAGGGGTTTTTCTTCATCATTGAAAGGATTCTGTGATCATCCACCTCTGTTATCTTCCATGGACGTCCTGGATTTTTTGAGATTCCAAGCTCACAAGTGCTCTTTTTTGCAGAGTTTAATAAACTGTTGATTTGGCCACTCCTAACATTTCTACTTTTTATCAGCCTAATTATGTTCTTTCTGTTTCACTTCTATTGAGAGCTTATTTGATGGCATGTTGTGGGTTCAGAGTAACAGCTTCCAAATGCACATGCCACACCTGGAATCAGCTCCAGACCTTTTCCCTGCTTAATGGATAATTAATTAATGAGGGAAAAGCCCATTAAATAACCTTTGAGATAAAAAAGTCAGCTACATGTTAAACACCTGTAATTCCTAAACCCTTACTCCAATTAGGATGTGAATACCCTCAAATTAAAGTTGAGAGTTTTCACTTTAAGCCCATATTTATTATATAACTATCTTGAATGTGTTTTATTATGCAGCTAAAATGCCAAAACATGTCACTGTCCAAATATTTCTGGTCTTCAACTATAAGTATTGTTTGTGGCTTACAGTAAATTGCATGTCAATGTTTAATACAGATTACAAAATGAATTTGCAGGTCAATGGATAAAGAAAGTAAAATGGGGGTAGCTAAAATGCCAGTAGCTTACGTTTAATACTTTACTGAGGTTCATGGAAAAACAGTATTGTTAGTTATCTAGGTCACTTGTAGTCATCTATTCTGGAACATCTGTTTCTATGGTGGCAAGATTTACCCATTTCATTGCTTAACTTTTCACTATGATTCGTGCCTAACAGTACATTACATGTCAATGAGTAATACAGATTACAAAATGAATTTACAGATCAGTGGGCAAAAACATTGTTAAAAGGGGTAGCCAAATTGTCAGGTCTCACAGTCTTAGTAAATCTAAAATAACTAGAAATCTAAATACCATATATATAGTAGAAAAAGGCGTGCACTCTGTAGTAACGAATAGGTGCAGGCTGAACCTGGAACTAGGCCAGATACTCATGTAATTGGAAAAAACAGCCGCACTCAAACAATCTTTCAATGCAAGTGAAAAAAGTTTTATTTGAAAACACCACAGCATAAAAAACGTGTAGAGGTAACGTTTCGACCCTGCAATGGGTCTTTCTCAAACCTTAAGGAAGATAACAGAAAAGGAACAGAGGAGGCCACTGTGGGATATGAGAACTTGAAAAGGCTCCAGGCCATATATACGGAAATCCGACAGGGCAGGGACCAACTTAGGACCTTCAGTTGGTCCCTGCCCTGTCGGATTTCCGTTCA
Source organism: Oophaga sylvatica (assembly GCA_033576555.1). NCBI lineage: Eukaryota > Metazoa > Chordata > Amphibia > Anura > Dendrobatidae > Oophaga > Oophaga sylvatica. Next base: position 266,710,355 of record JARQOD010000001.1, read on the forward strand.
GCGATGGCACGGGGAGGGGTGAGTATGATGGAGGAGAGGACAAGGAGCACGGAGCAGGACAGGGGGGAGAATGGTGGACGGGGGAAGCATGGAGGAGGACGGGGAGAGAACGGTGGACGGGGGAAGCATGGAGGAGGACGGGGGGGGAGAAACGGTGGACGGGGGAAGCATGGAGGATGACGGGGGGAGAACGGAGGATGGGGGAAGCATGGAGGAGGACAATGAGCACGGAGCAGGACGGGGGAGGATGGAGGGCACAGAGGAGCACGGAGCAGGACGGGGGGAGAGGATGGAGGGCACGGAGAAGGAATGGGGAGCACAGCGGAGGACGGAGCAGGAGGGGGGGGAGTACAGAGGAGAATGGGGGAGCACAGAGCTGGATGGAGGAGCAAGGAGCAGGACGGGGGCAGCACAGAGCAGGAGGGCAGTTTATACACCCGGCTTATACACGAGTCAATAAGTTTTCCCAGTTTTTTGTGGCAAAATTAGGGGGGTCGGCTTATACACAGGTCGGTTTATACACGAGTATATACGGTAACTCAAATTAAAAATATCCAAATAAATAGCTGAACAATAAAATAATTTTATATCAGTGATTATGTAGTGATCATATGGGATACACATTTTGTATGATCTCATATACATATACATTGTATATATATATAATATATATATATATATATAGATAAGCATGAAAGTGTGAATAAGAAGTAAATATTTGCCAAGAGGGATCTGTTACCATATGTCAAAATATAAGGTGCATTCAAAATGAAACCCATCTCTTACAGATGAGGTTGAGAGACTGATGTACTTACTTTGGTATTCCATGTCAGAATGGTTGCATAATTCTTATTGAAATGTTAACCTCAATTCCCATCCACATAACCTGATTAACAGCTCCTCAATGTCCCTTCTCCCTGCTGTAGCTGTACAAGCTGCAGCTGTCAATAAGGCTAGTTGGCTGGAAAAGTAATAGACTTGAACTCCTGAGCTTTCTCTTTCAGAAAATTCCTATTTTAATATCAAGATTTATAGCCATTCTGGGTTATCAAAGTAAGTACATCAGCCTCATTAGGTCTGAGAGATTAATTCAACAACGTATGCAGTTTTTATTGTGGAATCTGGTGACAGATCGAATTAATGGTCACCTATACATTAATTCTTTATATTTTCCAATCACAAACATTTAGCATTATGTGCTAAAAGTTCTCCACAGGAACATGAGTAAAAATATTATACATGTAACTAAATCTCAAATCACTTCCTTTTCTCAGAATATATCAAGTCTTCCAAACCGTTTCAGTCCATCAGAGACAGATTTTCCCATCAGTGTATTTTAAAGCATAAGTAAAGATGGTAAAGTACTGAAATCTGTCTGGTACACTTTTCACTTTCCCATTTCCTTACGCCTTGCTACTTTTGACTTTAAAGCTGTGTTTGTACTTTGAAAATTTCAAGGTTAAACTATTTTTTTACATTATGCACCCACTTGCTATATTACATTGTAGTTTGTGCATTTTCTTTGTGTCATTTTCCAGTATGACATCAGAGATGTGACTTAAAACTCCTCTGCCCCAATGTAAAGTCTCTAACGAAGCCACAGGTGAAACCTTGATGTCTTCCTAAGTCGAAGAGGAACTTTTGGAACCACACAGCCCCCCGAGTGCAATTGCTGCTACTTCTATGACCCTTAACCACCACACACAACCATATATGTATCGCAAATTGTATTACCTGCTTTTTTAGCTAGAAATCTCCCAATGGCAAGGCTTTGATAGTACACAGTTCCATCAATTTCTAAAACAGGAAGTTTTCCAAATGGGTATTCTGTGGGGGAAAAAAGGTTAAGGTGAATTCTAATGGGATTTGTGTAACTATTAGAAGCTCTTACACACATTATTCATTAGCATTGCTGGTGGCAATTTCTTTACTGAATCTATGAAAAGCAGCCTTATCTTCCATTCACAGGTCAGTGTTTTATATCAATCACAGCGATGGTGTACATGTACAGTGATAAAGATGCCATGTGAATGAAATATGTTTTGCCACAATAGAAAATAAGCAGCAATTTCACTGAATGAAATCTATTGTGGAGAATATGCAGTCACTAAATGCAAAATAATGGTTCCCGAGAATAGAAACATAAGCTATGATTATGTAAGACAAAACCTGACGAGAAGCAAGCTTTGTCAATTGCTCTTATTGTGCCTTTACTTCAGCTAATCAAAGTCAAAGGTAACATACAGTTGTGCTCAAAGGTTTACATACCCCAGCAGAATTTTTGCTTTCTTGGCCTTTTTTCGGAGAATGTGAATGATAACACCAAAACTTTTTCTCCACTCATGGTTAGTGGTTGGGTGAAGCCATTTATTGTCAAACTACTGTGTATTCTCTTTTTAAATCATAATGACAACCCAAAACATAAAATCACCCTGATCAAAAGTTCACATAGCCCCCTCTAACATTAATGACAGCTTGAAGTCTTTTGTGGTGGTTGTGGATGAGGTTCTTTATTTTCTCAGATTGTAAAGCTGCCCACTCTTCTTGGCAAAAGCCCCCCCCCATTTTCCTTTAAATTCCTGAGCTGTCTAGCATGAACTGCATGCTTCAGATCTCCCCAGAGTGGCTTAATGATTTTGCGGTTAAGAGACTGAGATGGCCACTCCAGAACCTTGACTTTGTTCTGCTGTAGCCAATGACAGGTCGAATTGGCCTTGTGATTTGGATCGTTGTCTTGTACGTCCCATGCGCAGCTTCCAGGCTAATAATTGCAAATTTGCCTCCAGTATTTGCTGATAAAGTGCTGCATTCATCTTTCCTTCAACTTTGAAAAAGTTGCCTGTGCCTTTGTAGCTCACAAATCCCCAAAACATCTGCAATCCACCTACGTGCGTTACAGTAGGAATGGTGTTCCTTTCATCATAGGCCTTGGTGACCTCTCTCCAAATGCAACATTTATTGTTGTGGCCAAAAAGTTAAATTTTGGTCTCATCACTCCAAATTACCTTGTTCCAGAAGTTTTGAGGCTTGTCTCTGTGCTGTTTTGGGTATTGTAGGCTATATACTTTTCGGCATTTGCGTAGTAATGGCTTTCTTCTGGAAACTCGACCATGCAGCCCATTTTTCTTCAAGTGCCTCATTATTGTGCATCTTGAATTAGCCACACTGCTAGTTTTCAGAGAGTCAAGTATTTCAGCTGATGTTATTTGTGGGTTTTTCTTTGCATCCCGAACAATTTTCCTGGCAGTTGTGTGTTAAATTTTTGTTGGTCTGCTTGACAGTGGGTTTGTTTTTACAGAGCCCCTGATTTTCCATTTGTTAATCACAGTTTGAACGCTGCTGACTGGCATTATCAATTCCTTAAATCTTTTTGTATCCCTTTCCTGTTTTATACAGTTCAACTACCTTTTCCCGTAAATCCGTTGACAATTCTTTTCCTTTTCCCATGATTCACAATCCAAAAGCAAATAGAAACAAATAACAGCCAACAGGACATCAATATCGGGGTGCCCGCTCCAGTCCACTGGCCCAATTGGAAAACAGAACAATCCAGCAAAAAAAAAGGAAGCAGCATCCCATCCAGGTGATGAAAAAAATCAAACATTTTATTCTGCCATGATGCAACGTTTCGACCAATATAGGTCTTTGTCAAGATGCACATTACATAAAATGGCAGCCTTATATGGTGTGGTGGCACATGCACACCAATCACTTACAAGGTCCTGCCCACTTCAACCAAATACAAAATATAAATAAATTTATCATAAAAATTCTTATCACATGTATCTCATAAGTACAATCAATAAAGAATCATAAATCACATAAAAAAAGAAAAAACAAACAAATGTTCAGTACAAAAAACACAACCAATCAAAACAAAACAAAATAGTTGGTATAGAAACCAAAACCCTATCCTGACTCACCCCACTGTTTAACTCTATAAAGAGCCAATCCAAATCACTATCATTTTTGGCGCTCAAACCGCTCGGGTTACTAACTAATCAGAGACCCTTACACAGTTATCTTGTATCTAAAGCCTTCCTTCAGTCGCTGCTCCACCATCCCCTTACCGGCGCTAAGAGCACTTGCGCAATATAACCCTTGACGTCAGGAAGCTGCCACGTGGCCATATCACATGACCGCTCACAAACACAGCGGTCAGAGAACCCATACTGTGTGGAGGAAGAAGTGTCCTGCCATCACCATAGCAATTTAGTCACCTGACTACACCTAGTCACTGCCCAGAGTCCTCACGTCATATGTTAATGAATATTATATGGGACAGTGTTACCGATCGTATCTCTAATAGCAGGAATATATGATGGAGCATAAAACTCTGACCTTCAAAGGAAAGACAGAAGAAAACTCCCATATAAATCACCAAATATAAATGACGAAAGTCCCTCAGATCTTAACAAAGTAATATTAACAGACAATTTACATATGCACAATCTTATTTATTGTCACATGACTGTTGGGAGGGAAAAAGTAGGCATGGGGAAAAAATTACACATAATGCAAACATCAGTTTTATCCATTCTCCAGGTTCCAATTCCCCATGTCAACTATTCACTCCCCGCTATCAGTGAGAATATCTGTAATAAGAAGTAAAAATAAAAAATCAAATTAATATACAAAAAATATATATAAAAAAGAAAAACAACAAAAAAACAAAAAACACATCTGAAGATGCCATCCCTACAGAACAAGGAGGGGAATATTTAAGATACACAAACTTATAAATTGTAATCTACAATAAGTCCGCTCAGTTGAAAGGTTCCCAAAATGGAGATCCATTTCATCTCTTTTTTCTTTAAAATCCTCAGTCTATCTCTTACCCTTCTGTATCGGAACACCATCTATCATCCTAAACCTAAGTTGGTTGACCGAATGTTGAGACTCACAGAAATGTTTATGCGGAGCCCAGCTGCGACTGGATCCATATCCTCCAGAAGGGTGCACTGAAAGAATATACCACTAGAGGTCATTATACACATTCACACACGTTCACTCATCCCAAAGACCACCAGAGGGAGCTGTTTAGACATATAAAAGAGAGTGAACATAGGAAGTTTCAGTTTAGTCACCTCAGAGAGCTCAGTCAGTCTGCAGTAAGGTGAAGTGCAGAGCTGAGATTAGAGAGGCTGCAGAGCTATTCAGTTCAACAGAGTGGAGTCTAGTAAAGGGTGGAACAGAAACCACTCCAGCCTAGTCAGAGCTGAATCTATGAGTGCAGCTCAGTGAGAGAAGCGTGCCGACTCTCAAAGAGCGGCGAAGAGGCAGCCCACCAACTGCCAGTGTGTAATCATGTGAGGGTCCGGGTAGGCCGAAGGCGAGTGGAAAGTTAATGAGACAGAGGAGCCTCCATAGCTCATCTCAGCAAGTATTACCGGACACCGGGGTCCGAGCCTATAGGGATCTCCACGACCCATTAGGAGAACACCGGAGTTCCTGGAGGACTACAAGTCCCAGGAGTACCACAGAGCTGATACGTAACCGGGCCAGGAGGACAGAGTCCGGCAAGCAGGATGCTGCAAGCAGGGACTGTGTACTTTAAGAGAGAAGGTCCAACCACAAGGTCAGCCAGGTGCAAGACGGAGACCAAGTTAGGCCTAGCTACAAGCAGGTCAAGACTCTATTACAAAAAGGCAGAGAGCAGGAGGCCACACACCTACTCAGTGGAGGAATCTGGATGTGCACCTTTCACCCTACAGTGCTCCGGGGAGTACCTGCAACATCTTCAGTAAAGGTACCAAAATGACTTATGTGTGTGTCTCCCTTATTACCCCTCACTGCCGGGTCCCCATCCATCCTGCACCCCTACACATCTATCTGCCCTGGAGGACTCAGCATTACTTGTGGAAGGCTTAACATCTAGATGCACAATATTAACCCTTCAGTGGATCTGCATAGCAGCGCTGGTCATCCTGACCAGGTACCACAAGTGGCGTCACGAATTCCCATACCAATATTCAATTCACTGTAAATATCCCACATTAAAAGGTGAGCCCCAGAGCCACGGACTGAGCTGTGTTGCCGTGACATCCCCCATTGTAGTCTATAGGCTCAGATCCGAGTTCCCAATGCTCTGGAGGGCGACTCATCTCTTTCTGGCGTCACGAACAGGATTTCGTGCCCTGCAGCAACGGAGTAACTTGTGCCAGTTGCCACCGGGTACTGTGTGCCTCACTAAAAGACTGTGTTTTGTGTGTGGTGAAGATTTCCCGCCATTTGCCCGCCATTTACAGTGCCACGGCGAAAAAACTAGTGGGCGTACCTGCAAAAGCGCGCTGAGTCCTGGACACGCCCCCAACGCTGACGCGGCAGCAGGTCTTGTGGAGAGCTTCCGTGAAAGCTCTGACGTCAGAGCGCCGGCGACGCAGGTCCTTCTCACTACTGTGCCCTGCAGAGCTGCAGCCTACAGGAGAAGGTAGGCCACGCTTAACTAGGGGGGTGCAGACATGTCGCAGCAGCAAGCCGACAGCGCAGCCCAGGCCGGCAGCCCCAATGACTTACCCACCGGCGCTGCCACACAGGCTGGAAATGCTGGCCCCTCACCTGGTCCTGTGGCCCCGATAGTACCGCTAACGCTGCCATACATGCCTGGAGCGCAGTGGCTCCCTCAGCACAGCGGCAAGCCAGACACCCTGTCAGGGTTCAAGCAAAAAATATGCAGCATAATGGACATGTACCCTATGTCAGAAAAGCAGAGAGCTGCACTGGTAGTGGGACAATTGACTTGTGCTGCAGAGAGAGAAGTAGAGACATGGTCAGCTGCAGACCAGGAATCGGTGCTTGCAATTTTCTTAAAGCTACAGACTATCTTTGAGGACCGCACTGAAACAGATCTCCAGATGAGGTTTTACCAATGCTCCCAGAAACCAGATGACAGCATTAGGGACTACGCCTGCTGACTACAGGGGGCCCTGCGAGCACTCAAACAGGTTAACCCCATAAGTGTCACCAAAGAGAATAAAATGTTAAAAGAACAATTTATACGGGGACTGAGGTCCCAAGCTGAAAGCAGGACGGTGCACTGGTGGTCCTTGGATCATCCTGACGCTACCTTTCATGCCCTTAAGGATATGACTATAAAAGGGCTGCGACCCCTGGAAACACCCGAGATGGCAACCCAGTGTCACCCGAGTGAAGCCACTCTAAAGCCAGCAGCATCCACCTTTTCCCCGCTGGTTGCAGAAGCCAAAACGCAGGTGGCGCCCCCTACTGAGCTGGACTGTTTGCGATCAGAAGTGCGCCAGCTGACCAAAAACCTGGCCACTGTAATGAGTGCCCTGCAATTGCCGACGGAGGAAGAAGGAAAGATCCTGCTAGCTGACTGCTCAGAGGATGTCCCTTGGTTAAACCGGAGGAGGACGTCGCCCCACCGGAGGAGAACAACGCCACCCCCTGGAAGGACCCGCGACCAGCCTCATCCTCGCCGAGAGATCGTCTGCTACCGCTGCCACAGAGAAGGTCACCCAGCACGTCGGTGTCCTTTAAACGAGCAAATCCTGGGTCCGAAGGCCAACACCCAGGAATAGACTCATCAGGCCCCTCAGACTGGAACCGCATGTTTGTGGGAGGAAGACCATACCTGTCCATCATATTGGACGGGATCGCAATTCCTGCCCTGCTGGACACTGGATCTCAGGTAACCGTCATACCTGATGTTCTTTACAATAGATACTGGTCCAGTGACGGTCTCCAAACCCCAAACCCTGACTTTGCAGTATACGCCTCTAACGGCCTCCCTCTTGACTTACTGGGGGCTAAAAACGTAGACGTAAAAGTGGGGAGAGTGGAGCTAAAGGATCAGGGACTTCAAGTAGTGAAGACTGTTAATGAGGAAAATGGGTTGAATGTGGTTTTAGGCACTAACATTATTAGTAACTGTTTGGAGGAGGTTATGTTTTTACTCCAACAGCTCGCCGACATTGCCAGACCAAAGCAAAAGGGAGTGATCCAGAAGGAGATCCGGGCCCTGATGTGCCAGCAGCAAGTGAAACTGACCGGTGGTGAGATTGCTAATGTACGGGTAACAGACCCGAACCCCATTGTGATACCCCCAATGAGTGAAATGCTTATTTGGTGTAGAGCAGCAATAGGTCTGAGAGGACAGAACTACCAAGCAGTAGTAGAGCCCCATTGTTCAGCACACAGACCTACACTCTTGCCTGCCAGAGGGGTAGTGGAGGTACATAATGGGAGGGTGCCAGTGCGTCTTCTCAACTGGGGAGAGGTTGAAGTCAAATTACCACGTTATGCCACTGTTGCTAAGTTACATGCTGTAGATAACAACTCCATTCATCCGATGGAGCCCTTAACCTCCCCACAACCAGTGGAGGATAACGGTCCGACCACCAAGGTGGAGGATTGGTGTCAACAGCTCCATGTCGGGACGGACACCACTCCAGCCCACCAGAAACAGGGAGTACATCGAATAGTTCAGGAGTACGCACAGGTATTCAGCAAACACCCACTCGACTTTGGGAAAATTAAAGGGGTCCAACATCACATCCCCACAGGCAATCATCCTCCCATCAAAGAACGGTACAGGCCTATACCTCCAGCACACTACCAGAAAGCCAAGGAGATGTTGCGTGACATGAAGGAAGTAGGGGTGTTAAGGGATAGTTGTAGTCCCTGGGCAGTACCTCTAGTCCTAGTCAGGAAAAAGGATGGAAGCATGAGAATGTGTGTAGATTACAGACAAGTAAATCGCATTACACATAAAGATGCATACCCTTTACCACGCATTGAGGAATCCTTAGCTGCATTAAAGACTGCTAATTACTTTTCCACCCTTGACCTCACTAGTGGGTACTGGCAAGTGGCTGTAGCTGAGGAGGATCGGGAGAAGACTGCTTTCACCACCCCGATGGGACTCTGTGAGTTCGACAGAATGCCATTTGGACTCAGCAGTGCCCCTGGAACGTTCCAGAGAGTGATGGAGAGCTGCCTGGGACATCTCAACTTTGAAACTGTGTTGCTGTACCTGGACGACGTAATTGTGTACTCCAAGACGTATGAAGATCACTTGAAGCACCTGGCGGAGGTATTCGAGTCACTGTCTAAGTATGGGATGAAACTGAAGCCTTCAAAGTGCCATCTGCTCAAACAAAAGGTACAGTACTTGGGACATATTGTCAGCTCAGAAGGAGTAGTGCCAGATCCCGAGAAGGTCACCGCCATCCAGAAATGGCCGGAGCCGAAGAACCTCAAAGAGGTGCGACAGTTCCTGGGACTGACCGGATACTACCGGAGGTTTGTAAAGGACTACACCAAGAAAGCAGCGCCTCTGCAAAACCTCCTGGTGGGACAGTCCCTCAAGAGCAGAAATTCTCCATTCCACTGGGGTAAAGAACAGGCTGAGGCATTCAAGGAAATGAAGAAGATCCTGACAGGAGATGAGATCCTAGCCTACCCTGACTACAGCCAACCGTTTCTGCTGTATACTGATGCCAGCAATGAAGGATTGGGAGCTGTCCTCAGTCAGAAGCAAAATGGCCTGGAGAAAGTCATTGCCTATGCAAGCAGGAAGCTCTGCCCGACCGAGAGGAACCCAGAGAACTACAGCAGCTTCAAGTTGGAGTTCCTGGTACTGGTCTGGGCCATCACAGAGAGGTTTAAGCACTACCTAGCCTCCAGCAAGTTCACTGCCTACACCGATAATAACCCCTTGACGCATCTTGAAACAGCTAAGCTGGGAGCCATGGAACAACGATGGATGGCTCGGTTGTCAAACTACCAATTCACAATCAAGTACCGAGCGGGCCGCAAGAATGCCAACGCTGATGCCCTATCCAGGATGCCTCATGAATCGGACACAGAGGAAGAAGTGGATGATCTGGAAGAGATTGAACTACCTGCCTTTCACAGGAATGGAATGATCCACGAGCAACAAGCCTGCAGGAGGCCGCGTGGTAAGACGTTAAATCCTTTACCTCACCACAGCTGGAAGGAGACTCAGGACAGCGATCTAGTTGTCAGCCGTATCAAGGAGCTGATAACTCAGGAAGGTTCCTCCTTGGAGAAGGATGCGTCTCCGCAAGCAAAGCAGCTGTGGAATGAAAGGAGCCGGCTGTTCATCTACCGTGAGAAGCTGTGCCGGAGGTACGTCAACCCAAAAGACCCATGAGATGGTATGGCAGATAGTAGTCCCCAGAGCAGACATCCAGATGGTGTTGGAAGCCTACCACGATCAAGCGGGACACATTGGCTGGAAGAAGCTGGAGACCCTGTTGAAGTGTTGTTTCTACTGGGTGGGAATGCGCAGCTTCATTGAGAGATGGTGCCAGAACTGTGGACCCTGTGGCCTCAGAAGAAAAGACTACAGCAGTCAGAAGGCACCCCTGCAACCCATCAAGACGACTCGTCCCTTGGAGATCGTGGCCCTGGACCATGTCAAGTTGTCACCCAGCCGGTCAGGATACTCCTATGCCCTGACCATGGTGGATTACTACTCCAGGTTCCTGGTGGTCGCCCATGTCAAAGACCTGACGGCAGAGACAGCAGCAAAGACGTTCCAAGCGTATTTCTGCAGACCACACGGATATCCTGAGCAGGTGTTAACTGACCAAGGCCCAGCCTTCGAGGCCGAATTGTTCAAAGAGTTCTGTCACTTGTACGGATGTAAGAAGATAAGAACCACACCGTACCACCCCCAAACCAATGGTCTCTGTGAAAAGCTGAATCACATCGTCATTGACCTGCTGAAGACTGTATCACTCGAGGAGAGAAATCAGTGGCCAGACTTACTACCTGACCTGGTAGATCTGTACAATCACATACCTGTGAGTTCCACCAATTGCACCCCAGCTTACCTCATGCGGGCAAGACCAGGAAAGCTGCCTATGGATCTGGAGCTTGGTGTTGGAGAACCAGAAGCGGATGTGACTACTGAAGACTGGGACACGAACAGACAGGAACAGTACAGGAAAGTACAGGCCTGCGTTGAAGATAGTCTCAATCGAGTAAGGGATAAACAAGAAGATCGCTACAACAAAAGTGCGCCAGCTGAACCTTTCGCACCTGGTCAAGTCTTACTGAAAAGAAAGAGAAGGATACACAAACTCGACGATCAATGGGAAAGAGAGCCCTACGTTGTACAGAATTCAAGGTTTGACAATAAGAAAACGTGTATAATTAGCATAGATGGAGGAAGAACAACCACCACTGTATCCAGAGATCACCTAAAGTTGTGTCCGGATCCGTTAAAGCTTCGAGAGGAAGAACCTATTGTCAATCAGAAAGAGCGTGATGAATCAGTCATACATACAGACTTAGGAGATTTCCCCGCGGATTGGCCCAGAATTGGAGAAGCTGTAATCATTCCTGTACTTCAATTCTATCAACAACAAGGAGAACCTCTACATCCAGTTGCACCGGTTGTTGCAGTAGAGTCAGTTCCAGAAGAACCTGCTCCAGCAGAACCCCAAGAAGCAGCACCCCAAGAAGCGGAATCCCAAGAAGCTGAATCCCAGGAAGAAGGATCCCCTGCAGAAGTCGAGCCAGTTCACCCAGCTCACAGTGTACTTGCCAGTCCTGTAGAGAGGTTAAGGCAATTCTATAATTCACTTTCACGCAGAACAAACAGGGAAACTGCTACCTCACAGGTCACTGCACCACGCAGATCAGAACGTAGCACAAAAGGACACATCCCTGCTAGGTTTAGAGATTAGTTCAACCCTTGGCAAATGTAAATAATTGTCTAGAGCAGCAGTTCTCAACCTGTGGGTCGCGACCCCGGCGGGGGTCGAACGACCAAAACACAGATGTCGCTTAAAGCCATCGGAAAATACATATTTCCGATGGCTTTAGCCCAGTGACGTTGCAGGGGCGTAGCGTGGGCGGCGGTCCGCCCCAGGCAGCACGTGTGTGGGGGCGGCGTGGCAGCAGCAATTGCTCCTCCCACGGAGGCACAGTGCAGCGGCCCGGGACCCTCCGGAGCTGAGCGGCGGGTCGGTGAGTCCACTGTGCGGGGAGAGGGGGGACCCGGCCTGAGCAGGCGGCGCAATACTTACCTCTCCCCATGCTTAGGCACTCCGGGCTCCAGGGGGCGCCCACGCTTCTTGTCACAGCAGCGCCGCTGGATGACGTTATCATTCAGCAGCCGGCTGTGGCAGAGAGCGCAGGCGCCGGACAGGTGAGATGTGAGGTGTATGCGTCTGTGTGTATCAGTGTGTGTGTGTGTGTCTGCCTGGGTGTGCGTATGTGAGAGAGTGCTGCGGTGCTGTGTGTGTGTGGTGCTGTATGTGTGATAGTGATGGGGGAGGCAGTGATGGTGGTGAGGATTCAACGATGATGATTGGGAGCCAATGATGATGGGCAGGCGATGATGATGATGGGGAGGTAATGATGATGGGCAGGCAAAGATGATGATGGGGAGGCAATGATGATGGGCAGGCAAAGATAATAATGGGGAGGCAATGATGATGGGCAGGCAAAGATGATGATGGGGAGGCAATGATGATGGGCAGGCAATGATGATAATGATGATGGGAGGTAATGATGTTGATGGGGAACCAATGATGATAGGCAGGCAAAGATGATGATGATGGGGAAGCAATGATGATGGGCAGGCAATGATGATGATGAAGATGGGGAGGCAATGATGATGATGGGGAGCCAATGATGATGGGCAGGCAATGATGATGATGATGGGGAGCCAATGATGATGGGCAGGCAAAGATGATGATGATGGGGAGACAATGATGATGGGCAGGCAATGATGATAATGATGATGGGGAGGCAATGATGATGATGGGGAGACAATGATGATGGCCAGGCAAAGATGATGATGATGGGGAAGCAATGATGATGGGCAGGCAATGATGATGATGAAGATGGGGAGGCAATAAAGATGATGGGGAGCCAATGATGATGGGCAGGCAATGATGATGATGATGGGGAGCCAATGATGATGGGAAGGCAATGATGATGATGATGATGGAAAGGCGATGATGATGGGGAGCCAATGATGATGGGCAGGCAATGATGATGATGGGGAGCCAATGATGATGGGCAGGCAATGATGATGATGGGGAGCCAATGATGATGGGAAGGCAATGATGATGATGGAAGCCAATGATGATGGGCAGGCAATGATGATGATGATGGGGAGGCAATGATGCTTATGGGGAGGCAATGATGATGATGATGGGGAGTCTTTCCACAGTGCCCTTTCCTGAGCCGTAACAGTGCAGAGGAGAGCTCCATATTTTGTATGGAGCATTATATGGGGACCAGTATCCTGGATGGAGCATTATTTGGGGTCCAATATTCTTTATGGAGCATTATATTTGGCCCATAATACTGTATGAAGGACTATGTGGTGTCCATAATATTGTATGGAGGACTGTACTTATTTTTTGGTTTGGGGGTCACCGCAACATGAGGAACTGTATTGTGGGGTCACGACATTAGAAAGGTTGAGAACCACTGGTCTAGAGTCACTGTACATAAATGTAAATATTGTTGCTTATAATATGCTTTATTATACCGTTATTTATTAATCTGTTTTCCTTTTAAAATTGAAACAAGTGGAATGGACATTGTTTTTACTTGTTTCCTCTACCCTTTTGAGCATCCTTTTCCAAAAGAGACTGGGACTTTTATGGTGCTCATTTCCTCATTGTTTTACTAATGTATATAGTTATTCCATCACCTGTTATGCAACAGTTTAAGATCCTCATCTCCCGTAAGGGAACAGTTAAGTTATACAATGTTTTTATTGTTCTCTGTTTTGTATTTCAGCCCCGGAGTGCTGAGTTCTACTAGGAAGGAATGTGGAGCCCAGCTGCGACTGGATCTATATCTTCCAGAAGGGTGCACTGAAAGAATATACCACTAGAGGTCATTATACACATTCACACACATTCACTCATCCCAAAGACCACCAGAGGGAGCTATTTAGACATATAAAAGAGAGTGAACATAGGAAGTTTCAGTTTAGTCACCTCAGAAGGCTCAGTCAGTCTGCAGTAAGGTGAAGTGCAGAGCTGAGATTAGAGAGGCTGCAGAGCTATTCAGTTCAAGAGAGTGGAGTTTAGTATAGGGTGGAAAAGAAACCACTCCAGCCTAGTCAGAGCTGAATCTAGGAGTGCAGCTCAGTGAGAGAAGCGTGCCGACGCTTAAAGAGCGGTGAAGAGGCAGCCCACCAACTGCCAGTGTGTGATCGTGTGAGGGTCCGGGTAGGCCGAAGGCGAGTGGAAAGTTAATGAGACAGAGGAGCCTCCATAGCTCATCTCAGCAAGTATTACCGGACACCGGGGTCCGAGCCTATAGGGATCTCCACGACCCATTAGGAGAACACCGGAGTTCCTGGAGGACTACAAGTCCCAGGAGTACCACAGAGCTGATACGTAACCGGGCCAGGAGGACAGAGTCCGGCAAGCAGGACGCTGCAAGCAGGGACTGTGTACTTTAAGAGAGAAGGTCCAACCACAAGGTCAGCCAGGTGCAAGACGGAGACCAAGTTAGGCCTAGATACAAGCAGGTCATGACTCTATTACAAAAAGGCAGAGAACAGGAGGCCACACACCTACTCAGTGGAGGAATCTGGATGTGCACCTTTCACCCTACAGTGCTCCGGGAGTACCTGCAACATCTTCAGTAAAGGTACCAAAGTGACTTATGTGTGTGTCTCCCTTATTACCCCTCACTGCCGGGCCCCCGTCCGTCCTGCACCCCTACACATCTATCTGCCCTGGAGGACTCAGCCTTACTTGTGGAAGGCTTAACATCTAGCTGCACAATATTAACCCTTCAGTGGATCTGCATAGCAGCGCTGGTCATCCTGACCAGGTACCACAAGTGGCGTCACGAATTCCCATACCAATATTCAATTCACCTGTAAATATCCCACATTAAAAGGTGAGCCCCAGAGCCACGGACTGAGCTGTGTTGCCGTGACATCCCCCATTGTAGTCTATAGGCTCAGATCCGAGTTCCCATTGCTCTGGAGGGCGACTCATTTAAGTACAGGAAAATCTACTAATTTAGTCCCAATTGTACTCTTATGTTTGCTTATACGTGATTTAATCTCTATAGTTGTCTCACCCACATACAATTGCCCACATGGGCACACTATCAGATAAATAACAAAACTAGAAGTACAAGTATATCTTTCTTTTATATAAAACTTTTCCCAGTATGTGAATGATAGGAACAATCACCTTTGAGCATGTTCCCACAAGCACAACCCAGGCAGGGAAAATTTCCATGTCTGGGAGGACATAAAGTTTTCTGTATAGAGTTTTTAAATGAACCCACATCAGATCTAACAAGTTTATCCTTCAAGTTCTGTTGGCATTTATAGGACAGGATGGGAAAAGAAACAAATTCCGGTACCGATGGTAAGTCTTTCTGATGTAAACCCCAGTATTTCCTCATGATGTTACCTATCTGTCCACTAGCTGGACCATAAGTAGAGACAAATGGTACATGCTTGGAGATAGATCCAGGGTGTATCTTACCCGTTTCATTTCTTGTCAAACCTTTTACTTTATCCTTATATCTGTTAACCTCTCTTCTCGGATACACCCTCATAATAAATTTATGGCACATTTCATCCAATCTGTGATCAATCTTCTCCTCATTTGATACTATCCTACGAACACAAGTAATTGGCTCTAAGGGAGAGAATCCACCATCTTCCTGGGATGATTACTGTTATATAGGAGTAAATTATTCCTATCCGTATCCTTAACAAATAAATCTTTACCCAAGGAATTACCATCTTTATACACCATTGTGTCTAAAAATTGTACTCGTTCAGTAGAACTAGTCAAAGTAAATTTCAATTCTGGAAAAACAGCATTAATCTCATTTTGAAAACACAAGAGGTCATCCTGTCTACCATCCCAAATGACAAAAATGTCATCGATGTAGCACTACCAGGCCCGGACATGGCACCAGTAGATGGATTTGTACACATACTGGTCCTCGAATATCGCCATATAGATGTTAGCATAAGTGGGGCCACATTGGACCCCATGGTGGTACCCAGCTTCTGAAGGTACTAATCATCCCCAAAGAGGAAATAATTCCTCCTGAGGATGAACTCCAACAGTGTGAGCACCAGTCGTGCACACTCTGAAGCTATGTCCGAGCCGATAGGACCACATCGACGGCCTGCAGTCCCTTTTCATGTTCAATTGAGGTGTAAAGAGTAGAGTTGAGCGAAACAGGTCGTTCATTTTCAAAAATCGCCGATTTTCGCCAAAGTCGGGTTTCATGAAACGAAACCTGACCGTGACGCGAGTTCGGTCACGTGTTGGGTGACCATTTTGCTGGAGTCGGTTTTCCTCTACAGTTTAAGTGCCTTTTCTCAGCCAATGAGCAAGGATGCAGGCTGTGGGAAACGTGATGACATAGCAGCCGGCCAGCACCATCTTAGAGAAGGGCATTGCAGTGATTGGCTGGCTTTGAGTGGCGTCACAGTGCATATAAAATCCCTCAGCGCCGACCGCCATTTTACAACTGCCGAACTCAGTGTAGGGGAAGGTTGCTGATGGAGCGTCTGAGCAGGGAAAGTGTTAGGCAGGGCCTAAACCAAAAAAATAACTTTGTGCTGCTAGCGATTAGCTGTACAGTGACTGTGCCTGCCTATAATAGAGGGGCAATTCATTTGGTAGAGTAGCTGAGCTGCCTGCCACTAAGAGTGTACAATTGCATGTGTGGACCATCAGATCTGATTACAGGCTGCCTGCCTATGATAGAGGGACAGTTCATTTGGTAGAGTTGGTGAGCTGCCTGCCTGCTAGTGACAGTCAACAAATTGCTTGAGTGGACCATCAGATCTGTTTACAGGCTGCCTGCCTATGATAGAGGGGCAATTAATGTGGTGTATTAGCTGAGCTGCCTGCTAGTGACAGTCAACAAATTGCTTGAGTGGATCATCAGATCTGATTACAGGCTGCCTGCCTATGATAGAGGGGCAGTTCATTTGGTACAGTAGCTGAGCTGCCTGCCACTAAGAGTGTACAAATTGCATGTGTGGACCATCAGATCTGATTACAGGCTGCCTGCCCATGATAGAGGGGCAATAAATGTGGTGTATTAGCTGAGCTGCCTGCCTGCTAGTGACAGTCAACAAATTGCTTGAGTGGACCATCAGATCTGATTACAGGCAGCCTGCCTATGATAGAGGGGCAGTTCTGTTGTGAATGTGTTGGAGATGAGTTCTGAGCAGAAGCTCCCTCTGGTGGTTGCAGACAGTGCTGAACCATTTAGTGAAGATTGGCAATCAGGAGTTACAGACTGGTCCTATATAAGGGAGGTTCCCTCCCATCAAGGTTGCCGGTGATCAATTGTTCTTGTCTAACTGCTGTTGTTCCTGGTTCACTTGGAAGTCTGCTGAATCTTTCCTCTTCTCCTGCTCTCAGATAAGACATTTTCTGTTTTTATTTCTGTGCTTGCTTTTTGCATTGTTTCCTGCACTCTTGTGGAGGTCAGCCAGGTCCCTTCGGGGGGCTTATGCTCCTCTCAGTTTATCTGAGCCTCTGTTATTTGTTCATTTGCCTTTTCCAGTTTTTTCAGTGGTTGCGGCTTAGTTTTGTTACACCAGAGAACTAATTTAGGTGGTAGAGGTCGTGTGATCTCAGGTGTTTTTGTAATTAGTAGAGTTGGTACTTTTTAGGGGTTTTTGGGATTGCAGTAAGTGTCCTTCCTATCCTTTTCTGTCTAGGAAGTTTGGGCCCCAACGTTTGCTCATACTATTTTCTGTCTGTGTCTGTATTTCCTCTTGTCTAACCGCCATTACATGTTTGGGGGCTTCCTATGTTCTTTGGGGATCTGCTCCGGGGCAGATAGTTTTCCTCTTTCTATCTTTAGGTGTAGTTAGCTTCTCAGGCTGTGACGAGGGCTTGCAGTGATTCGGCTGCTTAGTTGAGTGTGCAGTCACAGTGCAATCATAATTCCCTCTGGTCGTACCTGCCTTTTCAACTACCAAACTCACAGTTAATGGAAGAGTAGCTGATGGAGCGCTGCACTAGAGGTAAAATGTGTGTGGAGCCAACCAAAAATTAACTTTGTGCTGCTGCGATTGCTTAGAGGGGCCAATAAATGTGGCATTTGGTAGTAGCTGAGCTGCCTGCCACTAGACATTTACAAATTGCATTGAGTGGACCATCAGATCGATTACAGGCTGCCTGCCTATGATAGAGGGTCAATCAATTGGTGTATTGCTTAGCTGCCTGCCTGCTAGTGACAGTCAACAAATTGCATTGAGTGGACCATCAGATCTGATTACAGGCTGCCTGCCTATGATAGAGGGCAATCAATGTGGTGTATTAGCTGAGCTGCTGCCTGCTAGTGACAGTCAACAAATTGCTTTGGTGGATCATCAGATCTGATTACAGGCTGCCTGCCTATGATAGAGGGGCAGTAACATTGGTGTAGCTGAGCTGCCTGCCCTAGAAGTAACAAATTGCTTGAGTGGACCATCAGATCTGATTACAGGCTGCCTGCCTATGATAGAGGGGCAATAAATGTGGTGTATTAGCTGAGTTGCCTGCCTGCTAGTGACAGTCAACAAATTGCTTGAGTGGACCATCAGATCTGATTACAGGCAGCCTGCCTATGATAGAGGGGCAGTTCTGTTGTGAATGTGTTGGAGATGAGTTCTGAGCAGAAGCTCCCTCTGGTGGTTGCAGACAGTGCTGAACCATTTAGTGAAGATTGGCAATCAGGAGTTACAGACTGGTCCTATATAAGGGAGGTTCCCTCCCATCAAGGTTGCCGGTGATCAATTGTTCTTGTCTAACTGCTGTTGTTCCTGGTTCACTTGGAAGTCTGCTGAATCTTTCCTCTTCTCCTGCTCTCAGATAAGACATTTTCTGTTTTTATTTCTGTGCTTGCTTTTTGCATTGTTTCCTGCACTCTTGTGGAGGTCAGCCAGGTCCCCTTCGGCGGGCTTATGCTCCTCTCAGTTTATCTGAGCCTCTGTTATTTGTTCATTTGCCTTTTCCAGTTTTTTCAGTGGTTGCGGCTTAGTTTTGTTACACCAGAGAACTAATTTAGGTGGTAGAGGTCGTGTGATCTCAGGTGTTTTTGTAATTAGTAGAGTTGGTACTTTTTAGGGGTTTTTGGGATTGCAGTAAGTGTCCTTCCTATCCTTTTCTGTCTAGGAAGTTTGGGCCCCAACGTTTGCTCATACTATTTTCTGTCTGTGTCTGTATTTCCTCTTGTCTAACCGCCATTACATGTTTGGGGGCTTCCTATGTTCTTTGGGGATCTGCTCCGGGGCAGATAGTTTTCCTCTTTCTATCTTTAGGTGTAGTTAGCTTCTCAGGCTGTGACGAGGCGTCTAGGACCAACGTAGGTACGCTCCACAGGCTGCCTTTAGTTGTGGTGGTTAGTCAGGGTACTGCAATCCAGTAGATTCCAACCTCTCTGGTGTATTGCCGTTTTTGCCTGCTCTCCTCAGCTACCAAAACATAACACAGTTCAATTGGTAGAGTAGCTGAGCTGCCTGCCACTAAGAGTGTACAAATTGCATGTGTGGACCATCAGATCTGATTACAGATGCCTGCCTATGATAGAGGGGCAATAAATGTGGTGTATTAGCTGAGCTGCCTGCCTGCTAGTGACAGTCAACAAATTGCTTGAGTGGACCATCAATCCGATTACAGGCTGCCTGCCTATGATAGAGGGTCAATCAATGTGGTGTATTAGCTTAGCTGCCTGCCTGCTAGTGACAGTCAACAAATTGCATGTGTGGACCATCAGATCTGATTACAGGCTGCCTGCCTATGATAGAGGGCAATCAATGTGGTGTATTAGCTGAGCTGCCTGCCTGCTAGTGACAGTCAACAAATTGCATTGTGGACCATCAGATCTGATTACAGGCTCCTGCCTATGATAGAGGGGCAATTTAAATGTGGTTTATTAGCTGAGCTGCCTGCCTGCTAGTGACAGTCAACAAATTGCTTGAGTGGACCATCAGATCTGATAACAGGCTGCTGCCTATGATAGAGGGGCAATTTAAATTTGGTGTATAGCTGAGTTGCCTGCCTGACAGTGAAGTCAAAAATTGCTTAGTGGACATCAATCTGATTAAAGGCAGCCTGAGTGTTAAAGGGGCATTTGGTGATAAATAAGCTAGATGATCTGAGCTTAAAATGTACACTGCATGTGGTTGCAGACAGTGCTGAACCATTTAGTGAAGATTGGCAATCAGGAGTTACAGACTGGTCCTATATAAGGGAGGTTCCCTCCCATCAAGGTTGCCGGTGATCAATTGTTCTTGTCTAACTGCTGTTGTTCCTGGTTCACTTGGAAGTCTGCTGAATCTTTCCTCTTCTCCTGCTCTCAGATAAGACATTTTCTGTTTTTATTTCTGTGCTTGCTTTTTGCATTGTTTCCTGCACTCTTGTGGAGGTCAGCCAGGTCCCCTTCGGCGGGCTTATGCTCCTCTCAGTTTATCTGAGCCTCTGTTATTTGTTCATTTGCCTTTTCCAGTTTTTTCAGTGGTTGCGGCTTAGTTTTGTTACACCAGAGAACTAATTTAGGTGGTAGAGGTCGTGTGATCTCAGGTGTTTTTGTAATTAGTAGAGTTGGTACTTTTTAGGGGTTTTTGGGATTGCAGTAAGTGTCCTTCCTATCCTTTCCTGTCTAGGAAGTTTGGGCCCCAACGTTTGCTCATACTATTTTCTGTCTGTGTCTGTATTTCCTCTTGTCTAACCGCCATTACATGTTTGGGGGCTTCCTATGTTCTTTGGGGGTCTGCTCCGGGGCAGATAGTTTTCCTCTTTCTATCTTTAGGTGTAGTTAGCTTCTCAGGCTGTGACGAGGCGTCTAGGACCAACGTAGGTACGCTCCACAGCTGCCTTTAGTTGTGGTGGTTAGTCAGGGTACTGCAATCCAGTAGATTCCAACCTCTCTGGTGTATTGCCGTTTTTGCCTGCTCTCCTCAGCTACCAAAACATAACACAGTTCAATTGGTAGAGTAGCTGAGCTGCCTGCCACTAAGAGTGTACAAATTGCATGTGTGGACCATCAGATCTGATTACAGATATGCCTGCCTATGATAGAGGGGCAATAAATGTGGTGTATTAGCTGAGCTGCCTGCCTGCTAGTGACAGTCAACAAATTGCTTGAGTGGACCATCAAATCCGATTACAGGCTGCCTGCCTATGATAGAGGGTCAATCAATGTGGTGTATTAGCTTAGCTGCCTGTCTGCTAGTGACAGTCAACAAATTGCATGTGTGGACCATCAGATCTGATTACAGGCTGCCTGCCTATGATAGAGGGGCAATTAATGTGGTGTATTAGCTGAGCTGCCTGCCTGCTAGTGACAGTCAACAAATTGCTTGAGTGGACCATCAGATCTGATTACAGGCTTCCTGCCTATGATAGAGGGGCAATTAATGTGGTTTATTAGCTGAGCTGCCTGCCTGCTAGTGACAGTCAACAAATTGCTTGAGTGGACCATCAGATCTGATAACAGGCTGGCTGCCTATGATAGAGGGGCAATTAATTTGGTGTAGTAGCTGAGCTGCCTGGCCCTGACAGTGTACAAATAGCTTTAGTGGAGCATCACATCTGAATAGTAAGCTGCCTGAGTGTGTTAAAGGGGCACTAAATTTGGTGGATTAAATAAAGCTAGATGATCTTACCTTTATAAAATGAAACATGCATGGGTTTCAAATGATTTTGTCCCACCTTCCCCTCAGGACACATAGTTTGTCAGCAAAATGGCTCGTTTTGTCGTCGTCTTCCTCTGAATTCTCAAAATTCCTCCATTTTCAGCAGCAGAACGTCCAACATACACCTCAACTTATGTAACTTTTTGCCACCTTTCTATCTGGCCTGCCCCCCCCCACAGGGCCGGGGTCACCTCCTGGCGCCCCTGGTCTAGTGCCGGTACCCTGAGTAGGTGGGGGCTCCCACTCTCGGGCGACGGCACTGGCACAGGGTCCCTCATAGTACCAAAAAGTGGCTCTGACGGTGGGATGGGCCCTATCGCCGTCAGACACACGGGCGTACTATGAGGGGCCCTGTGCCAGTGCTGGCGCACATGACTGGGCCCCCCCTGCTTGCTTATGGCCCCAGCACTCGCAATAGTTCCCTGTCCCTGCTCCACAGCTGTGGAGTCTTGGCACTGAAATCATTCACAGGGACAGCCACTCTGAATTTTGTTAAGTGATCCATGCAGGTTAAGACTTAGCTATGGCCTGTCCTGCTGGCCTCTACCTTACGATGGTCAATGGCATTGGCTACCATTTTGAATGGATGTCGACTCACAATTGGATGCATTGGCGGTTTATGGTGATCTTCTTTCAAACTTTTCCTAGTAACAGACGTTTGAAATTCGTGGCACCCTTTTTAAATGTCTCCTCTCCTGCCAATCCAGTAGTCTTGCCATATGTTAATATGCTTTGTGAACATGAACAATACAAACATGAAGTAGCCGAAAAATATGAAAAATATATTTACACAGACTGCTTTACTAGGTCTGTGTGTTAAGAATGAAATGTCGACTTTTTAAACTGTATCCAGAAATGTTATTGAAACCCTGGCCACACTTTTGTATATACGAGGGGCGACTGCAAATTTCGAGGGCCGACCCAGAATTATGGACCAAAGGGTCCAAATTTTTACAGTCAGTTCTCGACATAGTCTCCCTTGAGGGTCACACAGGTATACCATCGCTCTTGGAGTTTCATTAGTCCACTGTGTTAGAACGTTCCGTCTTGCTCCTTCAAAAACTCCTTTACGGCGTCCATGATGGCTTCATCCGAAGGAAAAAGACTTCAACAAAGGTGCTTTTTCTTCAGTGGAAATAGGTGATAGTTTGAGGGAGCCAAATCAGGGGAATAGGGTGGGTGGTGAAGCAGTTGGAAGCCACAGAAGTGAATTGCAGCCATTGCAACAGCTGATGTGTGAACTGGCGCATTGTCCTGGTGAAACAACACCCCTTTCCAGAGCATCACTCGACATTTTCCCTTAATTAATGACCTCAGAATATGAATCTGAGCTGCATAATGTTCCCCATTGATGGTTTGGCCTTTTTAGAGGAACTCCAGAAGAATGACACCCTTGCAATCCCACAACACTGATGCCATCACCTTGCCATCGGATAAAACCACCTTTCCCTTTTTGGGCCGTGGGTTGGTGGGATGTTTCCTGTGTTTTGAGGCTTGTTTTGACTCTGAACAAAAGTGGAGTACCCAAGTTTCATGCATTGTAACAAATCTCTGCCTAAAAAGTTGAATATCAGCTTAAAACAGTTGCCCATTTTCCGCAGAGTGAAGTTCTCAGAGACGTTTGTTCTGTCATGTCAAAAGTCTGGGCACCCATCGGCCCGAAAGTTTATGCATGTTCACTAGCTGTGTTAGAATATGGCCAACCCTCTACACTAATATGCCCACACATTGTGCAATGTGCGCTGTTTGACACGTCGATCTGCCATTACAATGTCTTGCGTTTTTTTGAAAATTTTCTTCTGTGCATGCGGTTGAGGGACGACCACTGCGAGCAGCATCTTCAATTGATGTCTGTCCCTGATTGAAATCTGTAACCCACTTATTCACCATTGTATAAGAAGGATCATTGTCCCCTAATGTCTCCAGCATGTCCTTGAGAATTTCCAATGGTGTCAGTCCTTTTTTCTGAAGGTATTGAATGACTGCTCGCTTTGCCAATTTCTCCATTCCCATATTTCAGCCTTGCCACCAAACTGTAAAATGCAGTCACGTAAACCCCCAAAAAATAAATAAATATTGATTGGTCATCATGAGACCATTCAACTAAGTAAATAAGAGATTGCATAGCAAAACAAGAGCATGCAACAAAGATTTCATGGGTGGGCCTTCATCTTTTCAGGCCCCCCTTGTAACTAAAGAATTGTGTGAGAAAGCTGTTGTCATGTTGCGTTGTTAAAGTGTAAGGGTTAGCGGACGATGGGCCTTACTAGGTTCAAGGATCAAACATGGCAGCTGTATCATTTTTAAAAAGGAACAGGAGGCAGAATAGTGGGGGCCATTGGGCACGATGGGCAAACACGGCCTGCTGCAGCTGTAATGTGGTTTGGCTGGTGAGTGGTGACTGCTAGGCCTAGCCTGAAAATAATCACTGTTGAATGCAAATTTCCAGGTAGAAGGTTTAAAACCATATTTTAATTAAAATTTGGCTGCCGATTACGAATATGAACTCTGTGTTTGGCTATCACATCAGGATTTATATATATTTTGAATTTTTTATGAAAATTACTACTATCGAATGTTTCATGATAAAAACATGATTTGCGGTACTACATTTTGTATATTTTTCATGAAGGAATAACAAAGATTACAAAGTCTATGTACAGCAAATGAAATATACTTACAGAATTCAAATACCACATATAAAAACACATATATATGGCACACAGATGAATGGCAAATGTCAGTTATTTTATTTTTGTTTTATTGGCTGATCTGTGTTGCACAGCTTCTGTGTTGTCTCTCATCAAGCTCCTGCAATAGTCAGCCATCATGTGTGAGTCCCAGCGGCCTTCATACCGTTCTTCTATTGTTGTAATGTTGTGATGTAAACGCTCCCCTTGCTCCTCGTTCACATCCCCAAGGTACTCTTTAAAAAAGTAAAAATGGCTGTGTAAATAGTGAATGTTGATACTGCTTCTACATCCAATAATTTGCAGACTCATTTGTAGCTCTTCCACAATGTCTTCATGGTTGTCTGCTTTCTTATTCCCTAAAAAAATTCTGCACCACATTTCAAACTGCTTTCCAAGCTCTTTATTCTGTGTCATTCATTGATGTGATTACATTTTTATCTCTCCAAAGTGTTCTTAGTTGAGGTCCATCCAAAAATCCAGCCTTTTTTCTCTTCAATAAGACCATGAAAAGTTGAACCTATATAGTTAAAGCATTCTCCACAGTGATTGAGAGGTTTGACGAACTGCTTCATCAATCCAAGTTGTATGTGCAAGGGAGGAAAGAATGTTATTCCTATCCACTAGAGGATCATGGATCACATTCTTATTGCCAGATTTCAAACTCTGTCGCTGATGACATTAATTTTTAAAGCAATATTCTGCTGTAGCTCAACTGTCCCAGTAGTACAGAAAACAAGGGTGTTTTTTGTACCCTCCTTGCAGACCCAAAAAAAAGTTAACCATTGTCAAATTCACACAAATTAACCATCCATGAACATTATATTCCAACCTCTGTAGAACAATCGGCATGTTTTTATTTCTTCTTTACGTTGTACAGAATGACCTATTGTTACCGAGCCATACTTATTTCCATTATGTAACAGAACACATTTTAAATTTCTTTTGTAACTATCCATAAAAAGCCTCCAATCCCTTGAATCATATGCTGGAAGTCCCATAAAGAGAAGTAGGCGTTTAACATCAGTACAATAGACAAGCTGGCCATCTGAATGGAATTACTTACGCAGTTCTGCTTCCCTGTTCCGATAAAATGAGACAATTGTACTGGGTTTGAACATTTGATTGTCTTGTAGTCTTCTTGAAGCCAATAGTTCAGCAGACTGTTTTGGTACATAAAGATCTCGAACCAGATCACTCAAAGCAGACAGACTGAGTAAACATAATAGCTTTGTCACTATCTTCATGACATGGCCGAAAAATATCTGTACTGTCTTCTTCATTAGTATAACAATGTGAGGAGGATAGATCTGTGTCAACGATTTCTGGAAGCGCAGTTAATTTTGGAACAGGTCTATGTCTTCACTATGGGCAACTGGTGGAATAGCTGAAGGGATACTTGGGTATTGCAAATATTTTTTTTTTCTTATTCTAATCTTTTACATCGACAAGGCAGAAATTGCAGTCTTGCAAATGATTGCTTGTTTCTCTCCAAACCATAGGAACTCCAAACTGAAGTTTAGCATTCTTTCCTTGAGACCATGATGTCAAGCTCTCAATACAGGTTTTGCACACTTTTGTGAGAACAATGCTTGTCTTGTTCTTCAAGTTTAACTCTGAAGTACGCACAATACACCCTCTTAACAAACTCAGTAATGTTGCACCTCTGAGTCTTCACAGTAAATTTTACACATGTGTAGGCTAAAATATTTGGATAATTTAATCACTGTCTTCCGCGAGATGTAGAGCCCATTGTTAGATCACAAAAAAATCCTGCCGAGAAATACAAGCTAAAAGTTCATAGCTACCTGAGTTGTTCATGTAATTTCTGTCCCACCCCCACACCTTAGGTATTGATTCACAACACAAAAAATGAACAACAGCAGGATAAAAACAAAAAATATCAAAAGTCATGTAAAATTCCAATAAATAAAACTGTACCTTCACACGACTACACACATGCTTACATTTGCATGTATTGCCATATTTCCAGTGGACAACATTAAACTACCAGCATGTTCAAGATTTTTCTTTTGCTCCTTGCCCCCCCTGACTACCTCCTCCTTGTCCCGCCTGCTGGGAAATGCTCCCTCCGCTCCCGTGAAAGGACTGCCCATACCTTGCGTGCGCCATCACTTAAAGCCACAGGCCTATATCCTTTTGATACCTTACGCCTTACGCAGCCTGAATTGTTAATCATAGCGCAACCAGGTCAGCCCACCACAAGTACGGTAAGCTTCCCCAATTGCATACACATAACAAAATAATCATGAATTATTTTCCGTGGATTTCTGAACTATAACACTTGGTAATATAGGGAATGCTTGCATCGAGTTTGGTAAAGTTTGCTGGATAAGGCGCCAGTGCCAGCTTCGCTTATCCTCCTTTTTCATGTCATCCCTCTTTGCCCTATCCAAATTAAACTTCTCCAAGGGGGTAAAGGGAAAATTTTCCACTTATTCAGCACCACACTTTTTCGCCTTCAATTGTTTTTAAAAATGCGGCCCCAAGGGGCCCTCAAAGCAAATGTTAACTTTACCCTCTGCCCTATCATCCAATTTTAAAGCATCCCCTTTATCCTTCTTCATTTGCAGTGACATGAATACACCAGAACTGGGTACCTGTTCCCCCTCCACGGCCCTACAGGGGTCACACACAATCATATTCCCCGAACCCGATGCCGCGACCCATAGCCCGACGGGTGACACCCCTGCCCCAGTCGCTGTACTCCCTTCCATTCTTTTTAAAATAGGAGACATAGTCAACAGCAGCTCCCTAATATCTGGGCCTACCATACCAACGCCACCTCTCAGACACAGATCCTCTAACCGTAATGCACTACCCCCACCGATTACACCTCAACCAGCCCCTGTGGGCAACAAACATGACAAAGACTCATACTCAACAAGCTGCACAGGTGCTGTGTCCCCGGCAAACGAACGTCACGTATCCTGTCGCTCTCCAGCCACATCCATGTCGCTGTCTGGATAATACGATTATGCCCCACCTCGCTGCACCTTCCACGCTCCCCTGGGCTGCGCCCCTGGCCTCCTCATCACCAGGAGGGACCAGAGCACGTGCAGCGCGACAAACTGCCGACCTCTGTATGGCCCTGTAACGCCCCTGCGATCCCCTTACTGTAGCGATGGACATCCTTTTGCCCCGTCTACCATTGCGACCATGCTGCCCACCACTCTCCTCCTGGTTCGCCTGCTGTCAGGGCCAGGCAGCAGGGGTCCAGCTGATGCAGCCTCTTCTTCCTCCCCGTTGCAGGCCCACTACCGACGTCCTCCTCCAGGGCACCTGCTGCACGCACAGCCCCCATGTCTGGCTCCCTGCCTGCTCTGTCCTGTACCTCGTACCTCCGCTACGACGCTTCTCCCGGCTCACTATGGGGTTCCACGCCACCCCCCGCAGCGCTGCTAGTCCCTGGTGCCGACTGCGCTCTACGAGGAGGCCGCACATCCTGTGTGGCCTGCACTTCCGTTGCGGTACTCGATCCATGTCCGCTCGGCAGACCTGCGCCTGCTGCCCGGCTTGGCAGTTTACTGGCGGAGGTGTGCCAAGGGGGAGAGCCGCACTGCTTCCTCCAGCCTCCGCAGGGTCCGTGTAAGGCCTCCGGAACATGCGCCAGACGAGCGATAACAGCTCCGGTGACAGCCTCTCTGGGGGCCTGGTCCTCCTGCCCTTTCTCTCAGCGTCCAGGCTATCCGTAAGTGGCCATGAGGGAAGACAGCTGGCCTTATAGCCATCCCCCTGTCCTGGAGAGCGCGAGCTCCCGCAGGCTCTCCATAAAATTTGACACAGACACACCTGACTGCTTGTGGCTCAAGCCAGGGGATGACCACCAACGACATTACAACATAACAGAACGTGTATGAACACCTCCTCTCCAAGTCAAAGTTGAAACCCGGTTTACATTAAGCCCAATCAATTTCCTCAGATCTTTTTTTTCAAAAAAAAATCAAAAAATCAAGTGACATATGAAGAAAAAAATAACTATCAATTTATATAACAAGTATGCACGTTTGCAAAAAGGGACGTAAGACTGTCCCTTACATTTTCACGACATTGCCGCATGTGGAAGAGTCAGACTACAGTTTTGTGACCACATCAATCGCAAGTTGTCATAAAACACCTGCAGTCCTCTATACATAACAGATTTATTGCCATTATGTTCCAATGTCATGATCCTAGAATAAGGACCGTGGCATAGTGAATAACATTCGCTGTCTGTAAATTTATCTTCAGCAAGTTACAAATATTTATAGAATCTGTTGACTATCGATTATTAACTACTGTTGTGTACAGAACAAATATCAGTATAGTCCCACATACATGTGATATACAGAACAGTGTGGCAATATGGCCCAAAGACAAAAAGGTACTTTTATAGTCAAGAAAATATTTGCGTATCTGTTGGCAAGAGGTGTAACTGAGGGCTTTGTACAAAACAATGCATGGCAGTGAGAAACTCTCTCAATGTTGTTCCCCCTACCGGTGGAAACCATAAACAGGCAAAACCAAAAAAAAAAAAGGACAATATTATGCTTCCTTTTTCCTATCTATTGCCAACAGGTGCAATTGGGGCCCTGTGCAAAACAATGCATGTGAGTGATCCAATTTCTCAATACTGTTGCCCTTACTGGTGGAAACCATGAACAGGCAATGCAATAAAGAGCTACAATTATAAAGCTGAGTTATTGAGACAAGAGAACCGCTATGATGACTCAATGAATAATGCCATGTGGCAATAACAATTAGTAACCTTTATCCCAGCTGATAGATCTGTATGTGCGATGGGAGTCCCGTCCCTCTGCCCCCTAACAGAATTAGTGCAGCGCCGTGAACGGTTCGCATTACACAGGGCCAGCTCAAGGCTTTTGCGGACCACGGGCGAAAGCGTCTCAGTGGGCCCCCCCTTAAACATATATCACGATTCATGATGCACAGATACAGCAGAGAAATATAGGTATACAATTTTAGATGTCACTTCTTACATGAGTGTAGGCGCCCTACTCAACGCAAGTCAATGGGTGCAGAAACGCTGCAGATCCGCACAAAGAATTGACATGCTACGGAAATGAACCCGCAGCATTTATTCTGCGTTTTGTTCTGTATGTGCACAGCGGTTTTTATTTTACATGGACTATAATGGTACTGTTCAATGCAGGAGAATCTTCAGCGGATCCGCAGGGGCAAATCCGCTGCTGATCCGCAGCCGAATCCGCAACATGTGCAGAGACACGAAAATGCAGTTAAAAATCGTGCATTTTTTTAAGGCATATTTTCCAGCGTTTTTGCGCTTCATGCGATTTTGTATGCATTTGGACCGACCTCGGATAAAAAAAAAAACATGCTCGGGTGCCAAGTGGGCCTCCGTCTCGCCAGGGCCCCGTCATTTGCCTGGGTGGCAAGTGGGCCCCCCGTCTCGCCAGGGCCCCGTCATTTGCCTGGGTGCACCGGGTGCTGACGCCAGCCCTGGCATTGCATAACAGTTAACATGCACTTACATTGATGTCTTCTGCTAAGAGAATCACTGCCTTGTGATATATTATTTCTTTTTAAATCAGGCATCAGCCAGGGCCGCTGCTGTGCCTGGTAGTCAGCTGCCTGGTCTCCCTGGCCATAACACAAGGCCAGTACCTGGTGCTGTGGAAGATTCTATAGTGGTAGCCAGCTCGTTGATGTAAATGTTGAAGAGCGTTGGACTTTGGCTACTCCCTTTAGACATGTGTAAATATAGATGTGAATATGTCATCTGGAATTCCAGCTGTACTGTACTTATACAGTTCAGTTTTGTGCTTAGCAGAATTGGGTGTTAGCCAGACTGGGCCTCTGGCTACCAGTTTTTCTCCGTTAATACATACGGAGCTGAACAATGAAGACAGATATGTCTACAGGTGAAAATTTTCACTCAGCCCTTCTAGTGGCCACTGGCCAGCTTTGTAAGGTCAGATGAAACTGAGATCTCATGAACTCGTCAGACGAGGGGACATAAACCCTTATAATGTTAAAGCCTCCAGGATTTAGATAAAACCATCACAGACAGAGGTAAAGTAAACCGTAAAGCTTAACAATCACAAGCCACAAACATGGAAACGTTACAATTTTTACCAGAAATGCAGCCAGGTAATTGTCTGAACGCATTCTGATACAGTAAAGATGTATATCTTTGTACCGTGTTAGCCAGTAGATAGAAAAATATTTAGAGTTGAGAGTCCTCAGTGGTTGATACCTTTTAATGGCTAACTGAAAAGATGGTAATAAATTGCAAGCTTTCGAGACTACTCAGGTCTCTTCATCAGGCAAAGACTAATACAAAATAGATACGTATCTGAATAATGAACACATTATATCTGCAGATGGACTGTAGTTATACAGTCATGGCCAAAAGTTTTGAGAATGACACAAATATTAATTTTTACAAAGTCTACTGCTTCACTTTTTCTAATGGCAATTTGCATATACTCCAGAATGTTATAAAGAGTGATCAGCTTAACAGCAATTACTTGCAAAGTCAATATTTGGCTAGAAAATTAACTTTATCCCCCAAAACACATTTCAACATCATTGCAGACCTGCCTTAAAAGGACCAGCTAACCTCTTTTCAGTGATTGCTCCATTAACACAGGTGTGGGTGTTGATGAGGACATGGCTGGAGATCAATCTGTCATGATTAAGTAAGAATGACACCACTGGACACTTTAAAAGGAGGCTGGTGCTTGGCATCATTGTTTCTCTTCTGTTAACCATGGTTATCTCTAAAGAAACACGTGCAGTCATCATTGCAATGCACAAAAATGGCCTAACAGGGAAGAGTATCGCAGCTAGAAAAGATTGCACCTCAGTCAACAATCTATCGCATCATCAAGAACTTCAAGGAGAGAGGTTCCATTGTTGCCAAAAAGGCTCCAGGGCGCCCAAGAAAGACCAGCAAGCGCCAGGACAGTCTCTTAAAAGTGTTTCAGCTGTGGGATCGGGCTACCAGCAGTGCAGAGCTTGCTCAGGATGGCAGCAGGCAGGTGTGAGTGCATCTGCACGCACTGTGAGGCGGAGACTCTTGGAGCAAGGCCTCTCCAGAAAAAACATCATGGACAGACTGATATTCTGCAAAAGGTACAGGCAGTGGACTGCTGAGGACTGGGTAAAGTTATTTTCTTTGATGAATCCCCTTTTCGATTGTTTGGGACATCAGGAAAACGCCTCATTCGGAGAAGACAAGGTGAGCGCTACCACCAGTCTTGTCTCATGCCAACTGTTAAGCATCCTGAAACCATTCATGTGTTGGCTTCTCAGCCAAGGGAATCGGCTCTTTCGCAGTCTTGCCTAAAAACACAGCCATGAATAAAGAATGGTACCAGAATGTCCTCCAAGAGCAACTTCTCCCAACCCTCCAAGAGCAGTTTGGCGATCAACAATGCCTTTTCCAGCATGATGGAGCACCTTGCCATAAAGCAAAGGTGATAACTAAATGGCTCAGGGAACAAAACATAGAGATTTTGGGTTCATGGCCTGGAAACTCCCAGATCTTAATCCTATTGAGAACTTGTGGTCAATCATCAAGAGACGGGTGGACAAACAAAAACCTAAAAATTCTGACAAAATGAAAGCATTGACTGTGCAAGAATGGACTGCTATCAGTCAGGATTTGGTCCAGAAGTTGATTGAGAGCATGCCAGGGAGAATTGCAGAGGCCCTGAAGAAGAAGGGTCAACACTGCAAATATTGACTTGCTGCATTAACTCATTCTAACTGTCAATATAAGCTTTTGTTACTCATATGTTTGCAATTATTATATTTCTGTCTGTGATAAAAACATCTGTCAAACACACAAAAAACCAGAGGGCAGCAGATCTTGTGAAAATATAATATTTGTGTCATTCTCAAAACTTTTGGCCATGACTGTACAGTTCATTTTCCTGCTTTGCAGAAATTGCTGTTAGCTAGACTGGGCCTCTGGCTAACATATTTTCTTTTCAAATACATACGGAACTGAAAAATGAACACAGTTATATCTCCAGATGGACTGTAGTTATACTGTTCATTTTCCTGCTTTGAAGAAATAGCTGTTATCCAGACTGTGCCTCTGGCAAACATTTTATCTTTGTTAATAGATACGGAGAAGAACAATTCCCCCAAAAATGTATACAGCTGAATTCTACTGTTACAATAAACTTTCCAGTTTTTCAACTAGGGTGTGTTAGGGCTGGCAAAACGCACAAAATAAATATAAATAATAAGTGCGTTCGCAGCCCGGGGTCCACCGTGCAGGCAGAGCCTGCTGCTAGTAGGATGGCGGTATGGCGAACTCTGTTACTTCACAGAGTCGCAACTATGGACACTGTGGCCCTATATGGCGGTATAAGCAAACTCTGTTACTCCACAGAGTCGCTAAGGTAGAGACACTGAGATATGGACTGTGTCCTGTTAACTCCACAGGTATGCACAGACAACTGCTGTGCGGACAGCAGTCCGTAGTAACGCAATCAGCAACGCAATCAGACAATCTCCTCACCGGAGAAGCCGGTATTCTAGGGGCTTATTTCAGCCGAGCCCTAAACATGTGCATACAATCTCCTCACCGGAGGTGCCGGTATTCTAGGGGTTTATTTCAGCCGAGCCCTAACACATGCATGCAAGATCACCCTGGCGCAAAGCACATAATGTGATTGATACTAGCCCATGGCGCACGACCATGCCACCCTTTTATAGTAGCAACTACAGGACCTGCCAGATAAGGACCAATAGGAAACTGCTCCAGAACACAAGTGGTTTCAGGACCTTCCTGGCAGACCAATAGGAGCTGCTGCAGTACCTGAGCATGTGACCCCTGATCTCCAATGAGAGATCTTACTCTGGGCATGCTCAGAAGGGGAAAGCAAGGACTTTTTCCTAAAGACGTCTGCTCGCCGCTAACCAGCACTGGCCACAATAGCAGAGCCTGGAGGAGCAGCAGTAATCCTCTGCACAATGTTAGACTGGGTGAGATGCTGGGACCGATGTCTAAGCTGAGCAGAGTCCACTGCGGCCGGAGACGGATGGAGACCGCAGCAGGGATGGCTCGAGATTCCCCTTGTGCAGAAGCAGGAACTCAACCCCTAACAGGTATTAGCCAAAGTGTGCCTCTGAGTATGGGTGTTCCTGCGGGAATAGATACGGAGCTGACTAATTGACACAACAATATGTACAGCTGGACTGTACTTCTACAGTGCACTGTACTGCTTTGCAGAATTGTCTGGTAGCCAGACTGGGGCCCTGGCTACCAAGTTATTGCGGAAAATAGATACGTATCTGAACAATGAATGCATTTATATCTCCAGATGGACAGTAGTTATACAGTTAATTTTCCTACTTTGCAGAAATTGCTGTTAGCCAGACTGGGCCTCAGGCTAACATATTTTCTTTTAAAATACATACGGAGCTGAAAAATAAACACAGTTATATCTCCAGATGGACTGTAGTTATACAGTTCATTTTCCTGCTTTGAAGAAATTGCTGTTAGGCAGACTGGGACTCTAGCAAACATTTTATCTTCGTTAATAGATACGGAGAAAAACAATTCCCTCAACAATGTATACAGCTGAATTCTACTGATACAATAAACTTTCCTGCTTTTCAACTAGGATGTTAGCCAAAGTGTGCCTCAGAGTATGGGTGTCCTTGCAGAAATAGATACGGACCTGACCAATTGTCACAACAATATGTACAGCTGGACTGTACTTCTACAGTTCACTTTCATGCTTTGCAGAGTTGGTAGCCAGACTGGGCCTCTGGGTAACATTTTTTCTATGTAAATAGATACGGAGATGAAGAATTCCCAAAAAAATGTATGCAGCTGCATTGTACTGATAGAATAAAGTTAACTGCTTTTAAATTTGGGTGTTATCCAAAGTGGGACTCTGAGTATGGGTGTTACTGCAGAAATGTAGACGGATATTTGTAATATTTTGAGTATAGTACATATACCTTTTATTTTTAGATCCACTACACGTGTTTTGTGCCGACTCTTTGTTGCAGTTTGCCAATTAATCCATTTGCAGCATCTCAACATCCATTAGACACCTAAACAGATGGCATTTTGGCTAGCTCACTATGTGGCCTGCCCCACCACCCCTCCTTCACCAACAAAATTGTGGATCGCTGAGCAGGCACTGGGGTACTCTGTACCCTGCCGGTGTATTAAAGGGATGTGTCACGCCAGCAGTGACCCTGTCCGGGTCCTTGGCTGTTCAATGAAAAGGGGAATAATTTACAGGGGAGGATTAGATTTTCTATTACACTGTTGGTTAAGCCACCTGTGGTTTATGGTGAAAGCTGAACGGAGCTCCAGTGCATATCCTCTGAAACTGGTGGTGATGCAGCAGAGTTTGACTAGCTCGCCACAGGCACAGCTTCTTGCCTCAGGGCTGAAGTATATTTTGGTGGATGAATGGTGCTGTTAAATGTAGCAGTGTGTACAAGGTGCCGCTGTCCAAAAATTTAGTTCACACATTCGGGGCCAGTTTACAAGGCTTTACTCCGAGTTGAGGTGTGCACATATGCCCCCTTGGTACAGTATCCTCCAGGTGACTGGCTCTGCAAACTCCCAGGTATATTGTAAAGACAGCTTTACAGGACTACTTTAAATATGTTCCTTTCTGTGTCATCTCACTGTGTAGTATTACTCCCCTGTCCTTCCTGACAACACCTCGCAATCATTGTCCAAAGCCAGTAGCCGCGAAAAACGTTGTATAACGTCTGCTCTTCTTTTCCTTGCTATTATATAGACACGTTTTCGGCAAACATAATTGATGTTCAGAGCTGAGACTCCTCGAGATGACACTGCCTCCGGCTTGCTATGTGAGTACGGAAGTTATATAATAGGCTAATGGCCCGGTGTCCCTTCTGCGACCTGGGTGAATGTGGTGCATGCAGTGTACACAGGGAAAGCGGGGTTGGGACAGTACTGCCTAGACCACAGTATAGGCTACAGGGATCAACAATGCTCTCCGTATCCGATGCGGGAGGAGCTAAGTTTTCGTGACCAAAGTATCCAACCACACTGCCACTGTAATGGAGCTGTGAGCCATGTTTCAGGTTGTGTTCTCAGGCCAAAGCTTACCTGACCTTTAACTTTATTTAAAAAAAATAACCATCATGACAGGAATTTCAGGAATACGGGGGGTGGGGTTACTGAACAAAGTCTGATATTCCAGGTGCCGGGTTCCTAGAGAGTCCAAGACTTTCCCAGGATGACACTCAAAGCACGCTCAGAATCCCACCAGGGCAAGCCACTCCTGGGGCACATTGCAAGCTAAGCGCTCACACTTACACAGCCTACTGACTTTGATCCTGGGGGCCATGCTTTCCACCAGATGAATACATGAGCCACCTGGCGCACACGGGCAAGTGCAGGTTCACTGAGCAGTTGGGGGGCCGACTCGTGTGCAACGGCACTGGTACAGGGACCCGCATAGTACAAACATTTGCCTCTGACGGTGGGATGGCCCTCTCGCCGTCAGACGCAGCAGCGTACTATGCGGGGCCCTGTGCCAGTGCTGTCGACCACTAGTCGGCCTCCCCTGCTTGCTAAGGGACACAGCACTTGCAAAACTTACCTCTCCATGCTCCACAGCTGTGACATCTTCAGCGTTTCCTGACAGTCAAATCCAGGTAACAGAGGGAAATTACCTCATGACTGCACTCCCTCTGCATATACAGTCCAAGTGCAGACACCTGTAAGATGGTGACGCTGAGGAGGGCAGAGTACACCACTGCACAGCAAGGATAGTTATTAAAACTTGTGACAAGTTTTCACGAATATATGTGTAGCATTTCATACTGGATCATTAATAATGTGGACCATCATATATGTAGCTTTCATTGGGCCCATAACACACTGGAGCAGCAGCTATGGGGCCCATCATAAACAGTAGCATTGTCAATGGGGCCAATCAGAGACTGGAGCAGCAGGCATGGGGCCGATCAGAGACTGGAGCAGCAGGCATGGGGCAGATCAGAGAGGGGAGCTGCAGGCATGGGGCCTATCAGAGTGTGGAGCAGCAGCCATGGTGCCAAACAGAGACTGGAGCAGCAGCCATGGGGCAGATCAGAGACTGGAGCAGCAGGCGTGGGCCCAATCAGAGACTGGAGCAGCAGCCATGGGGCCATTCAGAGAATAAAGCAGCAGGCATGGGGCAGATCAGAGAGTGGAGCTGCAGGCATGGGGCCTATCAGAGTGTGGAGCAGCAGCCATGGTGCCAATCAGAGACTGGAGCAGCAGCCATGGGGCAGATCAGAGAGTGGAGCTGCAGGCATGGGGCCTATCAGAGTGTGGAGCAGCAGCCATGGTGCCAATCAGAGACTGGGGCAGCAGGCATGGGGCAGATCAGAGAGTGGAGCTTAAGGCATGGGGCCAATCAGAGAATGAAGCAGCAGCCATGGGGCAGATCAGAGTGTGGAGCTGCAGGCATGAGGCCTATCAGAGTGTGGAGCAGCAGCCATGGGCCAATCAGAGACTGGAGCAGCAGGCATGGGGCAGATCAGAGACTGGAGCAGCAGGCATGGGCCCAATCAGAGACTGGAGCAGCAGCCATGGGGCCAATCAGAGAATGAAGCAGCAGGTATGGGGCAGATCAGAGAGTGGAGCAGCAGGCATGGGGCCTCTCAGAGTATGGAGCAGCAGCCATGGGGCCAGGGTGGATAAAAATCATGATTTTTTTAAAAAAAATCAAAAAAATCGGATTTTTTTTATTTAAATCGGATTTTTTTGATTTAAATAGGATTTTTTAATCAAGTTGTACACAAGCAAAACTTTGTCTTTTTGCAAATCAAATTATTTTACACAAATAAAAATATTAAAACAGTTGCTGATTATGAAACCTAATAATTTTTATTTGCACTATTAAACAATCAGAATTGAACTACAGAGAGTAAAGGTACTGCCACACTAAACGCTCCCGCTAACGATCACAATAACGACGCATACTAATGCGATCGTTTTTGTGATCGTTTTAATGTCGCTAGTAGCTGCCACACTTAGCGACCTCGTTAACGACTCATAAGCGGTTAGCGATCTCATTAACGACTTTAACGGTCATTGCGATGTAAAAAACAGCGCACATCGCTCACAAAAGGTGCCAGACACAGCGATATAGCGTCACCAGCGGGACGCCAACGATCTAAATACGGTCCAGAACTCTAGTGAACGATCAGCGAGATCACAGCAGGGCCACGTCGTTGCTACATGCCACACACAATAGCGTCACTAACGAGATCGCTAAATAGTGACGTTTTTTAGCGATCTCGTTAGCAACCTTGTTTAGTGTGGCATACCCTTAAGTACTTTTTAACAATAGCCTATCTCTAACGTTTGAAGTAAGCAAACATCTTCAGTGAATACATCAGTCCTTTAAGCCTACTGTTTATTTAGGACTTTTAATAGGAAAACTAGTTGTCCTGCTTTAGCAGTTCCTAAGCGGTTTCGGACTGTTGTGTGCACAAAACCAAATGAAGAAAACAATCTCTCTACTCCTGCCGATGAAGCCGATGCAGTCAGTAGCTGAGTAGCTACATTTATTATCTTCGCTGGAAGAACAAGTGATTGCGACTTCCACCAGTCCAGTGGTTTTAGTTCATTAACGACGTTATCTGCAAACATGTATTTTTGAAATGGTGCAGATTCACACTTCAATTTCAGCACAGTTGCCACAATGTCATGGTTAGTATTGGCGAGCCACTCCATTGCAGAGTTGATTTCCGCCTCAGATAGTTTTTTCCCTCTGTAGATGGGATGCAAGATATTGGCTAAATAGTGTTCTTCTTTTAATGCTTGCTGTGACTTGCTGTGACTGTGTTTTGTGAACTGCATTAATTTTGCATGGTATGAACCAAATTTCCCCAACTTTGCCAAATTGCTGTGACTGTGTTTTGTGAACTGCATTAATTTTGCATGGTATGAACCAAATTTCCCCAACTTTGCCAAATTGCTGTGACTGTGTTTTGTGAACTGCATTAATTTTGCATGGTATGAACCAAATTTCCCCAACTTTGCCAAATTGCTGTGACTGTGTTTTGTGAACTTTACCCACTGGAACACTCTTGTATCTCTGTGATGTGGTTATTTGAGGGTATTCTCTAACTATTTCTAACTATTTTCTCTATTCACTATATATAGTGCACGGAACCTGCCCTCTGCATCTCTCCTTCTCTCTTCACTAATAAGGTTAGTTATATCTTGTACCATCCTGATCAGTTTCCCTGAAACTCTTACCATACATTTGTTTTTCATTTGAAACCATGAATTTACTGGTCCCTATACATATCTTCTACCTCATAGATAGAGATAGATATTAATTCATGTTACTATGTAGAATAGTACCATTGGTGCCTATGAAATTTATGATAACATTCATTCCTTTATATGGCCTCCAGTGAGCGACCTTACCTATAAGGTTTTACAGCAATGTTTTATTACTATGGAAAGGATACTTTCTAAACTAATGACGACTAATGATTATATCAATCGTTGCATAAATATAATAAGATGACTATATGTCTGATTATACCTTGGTTTTC
The DNA here is from genome assembly GCA_033576555.1 of Oophaga sylvatica. Taxonomy (NCBI): domain Eukaryota; kingdom Metazoa; phylum Chordata; class Amphibia; order Anura; family Dendrobatidae; genus Oophaga; species Oophaga sylvatica. The sequence continues at coordinate 266,749,256 of JARQOD010000001.1, forward strand.
ATTTTATTTTCTAAAAAATGTTTCAATTTTATTTTTATACACCCATGTGGGGACGCTGTTTGTATCGGTCATCACCATGGGACACAATTCTGCTGCTCCTGTACAGAATATTCCTATATATTTATAATAATGTTGTGCTCAGACGTCTCTTACATTATTTAATGTTGACAGATATATTTATTTTGTTGTTTTTTGATTGTTCTGTTTATATTTTACCCTGTTGTACAGCACTTGCCTTATTTTGTCTGTATTTGTTTCACAGCGAGTTTTGAAAAAGACCAATTTTGGTCGAAACGTTAACTCCAACAGTATCATCCGTCATTTTTTCTAAACCGCATATCTACTAAAGCATTTTGGTGTGTGTGCATATAAATAAATGGATATTTTTCTTTGCATGAAACATTGAGTGCGGTTGATTTCCTTATTTACTGTGTTTTGTGAACTGCATTAATTTTGCATGGTATGAACCAACTTTCCCCAACTTTGCCAAATTGCTGTGACTGTGTTTTGTGAACTGCATTAATTTTGCATGGTATGAACCAAATTTCCCCAACTTTGCCAAATTGCTGTGACTGTGTTTTGTGAACTGCATTAATTTTGCATGGTATGAACCAAATTTCCCCAACTTTGCCAAATTGCTGTGACTGTGCTTTGTGAACTGCATTAATTTTGCATGGTATGAACCAAATTTCCCCAACTTTGCCAAATTGCTGTGACTGTGTTTTGTGAACTGCATTAATTTTGCATGGTATGAACCAAATTTCCCCAACTTTGCCAAATTGCTGTGACTGTGTTTTGTGAACTGCATTAATTTTGCATGGTATGAACCAAATTTCCCCAACTTTGCCAAATTGCTGTGACTGTGTTTTGTGAACTGCATTAATTTTGCATGGTATGAACCAAATTTCCCCAACTTTGCCAAATTGCTGTGACTGTGTTTTGTGAACTGCATTAATTTTGTATGGTATGAACCAAATTTCCCCAACTTTGCCAAATTGCTGTGACGTGTTTTGTGAACTGCATTAATTTTGCATGGTATGAACCAAATTTCCCCAACTTTGCCAAATTGCTGTGACTGTGTTTTGTGAACTGCATTAATTTTGCATGGTATGAACCAAATTTCCCCAACTTTGCCAAATTGCTGTGACTGTGTTTTGTGAACTGCATTAATTTTGCATGGTATGAATCAAATTTCCCCAACTTTGCCAAATTGCTGTGACTGTGTTTTGTGAACTGCATTAATTTTGCATGGTATGAACCAAATTTCCCCAACTTTGCCAAATTGCTGTGACTGTGTTTTGTGAACTGCATTAATTTTGCATGGTACGCAATCATCTATGCAGCTTTTTCTCTGTTTTTGACTGTTTAAGAAGTGCATATACTATCCCTGGCATTTCACTTACCCATCCTCCTGTATTCACAATTGCATTCATTCCCCTTGTGTCTCCCATGCATACCTGAGCTGCCAGCCCCTTCCCCCTCTTTTATTAGCTTTGCTTATCTGTGACCATGTGGTCTGGGTAATCACGCCCACATCCCCCCTCACAGCTGATCCACCCCAGTCCCAGATATATTCAGAGCCATGCGTCTGCAGAGACGTAGTCTGCACAGGCTTACTATTTCAAATTCCATATTTCAAATTACAGATTTCTAATTACTATACTATGAATTAGACTAGAATTGGACTGGAATTTGACTGTAAGTTGACCGAATATATAACCACTACCATGTTTCCTTTTCTTTTCACTTTCACCCCCATACTACTTACTTTCTTCCTATTCCCTGTAATCCCCCCACCTAGTAAGGAAGTAGTCATTTTCCCCTCCAGGATTTAGATAAAACCATCACAGACAGAGGTAAAGTAAACCGTAAAGCTTAACAATCACAAGCCACAAACATGGAAACGTTACAATTTTTACCAGAAATGCAGCCAGGTAATTGTCTGAACGCATTCTGATACAGTAAAGATGTATATCTTTGTACCGTGTTAGCCAGTAGATAGAAAAATATTTAGAGTTGAGAGTCCTCAGTGGTTAATACCTTTTAATGGCTAACTGAAAAGATGGTAACAAATTGCAAGCTTTCGAGACTACTCAGGTCTCTTCATCAGGCAAAGACTAATACAAAATAGATACGTATCTGAATAATGAACACATTTATATCTGCAGATGGACTGTAGTTATACAGTCATGGCCAAAAGTTTTGAGAATGACACAAATATTAATTTTTACAAAGTCTACTGCTTCACTTTTTCTAATGGCAATTTGCATATACTCCAGAATGTTATAAAGAGTGATCAGCTTAACAGCAATTACTTGCAAAGTCAATATTTGGCTAGAAAATTAACTTTATCCCCAAAACACATTTCAACATCATTGCAGACCTGCCTTAAAAGGACCAGCTAACCTCTTTTCAGTGATTGCTCCATTAACACAGGTGTGGGTGTTGATGAGGACATGGCTGGAGATCAATCTGTCATGATTAAGTAAGAATGACACCACTGGACACTTTAAAAGGAGGCTGGTGCTTGGCATCATTGTTTTCTCTTCTGTTAACCATGGTTATCTCTAAAGAAACACGTGCAGTCATCATTGCAATGCACAAAAATGGCCTAACAGGGAAGAGTATCGCAGCTAGAAAGATTGCACCTCAGTCAACAATCTATCGCATCATCAAGAACTTCAAGGAGAGAGGTTCCATTGTTGCCAAAAAGGCTTCAGGGCGCCCAAGAAAGACCAGCAAGCGCCAGGACAGTCTCTTAAAAGTGTTTCAGCTGTGGGATCGGGCTACCAGCAGTGCAGAGCTTGCTCAGGATGGCAGCAGGCAGGTGTGAGTGCATCTGCACGCACTGTGAGGCGGAGACTCTTGGAGCAAGGCCTCTCCAGAAAAAGCATCATGGACAGACTGATATTCTGCAAAAGGTACAGGCAGTGGACTGCTGAGGACTGGGTAAAGTTATTTTCTCTGATAAATCCCCTTTTCGATTGTTTGGGACATCAGGAAAACGCCTCATTCAGAGAATACAAGGTGAGCGCTACCACCAGTCTTGTCTCATGCCAACTGTTAAGCATCCTGAAACCATTCATGTGTGGGGTTGCTTCTCAGCCAAGGGAATCGGCTCTCTCACAGTCTTGCCTAAAAACACAGCCATGAATAAAGAATGGTACCAGAATGTCCTCCAAGAGCAACTTCTCCCAACCCTCCAAGAGCAGTTTGGCGATCAACAATGCCTTTTCCAGCATGATGGAGCACCTTGCCATAAAGCAAAGGTGATAACTAAATGGCTCAGGGAACAAAACATAGAGATTTTGGGTCCATGGCCTGGAAACTCCCCAGATCTTAATCCTATTGAGAACTTGTGGTCAATCATTAAGAGACGGGTGGACAAACAAAAACCTAAAAATTCTGACAAAATGAAAGCATTGACTGTGCAAGAATGGACTGCTATCAGTCAGGATTTGGTCCAGAAGTTGATTGAGAGCATGCCAGGGAGAATTGCAGAGGTCCTGAAGAAGAAGGGTCAACACTGCAAATATTGACTTGCTGCATTAACTCATTCTAACTGTCAATATAAGCTTTTGTTACTCATATGTTTGCAATTATTATATTTCTGTCTGTGATAAAAACATCAGTCAAACACACATAAAAACCAGAGGGCAGCAGATCTTGTGAAAATATAATATTTGTGTCATTCTCAAAACTTTTGGCCATGACTGTACAGTTCATTTTCCTGCTTTGCAGAAATTGCTGTTAGCTAGACTGGGCCTCTGGCTAACATATTTTCTTTTCAAATACATACGGAGCTGAAAAATGAACACAGTTATATCTCCAGATGAACTGTAGTTATACTGTTCATTTTCCTGCATTGAAGAAATAGCTGTTATCCAGACTGTGCCTCTGGCAAACATTTTATCTTTGTTAATAGATACGGAGAAGAACAATTCCCCCAAAAATGTATACAGCTGAATTCTACTGTTACAATAAACTTTCCAGTTTTTCAACTAGGGTGTGTTAGGGCTGGCAAAACGCACAAAATAAATATAAATAATAAGTGCGTTCGCAGCCCGGGGTCCACCGTGCAGGCAGAGCCTGCTGCTAGTAGGATGGCGGTATGGCGAACTCTGTTACTTCACAGAGTCGCAACTATGGACACTGTGGCCCTATATGGCGGTATAAGCAAACTCTGTTACTCCACAGAGTCGCTAAGGTAGAAACACAGAAATATGGACTGTGTCCTGTTAACTCCACAGGTATGCACAGACAACTGCTGTGCGGACAGCAGTCCGTAGTAACGCAATCAGCAACGCAATCAGACAATCTCCTCACCGGAGAAGCCGGTATTCTAGGGGCTTATTTCAGCCGAGCCCTAAACATGTGCATACAATCTCCTCACCGGAGGTGCCGGTATTCTAGGGGTTTATTTCAGCCGAGCCCTAACACATGCATGCAAGATCACCCTGGCGCAAAGCACATAATGTGATTGATACTAGCCCATGGCGGCACGACCATGCCACCCTTTTATAGTAGCAACTACAGGACCTGCCAGATAAGGACCAATAGGAAACTGCTCCAGAACACAAGTGGTTTCAGGACCTTCCTGGCAGACCAATAGGAGCTGCTGCAGTACCTGAGCATGTGACCCCTGATCTCCAATGAGAGATCTTACTCTGGGCATGCTCAGAAGGGGAAAGCAAGGACTTTTTCCTAAAGACGTCTGCTCGCCGCTAACCAGCACTGGCCACAATAGCAGAGCCTGGAGGAGCAGCAGTAATCCTCTGCACAATGTTAGACTGGGCGAGATGCTGGGACCGACGTCTAAGCTGAGCAGAGTCCACTGCGGCCGGAGACAGATGGGAGACCGCAGCAGGGACGGCTCGAGATTCCCCTTGTGCAGAAGCAGGAACTCAACCCCTAACAGGGTATTAGCCAAAGTGTGCCTCTGAGTATGGGTGTTCCTGCGGGAATAGATAAGGAGCTGACTAATTGACACAACAATATGTACAGCTGGACTGTACTTCTACAGTTCACTGTACTGCTTTGCAGAATTGTCTGGTAGCCAGACTGGGGCCCTGGCTACCAAGTTATTGCGGAAAATAGATATGTATCTGAACAATGAATGCATTTATATCTCCAGATGGACAGTAGTTATACAGTTCATTTTCCTACTTTGCAGAAATTGCTGTTAGCCAGACTGGGCCTCAGGCTAACATATTTTCTTTTAAAATACATACGGAGCTGAAAAATAAACACAGTTATATCTCCAGATGGACTGTAGTTATACAGTTCATTTTCCTGCTTTGAAGAAATTGCTGTTAGGCAGACTGGGGCTCTAGCAAACATTTTATCTTCGTTAATAGATACGGAGAAAAACAATTCCCTCAACAATGTATACAGCTGAATTCTACTGATACAATAAACTTTCCTACTTTTCAACTAGGATGTTAGCCAAAGTGTGCCTCAGAGTATGGGTGTCCTTGCAGAAATAGATACGGACCTGACCAATTGACACAACAATATGTACAGCTGGACTGTACTTCTACAGTTCACTTTCATGCTTTGCAGAGTTGGTAGCCAGACTGGGCCTCTGGGTAACATTTTTAGATAGATACGGAGATGAAGAATTCCCAAAAAAATGTATGCAGCTGCATTGTACTGATAGAATAAAGTTAACTGCTTTTAAATTTGGGTGTTATCCAAAGTGGGACTCTGAGTATGTGTAATGGGTCTGGGAGGCGGAACCTCTGAGCTTTATTGTACAAGGAGGCTTTCCTTGTAAAGGAGCGGGTGGCGCCCGGGGAGACGGACAGGAAGTCACTGCAAGTGACGGGGGCAGTCTCTGGACAGACAGGAGGGAGGTCACGGCAAGTGACCGGGGCAGTCTCTGGGTAGACAGGCAGGTAGTCACGGCAAGTGACCGGGGCAGTCTCTGGATAGACAGGCGGGTAGTCACGGCAAGTGACCGGGGCAGTCTCTGGGTAGACAGGCAGGTAGTCACGGCAAGTGACCGGGGCAGTCTCTGGATAAACAGGCGGGTAGTCACGGCAAGTGACCGGGGCAGTCTCTGGGTAGACAGGCAGGTAGTCACGGCAAGTGACCGGGGCAGTCTCTGGATAAACAGGCAGGAAAGGGGCCGGGGCAGTCTCTGAATGGACAGGTATATACGACCTGAGATGGTGGAGCCTCCCGGTAGGCTAGCAGGCAGATGACAGATGAGCGCCCCCAAGTGAGCAGGCGAGAGTCTCTGGAATAGCCGATGGACACCGCAGGTGATGGCCGAACCTCCAGGTAGGCTTGCAGGCAGATGGCAGATGAGCGCCCCCAAGTGAGCAGGCGAGAGTCTCTGGAATAGCCGATGGACACCGCAGGTGATGGCCGAACCTCCAGGTAGGCTTGCAGGCAGATGGCAGATGAGCGCCCCCAAGTGAGCAGGCGAGAGTCTCTGGAATTGCCGATGGTCTCCGCATGTGACGGCCGAACCTCCAGGCAGGCTTGCGGGCAGGTAGCAGACAGCAAACTGGCAGGAAACAGGCAGGTAACTGGTAACGGACCCTGAGGGCTAAAGCAGAGTAGTGAACAGTGCAATAACAACATTGCTCGGGCACCTCCATTAAGGAGGAAGTACTTTATATAGGGTGGAGTCCTCCGGCATTGGCCGGGGACCTTTTTGAAAGATGCGCGCGGCCCCTTTAAGAGCGGGGGAGCACGCGGGCACGTGCCCTAAGTCCAGTAGCAGGGAAGGAGCGCGCGGCCCCAGCAGGGCGGAAGGAGGATGCTGAGCGCGGGTAAGGGGGGCGACGTCCCTGCCTGGCAGAGGACGCTGTCGCAGGGGAACAGCGTCCCTGCCTGGCAGAGGGCAGGGACGCCGGCGCTACAGTACCCCCCCCTTTAGGCCCCCCTTTTTTAGGCCAGAAAGAAATTTAGCTAGGATGAGAGGGGCATGGATGTTCTCCCGAGGCTCCCACGTTCTCTCCTCAGGACCAAACCCCTTCCAATCCACCAGAAAATAGGTCTTTCTTCCTACCCTTTTGGTGGCCAGAATGTTCTCTACCTCAAATTCGTCTTCAGCAGACACTGGAGCAGGAGGTGTACCTGTAGACTTGACAAAAGAGTTAAGTACCACCGGTTTGAGGAGAGATACATGGAAGGAGTTAGGAATCCGCAAATTGGCCGGGAGTTTCAATTTATAGGACACCGGGTTGATCTGACTGATGATCTCAAAAGGACCGATGAACCGAGGGCCTAACTTGTAGGAAGGAATCTTGAGCCGGACATACTTGGACGAAAGCCAGACCTTATCCCCAGGATGGAATTGAGGAGGATCCAGACGTTTTTTGTCAGCATGTTTCTTCATGCGCTCTGATGACAGAATGAGTGCGGACCGGGTACTCTCCCATATGGAGGAAAATTCATTAACCAGAGATTCCGCAGCTGGATTGTCCACAGAGATGGAGACAGGAACAGGGATCCGAGGGTGTTGACCGAAGACTACAAAAAACGGAGATTTGGAGGAAGATTCGCTCTCGTGATTGTTGTAAGAGAATTCTGCCCAAGGCAGGAGATCCACCCAGTCAGAATGGTGGGCATTAACGAAGTGCCGGAGATAACTGGTCAGATTCTGATTGATTCGCTCGACTTGTCCATTGGACTGCGGGTGGTAAGCGGAGGAGAAATCCAAGGTGACGTCTAGCAAGTTACAAGTGGCTCTCCAGAAACGTGAGGTGAACTGTACCCCACGATCCGACACAATGTGACGAGGCAGACCATGAAGACGGAAGATGTGGCGGATAAAGTCTTTAGCCAACTCGGGTGCAGACGGAAGCCCTGGCAGGGGAATGAAGTAAGCCATCTTGGAAAATCGGTCAACGACCACCCAAATGACCGTACAACCGGCAGAGACAGGCAGATCTGTTATGAAGTCCATGGCTATATGCTGCCAGGGGCAGCGGGTACAGGAAGCGGAAGAAGACGGCCGGCAGGCAGGTGTCTTGGAACTTTGTTGCGGGCACAGGAGACACAGGCAGAAACAAAGTCTATTACGTCCTTGTGCAGGGTAGGCCACCAGTAATGCCGCGTAATGAGCTGGAGGGTCTTTTTCTGACCAGCGTGGCCAGCTAGTTTAGACGAATGACCCCAGTGTAGGATTCTCTCCCGATCGGTTACCGATACGAACGTCTTACCAGGAGGGAGACGATTTAGACTCACGGGAGCCACCTGCATCACTCTGGCGGGATCGATGATATGTTTAGGTTCCTCCTCGAGATCCGACACCAGGAAGGACCGGGACAAGGCGTCCGCCTTGATGTTCTTGTCGGCCGGGCGAAAATGTAAGAGAAAATCAAAGCGGGCAAAAAACAAGGACCACCGGGCTTGGCGAGGGTTAAGTCTCTGGGCATGCTGGAGGTAAGCCAGATTTTTGTGGTCAGTGTAAATGATTACCGGATGAAGAGCCCCCTCGAGTAGGTAACGCCACTCCTCCAATGCCAGCTTGATGGCCAATAGCTCTCGGTCTCCTATGGAGTAATTGCGCTCAGAAGAGGAGAAGAGTTTGGAGAAGAAGCCGCAAGATACCATCCTCCCGGAAGAAGACTTTTGAGTCAGTACCGCTCCGGCTCCAGAAGAGGAAGCGTCCACCTCCAGGAAGAACTGCTTGTTGCCGTCCGGGCGATGCAGCACTGGAGCGGAAGAGAAGGCCTGTTTTAAAGAAAGAAAGGCCTCCTCTGCTTCGGGCGTCCACTGTTTGGGATTAGCATCCTTGCGGGTGAGTGCGAAGATTGGAGCAGTCCGGGAAGAGAAGTGCGGTATGAAAAGGTGGTAATAATTGGCGAATCCCAGGAACCGCTGAATGGCCTTCAACCCCTCCGGTCGGGGCCATCTCTCGATGGCAGACAGTTTCTCCGGATCCATTCGTAGGCCTGTCTGAGAAATGATGTAGTCCAAAAACGGAAGCGAGGTCTGCTCAAAGAGGCACTTCTCATATTTGGCGAAGAGGTGATTCTGCCTGAGCCTGAGCAGAACCTGACGAACATCCCTCCGGTGAGACTGGAGATCCGGAGAGAAGACCAAGATGTCGTCTAGGTACACCACAACGCAGGAGTAGAGAAGGTCCCGGAAGATGTCATTGACCAACTCCTGAAAGACTGCTGGAGCATTACAGAGACCAAAGGGCATCACCAAATACTCGTAGTGACCGTCCCGGGTGTTGAATGCCGTCTTCCATTCATCTCCCCGACGGATACGGACTAGGTTATATGCCCCACGAAGATCCAGTTTGGTGAAGATTCTAGCCCCCCTCAGACGATCAAACAATTCTGGAATGAGCGGAAGAGGGTACTTATTCTTCACTGTGATCAAATTTAGGCCTCTGTAGTCAATACAGGGACGGAGAGAGCCGTCTTCTTTTTTACGAAGAAGAAACCTGCTCCCGCTGGGGAGGTGGATTTCCGGATGAATCCCTTGGCCAAATTCTCCTCGATATATTCGGACATCGACCTGGTCTCAGCAGCGGACAATGGGTAAATACGCCCACGAGGAGGCGTAGTACCGGGTAGCAGGTCGATCGGGCAATCATACGGTCTGTGAGGGGTAATGTCTCTGCTTCCTTTTTATTAAAGACATCAGCGAATGACCAATATGGAATCGGGAGCCCTGGTAGATTAGTTGGTGTAGGAGAAGGACGGACGGGATGAACAGGAAACAAACACGTTTTATGACAGTCCAGTCCCCAGCGAAGGATCTCTCCAGTCTGCCAGTCGAGCACGGGTGCATGCTTTTGGAGCCAAGGCAGACCTAGTAAGAAAGCGTGAGAGAGTCCTGGCAGAACATGAAACGAGATGCTCTCAGAATGCAACATTCCCACCTGCAGGGTTATGGCTTCAGTGATAAGTTGGATGGGACGTGGTAGGAGACCCCCATCCACAGCAGCAACAGATACTGGTTCAACCAGAGGTTTGGTAGGAATGCGATATTTTTCTACTAGAGCCTGTGAAACAAGATTCCCGGCTGCTCCAGAATCAAGTTGGGCTAGTTCGAAATAACGGTTCTCACCGAGGAGAATGGAGACTGACAGCAGCAGAGATGAAGAGGATTTATTTTTGTCTAGGTGGACCTCTCCGAGCGAACCTAGACACAGGCGTTTCCCGACCTCTCTGGGCAGGTACGGATCCGGTGCTCCTTACTGCCACAGTAGAAGCAACTCCCCTCGGCACGGCGTAAGTCCTGACGGGCTTTGACCATCTTGGTCTGGTCGACTTGCATAGGCTCAGAAGAGTGTACCTGAGGAGAAACGGAAGGAGTTACAGGTCTCTGAAAAGAAGGAGCTAGACGAGGAAACCTTCTCTCACGGGTGACCTCTTTAGCGCGCTCCTGGAACCGTAGATCAATTCGATTGGCAAGAGTTATTAGGTCATCGAGAGAGGTTGGAATGTCCCGACCGGCAAGTTCATCTTTAATACGGCCGGACAGACCCTCCCAGAAGACAGATATCAGAGCGTCATTATCCCAAGCCAGCTCCGAGGCAAGGGTACGGAACCGTATGGCATATTGACCCACGGTGAGACTTCCCTGACGGAGACGCAGCAGAGATGATGCAGAGGAGGTCTTCCGTCCGGGTTCGTCGAATACCTTCCGGAAGGCTGAGAGAAAAGCAGACAGGTCAGACACCAGAGGATCTTCTCTCTCCCAAAGAGGATTTAGCCAGGCCAGGGCCTCTCCGGTGAGATGGGACATGATGAAGGCAATTTTGGCCCGGTCGGAGTTAAACTGGTGTGCCAGGAGTTCAAAATGCAGGGTGCACTGGTTAATGAAACCCCGAGCCAGAGCAGGGTCGCCTCCAAACCGAGGAGGAGCTGAAAGTCGAGGTCCAGGAACGGAAACCACAGAATTGGTAAGCAGCGGAACTGCCGGATTGCGAGTCATGGCGCCCGCGGTGGTTGCTGGTGAAGTAGTCAGGGTGTCCAGGCGGGAATTAACATTCCGCAGGTGACCCAGGATGGACTCCTGTTGAGACCTCTGACGAGACAGTTCATGACACAGGTCAGAGAGCGAGGGAGTTTGGGTGCCACCGGGTTCCATGGCCCGAGCAAACTGTAACGGGTCTGGGAGGCGGAACCTCTGAGCTTTATTATACAAGGAGGCTTTCCTTGTAAAGGAGCGGGTGGCGCCCGGGGAGACGGACAGGAAGTCACTGCAAGTGACGGGGCAGTCTCTGGACAGACAGGAGGGAGGTCACGGCAAGTGACCGGGGCAGTCTCTGGGTAGACAGGCAGGTAGTCACGGCAAGTGACCGGGGCAGTCTCTGGATAGACAGGCGGATAGTCACGGTAAGTGACCGGGGCAGTCTCTGGGTAGACAGGCAGGTAGTCACGGCAAGTGACCGGGCAGTCTCTGGATAAACAGGCGGGTAGTCACGGCAAGTGACCGGGGCAGTCTCTGGGTAGACAGGCAGGTAGTCACGGCAAGTGACCGGGGCAGTCTCTGGATAAACAGGCAGGCAAGGGGCCGGGGCAGTCTCTGAATGGACAGGTATATACGACCTGAGATGGTGGAGCCTCCCGGTAGGCTAGCAGGCAGATGACAGATGAGCGCCCCCAAGTGAGCAGGCGAGAGTCTCTGGAATAGCCGATGGACACCGCAGGTGATGGCCGAACCTCCAGGTAGGCTTGCAGGCAGATGGCAGATGAGTGCCCCCAAGTGAGCAGGCGAGAGTCTCTGGAATAGCCGATGGACACCGCAGGTGATGGCCGAACCTCCAGGTAGGCTTGCAGGCAGATGGCAGATGAGCGCCCCCAAGTGAGCAGGCGAGAGTCTCTGGAATTGCCGATGGTCTCCGCATGTGACGGCCGAACCTCCAGGCAGGCTTGCGGGCAGGTAGCAGACAGCAAACTGGCAGGAAACAGGCAGGTAACTGGTAACGGACCCTGAGGGCTAAAGCAGAGTAGTGAACAGTGCAATAACAACATTGCTCGGGCACCTCCATTAAGGAGGAAGTACTTTATATAGGGTGGAGTCCTCCGGCATTGGCCAGGGACCTTTTTGAAAGATGCGCGTGGCCCCTTTAAGAGCGGGGGAGCAGCGCGGCGCGCGCCCTAAGTCCAGTAGCAGGGAAGGAGCGCGCGGCCCCAGCAGGGCGGAAGGAGGACGATGAGCGTGGGTAAGGGGGGCGACGTCCCTGCCTGGCAGAGGACGCTGTCGCAGGGGAACAGCGTCCCTGCCTGGCAGAGGGCAGGGACACCGGCGCTACAGTATGGGTGTTACTGCAGAAATGTAGACGGATATTTGTAATATTTTGAGTATAGTACATATACCTTTTATCTTTAGATCCACTACACGTGTTTTGTGCCGACTCTTTGTTGCAGTTTGCCAATTAATCCATTTGCAGCATCTCAACATCCATTAGACACCTAAACAGATGGCATTTTGGCTAGCTCACTATGTGGCCTGCCCCACCACCCCTCCTTCACCAACAAAATTGTGGATCGCTGAGCAGGGCACTGGGGTACTCTGTACCCTGCCGGTGTATTAAAGGGATGTGTCACGCCAGCAGTGACCCTGTCCGGGTCCCTGGCTGTTCAATGAAAAGGGGAATAATTTACAGGGGAGGATTAGATTTTCTATTACACTGTTGGTTAAGCCACCTGTGGTTTATGGTGAAAGCTGAACGGAGCTCCAGTGCATATCCTCTGAAACTGGTGGTGATGCAGCAGAGTTTGACTAGCTCGCCACAGGCACAGCTTCTTGCCTCAGGGCTGAAGTATATTTTGGTGGATGAATGGTGCTGTTAAATGTAGCAGTGTGTACAAGGTGCCGCTGTCCAAAAATTTAGTTCACACATTCGGGGCCAGTTTACAAGGCTTTACTCCGAGTTGAGGTGTGCACATATGCCCCCTTGGTACAGTATCCTCCAGGTGACTGGCTCTGCAAACTCCCAGTACATTGTAAAGACAGCTTTACAGGACTACTTTAAATATGTTCCTTTCTGTGTCATCTCACTGTGTAGTATTACTCCCCTGTCCTTCCTGACAACACCTCGCAATCATTGTCCAAAGCCAGTAGCCGCGAAAAACGTTGTATAACGTCTGCTCTTCTTTTCCTTGCTATTATATAGACACGTTTTCGGCAAACATAATTGATGTTCAGTAGCTGAGACTCCTCGAGATGACACTGCCTCCGGCTTGCTATGTGAGTACGGAAGTTATATAATAGGCTAATGACCCGGTGTCCCTTCTGCGACCTGGGTGAATGTGGTGCATGCAGTGTACACAGGGGAAAGCGGGGTTGGGACAGTACTGCCTAGACCACAGTATAGGCTACAGGGATCAACAATGCTCTCCGTATCCGATGCGGGATGAGCTAAGTTTTCGTGACCAAAGTATCCAACCACACTGCCACTGTAATGGAGCTGTGAGCCATGTTTCAGGTTGTGTTCTCAGGCCAAAGCTTACCTGACCTTTAACTTTATTTAAAAAAAATAACCATCATGACAGGAATTTCAGAAATACGGGGGGTGGGGTTACTGAACAAAGTCTGATATTCCAGGTGCCGGGTTCCTAGAGAGTCCAAGACTTTCCCAGGATGACACTCAAAGCACGCTCAGAATCCCACCAGGGCAAGCCACTCCTGGGGCACATTGCAAGCTAAGCGCTCACACTTACACAGCCTACTGACTTTGATCCTGGGGGGCCATGCTTTCCACCAGATGAATACATGAGCCACCTGGCGCACACGGGCAAGTGCAGGTTCACTGAGCAGGTTGGGGGGGCCGACTCGTGTGCAACGGCACTGGTACAGGGACCCGCATAGTACAAACATTTGCCTCTGACGGTGGGATGGGCCCTCTCGCCGTCAGACGCAGCAGCGTACTATTTGGGGCCCTGTGCCAGTGCTGTCGACCACTAGTCGGCCTCCCCTGCTTGCTAAGGGACACAGCACTTGCAAAACTTACCTCTCCATGCTCCACAGCTGTGACATCTTCAGCATTTCCTGACAGTCAAATCCAGGTAACAGAGGGAAATTACCTCATGACTGTACTCCCTCTGCATATACAGTCCAAGTGCAGACACCTGTAAGATGGTGACGCTGAGGAGGGCAGAGTACACCACTGCACAGCAAGGATAGTTATTAAAACTTGTGACAAGTTTTCACGAATATATGTGTAGCATTTCATACTGGATCATTAATAATGTGGACCATCATATATGTAGCTTTCATTGGGCCCATAACACACTGGAGCAGCAGCTATGGGGCCCATCATAAACAGTAGCATTGTCAATGGGGCCAATCAGAGACTGGAGCAGCAGGCATGGGGCCGATCAGAGACTGGAGCAGCAGGCATGGGGCAGATCAGAGAGGGGAACTGCAGGCATGGGGCCTATCAGAGTGTGGAGCAGCAGCCATGGTGCCAAACAGAGACTGGAGCAGCAGCCATGGGGCAGATCAGAGACTGGAGCAGCAGGCGTGGGCCCAATCAGAGACTGGAGCAGCAGCCATGGGGCCATTCAGAGAATAAAGCAGCAGGCATGGGCAGATCAGAGAGTGGAGCTGCAAGCATGGGGCCTATCAGAGTGTGGAGCAGCAGCCATGGGGCCAATCAGAGAATGAAGCAGCAGCCATGGGGCAGATCAGAGAGTGGAGCTGCAGGCATGGGGCCTATCAGAGTGTGGAGCAGCAGCCATGGTGCCAATCAGAGACTGGAGCAGCAGCCATGGGGCAGATCAGAGAGTGGAGCTGCAGGCATGGGGCCTATCAGAGTGTGGAGCAGCAGCCATGGTGCCAATCAGAGACTGGAGCAGCAGCCATGGGGCAGATCAGAGAGTGGAGCTTAAGGCATGGGGCCAATCAGAGAATGAAGCAGCAGCCATGGGGCAGATCAGAGTGTGGAGCTGCAGGCATGAGGCCTATCAGAGTGTGGAGCAGCAGCCATGGTGCCAATCAGAGACTGGAGCAGCAGGCATGGGGCAGATCAGAGACTGGAGCAGCAGGCATGGGCCCAATCAGAGACTGGAGCAGCAGCCATGGGCCAATCAGAGAATGAAGCAGCAGGTATGGGGCAGATCAGAGAGTGGAGCAGCAGGCATGGGGCTTCTCAGAGTGTGGAGCATCAGCCATGGGGGCGGGGCCAATCAGAGAATGAAGCAGCAGCCATGGGGCAGATCAGAGAGAGGAGCTGCAGGCATGGGGCCTATCAGAGTGTGGAGCAGCAGCCAATGGGCAGATCAGAGACTGGAGCAGCAGGCATGGGGCCAATCAGAGATTGAAGCAGCAGGCATGGGGCCAATCAGAGAGTGGAGCTGCAGCCATGGGGCCAATCAGAGAATTAAGCAGCAGCCTTGGGGCAGATCAGAGACTGGAGCAGCAGGCATGGGGCCAGTCAGAGAATGAAGCAGCAGCCATGGGGATGGGGCAGATCAGAGACTGGAGCAGCAGGCAAGGGGCCAATCAGAGACTGAAGCAGCAGGCATGGGGCCAATCAGAGAGTGGAGCTGCAGCCATGGGGACAATCAGAGAATGAAGCAGCAGCCATGGGGCAGATCAGAGACTGGAGCTGCAGGCATGGGGCCAATCAGAGACTGGATTAGCAGCCATGGTGCCAATCAGAGACTGGAGTAGCAGGCATGGGGCCAATCAGAGACTGGAGCAGCAGCCACAGGGCCATTCAGTGACTGGAGCAGCAGCCATGGGGCAGATCAGAGAATGGAGCAGCATTTATGGGGCCCATTATACACTGGATCATTAATAATATGGACCATGATTTTCGCCCATGACTCACTGTAGCAGCAGCCATGGAGCCCATAATATACAGTAGCATTGTCAATGGGGCCAATCAGAGACTGGAGCAGCAGCCATGGGGCCGATCAGAGACTGGAGCAGCAGGCATGGGCAGATCAGAGAGTGAAGCTGCAAGCATGGGGCCTATCAGAGTGTGGAGCACTAGCCATGGTGCCAATCAGAGACTGGAGCAGCAGCCATGGGGCAGATCAGAGACTGGAGCAGCAGGCATGGGGCTAAACAGAGACTGGAGCAGCAGCCATGGGGCCAATCAGAGACTGCAGCAGCAGTCATGGGGCCAATCAGAGAATGAAGCAGCAGGCATGGGACAGATCAGAGAGTGGAGCTGCAGGCATGGGGCCTATCAGAGTGTGGACCAGCAGCCAAGGTGCCAATCAGAGACTGAAGCAGCAGCCATGGGGCAGATCAGAGAGTGGATCTGCAGGCATGGGCCTATCAGAGTGTGGAGCAGCAACCATGGTGCCAATCAGTGACTGGAGCAGCAGCCATGGGGCAGATCAGAGATTGGAGCAGCAGGCATGGGACTAAATGTGTAGCCCAGCTGCGCTTGGTGCCACATGTTACCTTGGAGAATGCATGAAAGGTAAACCACAAATCACCCGATATTCATTCACACTTCACTTTTCCCTGGTGCCACCAGAGGGAGCCCTTGGAGAGTATGCACACATATATAAGGGTAGTGGAGACGACAGCAGAGAGATGAAGGCAGTCTAGCTGAGAGTCAGCTAGTTGTTGGTGTTACCTCAGAACAGCAGAACATCTCAGAACGGCAATTACCTCAGACGAGATGAGATTAGCCTGAGAGCTGAAGAGATCAGTCAGATTGTGAGAGATGGACAAGCTAGTTACCTCAGACGAGCTGAGAGGGAATGACTAGCCAGAGAGAGAGTTATTGAAGTGTGCCGACGCTTGGAGAGCGGTGAAGATAAAGAAAGCTGACATCTACTGCTGGTTGTGCTTATGTTAAAGGTGTGAGTAGGACGAAAGGCAAGTGGAAGAAAGAGAGAGAGAGTGACTGAGGTTGAACAGCATTGATAGCTTACCTCCACTCTGCACCACCGGACACCGGGTCCGAGCTTGCTAGCATCTTCACGACTAGTAGGAGAAAACGGAGACCCTGCTGGACTTCAGGTCTCAGGGCCCAACAGTGCTGATACGTAACCGGGGTCAGGAAGAACAGGAGTCTAGCAGGACGCTGCATATAGAGACTTAGTTCTGTCCAAGAGAAGGCTCCACCACAAGGTCAGCCGGGCGTAGCTGAGAAGACAGAGTTAGACTTTGTTCTATACGGGTCAGAAACTCACACACATAAAGAAGTAATGAGGCCCTACACCTACTCAGTGGGATTACTGGACGTGCATCCTCCACCCTGACAGCTTCCCGGGACGTGCCTGCATCTACCATCAGTAAAGGTACAGAAAGAGACTTTCTTGTGTGTGTCTGCCTTATTGCTCCTGCACCCCTACACCGCCATATACCCTGAGGGATCAGTCTTGCCTGTGGGAGACTTAACACCTTGCTGCCCAGTAACAACCCCTCAGAGGATCTACCCTGCAGCGCTGGTCACCCTGACCAGGAACCACAGGTGGCGTCACGAACATTTCTACAAACCTATAATCCCCTGTAAATACCCCCCTTTTTAGTGATCGCCCAGGGCAACAGACCGAGCCGTGCTACCCGTTACATCCCCCATTGAAGTGAACGGGCTCGGTGCCGAGTACCCCACAGGCCCTGGCTATGTGCGACTCACTAAACAGAGACTGGAGCAGCAGGCATGGGGCAGATCAGAGAGTGGAGCTGCAAGCATGGGCCTATCAGAGTGTGGAGCAGCAGCCATGGGGCCAATCAGAGAATGAAGCTGCAGGCATGGGCAGATCAGAGAGTGAAGCTGCAGGCATGGGGCCTATGAGAGTGTGGAACAGCAGCCATGGGGCCAATCAGAGAATGAAGCAGCAGTCATGGGCAGATCAGGGAGTGGAGCTTCAGGCATGGGGCCTATCAGAGTGTGGAGCAGCAGCCATGGTGCCAATCAGAGACTGGAGCAGCAGCCATGGGGCAGATCAGAGACTGGAGCAGCAGGTATGGGCCCAATCAGAGACTGGAGCAGCAGCCATGGGGCCATTCAGAGAATAAAGCAGCAGGTGTGGGGCAGATCAGAGAGTGGAGCTGCAGGCATGGGGCCTATCAGAGTGTGGAGCAGCAACCATGGGACCAATCAGAGAATGAAGCAGCAGCCATGGGCAGATCAGAGAGTGGAGCTGCAGGCGGGGGCCATCAGTGGGAGCACAGGGGGCAGATCAGAACTGGGCAGCGGCATGAGGAAAAATCAAGACTGAAGCACGCAGGGGCCAATCAGGAGTGGAGCGGCCGGGGGCCAACAGAGACGGGAGCAGCGCCGGGGGGCAGATCAAGACTGGAGCAGAGATGGGGCCAATCAAGACTGGAGCAGAGCCGGGGGGCAAGAGAGACTGGAAGCTTTTGGGGGCCCATTTCCTGGATCATTAATAATAGGGCCCCTTTTTTTTGGCCCCCATGATCACTGTAGCAGCAGCCAGGGCCCCCTCATAACATAGCATTGTAAGGGGCCCCAATCAAGATGACAGCGCCGGGGGCCAATCAGAACTGGAGCAGCAGGGGCAGATCAAGAGTGGAGCTGCAGGCATGGGCCTATCAGAGGGGAGCACAGCCATGGTGCCAATCAGGACTGGAGCAGCGCCATGGGCAAGCAAATTGGCTACACCTTTGGGGGCCAATCAGAGAAGAAGCGCAGCCAGGGGCGATAGAGAGCAGAGCTCAGGTGGGGGGCCAAAATCAGAGGGGGGAGCACAGCCGGGGTGCCAATCGAGACGGGACCGCAGCCATGGGCAAATCAACAGGGGAGCAGCGGCATGGGGGCCATCCTAAAAAAAAGCGGCAGCCGGGGGCAGATCGGGGGTGGAGCTTTACCAGGGGACAATCAGAGAATGAAGCAGCACCATGGGGTAGATCAGAGAGGGGAGCTGCAGGCAGGGGGCCTATAGGACGGGAACACGCCATGGCCCCCAATCAGAAACTGAGCAGCAGCGGGGCAAAGAGACTGGATAGCAGCCATGGTCCAAACAGAAATGGAGAGCAGGCGGGGGGCCTTGGGGACTGGAGCAGCACCGGGGGAGAAAAAGGAACGGAGCAGTTTTATGGGGCCCTTAAAAACAGGATCTTAAATAATAGGACCAGAGCCCATCCACTGTAGCACAGCCGGGGGCCCATAATATACGTATTTTTGTCAATGGGCCAATCAGAGCTGGGCACCCCCATGGGCCGACAGAGAGGGGAGCAGGGGGCAGGGGCAGATCAAGAGGGAAAACTGAAAGCAGGGGGGCCTATCAGAGTGGGAGCAGCAGCCAGGGGCCAAAATCAAGTATGAAGCACAGCCATGGGTGTCTGTGTGCATTGCCACGAAGACGTCGGTTTTTTGCACATTTTGACTTCTCACAGCGAGCTGCTGTTTCTTTGTGTTTGGCGTAGGGATTAAAAGGGGGTCTGTGCTGGGCTGGGAGGGGGTGCATTTTTTCCCCCGGCTGCATTGATTATTTGTTGTTTGGGTTTTTCCTTTAAATTCCCCGGGTTGTCTGGGGGGATTTCCCCGGAAAACCCTTCAGCGACCACAGAGGGGAATAATCTGGTAACTTTAGTTTGACCCCTTATTGTTCAAGCCAATTGGTTAGATTTTTTTTCCCAGACCATTTATTTCCCCTTTGGGTTTGAGTGTGTATGAACGGTGTTATCCCCCCTTCTTAATGTCAATCTGTTATTTAGCTAAGATCCCCCCATACCCTTTGGTGGTATCGGATCCTCTTAGACTGTTACAGGTTCGGGGGCGATAGGGAAGGGTTATTTTGGGGATTTTGGACCCTGAACCTTATAATACCCCCAAGGTGAGGGATTAGTTGGGGGCCCCATTTTTGGGTCGGGGAACCCCCGGGCCCCTTTTCCGTTTACCCCTCAAGTCACAAGATAACCCCGTTCAGCAGTATCTGTCAGGTAAACTTTTCTATACTTACATCTGATGTTTTTTATACTATTGTTGATAATGTTTTCCTGTATTAATGTTTTGACTTGTATTTATACTTAGACAGCGTGCATTTTCACGGGGCCCTTAAAAATTATCTCCAGTTCCATGGACCCCGTACCCATGGCTCTGCTTTTTGGGATTACCCCGGAGCTGGGGACATTAAGTCCAAATTTTGTCCCCCGGAGCAAACCAGATTTTTAAACCCAAGGGTTTCTCCCCGGACTTTTTATTTGGGGGGGCGAGACAAATTTTTCACCTTCCGGGAGGCATGTAAATTTTTTTTCGGCTTCGGCCCGATCACAGGGGGGGAGGAGCAGAGAGTGGGAATTTTTCTCACTTCTGCAAGGGGACCCCCCAATCCGGGGGTTTTCCCCCTTCCCCGGGCCCCGGCTTACTGTCTGTAGATCAATTTTTTCTGCCCGGGTTGGTAATGATGACCCAAACGGGGCTCTCTGTAAAAAATTACGAAGATACAGCAGGGGATCGTCCGGAAAGGGTTTGCTTTTTATTTCGTAATGGGCCACAGATACTCAGTGGAATGACCCCCTCTTAGACCAGTTTTTTCATGGGGTTTCTGTAAATTAAAAAGACGTTTTGGCTCAGTATGAGTCTCCCCCCTTCTTGGAGGTGCTAGGCCTTTTCTATCCTACTGATGACGGTTCGGGAGGGGTGAGGGGAAACCCCCCTCCCTGTTTTTTTTCCATACCACTAAAACCCTTATTGAGGTTCCCCTTGTCTGTTGATGAGCCTAGCATTGGGGGACTCATTTCGTAGGAGGGGATTGGCGGGACCCCAGATAAAGTGTTTTTTTGGGGGGGAAAGAGGGACATTTTGTTGGGGAAGTCCATCCCTGCCTTTTGACCAAAAGCGCCGGGGAAAAAGTTAACCCAGGGTTTTGTGGTGGCGACAACCTGGAGTATGTATTTCATCCGCCAGTTCTTCCTTCCCGTTCCAGTGGGGTGGGGGTTGGCGAGAGTGGAGAGATTGTTGTTCTTCTTGATAGTGGTTCCCGGGGTAATCGGTTACGCTCATTTGTCAGGTCAAGGGGTGATCTATGTATGGTCAAAACCACCCTATATTTTTCCCTTGACCCAGGCCTCTCGGCCCCAAAGGGCTTTTTTTTAGGTTCAAACATTGACCTTTTGGGGGGCAAACATAGGAACAATTTTTTTTGTTATTTTTGGAGGGTCTACCACCCCTTGGTTGGGATTCCTTTGGTTTTAAAAAAACCCTTGATTTTTGGGGGGTCCCGAAAATAAGCATGGGGGGGTTTTGCAAAACAACGCAGAAACACTCAGTGCGGGTCGTGCCATACATTGCCTCCTTTTTTGGGGATTTTGGGATTTTTCTTGGGGGGTTCAGGGTGCCTCCTCATCGGGTATGACGCTCTATTAATCCCTTTCCCGATAAAAATTGCCTAAAACTGGGGTTTATAACTTTTGGCCTGAAGGAGCTATGAAAGATTATATTTCTGAAAGTCGGGCCCAAAAGGGGCATATTAACCTTCACTTCCCCAGTACCCCGGGTTTTTTCTTCTTTGTGAAGAAGAAAATGGAGGTACCCCTTGCTTGGATTTCCCGAACAATCGATTACTGTTCAATCCGTATCCCCCCTCTTATTCTACCCTTTAAAATCAAATTGGGGGCCCCCAAAGGTTTTCAAATTTGGACCGGGGGGCGTATAATCTGATTAGGATAAAAGAGGGGAGGGGAAAACGGCGTTTAACACCCGGGGAGGGAATTATGAAACCTAGTCATGCCTTTTGGCTGACACTGCACCACGTATTCCAACATTTTTAATGACATTTTTCGTTCACCTTGTGGGGCTGTTTGTGGTGTATATTTGGACATTTTAATTTACTCGCCAGATCTTTGTTCCCACAGGACATGTGAGACAGTTTGCAGATCTTCAGACAATAAATTATACCAAATGGAGAAGTTGGTATTTGCCGTACAGGAACTTCATTTTTGGGGTTTTTTGGTGTCACCTCCGGTTTCCGTTGGACCCGAAAAGGTAGAGCATGCTTAATGGGATCAGCCAGGGGATCTTAAGGCCTGCAGCGTTTTTGGGGTTTTTGCTAACTACTACCGAAATTTTTTGTATTTTCATCTGTCGCAAACCTTCCTGACATGACAAGAAAAGGGAAGGAATTTTTCTAAATGGCGGACAAAAGCTTGCCAGCCTTTTCCTCTTTAAGAAATGTTTTGCTTCGGCACCCGTTCTCATCCAACCAATGCATCTCAGCCGTTCTTTTGTGGAGGTGATGCTCGGTGGGGGTGGGTGCTATATTGCCCAGGGTCCTCCCCTGGTAAATGGCATCCGTGCGCTTTCTTTTCAAGAAATTGTCGTCCGCCGAAAGGAATTTTTATCGGCAATAGGGAACTTTTGGCCATTAATTAGCTTTGAAAATGGGTCACTTTTTGGAGGGGCAGTCCACCCGGTTACCGTTATTACTGATCACAAGAACCTTTGTATTTGGAATCCCTAAGCGCAATTCCAGCAACTCATGGTCTTGTTTTTTACCAGGGTTTAATTTGTCTCACTTATCGCCCGGGTCTAAGAATGTAAAGGCTGATGCCTTTCTCCAGTTTTCCCAGGGGCCGGAAAAGGTGACCCGAGTCCTATCCTTCAGGAGGGGGGGGAGGTCGGCTTATTTTTGAGCTTGAGGAGGAGGGTTAACCAGGGGCGCCCTGCAGGACCCCAGGAGACTGTTTGTCCCAAACTGTTGAAACAAAATTATTGAGCACATCATAATCTGCTCGAGGACATCCGGAGTAAGGCTACTTTTTGACTCCTTTCTCGCCGGTTTTGGTGGCCTTGCAATAAAGATTTTTTAAAAATTTTTCGCGTCAGTGGGGTGTGTGCTCGCTCTAAACCCCTCAACCTCCGCTGGACCCTTTTACCCTTGAAATTCCGGAGCGTCCATGGACCTTTTACTATGGACTTCTTACGGACCTTCCCCTCTAGGGAATACTTCATACTGGGGGTTGTTGCAGGTTCAATAAAGGGCACATTTTTGCTCTCCTCACTCCCTAAAGCTAAAACTTGGCGCAGGTGTTCATTAGGGAGATCGTTAGACTTGGTTGCCTTCTGATGTGGTGTAGATAGGGGGTCTCAGTTGTGTCCAAAATTTTGGGCATTTTTTTTTCGGGATGCAATTGTCATTTTCCCGGCTTTCACCGAGAACAATGGCAGACAACGTCTGAATCAAGCTTAAGACATATCCCCGGTTTTTGTCTCAGAGAACCAAGGATGTCTTCTTTTAACCTCTGGCAGAGTTTTTGCTCTTAACAAAAGGGAGCAGTCCCACTGGAAGTCCCCTTTTTGGGGCATATGGTTTTCATCCCCGGTACTTTCAATGGGGGGGGGGCCCTCGTGGGTTCCTGAAGAACGTTTCTCGCTCACTTCTTCTTTGGAGAGGTGTATTAATAGAGTGCCGGGGGAACCGTTACAAACAAGGCTGATAGGAGGAGTTTTTCCAATCTAAGTGAACGATCTGGTTGTTTTTCTACCAGGAATATAAAACTTAAAGTTGCCCTCCTGAAACTGGGTCCCAGATTCATCGGCCGTACAGGATCAGTTCCATAATTAATCCTGTGGCATTTCGTCTTGACCTCCCTCCTAACGTTTAAAATTCATAATGTGTTCCACAAGTCATTACTTAAAAGGTATGTGCACCAGTCATACTGTCACCTCTACTCCTCCTCCTGTGTGTCAATGGTAACTTGGAATTTCAAGTATCAAAGATCATTGACTCACGCCGGTCCCTTCAGTACTTGGTGCATTGGAAGGGGTATGGTCCAGAGGAGAGGACGTGGGGTCCCTGCGTCTGATGTACGCAGATCGTTTGGTTCGGACCTTCACAGAACTCACCCGGGCAGGCCTGGCCCTGAGGGTCCGGAGGCCCCTCGTAGAAGGGGGGGTACTGTCATGTGTGCCTTGCCACGAAGATCGTCGCGGTTGCACAATTTGACTTCTCACAGCTGAGTGCTGTTTCTTTGTGTTTGGCAGCTAGGGAGTTAATTCTGTCTGTGCTCGGTGCTGGACTGGGTGCAGTTTCTCCCGCTGCAATTGATTATTTGTGATTTTCCTTTAAATTCCTGGTTTGTCCTGCTTGGGAGTTGCCAGTGAAACCTTCATGCAGACCACAGATAGGAATGATCTGTAGACTTTAGTTGTGAGCTCCTTAGTTGTTCTAAAGCTCAACTTGGTAGAGTTTATTTCCCAGACCATTTATGTTCCTTTGGTGTTTGAGTGTGTATGCAAGCGGTGTATCCTGTCTGTCTTATATGTCTAATCTGTGTATTTAGCTAAGATCAGCCCATATCCCTTTGGTGGTAGTCAGGATCCTTCTTAGGACTGATTACAGGGTTCAGGGTCTGATAGGAGACAGGGTTAGGTTGGAGACTTGGACCTCGAAAACCATTATCAGTACCTCCAAGGTGAGGATTAGTTAGGAACCCCAGTTTAGGTCAGGTTAGATCCCAGTCCACCTCTTTCCTGTTTCAGCTATCAAGTCCACAAGATTAACCCTGAGTTCAGCAGATATCGTGTCAGGTAAATCTTTCTATACTTACATGTGATGTTGCTATACTAGTTGTTGTATAGAGTGGTTTGTTCCTGTATTAATAGTTTTACTGACATTATTCATATCATAGACAGCGGACATGGGTTAGATCAGAGAGTGGAGCTGCAGGCATGGGGCCTATCAGAGTGTGGAGCAGCAGCCATGGTGCCAATCAGAGACTGGAGCAGCAGGCATGTGGCAGATCAGAGAGTGGAGCTGCAGGCATGGGGCCTATCAGATTGTGGAGCAGCAGCCATGGTGCCAATCAGAGACTGGAGCAGCAGCCATGGAGATCAGAGAGTGGAGCTGCAGGCATGGGGCCAATCAGAGAATGAAGCAGCAGCCATGGGCAGATCAGAGAGTGGAGCTGCAGGCATGGGGCCTATCAGAGTGTGGAGCAGCAGCCATGGTGCCCAATCAGAGACTGGAGCAGCAGCATGGTGCAGATAGAGACTGAGCAGCAGCATGGCCCAATCAGAGATGTAGGGCAAACCTGGGGCCAATCAGAGAATGAAGCGCAGGCATGGGCAGATCAGAGAGTGGAGCAGCAGGCATGGGGCCTATCAGAGTGTGGAGCAGCAGCCATGGGGCCAATCAGAGAATGAAGCAGCAGCCATGGGGCAGTTCAAGAGTGGAGCTGCAGGCATGGGGCCTATCAGAGTGTGGAGCAGCAGCCATGGGGCAGATTCAGAGACTGGAGCAGCAGGCATGGGGCCAATCAAGACGAAAGCAGCAGGCATGGGGCCAATCAGAGAGTGGAGCTGCAGCCATGGGGAAATCAGAGACTGGAGCAGCAGCCATGGGGCAGATCAGAGACTGAGCAGCAGCCATGGGCCAATCAGAAGACTGGAGCAGCAGCCATGGGGCAGATGAGAGACTGAGCAGCATTTATGGGGGCCCATTATACACTGGATCATTAATAATATGGACCATTATTTTGGCCCATAACTCACTGTAGCAGCAGCCATGGGCCCATCATATACAGTAGCATTGTCATGGGGCCAATCAGAGACTGGAGCAGCAGCATGGGGGCAATCAGGGACTGGAGCAGGCAGGCATGGGGCAGATCAGAGAGTGGAGCTGCAGGCATGGGGCCTATCAGAGTGAGGAGCAGCAGCCATGGTCCAATCAGAGACTGGAGCAGCACCATGGGGGCAGAGCAGAGAGTGAGCTACAGGCTTGGGGCCAATCAGAGAATGAAGCAGCAGCCATGGGGCAGATCAGAGAGCAGAGCTGCAGGTAATGGGGCCTATCAGAGTGTGAGCAGCAGCCATGGTGCCAATCAGAGACTGGACCAGTAGCCATGGGGCAGATCAGACACTGGAGCAGCAGGCATGGGCCAGTCTAGAATAAAGCAGCAGCCATGGGGCGATCAGAGAGTGGAGCAGCAGTCATGGGGCAGATCAGAGCCTGGAGCAGCAGCATGGGGCAAATCAAGACTGAAGCAGCAGCCATGGGCCAATCAGAGACTGGAGCAGCAGCCATGGGCAGATGAGAGACTGAGGACAGCATTTATGGGGCCCATTATACACTGGATCATTATATATGGACCATGATTTGGCCCATGACTCACTGTAGCAGGCAGCCATGGGGCCCATCATATACAGTAGACATTGTTCAATGGGGCCAGTCAGAGACTGGAGCAGCAGCCATGGGGCCGGATCAGAGATGGAGCAGCAGGTATGGGGCAGATCAGAGAGTGGGCTTCAGGAATAGGGCCTATCAGAGTGTGGAGCAGCAGCCATGTGCCAATCAGAGACTGGAGCAGCAGCCATGGGCAGAGCAGAGAGTGGAGCTGCAGCATGGGGCCAATCAGAGAATGAAGCAGCAGCCAGGGGCAGATCAAAGACTGGAGCAGCAGGCATGGGCCCAATCAGAGACTGGAGCAGCAGGCATGGGGCCGGTCCAGAGACTGGAGCAGCAGGCAGGGCAGATCAGGAGTGGAGCTGCAGCATGGGGCCTATCAGAGTGTGGAAAGACAGCAGCCATGGTGCCAATCAGAGACTGGACCAGCAGCCATGGGGCAGATCAGAGACTGGAGCAGCAGGCATGGGGCCAATCAGAGACTGGAGCAGCAGGCATGGGGCCCAATCAGAGACTGGAGCAGCAGGCATGGGGGCCAATCAGAGACTGGAGCAGCAGGCATGGGGCAGATCAGAGAGTGGAGCTGCAGGCATGGTGCCAATCAGAGACTGGAGCAGCAGCCATGGGGCCATCAGAAACTGGAGCCTCAGGCTGGGGCCAATCAGAGAGTGGGAGCAGAGCTATGGGGCAGATCAGAGACTGGAGCAGCAGGCATGGGGCAAATCAGAGATGAAGCAGCAAGCCATGGGCAGATCAGAGACTGGAGCAGCAGGCATGGGGCCAATCAGAGACTGGAGCAGCAGGCATGGGGCCAATCAGAGACTGGAGCAGCAGGCATGGGGCCAATCAGAGACTGGAGCAGCAGACTGGGGCAGATCAGAGAGTGGAGCTGCAGGCATGGTGCCAATCAGAGACTGGAGCAGCAGCCATGGGGTCAATCAGAGAGTGGAGCAGCAGCTATGGGGCAGATCAGAAACTGGAGCAGCAGGCATGGGGCCAATCAGAGAGTGGAGCAGCAGCTATGGGGCAGATCAGAGACTGGAGCAGCAGGCATGGGGCAAATCAGAGAATGAACAGCAGCCATGGGGCCAGATCAGAGACTGGAGCAGCAGGCATAGGGCCCATCTATACTGAAGCATAAAAGTGGGGGACATCAGACACTGGAGCAGCATGTACATGGACCATTACACGCTGGAAATTAATAATGGGGCCCATTATATATGGACTGATTTTGGCAAAATCATACACTGGAGCATCATCCTTTGTGACCATCATTTCCTGGACATCATATGGGGTTCATTATTTATTGCCCATATGTAGGGTATGGAGGTTTATATGGCCCTATTCTCTATGGAGCATTATATGGGGCTCATTCTACTATGTGGTGGCCATAATACTTTATGGAGGAATATAGTGTCCTTTTTTCTAGCTATTGTAGATTTAACATAGATGTCAGTCATGTCATGTAAGAAGTGAAGTATTTTTCATGGTACTATACCGAGATTTCTTGCCGTAACGGAGCATCATGAATTGTGGTATGTGTAAAAGGGGCCCACTGATACTCTTTCCCCTGGGGCACACAAAACCGGGAGCCATCCCAACCCCCCCCCCCACAAGTTGAGCCAAATAACCCTCATTTTTTCAATGCGTATACATGATTATAAAGTCAATAAAGGTTGCCAAGCTTAAGTAATAATGATTGATGTTGTTGACATTGAAATAGACAGTGTTTTCTGTCCTCTGTCCTACCGACTTTGCTTCCCATTGACTTGCATTGGGTTTCGTGTTTCGATTTAACCCGCCGATTTTTCGCGATAGTCGGCCGTTTTTCACTTGACCCAACTCTTGCGAAACTCGGGTTCTGTGAAACCCGACTCGACCAGAAAAAAGGGAAAGTCGCTCATCTCTAGTAAAGAGAAACAACATCAATAGATGCCAATATTGTTGTCTCTGTCACCAGTACCTCATTGATCATATTCAAAAAAATCATTAGTATTCTTATGTATGATTTTGCTGATGTAGCAAAGCAACATAGCACCTTGTCCAGAAAAATGGCTATTTTGTTAAACAAAGAGCCCCCCCCTGACACTATTGGGCGCCCAGGGGGATTTGGCAAACTCTTTTGGATTTTCGGCAATGTATAAGTATAGGCACCACAGGAGCCTCTATAGACAAATATTCAGACAGCTTCGGTCAATGAGTCCGTCCAATAAGGACTCACTGATCAGAAGCTGTAACTCCCCTCTGAAAACAGGGAGTGGGGTCAATAGACAATCTTTTATAAACCGATTGGCAGCAAGTTGGGTAAAAATTTCCGCTTTATATTTATCACTATCCATAATAAACTACTGCCCCGCCTTTATTTGGGTTCACATTGAAAGGAGTTGGTCTTTTTAACAAAAGCAATTTTCAGGCACCTACTACTAATCATTTGTGTAATCCTATGTACGTTTGGTGTGGAAAAAGACATAGAACAACTTAAAAATATTTTAGGGTGAAGGGTGGACATAATATATCCAAAATGGAACGACAGGGTATTATTGAACTTGCGAATAACACTGCCAATAACGATTAAATCAGCTGATAAGGCAGAGCAGTACTTATTATGGATAGTGATAAATATAAAGAGGAAATTTTTGCCCAACTTGTTGACCAATCGGTTTATGAGAGATTGTCTATTGACCACACTGCCCGATTCAGAGGGGGTTAAAGCTTCTGATCAGTGAGTCCTTATTGGATGAACTCATTGACCAGAAGATGTCTGAATATTTGTCTGTAGAGGCTGTGTGCATGACAGGTCCTCACACTGTTGGAGTTTATCCTCAGGAGGAATTATTTCCTCTTTGGGGATGTTTACTACCTTCAGAAGCGGGGTACAGCCATGGGGTCCAATGGGCCCCCACTTTTGCTAACATCTATATGGCGGTATTCGAGGACCAGTATGTGTACAATCCATCCACTGGTACCCTATCTGGGCCTGGGTGGCACTACATTGATGCATTTTTTCATTTGGGAGGTAGCAGGATGACCTCTTGTATTTTCAAAATGAGATTAATGCTTGTTTTCCAGAATTGAATTTACTTTGACTAGTTCTACTGAACGAGTACAATTTTTAGCACAATGGTGAAAAAAGATGGTAATTCTTTGGTACAGATTTATTTGTTAGGATACGGATAGGGAATAATTTATTCCTATATAAAAGTAATCATCCAGGAAGATGGTGGATTCACTCCCTTGAAACCAATTACTTTATGCTCGTAGGATAGTATCAGATGGGAGAAGATTGATCACAGATTGGATGAAATGTGCAATAAATTTATTATGAGGGTGTATCCGAGAAGAGAGGTTAACAGATATAAGGATAAAGTAAAAGGTTTGACAAGAGATGAAATGGATAAGAAACACGCTGGATCTGTCTCCAAGCAATGACCATTTGTCTCCACTTTGGTCCAGCTAGTGGACAGATTGGTAACATTTTGAGGAAACACTGGGGTTTACTCCGGAAAGGCTTACCATCAGAACTGGAATTTGTTTCTTTTTTCATCTTGTCCATAAATGCCGAGTACTTGATGGATGAACTTAGATTGATGTGGGTTCATTTAAAAACTCTATACAGAAAACTTTATGTCCTCCCAGACATGGAAGTTTTCCCTGCCTGGGTTGTGCTTGTGGGAACATGCTCAAAGGTGATTGTTTCTATCACCCACATAATGGGAAAAGTTTTATATAAAAGAAAGATATACAGTACAGACCAAACGTTTGGACACACCTTCTCATTTAAAGATTTTCTGTATTTTCATGACTATGAAAATTGTAAATTCACACTGAAGGCAACAAAAATATGAATTAACACAAGTGGAATTATATATTAACAAAAAAGTATGTAACAACTGAAATTATGTTTTTATATTCTAGGTTCTTCAAAGTAGCCACCTTTTGCTTTGATGACTGCTTGCACACTCTTGGCATTTCCTGATGAGCTTCAAGAGGCAGTCACGGGAATGGTTTTCACTTCACAGGTGTGCCCTGTCAGGTTTAATAAGTGGGAATTTTCTGCCTTATAAATGCGGTTGGACCATCGGGTTGTGTTGTGCAGAAGTCTGGTGGATACACAGCTGACAGTCCTACTAAATAGATTGTCAGAATTTGTATTATGGCAAGAAAAAATCAGCTAAGTAAAGAAAAACAAGTGGCAATCATTAATTAACCCCTTCACCCCAAGGGTGGTTTGCACGTTAATGACCGGGCCAATTTTTACAATTCTGACCACTGTTCTTTATGAGGTTATAACTCTGGAACGCTTCAACGGATCTTCGCGATTCTGAGATTGTTTTTCCGTGACATATTGTACTTCATGTTAGTGTAAAATTTCTTCGATATAACTTGCGTTTATTTTTGAAAAAAAACACAAATATGGCGAAAATTTTTAAAATTTTTGCAATTTTCAAACTTTGAATTTTTATTCCCTTAAAACAGAGAAATATATCACACAAAATAGTTAAGAAATAACACTTCCCACATGTCTACTTTACATCAGCACAATTTTGGAACCAAAATTTTTTTTTTTAGGAAGTTAAATAAGGGTTAAAAAGTTGATCAGCGATTTCTCATTTTTACAGCAAAATTTACAAACCATTTTTTTTAGGGCCACCTCACATTTGAAGTCACTTTGAGGGGTCTATATGGCAGAAAATACCCAAAAGTGACACCATTCTAAAAACTGCACCCCTCAGTTTTCTCAAAACCACATCAAGAAGTTTTATTAACCCTTCGGGTGCTTCACAGTAACAAAAGCAACGTGGAAGGAAAAAATGAATTTTTTAAACTTTTTAGCCACAAAAATTATCTTTTACAAACTTTTTTTTATTTTCACAAGGGTAAAAGGAGAAAATGGACAGATAAGGTTGTTATGCAATTTCTCCTGAGTACGCCAATACCCCATATGTGGGGGGAAAACCACTGTTTGGGCACACGGCAGAGCTCGTAAGGGAAGGAGCGACGTTTTTACTTTTTCAAACTAAAATTGGCTGGAAAATTTAGATTGGATGCCATGTCGCGTTTGGAGAGCCCTGATGCGCCTAAACAGTGGAACCCCCACAAGTGACACCATTTTGGAAAATAGACCCCCTAAGGTACTTATCTAGATCTGTTGTGAGCACTTTGAACCCTCAAGTGTTTCACAAAGTTTATAAAGCCTGGGTGTGAAAAAAAAAATCATTTTTCCACAAAAATGATTTTTTAGTCCCAAATTTTGAATTTTCCCAAGGAAATTGGACCCCAAAAGTTGTTGTCCAATTGTCCCGAGTACGCTGATACCCCATATGTGGGGGGGGGAAACTGTTTGGCGCACGGCAGGGCTTGGAAAGGAAGTATAACGTTTTGGAATGTAAGACGTTAATGGGGGTCATGTTCCGTTTGCAGTGCCCCAGATGAGCCTAAACAGTGGAAACCCCCCACAAGTGACCCATTTAGGAAACTAGACCCCCTAAGGAACTTATCTAGATCTTTGGTGAGCACTTTGAACCCCCAAGTGCTTCACACAAGTTTATAATGCCCGGGCATGAAAATAAAAAATCTATTTTTTTCCCACAAAAATTATCTTTTAGTCACTAATTTTTTATTTCCCAAGGGTAACAGGAGAAATTGACCACATACGTTGTTGTACAATTTGTCCTGCGTACGCTGATACCACCATATGTGGGGGGAACCACTGTTGGGCGCACGGCAGAGCTCGGAATGGAAGGAGCACCATTTGACTTTTCCAACCAAAATTGGTGGAATTGAGTTTGGATGCCATGTTGCATTTGGAGGAGCCCCTGATGTGCCTAAACAGTGGAAACCCCCCACAAATGACCCCATTTGGGAAACTAACCCCCTAAGGAACTTATCTGATTTTGATGAGCAATTTGAACCCCCAAGTGCTTCAACACAAGTTTATAACGTAGAGCCGTAAAATTTAAAAATCATATTTTTTCCACAAAAATGATCTTTTCACCCCAATTTTTATTTTTTCCAAGGGTAACAAGACTCCAAAAGTTATTGTGCAATTTGTCCTGAGTGCGCTGATACCCCATATATGGGGTAAAACCACTGTTTGGGTGCATGGCAGAGTTTGGAAGGGAAGGAGCGCGCCGTCTGACTTTTTCAACGCAGAATTGGCTAGAGCCATGTCGTGTTTGGAGAGCTCCTGATCTGCCTAAACAGTGGAAAACCCCCATAAATGACCCATTTTGGAAACTAGACCCCTCAAGGAACTTATTAGATGTGTGGTGAGAACTTTGAACCCCAGGTGTTTCACTAAAGTTTATACGTACAGCCGTAAATAAAAAATCTTTTTTTTTTTTTACAAAAAATGATTTTTCCCCCAATATTTATTTTCAAAGGGTAACAGAAAAATGGAACCCAAAAGTTGTTGTCCAATTTGTCCTGAGTACACTGATACCCAATATGTGGGCGAAAACTACTGTATGGCACACGTCGGGGCTCGGAAGGGAAATAGTGACGTTTTGGATTGCAAACTTTGATGGAATGGTTGAGGGCGCATGTCGCATTTGGAGAGCCCCTAATGCCCTAAACAGTGGAAATCCCCAACAAGTGACCCCATTTTGGAAAATAGCCCCACAAGGAACTTATCTAGGTGTGTGGTGAGCGCTATGAAGCCCCAAGTGCTTCACAGAAGTTTATAATGTACAGCCGTAAAACAAAAAAAATATTTTTTTTGTACAAAAATGATATTTTCCGCCCTCAGTTTTTTATTTTCCCAAGGGTAACAAAGAAATAGGACAAATTGCACAATAACTCTGGGGTCCAGAGTACGCTGATACCCCATATGGGGGGAAATAAACTACTGTTTGGACGCATGGCAGAGCTCAGAAGTGAAGGACAACCGTTTGACTTTTCAACGCAGAATTGGCTGGAATTGAGATCAGACGCCATGTCACATTTGGAGAGCCCCTGATGTGCCTAAACAGCGAAACCCCCCAATTCTAACTCCAACCCTAACCCCCACACACCCCTAACCCTGGTCCCAACCCTAAACCACAAACCTAACCCTAACACACCCCTAATCCCAACCCTAACCCTAACTTTGCGCCAACCCTAACCCTAACTTTAGCCGCAACCCTAACCCTAACCCTAATGGGGAAAATGGAAATAAATACATTTTTTTAATTTTATTATTTTTCCCTAACTAAGGGGTGATAAAGGGGGTTGATTTACAATTTATAGCGGGTTTTTATGATTGGCAGCGTCACGCTAAAAGACGCTTTTTATTGAAAAAAAATAGTTTTTTGCATCGCCACATTTTGAGAGCTATAATTTTGCATATTTTGGCCCACAGAGTCATGTGAGGTCTTTTTTTTTGCGGTACGAGTTGACGTTTTTATTTGTACCATTTTTTGAGCAGGTGACATTTTTTGATCGCTTTTTATTTCGATTTTGGGAGGTTAGAATGAACAAAAATCAGCAATTCATGAATTTCTTTTGGGGGAGGCGTTTTATTGTTCTGCGTGTGGTAAAATTGATAAAGCAGTTTTATTTTCGGGTCAGTAGATTATGCCGATACCTATTTATATCATTTTTTTATGTTTTGGCGCTTTTATAAATAAAAAACAATTTTATATAAAAAAATAATTATTTTTGCATCGCTTTATTCTGAGCTATAACTTTTTTATTTTTTCGCTGTGATGCGTATTGTGCTCGTTTTTGCGGACAAGATGACGTTTTCAGCGGTACCATGTTTATTTATATCGGTCTTTTTGATAGCGCGTTTATTCCCACTTTTGTTTGGCGGTTGATGAAAAAGCATTGATTTTTTGCTTCTTTTTTTTTTTTTTTTTAAGGGGTTCATAAAGGGGTTTAATAGTGGGACAGTTTTATTGGGGGGGTCGTTACGGACGCGGCGATACCAAATATGTGTACTTTTATTGTTTTGGTTTTTTATTTACAGGAAGAAATTAATTTTTGGGGAATATTTTTTTTTTTTTTTATTTATTTTGGATTTTTTTTTATAATGTTTATTTTATTTTTTTAACTTTTTTACTTTTTCCGGGTGGGACATCACTGTATTTTATCAAATCGCTGGTGTGACAGTGTGCACAGCACACTGTCACACCACGACGCTCAGGCAGGCAGCAGGCTTCTCAGTCCTGCTTCCAGGCACTGAGGAACCGCCTCCCTCCAAGACCCCGGCGCCATCTTGGATCCGTTCCTGGGAGGGAGAAGCCCTCAGAACGCGCAATACATCGCGCTGGTTTGAGGGTCCCCAGGGGGGGCGCAGGGAGCCCCCCCCTGGTGATCCCCCCCCTGTGCCCCCATACACCGCATCATGTTTATCGCGGTGTGCTAGGGGTTAATGTCCGGGAAGCGGTCCTGACCGCTCCTGCAACAGACCCGGGGGTCACTGTGATATCAGCGAACCCGGGGCGATTAGCGCCTCACCCTCAGACGCAGCTGATCGCCTATGACAACTATCCCGTCCGGGCGAATGGCACGGGTTTAAGGACGGGAAGTACGTCTTGTCAGAGAGGGGTTAAGAAATGAAGGAGCAGTCCGAAAAATTGGGAAAACTTTGAAAGGTCCCCAAATTTTCAGTTCAAAAAACCATTTAACGCTGGTATTGTCTGTACTTTGTTTTCCAGCGTTACTCTGAATGTCTTTTGCATTAACCCTTTTGCTCCTTTCCCCCTAACCACTGGGAACGTTGTCTGTTACCTGTATGGATGCTGCTCAGTTCCCAGCTCTGCGCGTGGCCGTACTTGCTTTTAGTTCTCCGCTGCGTTGCATGACCACCCGCATGTCGTTCCTGACCTGCTGCAGAAGCCATCCTAGGTTCCAAAGTCCTCTGATGGGCAGATT